>JAGSMP010000246.1:0-639405 GCA_029286625.1 Parnassius orleans | reverse complement strand
ATCACTTGCCTTACTTAGACAGAATCTCAGTGTAGAGGTAATGTTTTAGCCCAACGGGCATAATAACGACATGAGACTCGTAGAATTACCGCCTGATCCCTCTTAGTCGACTGCGCGATACTTTATACTGCTAGAATAAGTGGGAGATTACCGTCGTGCCCTCAATTCTTCTAATTTTCCTTTATTATTTTACCCTCATTCCTTACAATATATACACTGCTGATGCGCCGCCCTTTTCTTTTCCCACCCTGGCTGACACACTGCTATGTGTCTAGATCTTCTAGAAAAGTTAATAAAATCAAATTAAATGTAATGTGTGCACAGCGAGTGTTGCATCGCCATACCTACACTCCTCGTCCCCCGCGACTCCACCTCGGCTGCAGCTGTAGGCTGATAGGACATCCTTCACGCCGTAGCTCATCAACGCACAACCAAAATGGACTTATTAAGACTACTTGGCGTGGCCGCTACGGGGTGGCCCTTCACTTCGGACCAGCCATATGGATTCCTCTCCAAGCCACGGCTACTAAGCCCACCTAGAAGAATCCACATAACTTTTTATTTCATTTTCGAGGCCAATGTACTTTGAAAACTTTCCTTATATCGTAATTATTATTATAATTAGAGATAAAAAGATTACGAACAAAACCTATGGAGTAAGTGAAATAAACTCGACAAAACTTATGCGTAGATAATGTTAAAGTTTACGACATTGCTCACAAATCAAAGTGTTTATGTTTCATAAATGAAAATAAAAAATAACAAAGAAACTTCAGTATAGGAACGTAACAGCTTTGTTTGATTTGGTACAAGCTTAAAACTACTGACGTACGTAAACCAACATTTTCCCGGCAGAATATTATACAGGAAAGTTTGAACTGTGGGATTATTGAAATCCTTGCAAACTTCTCGCAGTTGCTGCGGTCATTTTTATAGTCTATATTGTTATCGTTGGTAATATGTAAGATACTTAACTTCAACAAGAATTTAATATTTTATCATAATTTATAATCCCGTGTCATTATGGGTTTAATAAGTCCCATGATTAAGTGGGGCATATAACCTGTACCAATGAAACCGTTAGTTGTAATTTTAAGTGCTAATGACACAGACGTGTGAAATCCGCCATCACGCATTGGGGCACTGTGGTTGGTACTTCTTTGTCTAAAAAATGAAAGTAGGCCTGTGCCCAGGAATGGAACGTACTTATGCTGTAAAATTAGTTTTTAGTTTACTTCTATAACAAAAAAAAATATGCCTATCTTACCCCTTGTCTGTTTGTAAAGTCGTGATGGCTCAGGGGCTAAGTGCTAATTTCACAGTACGCGAGCAACCCGAGTTCGATCCCCGACGGCAACAATGAGATTTTTAGTTGTTATTTTAAATGCTGTTTTATCACGTGCTCGGCGGTAAAGAAAAACATCGTGTACAACAACCTAAAACAATCTCAGAAAATGAGAGGAGGCCTGTGCCCAGCTGTCGGACGTATATGACAGCCTATATACGTTTACCTACCTACCTGCCGTTTACCTACTTTAACTTTTCACATGTGTTTTATGTCTACACATGTTTTGAGTAGCTTGCTACTCTTTTACTGCTTCATTGGTCATGTGGTCGTAAGCTGCTGAGCTAGCGACTACTGATCATGTGGTCCCGGGTTCGGATCCGGGTCATTCTAAAATCATATACGTGGTAGAGCCATGCTGCTGCTATATTAGTAGTATATAGTTGTAGCACGAATGGGCCGTCTCGACCGGGGAAGGACCACGCTCTCACAGAATACCTGCGTAAAATAGCAGCTTAACACTGCTGTGTTTCGTATGGTGAGTGTAGAGAACCAGAGACCCTTTTTACTGGAAACGAGGCATTCCATCTTAGTCCTCACGGGTGACAACGCATCTGCATTTTGATTCCATATTGAAGATAGATGTAGATGTCTATGGGTCAGAGCAACCACTTACCATCAGGTGGACTGTGTGCTCGTTTGTCACCCTATCCTATAAAAAAAAAACTCAGTAATTCGGTTTTTTCCTGTCAAGAAAATCTTATTAGCAGCCCTCAGTCAGGAAGTTGGGGGTGTTTCACCCCCGTGCCTCGGAAAGATAAATGATTATGAGTAAGGCCGTAGTTATTTATAATATTTTATAAAAAGTTTTCTAAAAAGAATCGATTAAAATCGATTTTTACTTTGTCATAAAATACTTTGTTTTAGTTTGTTTTCTGTAAAAATCGACCACATACACGGGTACCGTATTTCCATAGAATTAAATACATGCCCTATTTTCTTTACTGGATGTGAGCTTGCAGGCTCGGCTTAGAAAAAACTTACCTTTGTCTTTAAATAGAATAAAGCGCTATTGTAAAGAAACAAATATTATTTATTAACATAATTATTACATTGAACTAATTAACTATTAAATGACTAGACTGTAATCAATACACATATAAATAAAACTTAAATGTCTGTCTGTAATATTAAAATATCTGGTTTCTATTAAACTCAGGGAGTTATTTGCATGCCATTAAGACTGACAAATATAAATAACCATTTTTAAAATTTTTCAGTCAATCTGTCTGTCTGTAAGAGCAAATTTTCAGAATGGCTTAATTTATTGTAATGAAACTTTACGAACAAATAGAGAGTAATACCAGGAGGGACCTATGTTATAAATTTATCCAAAAGACTTGGATTTTATTTATCGAAAAATTTATAAAATTAATGGTCTTTGATTATATTAAATCTAAATAACGACACATTAATGGATTTTTTTAATCGTTATTAAGAACACGCTGCTGCCCATCTCCTGATTTGTTTCCCTCTGTCGCCTCTTACGACACCCACGGGATGATATGTGGTAGTGGATATTCTTAGACCGCCACTACACGGTAAACTACGGTTACCAACCCGCTTGCCAAGCGTGGCAACTATGGCAAATATCCTCCCTATGAGGCAATCTATGGAGGAAGCCTACTTTCAGTCTTACCAAGGCTCGGCCATGCACACGACCATGTCCAATTAGCCGTCGACTATTTGGACATTAGAATACAAAAAGGCTATTTTAACTTTTTTTTTTAAATTTGATTTTTTTTGTGTGTGTTTGAGTGGATTTCTGGATGATCTAAACGATTCACAATTGGACCCGATAGGTGGCGCTGTTGTCGAGATCCAGAAATCATCCGTGCGAAGCTGGGGCGGTCGCTAGTTTGTAATAATAATGATTTTATTCTCTTTTTTACTTTTTTATTTTACTTAAACTGTATAGCACAAATATTTATTTTAGCCATACCATATTAATGTAAGCCGTATTGCATGCCTTAAGCGCAAAGCGCGAAGGTATGTTCTACTAGCGCCTAAAAATCAAAATTCCAATTTTAGTATGTTATTACGCATTTGTAATTTTAAAAACCAAATGTATTTTAATTACAGTTGGTCATGCCTTTAATACTGTGTGTTCTTTTTATCGCATAAGGTATAAATAGTCCGCCAATACGCACTATAGTAGCGCGGCGGACTAATATGTTCATAACTCTCTCAAAAATGAGGACAAGCCTGTGCACATTAGTGGAAACTATTACTTTAAGAAACGGATTTGGGAAGCTGAAGATAAGTGAATATGTTTGTGTTCATTGTAATTTTCAATTTAGTTGTTAAATTTAGCATAGAATAAAATGTTAATACGCTGCCTTACCACGTGAATGTTTATATTCTAATAAAAGTCTGTTTGGATTAGTACCACTCCCTTTCCCCATGAACAAGCACCTTCTTGACAGCTTCGTGCTTGTGGCGTGCGGCTTAGGAGCCCTGACTTGGTTACCCACTATAAACATAGAGGAACCCACTTGGTTGGCCCGTAGTGAAGTGGCCACTCCGAGTGGACTTGGCAAGCCCACTCTGGATGCGAGCACGTTGGTGGAATGCGACCGAAGTATTGTTCTCCCTCTGCCTGTTGCAGCCAACGTGAAGTCGTGGGTAAAATGAGGATTGGTATGGCGATGCGCCACTTGTTCTATCCTCCGCGAATTTTACAGGGCTACCAAAGTTGCGGCGCACCACTATTGCAGTAGTGTTGAGGCGGCGGGTTAAAGTAATGTCAGTTTTTTAAAGCGCCGCTCTTCCTATCCTGCGCGGCAGAAGCTTGGTCTACGGTAACACCGAAGATCAGATCCGACGCTGGGGTTGGGAAACCAGGAAAATCAGGAACTCGAAAGCACTGGTGCCTTCGAGTTCCTGATTTTCTGGACTCCGTTTAACGGATTTGGGGAGGTCGTAAAGTAGATTATATCTGAATGCGTGCCTTATCTGAGGAGATAAAGGGGAGAGATCTTCTCTCGAGGAGAGGCCGTCTGGGGTGACTGGGGCTGGTGAGGCTGCGGATGTGTATGTGTGTATGCTCCAGTGTTGAAATTTGAATAAGACAATACTTTATTTTTACCCATTGTTCTTTTTATAAATAAAATAATGCTACTTTAATTAATTTGATGGTGATATTAAATTTTGTGTTTAATTTAAACAAACAGGTATTTTCGTGCACCGTAAAATTAGACAGATATTAAACGCAACGTGATATGAAAATGTGGTCGCTTCTTGAACCAACATTAGATTTGTTACAGAATTTAATTAATTAACATTAATTAAAACACATTCCGATTAACACGATATAGGTATGTATGTAAATAGTTCATTAATACCGGGAGTCACGATTTTCGGTTGCGGAAATTCCGTGAATTTCAAGAGGTAAATTTTTTTGTATAATTCACATTCGCTATTGTTTTTTCCATTTTATTTATTTATTTTGGAGTTACATTAATATTTAACTCTTATTTGTAATACCCTGATTATTAAAAAACTAACAAGAAAAAAGGACAGTTTACAATCATTTAATATTACACAATTAACAACAAAAGACAAATTACGAATAGAAATGGCTTGGTAGCGATCACCTCATTCCTAGGGTTAACTACCATCATTATGTAAAGTTTTAAGTACCGTTAATTCCACAAAAAATCCGAAATGTATGCAATCAGACGCTTGGATACCTTCGGTAAATGAATAAATAGCCCTATTTATAATGCCGATAATAGCCACAAGCTTCCCTTGATGTAAACCATTATTTTTAACTTAACTGCCATTAATGTTACCTCATTTCCTCTTTTCTTTTAGCATAACGATCTGTATAGGGCCCTCCCCCACTTTGTTTTGGATTACCTACCCACGCATAATTTGTTTTATTTTTTTCACAAAATGAGTGATTTACGTTGGTACGCCCACATTTCTTAACGACTTCGAGTAATTTTTACTTCGAAATACATTCACGAAGGCAATATTTTATAATATATTTAAATTAATCTCGATATCGATCTAATAATCTACACTTTATTCACATATTACTACGTAACAAGGGAAAATAATCGGTGATAAATACAAAAACCATAACCGTTTTATTACAAAACGTAGTTCATTGATAGTCTAGGCTTCAAACTATAGTTTAAGAATAGTCCTTCTAATTAAAGGAGTCCCTTAGCCGTAGTGCTAGTCTACGAAATTTGACCTTTCAATAAAGCTGAAAATAACTATAGACTACTTTTTGTAATAAGGCCGAAACAGTTTTGATAAAATGAATTTTTTTTTTAAATTTGCATCGTCAATTACTAAATCTAATAGGTAATTACGTACATCGTTCATGTCATATTAAAAATCTTGCATATATTATATTCCCTGTCCAGCCGTGTGCTGTCTTTTTATATAAAAATGGTAAATTTAAAATTTTGTACAAACGACTTCAATATGAATATAATTTATTGTTGATTTTTTTAAAACCCCTCGACCGATTTCGATAAATTTTAAATGGGACCAAGTATACCCTTTGAAACAAAAAATAATTTTCCAAATCGGTTCAGGCGTCTTTATTTCTCAAAGATACGGTTAACATACATAAAAAAAGATACCGACAAATTGAGAACCTCCTCCTTTTTTGAAGTCGTTTGAAAATTGAATTTACAAACGAGCTTACAGTCCGACTGATGGTAAGTGGCTACTGCGGTCCATAGACACCTGGAACTAATTTCAAACGAAGAAGCTACAGATGCGTGGCTACCTCTGAGAACTAAGGTGGAATACCTTACAGTCTGTAATTATACTGGCTATACCCTTCAGGCCTGACGCAGCAGTATAGGAGGTATAGTATCTAGAAGGACGTACGTCCGTCTGGTAGAACTAGGCAAAAAAAAATTGTCACCTACTAAAATTTTACTAATTGCTGATCAGAGGGATGAAACGAAATAAAGAAACAGTTACATAATGTAATATTAATAAATAGAGCTAAAGATACACGATAAAGTTAACTTTCTTCGGTTGAGCTGACCTATTTATGCTGCAGCTAAAATATACACTGCAACGTTGCTCTGCATCGAATATGCGCAACACCTCTATTAAATTGCCCCATGAAAAATACAACGAAATTATAGAAAAATGCATTGTTTTTAACTGATAGCCAAACTATACACCTGGAATTTAGTTGTACACATTTTTAAAGTTCACCCCACACTAGCAAGTTTCAACAATTAAAGGAGTTATAGTGTGCACAATTCACTCGCCACTCGTGTATTCTGTAATTGTCCCTTTTTCAAACGGTCTTTTATCGCACGTTGTTCGAACGTTTAATAAAGAATCTGGCGGAACAAAAATAAAAGAAAACCTTTCGAGCGATGTCATTAGTTCCTTTTACCCAGAACTGTAATAACGGTTTTAAAAATGCTGCTAGTCGATTAGTCGATTTGTATAAACTGTTGATGTTATTTCGTACTGAGAGTCTTACAGCGCGATTTCTAGAATAAATAAACCAAATTAATTCCTTACACCACCAATGGGTGTTAACTTCTTTGTCTTCTCATAGACCCGCTTATAGTTCAGTTTTTGAATTTTTTGCTTCCATTGTTCGAATTTGAATGCACAGGGTGGCTACTGTGGTATCGGATTATTGCATAGAGAAGTATGGGCATCAGTTAATCAGCGTTCGTTACCCGGGAGAGTGAGCAGTAGCTCCAGGGAGTTTAGGTTACATCATATTATGCTTTATAGGTTTTGAGGTGACGAGCTAGTAAGACATGCAGGAAGTCGATCGATGCAGGTGGCTCAGGATCGTGCTTTGTGGCATTCCTTGGGGGAAGCCTATGTTCAGCTGTGGACATGTGAAGAGCAGAAGGAGGGTATGTTTTTCGAGTCCATGGATGTATGTTTGTATGTATGTATGAATGAATGAATTTTTGAATGACTGTTCCTTTAGCACGCTCTGTAGCCCAAACAGGTTGATGGATTTTAAAATGTGGGTTTTATTATGTAAAACGTTTCGTCTTAGTTGTGGAAGTGACATAGGGTGTTAATTTTATTTCTGAAATTTTTTTTCTATAATTACTGATGTAACCATTGGGCTTGTAACGATGTAATTTATTTTACAAGTTTAACAAGCAACTACTGGACAAACTAGTTTCTAGACAATTACTGTCTGTGTAAGACCAAGATCTAAAAAAACTAAGAAAACTCAGAAGAAAACTCAGAAGCTTATCTGGGCGTTGTAAGAGAATCCATCACCTCATATCGTCTCATGGGTGTTTCGAGGGGAGGAGAGGCAACAGGTCACCTTCGATCGTATGCATACAAGTGAATTGTTACAAAATGAAGAAGAAACACCAACGCTAATGGAAGTCTGAAGTCTAGGAACATGTTCAAGATCGAACCGATCTATGTGAAGATTTATGGCCTATTAAATCAAATAGTCCCCGCCATTATATCCGATTTGATAGACCACAAAACATCGCACAAAAATATCAATTCATAACAATTGAAATAAAAAAAGAAACATCCGAGCTTTGTAATAGTCAATCCTCTGGCTAGGTCTTAGCATCTGCTTGGGATCCTATAGTTTACAAAATTAAATTCAAACCCAAGCATATCAATATACATCAAGATATTACAGTAAGCTCGTTCTGCGCAGATAGAAACAAAACTTAATGTCCAAAAATTGAAGGTAACGCAGTGTGTCGGACGGGCGAAACTCGTGAGTAAATGTTGTCGAATATACTCCGCGAGTCGCTCACGTCCACACCTATAGGTTCCGGTGGATACTTCTACTGCCGTCTTTGTGGGTGCGGCTGGGGTACTGTGGACTGACGTCCAATCAAAATTCACGAACTGAATACAAATGGAAGTCAGTGGCCAGCGGTTCGACTGCTCAACTGTTCGGCGGAAATCTTATGACTATTGGTTATCAACCACGGTTGTTGAATATGGTTGTTCAACTACGGTTATCCTATATTGGTTGTTCACTATCGGTTGGTCACTATATTCTTCAGATGATTTCTTCATTTGACTATTTCTTTAAGTTGTTAGGTAGTAACTTACTATTACTAGTAGTATCTGCTTTTATTATCACCGTTTACTTGCTGCTATTATCAGCTTCTACGTTGTACTATGCTACTACTATCACTTGTTACTAGCTGCTATTATCAGCTACTATGTTGTACTACTAGCTACTAGTCACTTCACCTACTACTTGGTTCTGCTACTATTCACTTCAGCTACTACAATGTTACCGGGCCCCGAGGCGATAAGGTAGACTCGAGCTTTACTTTAAAGTGAGCCGCTTGCCATTGTCCGTTTTGCCTCTTTATTGTTCAATATTTTCACTATACAATTGTCTAAAGTTACAATTTTTTCTATACACGATTAATTCTTACGCTAATGTACTATACATTGTTAAATCACTAATTTAGTTGTCTTTTAGTACACCATAAAGGTTTCTTAATATATTAACAAAGTAAAAAGTTATTAACAAAAATATCTCAAATTTTCACAATATTTGGGTACATTATATTGTGAAAATTTGAGATATTTTACTATAAGTAGGAAATAAGTTTCATCGCGTTAAATATTCCTCTATTTCCATAATCTATGAACCTTAATCTAATTAAATACTATGTTTTCATTTCTTCTAGAGCATAAAAATTATTTCCATCATTTTCGGGTCTTAATATTTCGCAGTGCCCAGAATGTTCTATAACGTGTCGCGCTCTGATTGGTCGACTTTTGTTGTTACAAATAAGAGTTATTTTCTTAACTATTATAAAACGATGCTCTATACTATAATTCTAAGCGTTTTAAACATGTTGTAAAATTACACTATTGCACCTTTCACTTAAGTTTATCACTAATACTTTTCCTAATTAACCTTTTAATATTGTTTTTAACCACTATGTTTTTAAACACTTTTTGCCGTCGCGAACACGCAGGTTAACTATGACATAAGGATATCAAATAACTCAGTCGTCCGTCTCAGTCGTCCGTGACCATGGCTGCTGTAAACCAACCAGAACGTCGGGAATTAAAAACATAATTTAAATTAAACGCTATAAAATCCGTATAGATAATTAGTTTTGTTCAAGAAGAATTTGACAATTTAAATTTAAAAGAAAAACTTATAAGACTAATGTTTAATATTTTAAAACCACAATTTTTCGATATTATGTGATCAAATATTAAAATGTTCTCAAAGGGTAAAGCTTTATTGCTTTCAGTCAACCCAACAAGACAAACAACTGAAATTACACAAACTTGCGAACTCTTGATCAACAAAGTTCCAATGCAAACTTGAGACTTACAAATTTATACATCGAAGTATTGCAAATATTTTAACAGATATAACGAATATGGTGGCTCGTAACGATTACACGACAGATTATTTAAGCGCGATAAAATCATAAATATTCCTCAACATCTTTTTAATGTTAATAAAAGACTTAAAATTCATCCTCCTCGCCATAAAAACGAAAAAGTAAAGTGACTTTAGCCAATTGGCCAATAAATAGTGTACGGTATTAAAAATTTGAAATTTTTGTCTTCGAATCCACCGTTCGACTAACTAACACAAGTATTTTAAGCTTGCTTAAAGTAGTTAATATTAAATGTATTACTAGTATTGGTTTAAAAAATTAAAATGTTTATAGTCAATATACGTCGCACTGCAGGCTACAGTTCCTCATCTAATTTCTGAGAGGATTTTAGTCCAGCTACCTTATATCAATACGAAAGAAATAAATTTGAAAAAAATAATAATTTTATTTATTTAAATGCTTACTTACGTAGTTACTCTAGAGAAAGATTTTTTTCAAAAAATTTTAATGTCTTCAATCCTTTAACACTGTTTTTTTTTTATAGAATAAGGGTAACAAACGAGCACATAGTCCACCTGATGGTAAGTGGTTGCTGTGGCCCATAGACATCTACATCTATCTTCGTTTGCGAATTAAAATGCTGATGCGTTGTCAGCCGTGAGGACTAAGATAGAATGCCTCTTTTCCAGTAAAAGGGTCTCCTGTTCTCTACACTCACCATACGAAACACAGCAGCATTATGCTGCTATTTTACGCTAGTATTTTGTGAGAGCGTGGTCCTTCCCTGGTCGAGCCGACCCATTTGTGTTACAACTATACTATTAACATAGCTGCAGCATGGCTCTACCACTGTAGTGGCGGCGTAAAATAATATAACCCATACTATAAAGTGAGTGTCGAAAGAGATATTTGGAAATCCAATAGGAGATGGGAACTAGTGTCTTCCTGATAACAACCCACTTGTCAACGTGGCTATCAGCTGTGGCTAATATTCCCCCTTTGAGGCATTCTATGGTGGAGGCCTTTGTTCAGCAGTGGACTTTTGATAGGCAATAAATGAAAACTCCATGCGTAATTAAATATTTTCAAGGACTAATTAATTTATGTTTTGGCTTTCTCTCTAAAGTTAAGTTACGGACGGACGGTAGAACGGTAGGTGCTCCTCAAACTAGGTGAAACACATTTATTTTATTACTCAGATCTTACGAGTAGCTAATTAATTTTTAACATCTTTAATACTTAAAATTATAAGTACCAAGTTTATTGGTACTGACGACGTTCGACTTGGGTTGCTCGTTAACTATGAAATTTACGGCGAGAAATTAGCTCCTAAACTATAACGGCTCACCACAATAATTGCAGTGCTAAATACTGGCACTTTAACGCGACTCCCCAAGTCCTGTATGTGATATATTTTTTCTGTCTATTGATTTGTTCGATAGTCAGTATTGTTCCAGTTTGCAGGTGAGGTAGAATTATGTAATATTATATTTGAATAAAATTTGTTAAAAATACTGTATTTTTTGTTTCTATCCTAGATTTTTTTTTACACAATTTAAGTAAATTACTAGTTTTTTTATTTTTTATTATAGTTTTTAATATTGTATATTTAAGTTAACAAGGTAGATTGTAAACAATGTACACTATGGGCTGAGAGTCTGTTGTCTGTGCTAGGCGGAAGCCTGTGTTACGGATCACCAGGGTCTCCCCCTCAGGATACTATCAATATAACTTAACATGCTATTTGTAATTTTTTTTGTATGATGCGGACGTGTTGCTGATTATTCTTAAAAAATAAATTGTAAAAGTCAAACTATTTTCAATCTTTACCTCATAACATAAAACAAGTAATACATCACGCGAGTGCATTGTGTTACTACTTTTTACTCTGCGCGTGACCAGTTGACGACTGGCGGTGACCACTCCTCACCCCCTCGGGTAAACGGCACGGGCTCCGATTTTTCGACTCGGTCTGACATCTCAGTGCGTGCGTCATAGAAACCAAAGTGCTTGTTACGTTGAAGCGAACATGAATGTACTTAGATCACCAACTGGAAGCGACACGAACTTTGAGCGTAGTGATTCCCAACCAAACCTATAAGACATGCGCAGTGCGTCAGTCTCTGAACCCTCTACGATTACTTTCCGTAATAAACGCAAGCATTCCACCGGCAAATATGATCAGGTCCAAGGTCAACTGTCTGATATTCAGAAAAAAATGACAGAAATGATGACACTCTTAACTCAATCAAAGACTGCCCTGAACCAGAAAAAAAAAAATGTACGCATTGGAAGATACAAGCCAGGAACGAATCGTCTAATAAAAGTTACCTTTGAGTCGGAAGAAATTGTAAAGCTTATTTTGCGCAACAAAGGAAACATAAAAGATAGTAAAATTAAAATATATGCTGATCAGACGCCATTCCAGCAAAATCAACTTAAACATCTGAAAGAAGAACTGAAACGTAGAACTGAAGAGGGAGAAGAAAACATACGTATTAAGTATATAAAAATGTACCAAAAATTATCAAAACATTACCAAAAAAGTCCGATGCATGAGTGATAAAGCAAACGAAAATAACACTACTTACCAAATAACAAACAATTATGATAACCTTATAACCAATAAACAATCTTTAAAATTCTTATACGCCAATACTAGAAGTATCGTAAAGCCTGGAAAATTCGATGAATTGAGGTGTATTGTTGAATCTTTTAAATCTACAATACATGTGATTATTCTTACTGAAACATGGATTAAATCTAATGATGAAGCCAAGAGATTTCAATTACCCGGATATACTCACTACCAACAGCACAGACAAAATGTAATTGGCGGTGGAGTATCAATATTTGTCCACAACATTCTTAAACATGGCTATGTTGATGAACTCGAAAACGATGAAAACCATTTCTTGTGGATACACATAGATAAATTTTCACTAGATATTGGCGCAGTATTCAAGCCTGGTAGAATTAACGTTACAAACTTTCTAGAAACTCTTTCATTACAACTAAATCATAGAAAAAGAGCCGTATTATTTGGTGACTTTAATCTGGACCTGCTTAACCTGGACACCTCAGTTGAAGAATATAAAAATACACTCCTAGAATGCAATAATTAAAAGAATATCCCCTCAGTACTGAAACATCAAAAAGTAAAACTATTCTTGATTATGTATCTACAGACTTAAAGGAAAACAAATTTCATTTGGCAATTGTTGAATCGTCTAAGTCGGACCATAAGCAGATCTCTTTTGAAAGAATAAAACACCAACCAGAACCTAAACAAAAAACAGAATATGAAGCATTAGATTACAAAAAACTGTATGAAACGCTAGAAAAATCAAACGTAGAATATACCGCGAACAAAGAATACACGTGGCTTGAAGAAAAACTAATGAAAAGTATAGAGAATTGTAGGGTTAAGAATGTCAAAATTAGAAACCCACCAAAACAGGAATGGATTAACAAGGGAATAATTAAGGATATTACTTATAAAACCATACTCTGGCAACAATGCAAACGTCATCCACAGAACAAACTCGCCGAGGAAAACTTTCTAAAACACAGGAACCTAGTTGCTAACGAAATTCAAATAATGAAAAAAGAGTACTACTACAAGATATTTACAGATTATAAATGCCATCCAGCCAAGATGTGGAAATTAATAAATAACCTCAGCAATAACAAATTTAGAGAAATATCGATACCACCCAAATTACTAATAGGAGGAACTCTGGTAACCGATACAAAATCTCAGATCAAACATCTGCGAAAGCTTCAATAACTTCTTTTCATCTATTGGAGCAAAACTAGCACAAAAGATTCCCCTTCAGTACCATGATAACAGGATCTTTACAAATGCAAAAGTTAACAACAACGATATAAGACTAATAGCAATTGCACCGGCTTCAGTTGACGAGGTAATTAAAATAATAAACAACTCAGATCTAAATACTAGTTCTAGCATTGATAACGTCAATACTAAGTCCATAAAATGCGTAAAAAACCTTATAGCTCCAGAACTAACGCGATTCTTAAATAGCTGTTTAGAACAAGGTATATTTCCCAGTAGCCTCAAAATCGCCAAAGTTACACCTATTCATAAATCTGGCAGCAAAACCGACCCGAGCAACTACCGGCCTATATCGGTTCTTCCCGTTGTCTCTAAAATTTTCGAGAAAATTATCTACAACCGACTTGAGACTTATTTGAACTCTATAATTTTTTTTTATCACAAACAATATGGTTTCAGACCCAAATCCAACACACTATCAGCGACTGTAGACCTTGTTACCAATATAAAAAAACAATATAGATGAAAAAAGGTTGTTCTTGGCATCTTCATTGATATAAAAAAGGCGTTCGATACAGTTTCCCATAAAATTCTCTTGGATAAGCTACACTATAAAGGTATCACAGCAAAGCCTTTTGAACTTCTTAAATCATACCTCCCCGACCGTTATCAGATAGTTAAACTCGCAGAATACAAAAGTAACCCAAAACAGATAACGTACGGCGTCCCTCAAGGCTTAATCTTAGGACCATTGCTCTTCCTTATTTACATTAATGACGTAAGTACATTAGAACTAAAAGGAGGCCTATTACTATACGCGGACGATACCAGCCTATTTTACTTCGGTAACAGTATTGAATCCATTAATCAAGACGCGCAAAACGATCTAAACATACTTAATATGTGGTTTTGCTCAAACCTACTTACAATAAACATAACCAAAACAAACTATATAAGTTTTGCAGCAAAAAATACCTGATCTCACACCTCTTAAAATATATACATACTATTTTAACATTTACAAAAAAGAAAAATGTACAAACTAAAATGTTAAGAAGTGCTAATAACTTAATTCTGCGATGGCTAAGAACAAACTACGGAAAAAAGAACATTACTTATGAAAGCGCACAACTATATAATAAATTGCCTACAGATATCAAGGAAGCTAAAAGTATGCTAACATTTAAAAAACTGTTAGAAAATAGCTTACAAAATCATAAACTATAATAACACCTTAACTACTTAATAATAAAAAAACAACAAACAAATAAATATATAATGAACAAATAAATAGTAAAAACCATAACCATTGTTACGGTTATTAACCATCATTAAACATTCATATTAATAATTAATAAAATATAACAATATTACGATCATTCTCATTGTGATGGCTAGTCAATTCTAGTTAAACAGCTTTAAATCCATGTATCTGTGTTCGCCTGCCCCGTTTGTTTTGTTTGCACGGCCGATCTTCGATCCTGTTAGGATGGTAATATTTCTACCCGCACTATTTATTTAATTTTGTAACATAAAATATTTGTGTACTTTCCCTAGCACGCTCGGTGACCACTTACTACCTAACACTCAATATGTATTTTGTTTTTAATGTATTTCTCATTTAAGTGAATTTATGTAAATTCTTATGAGAATAAATGTCTTTGATCCCAACAATGTGATGTGTGTGTGAGTGTGAGTGTGTGTGTGTGTGTGTGTGTGTGTGTGTGTGTGTGTGTGTGTGTGTGTGTGTGTGTGTGTGTGTGTGTGTGTGTGTGTGTGTGTGTGTGTGTGTGTGTGTGTGTGTGTGTGTGTGTGTGTAAGTGTGAGTGTGTATGTATGTATGATCTATCCAGTATTAAAGCTATGTATATGAAATAAGAAGGTTTTCAGTGGTCACATAGTCCAGACTTAACAACCATTGGGTTACTTTTAATTTTCAAGTATTTCTATTAAGTCGATATATACCAATTCTAGCGTTTAATGTCATAGATATGAGTAAAACTATATACTACTCTTTAATGCATTAATAAGTATCGCTTTACGTATAATAACTAAGTAAGAAGAGCTTCAAGAAAGAAGCCAATAGGAGGATTCATTTAGGCTAAGCTGCATTTAGTATTCTTCTGACTGACTTCAGTCTGAAGACAAAAGTCTTCAACCAGTGCGTTCTGCCTGTACTCACCCATGGTGCAGAAACGTCGACACTGACGATACTGCTACTCCACAAACTTAAAGTCACTCAGCGAGCAATGGAAAGAACTATGCTCTGATTTTCTCCGGTGGATGAAATTCGAAAGGAAGAAATCCGCCTGACAACCAAGATTACTGACATAGTTTTCCATGTTTGTAAACTGAAGTGGCAATGAGCTGGTCACGTCTCAGAAGTGACAACCGATGGAGTAAACTTATAATGGAGTGGAGACGTCTGCGAAACGATCTGCGCTGATGATGACTTATAATAATGTTAGTTATACTAAAGTACTTTTTTTAACAAAAGTCCATTTTAATTCAGAAAAAAAATATTAAAACTTTTTTTTCAATGGCTAGGATTTAATATGACTATAATCTGTTATAGCATTCAAGTGTAATAAATTAATGTCATTATTAATAGTCATTCATCAAACAACCGTGTTTCCTCTTTCTTGTATTCACGGCACATTAACCATAGGTATTGACCCAGTAGCGGATATCTCCGTGTCGCTTTGTCTCTTCTCTTATTGTATCTTGTTAGCAACGCTATCTAACGTTACTGTAATTTATTATTTTGCTTAAAATTTTCTTTAATTTATACATTATATTTATTACGAACTAGTGTTTGAGTACACCACCTGATGGTAAGTAGTGATGTATCCAAGGATGGTCTTAGCAAATAATTAGAAGGCAAGACAGACACTGGCAGTTGAATCCTGAGTTAGAAAGCATTTTTATAGACAGAAAATTGTACGATCTTATTGCCAAAACTTTTCGTCCCGGAAGGACCAGTTCTTAATTACTATATTTCTGTGCCTTGTAGAGTAGCGATTAAGAATTCACCACACCATTATTATCTCGTGGGTGTCGTAAGAAGAGATAGACGGAAACTGAACCATCAGCTAGGCAGCAGCATCTTCCTGATATCTTCTAAAATAATTTAAAAAAAAACAGTGGTAGCAACCCGCCGTTTAATCAATAGAAAAACGCGGCCTATTTTCGACAGTGATCTTTTGATTGGCTGTAATGACGATAATGATGATATTGATGATATGTAGAAATGTAGCTACGTGATCGAATTAGCTGGTAGGTATAATTTTTCTTAGCCAGACAGTCAACTTGTCACCGCTGCAGGGACTGTAGCACTGCCAAATTGTACGGAATCAAAAGCTCTCTCATAGTCCACGGACGCAAGAGAAAGTGTCGGCTTGTATTTGATCTTCTCTACAATTTGCCAAAGAGTATGAATATAGCCTATGGTAGTAAAGTCTTTCCGGAAACCAGCTTATTCAGGTGGCTGGAAGTGATCAAATTTGCTTGAGATATTATTCCATATGACTCTTCATTGTTTCTATCCTGAAGTATGACTCAGCTGTTGCCGTCTGGTTGTCATAATGAAGTCAATCTCATTTTTTGTCGAACGGTTGGGGCTTGGACTTTTTCCTTCAGAAGCGGCCCCACATAACTGTAGGGTCGCATATTAAAAAAAGTGTATCTTAAAGAGTTCCTTCACCATTCTCTGCACTGAGGGCCGCTTTTTTGTATCATTATTTATGGGGAGTGTATTGGCATAGTTACCACGCTTGGTAGGTGGGTAGACAACCGCAGTTTTTTTATGATTCATTTGTTACCAGAAAGATGCTTCTGCCCATCTCCTGATTTGTTTCCCTCCGTCACCTGTTACGATATCCAAGGGACGATATGAGGCAATTGGTATTCTTACACTGCCACTACACGATATTTTAGATATAATGAAAATATATTCACAAAAACGGAGGAACAAAATCTTCCTAGCATTTCCTTAATAAGCTATTACCTAGCCACGAGAGTAAGGTCTTTAAATGAATGATTCCTTTACACATGACATAAAATATAATATTAAGTCACTTAATGAAAATGTATGCACAGACGAACACAACCTTAATTAAATTTCTTGTTTCTCTTCATTACCTAGGTAATTACCTGTAAATTTTCAAGGAAGTTTGCAAAAAAGTTATTTTGACTATAATCCCCACTGGTGCTTTTAATTAAAAGTGCAATTTCTCGCTTCATAAGAGAGCAGAATAGGAAACGGTTTCGAGTTAACCTTTGTAAAGCTTTTTTTTTATAGAGTGTGGGTGACAAACGAGCACACAATCCACATGATAATAAGCGGATGCTGTGGCCCGTAGACATTTACTCGTACATTTATGCTTGATTAAGAGTCAAAATGCGTGGTCACCCCAAAGGACTATAGAATACACATGGCTGGTCCGAGGTAGCCACTCCGAGTGGGCTTGGCGAGTCCACTTCGGGTGTGTGACACCTTTCAGGCTGTGGTGAGAAAGGTGTCCTCTCCCCTATTACTGCAGCCAAATTGGAGTCGCGGGTAAGAAGAGACTTGGTATGGTGATACGCCACTCGCTCTATCCTCCGTGACTCTGGTGGAGCTGTATCTGGGGGGCGGGGGTACCTATGGACCGGGATCGGCAATCTAAACATCATGGGGCATAGCTCGATTTACCGTTGTTATAAAAAAATATAAGACGCAACTTTTTTAATATGAACTCCTTACACAGATTTGAAGACAGCCCGGGGAAACATCACTCTCAGTAATGGCGACTTTGTTTTCATTCTTTACAAAGGTATTCCGCAAACAGGACCGCCTGCTGGGAGACGACTGAGCTTCCGGGGTTTAATTGGAAATACGGAGAAACACCGAAACGGGTTTTTATGTAAATACATCACTGTTTTTATCTTATTTTGAATAATTATATAAACAATTGATACTTAAAATATTTACGAGAATTTTTTCTTTCTTTTACTTTTTTTTACTTAAAAAAGTTACCCTAGGAATTTCTGCACCATTCTTACAAGGAGTTCAAAGACGATTTTTTATGAACATGAGCCCTCCGAGCTTAAAAATGAATTTTTAATAATTAATAATTTTCTGAAATATTTTTAATTTTTGTACCAAATTACGTTTGTACATACATACATACATATAATCACGCCTCTTTCCCGTAGGGGTAGGCAGAGACCACTTCTTTCCACTTGCTACGATCCTTACATACTTGTTTCGCTTCGTCCACTTTAATTATTCCCTTCATACATGCTCTTCGGTTTAGGGTACTCTTGACCTGGCCTTTTTTCAAGACGTCCCTGATTTGGTCGAGAAACGTCCTCCTAGGTCTACCCCTTCCAACACTTTCATTCACACTCGCCTTATACACTTTTTTCGTCAATCGTTCTTCATTCATTCTCTCGACATGGCCAAACCATCTCAGCATACCTTTCTCAATTTTTGTCCTACATTTTCTTTCAGACCACAACGTTTCCTTATCTCACTATTTCTTATCCTGTCACTCAATTTAACTCCTATCATACTTCTCAACGCTCTCATCTCAACTGCATTTATTCTGCTTTCATGTTTCTTCTGCTATACCCAACTTTCACTTCCGTACATGAGTGTCGGAACCAACACCCCCTCATGCACAGCCAAACGAGCCTTGTTAGACAATTTCCGACTGCTCATAAAGGAGTGCAAAGCTCCATTCACCATGTTTCTGCATTCACTCTTCTTTCGATATCACTCACACTTTCTATCTCTTGTAAACTTTGAACCCAGATACACAAACTCCTTCACCTGTTCAATTTGTTCATCTCCAATCACGATATTTCAGTCTGTCACTGCCTCATCTCTTTCAAACACCATCACTTTCGTCTTCTTTACATTCATCTTCATTCCCTTTCTAACAAAAGCTCCACTCATAGCAGTTACCATCTCCTGCAACTCCTCGGCCGAAGACGCAAGTAGTACTTGGTCATCAGCATAGACAAAACATTTGACGAGTAACTCATTCATTCTCAACCCACTTTCATTCTCTTTTAAATCTGTCAAGCAATTGTCCATGAACAGATTAAACAGCCACGGTGACGCTACACATCCCTGTCTAACACCTTTTTCGATATTAAACCATTTATTTTTATTTACGTTTGTAAATAAAAATAAATGCTACATTTAAAAATTAACAAGATACAATACGTTTCATGATTATTTTTATATCTTTTATTTCTGGCAGCCTTGTCGATGTCGTATCCAACACCATATTAATATATAAACTATAATACAGCTTTATTAATGAGTCCATAGCCATATCTTTGAACTCATTATAATAGTAATTGTAATACTAACTCATTGAATTTTAATATAGAAATATAATATAAGCAGAGTTAAATAGTGTCTCTATATTTACTCTTCGTGAATTTAAATGAAGAAGCATTTCATTACTTTTAGTTAAATGATAATTTTCAACGTTAATGACCAACAACTTCATACTTAGCCAAGGGTTTTTAATTAATGTCAAATATTTTACACTCCAACAGAATATAAAATGGTTTATATAAGTTAATATCGTGTAGCAGTGACTCAGTAGCGTAAAGTGGCGATTTAAATGATAAATACTAACTACACTAGTATGTTTTCGAAATCAGTATTTAGTTATTTCAACTGTCATATTTAATTATATAGACGAGAACACATAATTCATTAGAAATCTTTGCCAGTCGAGTAACGATGCTTAGAAAAGTCGAGGGGAGTTTTGACGGGAACTTTTTTTTTTATAAAATAAGGGTGACAAACATAGACATCTACATCTATCTTCGTTTCCGAATTTAAATGTAGATGCGTTGTCAGCCGTGAGGACTAAGATAGAATGCCTCTTTTCCAGTAAAAAGGGTCTCCGGTTCTCTACACTCACCATACGAAACACAGGAGCATTAGGCTGCTATTTTACGCTGGTATTCTGTGAGAGCGTGGTCCTTCCCCGGTCGAGCCGACCCATTCGTGCTACAACTATGTTATTAATATAGCTGCAGCATGGCTCTACCACGTAAAGCCGACAGCGGATGGCTGCTGCTGTATAATTGTTTAACTAAGGTTTTGAGGTGGATTTTGATACGTAAAAGTGGTGCGCTTTATCCATCCATTCATCCATCATATCCTATAAAACTCTACCGCTAAACATAGGCCTCCCCATAGGTTGCCTCGTAGGGGGATTTTGACAAAATTGCCACGCTCGGCAGGTTCGTTGCCAATCGCATTTTTTTATTATTTTCAGTTGTTATCAGGAAAATGATGCTGCCTATCTCCTATTTCAATTTCCCTCTGTCGCCTCCTACGATACTCGTACACACTGAGCGAATGAATTAAATATTTTAATAATATTAAAATGTCATAGAATATATTACAATATCTGAAATTTATTTCAACAAATTAAAAATATCTTGTAGCTTATTTGTCACGCCAAAATTTGTTTTGGAAATATCGTTTTGGGCCCGAGCCCATAAATAACTTCCAGTTTATTCTAAAAAAAAATTATGTTTAAATATAATAATAAAAAGAAACACAGTTAAACATTAAGGAATAAATCAGTGTATAGGTTAGAGGGAATTGCGAATCTCACAATTAATCTTTATTTTCTCATCTCAGAGTAGTTAGAGGTGGCTTTAAAAACCAGGAACTACTTTTTTAAAGTTAACATTTCCACCGCTGTAACGCGGTTTCCTAATTAAAAAAGAATTGCATTATGCTTTGTAGCCTTAATGACTCCCACGGGAACTTGTTTGAATGAAAGAATGTACTTTGTAAAGTAAACAAACCTTTTCTCCTATTCATGTTCTTCAAAGAGGGCTTAGAAGTAAAATTCAATTGAAATATTTTAAGAAGTTTATAGCTGGAGATGCATTAAGTTATTTCAGTTGCTTTATTAACGATTAAAATATTAATATTATCAGATTTTGTCTTTGAATTCAATTTTTAATTTTTATTTAAAGTATTTTTTTTTTTACCTAGAATCCAATCTACTTTGGTACCATCCGCTTACCTGCCTCTATCAAGTAGCAGTACACCTTCTATTATGTTAGGATTCTAAAGGTTCACAGAGCCAGTACAATTATAATTTTAGAAGTTACAGGTGTCGATAGGCTTCTTTTTAAGAGTAAGAGTGAGTTGTCAACCTTGAGGAATAAGATTGAAATGTCTCATTATTAGTAAAACGGGTTTTCGGTTTTCTATTCTTACCTTACGAAACACAGCAATATTTAATGGTTTTTCACGCTGATATTCTGTTACAGTATGGTGCTTCTCAAGTTAAATCAACACATTCGTGCTGCAAACACAATATAGCTGCAGCACGGCTCTACCACATTTAAATATCTACATTATAATTTACAACCAAATATTTTAAAAGGTTGTTTTTTAATGTTTAAAAATCTTACACAATATTCTTAACCAATCATAAACACTTATAAGCGCTTTGTTTTCATTAACACATTTTTTCCAGGCCGCGACATTTTATTTCACAAAAAATTAAAAAAGTAGGAATTATAGTTAATAATTTCTTATATTTACGCGAATACCACAGATTAATTTAAACAATTTGTACCGATTTTATCGAGTTTAATTATAGGTGCTCTTTTAATTTTCGAAGTTTCCGGTGCTTTGAAATCCATCGGTGGTTACGTGGTTGCGCCACGCTGCAGTAATGCTGGCTATACATATTTACAGCACGAATGGGTCGGCTTGACTGGGGTGGCACCACGCTCTCACATAATGCCAGCGTGAAACATCGGAATAATGCTGCGGTGTTTCTTACTGGTAACGAGGCATTCCGTCTTAATCCTCAGGGTTGACAACGCATCCGTATTTTGATTCTTAATCGATGATAGATTTAGATGTCTATGATCCATTGCTGATCATGATCATGGAATATGTGCTCGTTTGTACCCTTTTTCTATAAAAATAATAAAAATGGGTGTGTTTTTAAACATATGTATTTAAATTATCAAACATAATAATTTATTGTATCATATTATCAATTATATGAAACTTCATTTAAGCAAAAAACACGGAAGAAGCTGCCAGGACAAACAAGGAATACAAAGAAAATGTAACCGGACCTGCTTTTGTATTTTGGTACCGTTCTTATCTGGACGTAAGTAGTTAGTTCATTCACTTTAAAAGCAGTACCTATTGAATTTCTTTGAGTCACATAATTAGCTTTCATTTGAAAAGTTAGATTAGTGTGTCAGTCACAGATATGAATTTATTTTCTGTTTTATTTGCACAAGCAAATTAATGCAGATTTATATTAAGCCTACCAATGTCGAAATTTATTACGTGATGTGTGTGTAAATGAGAATTGAGCATCCTATTAATATACTTCAACGTTGTAGCCAAAACTGCGAACTTCGAATTTTCGAAGCTGTATCCATCGCATAAAAGGGATCGCAAAATTATTTTCTAATTGTTTGTCACATTATTTTATGTACATATGTACTAGTGGTCGTACAGCGGTCGAAATTCGACCGTAATTTTTAAAAAATTATTAAATTATAATAAATTTTAAGTTTTTAGGTATATTAATAAGATGTATTTCATATTCTACTTTCAGTATATACATATATATGTGTTATCTATGCTTTCAACTGCACATTATTATATAAAACACAGTTATCTATTAAAAAACTATTGAAAAAGGAACATAAGTTATCACACAAAATTTACAGCTCATTTAGTTAATCTGTCAGTAATTATTTGTTGGCAACATTTTAACATTTTTTGGCGACAATCTCTTCTCTTGGCGACTGTTTGACCACAGACTAGTATGTATTTGATATTGACAGCAGGAATGTAAATAATGATTTTTTTATTTAATTTAATGTATTTGTAACACATTTTTGTATATATGCTTTTTGTCCTACTTCTCCCTATAAACTCTAACTATGCTAAATCTCATACCCTTCCGTGCGCGCAATATGCTTCAAAAGGAATACAAGGTTTTCCCTTCAGGTATTAATATATCGATATCTTAAATAAAATTATAAACAATTTGAAATATATTATATAATAGTTAATAAATTAACTTGACTACAATTCCACCAAAAAGTTTTAAATTAGCATTTTTTTTTACGTGGTATAGCCATGCTGCAGCTATTTTATGGTTGGGGTACGAATGGGTCGGCTCGACCGGGAAAAGAACACGCTCTCACAGAATTCCAGTCTCAAATAGCAGCTTAAAGCTTAAAGCTTAAAGTGCAGATGCGTTGTCAGAAGTGCCAACGCATCTGCTTTTTGAATTTTATTCGAGGATAAAAATGTTGTCTATGGGCCTCAGCATCCACTTACCATTAGGTGGATTGTATGCTCTTTTGTCATCCATATACATTTAAAAAATTGCTTCTTTATGCATTGCCCATGGGGGAATGATTATATCCCGGACGTCAGTCTGAGCGAGTTTAGGATTGCTCTCCAGCACCTTAAAAACGGCAAGGCCCCGGGCGAGGATGGAATTAGAACAGAGCTGATTTACATTTATCTTAAGCGAAATACTATCTATAATAATATGATATATAAATTTACAAGTGCACTGTGTATATATTTGATTTTAATTTAGTTGTCTGATAATCTGGCGTCTTAGGATAGTATCACTCCAACTCGCTTTAATTTCCGGGCTGTTTGCTTCGTAGCGTTGGATTAATTTTATCTCCAGTGTTGGTGTATTTACAATAAATTAGATTTGCTTATATTATAAACAGCCAGTAATAAGTTTTCTTAAGTTATAATGTTTAACATAGCTGAATATGATATTTAGTAACCCTCTCAGAAATGAGAGGAGGCCTGTGCCCAGCAGTAGGACGTATAGAGGCTGTAACTTTATATTAGTAATCCTTTTTGATAAATAAACAAGAACAAATATAGTTTACTAAACGTACCTGAATTATTGTGCACATTTAAAGTGTTTTTGGTAGTGGGCAGCAGCATCTTTCTTATAACAACTACGAAAAAAACTGCGGTTTCCAACCCGCCTACTTAGCGTGGTAAATATGGCAAATATACTTTCTATGGGACAATCTATGTGGGTTTCGTATCTTGATAGGGTCTAATAAATGAATGAATTAATTATGTTTTTAAATGAGGAATAAGTTTATTATGTGGATTCCATTGTTTTTCACAGTATTACTCTCGAAACTAAACTAAACTAAACTTTCTTGTAGACTAAGCTCTTCATCATATGCTGTAAGAATATTAGAATTCCCACTTGTGCCGAGACAACTTTCTTATAAAATGGATCTTCTTTTTTATAAAACTGAAGTGACAAACGAACTTACGGCCCACCTTTTTTTTACCCTTTTTTCACGTGGTAGACCCATGCTGCAGCTATATTAGTATTATAGTTGTAGCACGAATGGGTCGGCTCGACCCGGGAAGTACCACGCTCTCACAGAATACCAGCGTAAAATAGCAGCTTAACGCTGCTGTGTTTTGTATGGTGAGTGTAGAGAACCAGAGACCCTTTTTACTGGAAACGTGGCATTCCATCTTAGTCCTCACGGCTGACAACGCATCTGCATTTTCATTTGTAATCGAGGATAGATGTAGATGTCTATGGGTCGCAGCAACCCTTACCATCAGGTGGACTGTGTGCTCGTTTGTCACCCTTATCCTATAAAAAAAACCTGACAGTATGTGAGTATTGCAAACCATGGGCATCTGCAAACTTCTTCAAACAAAGAAGGCTATAGATCCGTTGTTATCTCCGAGGACCCAGATGGAGTACTTACAGCCTGTAATTATGCTGACTTTCTATACCCTTCAGATCAGAATACAGCAGTGCAAGCCCTGTTAATCAGGCAGAAAAAGAGTCCTTCCACCTGGTAATTTACCAGTTTATTTCAGTTATTTCCGTAGCATAATGTCTTATAGAGTTTTGCTATGGTGATATGCGACTGATTTTGAAACTATTTCTTGCAGTAGAGGGCCATTATATTCATTTAAAACCAAAAACCGAAAGAGTCACTCATAGAAAAATGTAAAGAAAAAAATACAATATCAAATTTCGTATTTCATTATATTTGCGGAAATTTAATGTAGGCATGTTCAAAAAGCAAAAGAAGTTTTCAAAAAAATTGCTGTAACCACGAGGAAAAATTCAAAACACACACACACAAGCGCGCACGCGTACCCACGTACGGTAGCCCACGCGCACGTTTTTAGATTTAGAGATACGAGCAAACATTTATTAAATATTATTTATTAAGTTACGTATCAAAACAAACTTTTTGTTGCTACTTGTATTACTTTGCCCTCGGATATGAAATATCTCACCTTAATTAAAGAGTTGCGACTCGCTGTAAAGTTTTGCGCCATTGGCGGCGGGGATTTTAATTTAATTAAAAAATAATGAACCGCTTTTCTCGCTTAATTAGTGTACAAAACGTTAATTTGCGAAAACGAGCTCTTGAATTTAATCAAAGTAGTACGTTCGGGAACATTCTACATAATAAGAAATAAGTGTAACACGTACCTTAACAACTAATTTTTATTGAATATATTACTTTTACCACGTGTTCGGAAAAATCTTTCTGGGAAAAAACGGCAAGAAACCCAGCGGCACTTTTTCAAAGCAATATTATACTATGAATAACATTTTTCTTACAATTATTTCATTTAACAAACAGCTTGAAAGCAATTACCTCATTCACAGGGGTTATTATGAACCATGTAAGCGAGGTGTAGGGCGGCCCCACTAGATGTAATAACGAGTTGGTGTATGGACTATAATGATGATGATAATGACGATGACGATAATTATCAATCATGTATGTATTTATAACATAATATATATAACAACCCCTTTTTACAGTCTTTGTTTTATAAATAAAATAAACTTGATCATAGACATACTTTGAATACTTTCAGGGACTTTGTTAAACAAAAAGCGTACCCATGTTCCCATAAATGAATTACTGACATCTAAGGAGTCAAATAAATGGTAGCACAGTATCAAACACAATAGTGTGTGTGTGTGTGTGTGTGTGTGTGTGTGTGTGTGTGTGTGTGTGTGTGTGTGTGTGTGTGTGTGTGTGTGTGTGTGTGTGTGTGTGTGTGTGTTTTTAATAGTATCAAAAATATTATTTTTAATTGAAATGACCGTTGATCTAAGAGACCACCTGATGGCAGAAGGCTACAGATTATCAACTCATCACAAAATGGTGTGTAAACATCACAGGAACGACCGTTTCATGATAGGAGTCTGAGCTTTTAATGAAAAGACGGTGGTACTTCCCAGACAAAATTCTAGGCAGAAAAGGAGTCCCTCCACCTAGTAAAGCTTAAGGAGCATAATATATTAAAGCATAGGCGTAGTAGTTCCATATTACAAAACGACTTCAGCTTCAGCATGCTGAAATATAGCTAATATTAGCCATAGCTCTACCACGTTTATGGTCGTATCACCATCTGTTGGAAACCGCACCCACTCGTCATTCATTACCATTTATTTTCTAGCAATCTGTACACTTGAAATAAAATACTGCCGATAAAAACTTTACGATCGTGGCGATTTTATTTCTCTACTCGATTTAATAGTTCTGTCGTAAAATCTATTGCATCGTCTATATACGAATACAAATGTCGCACTAAATATTTTACAAAACAATATATATATATATATACATATACAAATTATTGAAATTTCTTCTATTGCGTACGCATTATCGTGGTTCTTAAAGTAATAAAATTTCACAATTTCAAAAGACTGATATAAACATTTAACATGATGTTTAAAGATAATTTTAGAGTAATATTCTATAGAGTAGAATTGTATAATTTTCCTCAATAATACGAAGCCGCTCGACTAGGATACAATGTTGTCAAATTTTTATATGCATTAGTAGCATAGGCGATCGCCTTAAGAAGTTAGGAAGAAATTGTAAATTGTAGTTTTAAGTCCTTATTTACCACGTGTGACGAAGAAAAATAAGGCGATTTTATATAAAACTAAAGTAATAAATGACTTACAGTCCACCTAATGGTGTATGGCTACTGCAGTCCATGTATACCTGTAGTTGATTTCAAACAAAGAAGGCTACAGATACGTTTTTACCTCTGAGGACTGAGATGGAATACCTCACAGCCTTTAATTATACTGGCTATTCATACCCTTCAGACTGGAAAACGGCAGTGCATATTTGGCGGCAGAAATATGTAAGAGGATAGTTACCCAGAAGGAATCCTACTATCTTGAAAATAATAAATAAAATTAATGTATAGTAAACTATAAAATATAAAAGGAGGAAAATTCATACAGACGATTCATAAAAAATATACTGAATAAATGTTATAATGAATATGAATGCATTATTGTCTCCCTACACTGTCTTACTACACTTTTTATGTCCTAATGAAACCTCTAATTTGTTTTAAATTGTAGAGACACGCTGTAGTTTTAATAAGTTTTTAATAGATCAGCCCGATCGGAGAAGGACTACGCTCTCACAAAATACCAGTGTAAAATAACAGCATAACGTTGCTGTGTTTCATATTATGGCGAGTGACTAAAACCGGAGATACTCTTTACTGGTAACCAAGCATTTCATCTAAGTCTTCACTGGTGAATATTCTTCTGCATATTGATTTTTAATCGAGGATAGTTATACATATATATCGAGGGTGTCTATGAGATAGTATTCATTAACGATAAAGTGGAATATGTGCTCGTTTATTACCCTTTCTTAAATAAAAGTTATTGTGGTTTCCTAATAATGATTTTTTTTTAATTTACGCGACTACACATTATATCCTTATGACCCGTGATGGGTGGGGAATTCCCCTCCGTGACCGCAGATGCTGTAAAGCGGCCGAAACGTCGGGGATTAAATAAGTTGAAATTAAGAGCGATAAAATCGGTAAACATAGTTGTATTCAGTTGGGGTTTTCTGTTAAGAAATTCTCAATAGCATCACGGAGTAAGGGAATCGGCGATGTTTTGCCCCTGCGCCTTGTTAAGCACGTAAAGCCGTTGGTCCTCCACCTGATCTCTCTCCTTTCGTGGTGGATTGCCATGCATCTATGTTTGCACATAAACTCGTGTACTTTAATCCAGTCCCCGTTCAGATGGCTAGTCTCAGTTAAGACTGGCCATCATGATAAGAATTCGGTCTGGAGGGATATTCAATAAAAAATTGTTTCTGGAAACAGATTGTTATTTTTTTATTTGTTTATACACGAGCTATCGAACATTTACTCGTACATTGCTTTAAGAAAATATAGCGTAATATTGTATAGGTTTGTTATATAAAATTAACTATTAGTATGAAAAAAAAACCGATACTTGTAGTCCTTCAGAAGCTCTTTAATTCCGTCCTCCATGGTGGCATTACATGGGAGGCGTGAAGCAGAAGTGCGGTGGTCTTTTTCTTTAAGAAAGGCTACAACGCTCTCTTGAAGAACTACAGACCGATTTTCCTTCTGAGCTGCTTCTACGTGCTGGTTTCGAGAGTCATTACGAATCGTCTCGCACGACTCGATGACTTCCAGCCTCACGAACAAGCCGGTTTCCGAAACAGCCTTAGTAAAATAGACCACATACATACCCTTTGGCAAATTGTACAGAAGTCCGAGGAGTAAAATTTGCCAATATATCTGGCGTATGTGGACTATGAGAAAAGCCTTTGATTCCGTCGAAATTTGGGTGGTGTTACAGTCCCTTCAGCGGTGCCAAGTTGACTGTCGGTACATCGAAGTGCTGAAGTGTTCGTACAATAGGGCTACGATGGCTATCCGAGTACGGAACCTGAGTTGGAAAACTATCCAACTGCAGAAAGGTGTAAGACAGGGTGACATTATATCTCCGAAACTATTCCGCTGCATTGGAAGACGTTTTCAAGCTACTGGACTAGAAAGGATACGGTATTAACATCAATGGCGAGTACATCACTCACCTTCGATTTGCCGACGACATAGTTTTTATGGCAGAATCGCTTGAGGAGCTAAGCACTATGCTCAGTGACCTCAATAGTGTCTCCCAACGGATAGATCTTAAGATGAACATGGACAAAACAAAGATCATATGTAATGTTCATGTCACACCTATGACGGTAGTTGTTGGAAGCACCAAGCTCAAAGTTGTTGACGAGTGTGTTTACCTGGGACAAATAGTCTGACTAGGTAAGTCCAACTTCGACCGAGAGATCAATCGACGGATTCAACTTGGCTGGGCAGCGTTCGGGAAATTACGACACATCTTCTTGTCAGGTATACCTCAAAAGTTGAAAACGAAATTGTACAACCAGTGTGTGATGCAAGTGATGACTTATGGATATAAGACGTGGTTTTCACTGCTGGCTGTATGAGGACGCTCAAGGTCGCTCAGCAAGCTATGGAGAGGGCTATGCTTGGGGTTTCTTTGAGTGATAAACTTAGGAATATCAAATTCTGCTCAAAATAATAACTGCCCGGGGCAAATTGAGCAACAAGACCAAGGCGACCCCTGCCATGCTATCCTTGAATTTCTGCAACATCAGGGGACATCACTTGCACCTAAACGCTGTTCACTACCATCTCGAGACGGAGAAGCCGGCCTTGCTCTTTCTGAACGAGACGCAGGTGTCCTCTCCGGCTGATACTTCGTATCTTTCCTACCCGGGGTACAAATTGGAACACTCCTTTGTGCCTCGGGCAGAAGTTTGCGTATACGTCAGAAAGGACATCTGTTCACGACGCCTCGGAAGTCTTGAAGGTTCATACCTGTCCATCCTTTGGCTACACGTAGACAGCGACGACCATCCGCGCGTCTACGGGAGCCTCTATAGGTCCCATAGCGGTAATGTCGAAACAGGACGGCTCATCGACCACGTCCAAATGGCTACAGATTCCTTGCTACAACAGGTCCCATCTGCAGAGATTGTGATCCTTGGAAATTTTAACACCCACCACGCCAAATGGCTCGGTTCACGTTTGACCGATCATGCGGGGAGATCTGTTCATGAATATGGAATATGGACTGACACAACTGGTTACTTCGCCTACGCGGATTCCAGATGTGGAGGTACATAAACCTTCACTGTTGGAACTTGTGCTGAACTCTCATCCGGACAGATATCAGGTCTCCGTCGACACCCCTCTTGGCCCCTCGGACCATTGTCTAGTCCGGAAAGTGGTTACACTTACGCTGAAATCGAGGTTGCTTTCTGCAGGCTCCCGCCGTGTTTGGCACTACAGGTCGGCCGATTGGGATAGGATGCGGTCTTTCTTTGCATCTTACCCTTGGGGTTTGCTTCTCGCCGGACGCTCCCAACGTTGTTGCTAATTCTGTTGCTGATGTGGTACTTCAGGGTATGGAACATTTTATTCCTTCCTCTGTGGTGCCCATCGGAGGCAGATCTCAGAAATGGTTTAGTCGCTCCTGTAAAATAGCATCACGCTACAAGCAGAAGTGCTACCGGGCCTGGGCTAACGCATGAACGTCCAGGGATATGAACACCAGCTCCCTTAAAAAGAAGTATAATTCCGCCTCCAGGTCCTTCAAAAGAGTCATTTCCAAGGCAAAGTCAGAGCACATACGCATAATTGGCGAGAAACTATTTCGCCTTCCTTCGGGAACCCGTGAATTCTGGTCTCTCGCCAAGAATGTCCAAGGTAACTTTTGTCTGCCATCTCTTCCATCTCTGCACAGGGAGGACGACTCACTGGCCCATGCCGCAAAGGAGAAAGCAGATCTGCTAGGCTCTTTGTTTGCGTCCAACTCGACTCCCGATGACGGGGGGAACACACCGTCGACCATCCTGCGGTGTGAGTGCTCCATGCTGGATGTGCGGTTCACACAGCACTCGGTTCTCAAAGCAATCCTCTCCCTGGATATCCACAAGTCGAGTGGGCCTGACGAAATCCCCCCAATTGTGCTGAGGACGTGCGCTCCGGAGTTGGCACCGGTTCTAACGCGTCTTTTCCAATAAGACGGCTTTTGTCCACCCGATCCCTAAAAAACGCGACCGCTCAGACACGTCTAACTATAGGCCTATCGCCATCACCTCCTTGTTCTCCAAAATAATGGAATCCATTATAAACTGCCAGCTCATGCGGTACCTTGAGGATCACCAGCTGATTAGTGACCGCCAATACGGTTTTCATCGGGGTCGATCAGCTGGTGATCTTCTGGTCTACCTGACTCATAAATGGGTGGAGGTAGTAGTGTCCAAGAAGGAGGCATTGGCCGTTAGTTTGGTCATATACATATACATAGCGAAGGCCTTCGATCGGGTCTGGCACATAGCGCTTCTTTCGATGGTCCCTTCCTATAGGCTTCCCGAGAAATTCTTTCATCAAGGTCGTTATAGACGGTGCATGTTCCGACTACAAGCCTATTTATACTGGTGTTCCACAAGGCTGCGTGCTATCACCAACGCTGTTTCTTCTGCATATCAATGATATGTTGCGAAGCGGTAACATTCATTGCTATGCAAACGACAGCACTGGAAACAGAAACAGAAACTTTTTTATTCAATATAGATTATAAATAATACTTATTGAAAGTCACTCTTTTGTTCAATTACCACTGGTTCTAAAAAAACCTCTGTCCTGGGAAGAACCACCAAAAAACCCAGCGGGACTTTTTTTTAAAAATAACAGCTTACAATCATGTATGTTACATAATTAACAACACAAAACAAATTAGATTGGTGGCGATCACCTCATTCCCAGGGGTTATTATCATCCATAAATTCCTTAATATTATAATAACCATTTTTATACAAACTTTGTTTAATAAAGTTTTTGAACTTTGAGCAGGTAAAATTTTGGATATTATCTGGGATTTTGTTGTAAAAGCGTATACATCGCCCCAAGAATGAATTACTGACTCGATGGAGTCGAGTAACTGGTACTACTAGATTGTGTCTGTTCCTAGTATTTACAAAATGAATATCACTTATTTTGTAAAACTACTTTTATTTTTGTGTACGTACATTACATTTTCATAAATGTATTGAGAGACCAAATTTAATATATTAATTTCCTTAATTTTTTTGTCGCAGCGACTCTCTAGGCTTTAAATCATAAATTGCTCTTATGGCCCTCTTCTGTAAAACAAATATAATTTCAGTGTCAGCCGCATGTCCCCATAGCAAAATACCATACGACATTATGCTATGGAAATAGCTAAAGTAAACTAATCTAGCCGTTTCAACACTGGTAAAGTTTCTAATCCTTTTTCTGGTGATGCTCTATACACCGGCCGTGCCAATATTTCTCGGGAAAACTTCGCCGAGTACTGGAAAAAGCTTGTGTCTGAAGTCGAGTCTTTGCTGAACAAAGTCCCAGATTGGGGGCGACTAAATCTAGTCCAGTTTTATCGTTAGAAGACACAAGTTTTCGCCTTTACCGCTAAAAAGCACCCCTTTGTCGTATCTCCTCAGTTTCAAGGCACTCCCTTTATTGCCTCAGCCAGTATCGGAATCCTCGGCGTTGACATATCTAGTGACGTACAATTTCGTGGACACTTGGAAAAAGCTTGGCGTGCTCAGCAGAGTGGGACAGTATTTCATGCCGGCACACCGCCTGCAATTTTACAAGACAGGCGGTGTGCCGCCTCACATGGAATACTGTTCCCATCTCTGGGCTGGGGCTCCCCAGTGCCAGCTTATTCCACTTGACCGCATCCAGCGCAGAGCGGTACGAATCGTCGACGACCGAGTCCTTTCCGATCGGCTCGATTCACTGGCGCTGCGAAGAGATGTTGCATCCCTTTGCATTTTCTTTTGCATTTGCCACTGTGAGTGCTCTGAGGAATTGTTCGGATTAATCCCAGCGGCCAAATATCACGAACGCACATCGCGACAAAACTCCCGTTTCATTAGGAGTTTTCTTCCGCGTACGACCTCTCTGTGGAATAATTTACCACCGGTGATTTTACCGGACCTATACGACTTAGGGACCTTCAAGAAAAGAGCTTACTCTTTTTTAAAAGTCCTGCAACGCATCTGCAATTCCCCTGGTGTTACAGTTGCTCATGGGTGGCGGTAGACACTTACCATCAGGTGAGCCGTATGCTCGTTTGCCCCCTCTCTATAGGAGGACCCACCTAGAATATTTAGATCTACCCATTTGTAGAATTGACTGGTAGATCTGCACAGTGGGTCCTCGACGAAAAACAGACATATTGATGAATTATGGAAATGTTCATATTTTATGTAGTACCCTGTTAAATTGGTCATACCTACTACTTTTATTAGAAACGTTATAATATAATGCAAATTTTTTATATTGTAACTCTGAAATAACTTCCAATTTAAAATGAAGACGTATTTTAAAGTAAAGTGTACTTGTCTCTACTAAAATATAGCAAAGCCGAAAATTCAAGTGCTTTGTACCAAACTAAAATTCAAGCGTTGTTAAGAACGAGCTGAAGTGGAGAGAAGAGTAGAGATAAGAGTAGGCGAGTAAGCTTCCGTCCAAGTATCAGCAATTTTTATCGATATAACAAATATTTCTGCAAATATAACTGCTTAAAATTGCTGCCACTGCTTCTATGCTATTTTAGTTTTCAGAGTTTTTATTAAAATGGTACAAAATATGATTTGTTTTTTAATAAGAGTACTTAAGTATAAATTCTAAAAATAATCAAACAAGAACGGGCTATGCTAAGTGCCGCGCTTATTGAAAATATTACCATTTATTGCAATTTTATAACGTTAAAGAATTAAAAGTTGAAAGAGGTCTAGAAAAGACAGGAGTAGGGAGTTTTGAAGTGTAAAATATACTCAATAATATTAACATATAATAAATTAACTGTTCCCCGCGACTTCGCTCGCGTGGAATTTTTTTTTTGCGCGGAACTCTAAAATAAAAGTAGCCTAAGTTACACTTTATAACATTAGCTATCTGCCAGTGAAAGTCCCATTGAAAAGGGTTCACAGGTTTTGCGTGATGCGTGTTCAGACAGACGTCGTGTTAGAGTTTTATTATAATACCAGCTGTTCGCGTGGATTTTTTTTGCCCTGGAATTGTTTTGTCACCCTATTCTATAAAAAATAAACGTGAGAGGCTCATCTCGAGTAGCGGACTTTCTAGGGCTGATAAAGAAACAAAGAAAGAATGATATGATATGATTAAATCATTACATTTACATAATTTTGATTCAGTTTTTATATCTTAGATCATCCTGATGTATGCGACGCAAGCTTAGCTTTACGACATCCCCGTCGCAAAATTGCTAAAATACGTCATAAAGGTTCGTCGCAACGCAGGCTATTTAATGCTATAATCATAATACGTCATATAACGTGGGGTTTATAGGTTAAGTAAATGTCAATGAGCTATATCAAGTAATCTCTCTATTTCATTGCGTAAAGCTGGCTGCTTAAAATAATGGATAGCTTTTATTCGATAATAAAGACACCATTTAGTAGTTGGAATATTTTATAACTTTTTTGATAGAATAAGGATGACAAACGAGCACACAGTTTTGATGGTAAGTTGATGCTATGGCCCATAGACATCTACATTAGCCTCAATTAAGAAACAAAATGTAGATGAGTTGTCACCCTAGGCTTAGACAGAATGCCTAGTTTCCAGTAAAATGGTCCTCTGGTTCTCTTTGCTCAACATACGAAAGAATTGTGCCGCTATTTTATGCTGTTATTTTGTGTGAGCATGATCTTCCAGCTTTATAAACTATTTTAACGCACATTTACTTCAGTGTAAAATACAAGCTTTGTTGTGTAAATAAGTTGTGTAAATCTATACATCTATACATACATACATACATACTCGTACATATATATACATACAAATAAATAAAATTAAAGTATCTGTTTGTAATGTCAAAATAACAGCTTTTTACAAATTGCATATGAAAGTATATACGGTATTTATAACTGTTGGAGTGGTGGATGTTAATAAATTATGCCAGCAGACATATCAAGTACGATTATTACTAACAAAATAACTTTAACAAAAAAAAGGATAACGGAACACACAAAAGCAAGCGACGCGACCAGACATGACATAATGACATTTTAGTAGCGAAAAAAGGGCGCTAATGTAGCCACATTGAAAACAAGACTTATTTCTAAAAACAAGATTATAACATTTACCACAGATAACAACACGCCTCCTTAAATTTATAATCTTGATCTTTTACATAAACAATGTTGTTATAAATATATCTAAATTAATTTTAACCCTAATCTATTTTTCAAAAATTGTTATTGTCTAAACTTTTAGTTAACAAGTCTGCTAAGTTAAATTTTGTATCAATTTTTACAATATCGATTACACCCTCTTCATAGTTTTCATATATATAATGGTACTGAACTTCGATGTGCTTTGAATTTTTAATAAAATTGCCATACTTAGCAATCGAAATCGCACCTAAATTACCATCATAATATAATTTTGTAGGTTTATTAAATTGTACATTAAATGATTCACTTAACAAGTTTCTAATGAAAAGAACTTCAGACACTGCTTCTGACATAGCAGTATATTCTGCAAAAGTTGAACACTTAGTTACTGTACTTTGTTTATGTGTTTTCCAAAAAATTAAGTTTTCAATTAATCTAATTAGAAAACCTGTTGTAGATTTTCTATCTATCTATGCTATCTCCTGCATAGTCAGAGTCTACCATACAATCTAGTGTTTCAGAGTTTACATTATCATAGTATGTTAACTTCAAATCTTTAGTCTTATACAAATATTTTAAGATTCTCATTGCATATTTATAATGTGTTCGGTCATAACAACTTTGATATCGACTTAAATAATTAACACTGTACGCTTTATCTGGGCTAGTGCCTGTACTAATATACAATAATTCACTTTTTATTCTTTTACTTCTTTTTATTTTATTTTTATTTACTTCTTCTTAAAACTTCCAGAAGTTTTAAGAAGAAGTAAATGGGACACAAAAACTCTACTTCCATAAATCTTTAAATGCTTAACATTTGGTTTAATACCGAAAAATATTTCATAAGGAGGTTTATTCTCTACTGAATTAGCAAAGCTGCTGTTTTTATAACTTCGGGCCTATACTTTCTGTGAATTTTAGCTTCTCCCATTAAGCATCTGCCTATGTCCATAACAGACCTATTATGCCTTTCTGCTACTCTATTTAATTCATAGACATAGGGTGGACATGGTAATAACTCTATTCCCTTTTGTCTTATGAAATTATAAATATCTCGATTTAAATATACTTTGCCATTATCGCACTGTAATTTCTTTACTCTTCTATTAAATTTATTTTCTACTAAATTAACCAATTCGATAAAATAGTATTAACAAATTCTATCAAGCAGTTTCAGCTTTACTTTTAATACAAAAAATCTCATACATTTACTATAGTCGTCGATAAATGTCAAAAAATATTTTTCTCCACCATAACCAGTTGTGCTATGTGGACCATTTAGATCAGCATGTATCAGTTCTAAAATTTTAGTAGTCTTAGTTCTATTATTTTCAAAAGGTACATTAGCCATTTTGCTTTCAATACAATTTGAACATTTCATTTCCATACTTTCAATCTTATCTGGCAAACCTTCTTCTAATTTATTATTCATCAACTTGTTTAAATATTGAAAATTTACACAGCCAGTGCTCTGTGCCATATCTCTTTATTGGTTAATTTCATTGAATTTACGTACATTTTATCATTATTAGTTTTTGAAATAAAGCTTTTTATACAATACAAATTATCTATTTTGTTAGCAACAACTATTAATTCTCTTGATTGATTATAAATTTTTGCATTTTCATTTCTTACTAATGTTTGGTTATTTTTGAAACGCTTAAATTTTGCTTTGTACCTTTCACAAAATATATATTTTTTGATCAATGTATTTTTCATTATAATAATTTTTGAAATAGATTTTAACAGTACCTACTTTGGTTGCTTTTACCACTTTACCATCTGGCAGTTTCACATCAATGGGACTTTTTAAATCTACATAATTATAGAAACATGTATCATTCTTTATAATATGATCTTTACACCCACTATCTAACAACCAATGAATTTCACTATTATAATATCCCTTAGCTGGTATCGCCTTTTTTGGCATCACTACCGGTATCGTGGGTCATATTTTACCCATACCAAAAAATCTGTTGTAGAACGTAGATTTTTTTATTATTTGTATAAAATATGGTTAGAAAAAAACATTTTGTTACAAAATTATCTTGGTTTAATTTTAGAATATAAAAAGTTATCATGTTTTACACGCATTTGTAACTAACCTAATTTTTTGGCACTTTTTGGTAAGTGTGAACTTAAAACATAGAAATCAGAAAACAAAAAAAAATAGAAATGTAAGAAAAACTTTAACCAAAAGATATTTATGGCACTTTTCGTATCTTTATAATAACAAAAAAATAAATTACTTCTGAGATCAGCATAAAATAAAAAAAATGACAACCAAAATCAAAACGACTTCTTCCAAACTAACAAGATAACATATTTTAGTCTTTATACTTTCTGACAACTGCAACATATAACATTTTGGACGGAATGTGTCTCACAAATAATATGTAAACATTTAGAACATTTTAGAGAATGTTTTCGGTCATTTTTCTAATCGCATAGGTAGCTTCTGGCCCTTTTCCGATTTGAAATTGAAGCTGCAGAAGAGGTCGATGCAATTGGTTCTTCAAGCTGGGATTGATTTTCCGGCTGCTTATGTATTTGCTCCAAAATGTTATCAATCCTCCTCTTTAGATCATTGGAAAAATTAGCATACCCTGTTTTCCGTTGCAATATAAATGGTGTTACCAAGTCTAAACCTATTTTCCTAATATATTTGTTCCTTTTCATGCGTTTTTCAGGATTGGAGGCTTTCCAAAGTACATATCTATTAGCTGCAGAAATATTGAATATTGCCCAAAAAATTACACATGGCCATCTCTGAGTTCTTCTTGCTACCGAGTAATTCGCACATTTTTGGTCTAAAGAATCAACACCGCCTTTGGTACTATTATAAAATTTAATGATTTCTGGTTTGCCGCTTTCAGTGTCGACGGATTCATCATGGTGCATAGTTGAAATCATGATTACACTTTGATTCTTTTTAGGGACAAAGGAGCAAAGAGTTTTATCATTTGTGAAACCCAATAAACTGGAACCTACTGGACGAGTTTTATGCGGTAAGAATTCTGGAGGGATTTCGCGTTTATTTTTACGCAATGTTCCGACATATGTCAAGTCCACTTCTTTCAGTTTATCGACTAGTTCGATCGAGGAAAACCAGTTGTCTGCCGTGATATTTCTATTTGAATTCTTCAAAGGTCCGACTAATTCCAAAACCGTGCGTGTAGGTATAGATACATCAGTTCTTCTTGATTCTGTTTTACCAGTATATATAAAAGCATTGTACAAATAATGAGTTCTAGAATCGCAAAGGCATAAAATTTTGATCCCATATTTCGCAGGTTTTGATTTCATGTATACTCTAAATAAGCATCTTCCTCGAAACGGACACAACATCTCATCTACAGTGATATATTCAGAGCAACTGTAGTTTTTTTGGCAGTTCTGTATAAACATATTGAATACTACAGATATTAGTGCAGCTCTATCGTTTGCTTTTCTTTCGGTCCTCGTTTCAATGTCATCATAACGTAAAGCTGACGCAATAAAAAGGTATCATTTAAGAGACATAGTCACCCTGAAAATATCTCTACCTGTACCATCCGAGTTCCATAAACCTTCAAGATCTTCATGTCCCGATTTGAAAACTCCAGCCAAAATGGTAAGACCCAAAAAAGCGTCCATTTCAGTCTTTTGTATGGAATTTGTATGAGCACCAGTGCTTGAATTAGACTCTCTAATTTCCGCAATTTTTTTGTTGGTATGTAAAATAATTATTTCAAGCATCTCATTTGTCACTAACAACTGCCATGACTCCAACTCTGACATATTAGTTTTTTCACGAGCTGGGCCTACTAAGCCAGGAAGGTGTGTAATTATGTTATGCCTCCTCGTTCGGGATCTACTTGGAGCTGTTTTAGACCACTTGTAATGATTTTTACCTCGATAACAATTTGACGTCCGCCCTCCATCACCCTCATCTTCTTCGCCCTCATCTCTCGTATTTTCGTTCCTCATATTTTCTCTTTTCTTTTTCTCATCTTTCTACTTACCTCCACTTCTAAGATAGTCGCAGCGCTGCACGTCCGCCCCCTGCCGCAGCTAGCGACGCACTGAGAATACGTAGAAGCGCGCAGTGGTAGCATAAATATTAAAAGAATAATAACCGAAAATGTTCGCTTCTGGGTCAAATTTGACCCACGATACCTACTAAGGGATATTCCACTTCACTACATCCCGTTACTTGATTTACTTCTGGACTACCTGAGCAGTCCATGACTCTGCCGCAGAGCCATCTTGCTGAGTGCTGAACGACTCACCTCTGGGGTGACCTTGACCTCTGCCTCGGCCACGACCTCGATGAACTCCACCTCTGTTGTAACCTCTTTGTGGTCCTTGCTGGCGTTGACTCGTGGAATATCTTCCTTGGTAGTTTTTCTGACCGTGCCAACAGTCATTTTTGAGATGGCCGGTCTTTCCAGAAATAAAACATTGTGCTTTAGTTTTTATTAAGAACGTACTCATATTGTTTTTCTTGTCTGTGTCACTACTAGTCATATTTTTCTCTTTTATTTTAGACTGGAATTACATCAATAAAATCTCCAATATAACTGTAACTTGCAGATAAAGCTCTGAGTAAATATCTCATCTTCTCAGTATCATTTATATTTCCACCAGCCGCTTTGAAATCATTCGTTGTTTTCTCGAAATCAACAAAAAAATCTTCTACTGTATTGCAATTGTTTAATTTAATCTCTTAAATTTTTCCTCTACATATTATTTGCATAGCAGTAGACCGTGTTAAATACATCTTGTCAAACTTTTTCACCATATCGTAAGCTATTGTACATTCACTAATATATTCTAATTGTTTATCGGTAATTGTGGTCATTATTATAGTTCTTGCTTTTAAATCCATTTTCTTCCAAACCGCCTCTTGATTAATATATTTAGCAGGCATCATGCAAATGGCGGGCTCGTTACATTGTTTGTATTCTAGTAAAGTTACTAACCTTAATTTCCAGCTTGAATAATTTATACCTTCAAAAATGGGCATCATAATGTCTTCTATCTTTGCTTGTTTAGCTATTTTGGTGATGATACCGTATTTTATTCTTGGCTCTTAACTTACACTTGGCCTTTTTTACTCCACGTGGCCTTTTTCTTGATCTCACAATATTTCACTTATTTAACTACCCAACCACGCTCTGCTACCATGTTGGAGTGGTGAATGTTAATAAATTAGGCTAGTAGACATATTAAGTACGTTTATTGCTAACAAAATAACTTTAACAAAAAAACGATAACGGAGTACATAAAAGCAAGCGACGCGAGCAGACATGACATAATGACATTTTAGTAGCGAAAAAAGGGCGCTGATGTTGTCACTTTGAAAACTAGACTTCGAAAACTTAAACTTATTTCTAAAAACAAGATTATAACATTTACCACAGATTACAACAATAACAAAAACACATTTTTTTAAATTTTAGTCGGTCTGTCTGTCTGTTTGTTCCGGCTAATCTCCGAAACTGCTGGACCGATTTTGACGGGACTTTGACTTTATTACTTGAGCTTATGTTACGAGGAGTACTTCGGCTACTTATATTTTAGAAAAATAATTAGGGTTCCACGCAACAAACTTAAAACCATAAATTACACGCGGACGAAGTCGCGGGGAACAGCAAGTTAGAAATAAATTTCAAAGTATATCCCTACGTATTTGTTAATTTTAATTACTTTATTTTGTTTTAATGGTTATGTATTAATACTTTATTCACCTAGATTTCACAAAATTTGATAGTAAAACACAAAACCATGACCTCGTGCTTCCACTAATTTGAACGACGATCGTGATCCAAAACAGATTACAGATATAATCGTATCGTTAAACGATCGTCAGCTGCGTCAAAATGCGCACTCATCTAATATTATTACGGATCACAAATATCAGAGCTACATTCGATATATCGTTTAGCAATATTTCATTCAAACCAATAAACACCGACGAAACATGTGTGCCATGGTTTCCGTTTCATTTTTCTTTTTCTTCAGCTGTCGATTTTAGTTTCCTCACATTTCTTTCCTTTTTATGAACTAGTGGTAAAAGCATAAATAACTTTCAATAAGTATTCTTGTAATCTATTGAATAAAAATTATTCTGTTCTATTCTATTCTATTCTTCACGCGAACTTTGTGGTAAATCATCACTTAAAATTCTTAATAACAATATCCGAAGTGTTAGCAAGAATCTAACTTGGCTTGCTCACGTTGTAACAAAATTTTGAGCGGATGATTTACCCCCTGAACTGCTAGAGCTAATTCTCTTATTGCGTCAATACCAATTAGAACCGCCTTATTTAATAAAATTGACAGCGCTAGACCCGACGCATCCATAGTTCTCTACAACAAATAACCTTATATTATAGTCATTACTCGGTAACTCATTTACATAGCTCAGTTGCTCAGTGTGTTAACTACCTACTAAATGATATTAAAATTATAGGTACAGGCTACTTGGAGATTCATCTAATAGAGCGTTTAAAGACCATTTAAATTGTCAAGTAACGAAAATACGGATATACCATTACCAGTTATTAAACACTTAATACTGGAAATACCATTTCCAGTTATTAAACGCATTGAATTTTATTTATTTACAAAAAAGAAAATATAAACATGTTATTTTCATGGGGAACTATTAATGCATACCCGCTTAGCTGGTGTAGAACGAGTTATGTCCTACTTAATTTTTTTAACTTTGCGCTCTAGCAATTTTTTTTACTTTTTTAGACAAGTTTAAGCAATAATTCACCCTGACTAACAGAGGTTGTAGCAATGGATTCAATTCAGAAAATTAGGCTAGTTTAGAGTGTCGCTCTTTTGTACTTACAAACAATCTCTTTAGTATCAAACAAGTTTTCTTCCAGTGCTGTCAACGTGGCTTGGTTGGAAGTTACGTTTGCGTGTCTAAAATGTTACAGTTTAGACCAAAAGGAACGAAGTAATTAAATTTTAATTGACCTGTCAAGTGATTTAAATAATGGGTTTTGTCTAAATGATAATACATTTTAATTAAAAGACGTTTGATGATTTGTTTTACCGAACCGGGCAAAATTATGATTTTTTAACGTATTTTTGGTAGATTACACAAGATTTAATTTTAATTTTGTGGTAATAGCTACGTATAATGTAAGAAATGTAACCTTCTGGCAAAAACTGTGTTCTACATCTCTCTTCTTCTTCTAAGTTAAAAACGTGTTAAGATCCACGGCATTACATGTACTAATTATTTTTATTCTTCTTAGTGAAAAAAGTTACCCCCACACTAGGATTTTCTCCTGTATCGTGGGGGCAGTTTACATACATAAACGTAAACGTAAGCGCAACCTAAGCGTAACCCAACGTAAGCGTAAACGTACTACATAAGCGCCACGTAGTCGTCTGAAATAATTTATAGGGGGATGTCTTGTACTTTTAAAGTTGTTGCCCATCACCGGTATAAGTATTTGAAATCTGGTAAACCTTGGACATTAATATCGCTATCTATTGGAGACCATGAGATTTTTTTCTGAAATTTCCTATACTCGCCTCTTACAACACCAGAACCAAAATGGAAAACTAAATGGGATTACTCATATAATTAAAACCAGAATTTAGGAAATGTAATGTACTTACTTTACTTACTTTTGACAAACGAAATAAAGATTTTTTAGACTAAGGGCCGATTTTTCAATCGTTGCATTTATTCATAGTAATAAATACAACGCAAACAAATAAAAACTCAAGCTGTATGAATGAAATAATTCAATAAAATTATACATTTACTCACTTAAAATATATTTAAAGGTACTGTAAATTACTCGAAACGTCGGGAATATAAAATAAGTTAACAAAACGCGATAAAATCCGTAAATACTAGTTTCATTCTAAATAATATTTGATGCGTACGTTATATCTGAAGATTAAAACATCATTAATATAATTTTACGACGAGTCAAATCATCACGTAGAGTTCAAAGAAATGTTTAAATTTTCAAACTATTAACACTATAAAATAAAATGGCCTTCCATACGATTGTAATTCGAATTAATCCAGAGACAATAGCTATCCTTTGTACAATTGGATTGCTGGTGCATTATATAATGTAACTGATTCCCGCATAATATCTCATGAATATTTAGTACTCATTGCTATTGTTCCAAGATAATTAAACGGAAAGTTGCATAGAGCAGACATCACAGAAAATCTATTGAAACACAACCTCCTGAGATTTAAGCTATGATTTAACTTAATTCAACCAAACAATACTTGATATGAACTATTCATTATTAAGTTATGACCCATAAGTTCAGTATTAGATTATTTAAAATAATTTCGTTTCTAGCATTACAACAATAGCGTAGAAAGTAAATCAAATTATTAATATTTAGAGATTTAATATTTTCCGAAAACATTTAATTAGATGTAGTGGCGGGGGATTGTAGTGGCGTATTCACAGGGAAGTCTGCAGTCTGTGAACACGTACAGGATCGCCTCTGCTACTATATCAGATACTACCTAGCTGTTCTCCGCGACTTCGCCCGCGTGGAATTATTTTGCGCCGAACCCTAAAATAAAAGTAGCCTAAATTACTCCTTATAACATTAGCTATCTGCCAGTAAAAGTCCCATCCAAATCACAGATTTTGCGTGATTCGTGTAACTCTTACAGTTTTTGCACCGCACGCCAAAATAGCTCGCAGATGACAGATTTTTTCCGACTTACTTAACATTTATCGTTATATTTTGGCTAATTTACAATATCTTTATGAATTATAGCCTATGTGTTATTTTGATGTGTGAGTTATATAATTGTAAAGTTTCATTAAATCCATTTAGTGATTTTTGCGAGGAAGAGTAACAAACATCCATACATCCTCACAAACTTTCACATTTATAATATTAGTAGGATTAGTAGGATGGTAGACCACAAATCCTCACAAAAGAATACCAATTACTTGCAGGGATGATTCACGAGGCAATCGAAGTCAAAAAACATCCTAAAATTTCAATTGAGAACATGGCTGGGTCAGGTGTTAAATTAATAAAATAAAATAAATAATATTTAATTCCAACCCAAGCATATACCTGCAAGATTTAAAAATACTATAGGCTCGTCAAACTGAAATTAGCCGTGTTTAATTATGATATTGGGACATCGAACAACTCAGTCACCCATGACCATGGGTGCTGTAAAGTACTCTAAATGGCAGAAATATAAAATAAGAAAATAAAACGCGATAAAATCTAGTAAAATCTAGTTCGAACTATTTTTATTCAATATTAAATCAGAATAAATAAAGGAAAAAAGATACAAACACTTACACACATCTAATCTAGCCTTCTAATGCTCGCTTGTATAGATATTATAATTGTTATACAAGTAAGCATATGCCACAGATGATCATGCACTTCAAACACGTGTGGACACGTGGGAATGGTACTATTTTGGTTTTAGATAATATTGCAGTAGTGCCATGTAAAGCGTGTAGCTTTAGCCAGTCGTCTTTTTATTGAAATTTGTTAAATTTACAAAAAAAAAAAAGATTTCACAGATGAAATGAAGTGAATAAAAAGCGACCCGTTCACACCGACGCGCCTTCGAAGCTACCGTGCTTGTAGGAACAGTCTGCGCTGCCTCGAGCGACACTATTTACACGGCGCATATTTCTGTTTTAAATGAAATCAAATACACTCTAAGCTCATATTAAATTTAACACAATAGTTAAAAATAATGTTACTTAAACAAAATGAATAAAAGATGGAAAAATAGATAATTAGGAGAGATATATGACAAGTATAACCTGAACCTGACAACCTTGAAGGTTTGTAGCGCTCCACAATTTGTAAATAATTTAGACATAGATATAGTATGTTTTAATGATATGCGATGCGACTGAAGATTTGTTCACGAAGACTTAATAACACACGCACGAACACACACACACACACACACACACACACACACACACACACACACACACACACACACACACACACACACGCAACTCGGCCTTACAATAGAATTAGTACCATATTATTATTTTTTACATTATTTTGTAACCAACATATTTCTTTACAATACTAATATACATTATAATACTTAGACATTAGATGGGGAAGTCTGAGGCCTGTAGCACAGTTTTAACTAACGCAGGCTTCAGAGCTCAAAAATAACTGTAACTATAATGATGTAATGTATGTTAAATAAATTTCAAATTTCAAATTTCAAATGGCGTCAATTTCATTTCAATATTCAAATAAACTTCTATCGTTTATTTCGATAATCGAATTGTCGATTTCTACTATTCCAATATCAATAATCGAGTAATCATAACTTATTATATAATGGATTTGTAATAACTGTAATATATCTGTATAAGTGTCTCTTTAATTTCGCCTATTTTATTGGAAGGCACGAAATAACTGTTGGTGAGGACTTTATTTTTAGGTCAAGGACTATGGAATTCATACTTTATAATATTTGTTGCCGTGTGTGGTGGCGTATTTAAATCAATCACGCATTTTGTATCTAGGGTGTCGTAAAATGTGACTATTGCAAATGCCATAAAAGTTCTTATAACTTCGGTTAGATGGCAACCTACATAATAGACAGTTGACTGCTTAGTGGTAGAAAGTTCTAGTGGTCATAGACATGATAACTGATCATAAGGTCCCGGGTTCGAATCCCGGGTTGAGCCAAAGTCAGTTATTGAGTTTTTCTGTTAAGAAAGTCTCAGTAGCAACCCTGAGTAAGGAAGTTCGCGGTGTTTCACCCCCGTGCTACGTAAAATCGTTGGTTCTGTGCCATCTCTCAGCGGTCTTGTCGGATTACCTTCCGGTCTATGAGAGTGAGGGAATAGAGAGTGCACCTGCGCTTGCGCATACATTCGGGCACTATAATCCTGTCCTGCGCTGATGGCTAGTCTCCGTTGAGACTGGCCGCCGTGACTGAAATTCAGTCTGGAGGATTACAATAGACACTACGCCTGACGTAAATTATACGGACCGGCGATGGGCAGCAGCGGTAAAGGTGCGAGACGTCCAGCATTTCGATGGTAAATCTCGCAACATCGAGAGAGGCCAGGCCAGTAGAGGGCTTTACAGGCCAAAAAGAATACAGTGTATAATCAAAGCATAAATGGTACACTGGTTCTGAGCGTGTTTTCCAATTTCCTTATCAGTAGATATCGGTTTTGTTTCATCGAACTACACTCAAAGAATCGTTTAGTGTAGAACAACCCTCTTGGGTATTTTCGTTTCAATATAGTATATGTAGGTATTTTAATTGCGAGGGGTATTTGTTACATATTTTATCAACCATTTGTTAGTATTTAAAAGGGTAGTATTTAAACAAATTAAAAGGGATAAAATCAACTGCCTCACAGAATCTCTGTGATACATATTATATACTCTATACTCTTAGTATAAGTATTAGATTATATTATAAGTAGAATGAATGAGTAAAAATTAAATGCGACTAAATCCTTACATTTAGTTTAATTCCAAGTATAAATTAGTTAAGAAATAAATTTTCCTCTTTTAAGTATTTTTATGATAGAAATTATCGACTTACTGATTTTATTTTTTTGGAAACACGCTGCTAGTTAATCATTAAAATCACGGATACGCCGCCTTTCTACAGTAAAAAAGAAAAAATTTAGCAATTTGAATATTTTGCAACTTTTGTATTTCTGTCTAAATGATTCTAATTTTTAATAGACTAGAGTGAAAAACGAGCATACAGCCCACCTGATGGTAAGTGGGTGCTGAGGCTCATATATATATCTTCATATATCTTTCATTAAAAATCAAAACTTTTGTAACGAATAAATCATTAATTCATCAAAAGTTAATGAAAGTGACACCTATAAACGTTCCACAATTGGACACAGGCTTTCTCTCATGTCTGTGAGGGTTTTAGGGCAACAAAATGTCCGCCACGGTGCCCTAAATCATGTTGGCGGACTTCACATGTCGAAGAATATTTTTTTAATTTCTCAAACATGCCGGTTTGCTCACGCTGTTTTCCTTCATCGCCGAGCAGAGTAAATCAGCAATTAAATTGCAATTAACAATTTCATTGGTGTCGGCGGTAATCGCACCCGGGTTGCTCGCGTACTGTAACAATTACAGCGAGTACTTAGTTCCTACGCTACCACAGCTCCCTGAGCTACAACGGCTAACTCATTCATTCATTCATTCAAAATTTACAAGAAAGTTGAAAATAAATATGATAAAGAATATAATAAAGAAAATATTCGCATACACATAGAAATTATCTTTATAACACCTACAGAAGAACTATACATATATGTGTATTAAAATATTTACATTACCAAACTCAAACACACACAAGCAGTTTCATCGAAATTGGTCCAGCCGTTTAGGAGAAGTTCAGTGACAAACACACGTACGAAAGAGCTATGTATATATATATATATATATATATATATATATATATATATATATATATATATATATATATATATATATATATATATATATATATATATATATATATATATATAATTAAAATAACTGGACCCGATAGGTATTGTTGATGTCGACAAATTTATATTGAAGTCGGTTGTACAACATTTTTAATTTTACCACTTCTTTATACATAATTTCCATAGTGTTTTTTTATCCTCGCAAAAAGTTTATCTGTAAATAGAACCTTATACACGGTCGGCCAAGTTTCGGGGATTAATTGAAAACAAACAAAATAAACAAGATTGTACTATTGTATTGACTTATTTATACGGGCACATGTTTACTTTAGTTCATCCATTTTCAATAGTGTTCTTTCATAAAGTAAAGCCAGTCCTGGGACCTAAGTGAATTTTACGTATTTCAGTGTTTCGTGTTAAATTCAGAAAAATTAAACACTTATAGAATCATTTAAGTGTTTTAATAGTCCGTCTGTCGCAGAGGTTTTTCTTAAAGCCTTTCAAGTCGCTGATTAAAATGTGACATTATTATAAAATGTGGTTACTCAACACTGACGTAAACTAAAAAGAAAAATTTCGACAAGGACTTCAGTGTTTTTGGTAATGAGGATTACTGAAAAAAAAATTTGTAACAGTAGCAGCTTTGAAGCACCATTTTAAAATGAAAATTTCGATGTTTTGTGTTTTTCTACTTTAACATTTTTCCGCATATACTCTTCGCAATTATTTCCCCTAATCACATTTCCAAAATATTACTGAGAAAAATAAAAGTATTCTCATTAATATAGGTAACAAGGTACAGGTTAAAGAAAATTAATCAGAATTACATAATATTTCATTACTTCTTTTTTAACGTTTTTCGTGCATAGATGATTACAAATTGTAGTTTACATTTGCTATGAAAATTTTTATACTTAATGTGTATGCATCTATCCGTCTTGTGATATGGGTTTCTAATTATGTAAAAAAAAAAACTAAGTTAAATTCCTTTTAAATTAAAAAATAGAAAATAATACGTAATTCTGAAACAAAATCTTTAGCTAAGCAACTCCTTCAAATCATTGACGATATGGCTCTAACCAGTGAACTATAGCCATAGCGGTGTTCACAATATATCGCTGCTAGACCTGCAAAATCCGAATTTGTTGCTTTGTAGTGATTAGGACAATAGAAAGTTACCAACTAGGACAACGTACTAGGCACTCCTACCTTGAAAGCGATTTATAGATATAAATTGCACATACGTTCCGATCCCCAGAAACGAAACAATTAATTGGAACATAAAAATTGTTCATATGCTATAAAAATGATCCGTGTATGATTCAAACTTGCGTTCGCACCGCAGCCAAATGCTTAGACACTGGCATACTCACAGAATATTATGAGGATAAATAAAATAAATAAATATAATAAAATATACATAACAGACTAATATGGCGGTAGGAGCAACAACTTTACGTACTTTCAGAGGCATGGAGGTAAAACACCGCCAACTGCCCGGAATCAGGAAATTGGTGGTGTTTCACCCCCGTATCACTCACACTCTCTCCACAGAAAAACCAATTAATTGATTTTTCAGCACTTACGAATATTAGATCAAGGAGATAGGATTTTTTAAATCAAAATAGAGTTTTCAAAGGCGCGCTTAATTAATCTTTATTCTTTCACTTTCGTGTAATCAAAGGCTATCTTAAGTTTAGATCAATCTTTGAACTTAACATTCAAAGTGCTACATTTAAGGTATCTAATTAGACTTGGTTAGTCGTTACTCGCTTTGTGGGTTTTGTGGTGCATTCATGAGCTTGAACATATTCAATTAACTCTTTTGTTGTTCGAAACTAAAACGTTTCAAATGGCAGAGAGATTAGAAACTTTTTTGTTATCATTATGAATAATAATTTATAATAGGAAATAAAATTTAAGGAATATAATATATTTTTCAATAAATAATTTTCTATTTTTATAGGTTTAAAATTAAACTGAAAAACGAGCTAACTATGCTAAGACTTAGAAGGAGCAATAGTGTTCCGTTATTGTTCGCTGATGTAACAGATATGTCGCTGATATTGAGTCATTGGAATGGAAATATATGAATTTGAAATGAAATATGTTAAAAAGTGTTTACATAAATTTAAGGAACTAACGTTAGTATTAAAGCGTACAATGTATTATTTACAACTTATATGAAACAAGGTCAGAAATAAAAGTATTATTATATCATTAAGCTCGCTGTGCGAACCAATAATTTTTTATCGAATAAGGGTGACAAACAAGCACACAGTCCACCTGATGGTAAGTGGATGTTGCAGCCCATGGACATCTACATTTATCCTCAATTATGAACCAAAGTGCAGATGCGTTGCCACCACTGAAGACTGAGATGGAATGCCTCGTTTCCATTAAAAAGGGTCTCCTGTTCTCTACAATCAGCATATATAAAACACAGCAGAATTAAGCTGTTATTTTTGCTGGTATCCTGTGGGAGCGTGATCCTACCCTGACAGAGCCGACCCATTCGTGCTATAATCATGAAATAGCTGCAGCGTGGTTCTACCACTTAGTTTTAAAATAGGCTACGAATGCTTTGTCACCTCTGAGGATTTAGATGGAGTACTAGATTTACTAGGTAGCTACTTTGCTGCTTAGTAGTCCGTCTGAGTAGGTACTTCACCCTTAACATGAAAGTATATATTTATTAACAAACATATATATAAATACATACTTCATTTATTTTGGTGATACATACACACGCACGCGCACACACACCCACCCACCCACCCACACACACACACAAACACCCACACACCACACACACACACACACACACACACACACACACACACACACACACACACACACACACACACACACACATCTGTGTGTGTGTGCGTGTGTGTGTATATGTATGTATGTATCACCAAAATAAATGAGGTATGGAAACCAATTGCATACCTCATTTATTTTGGTGATACATACAAAAAATGCAACCACATTATTTGCTCTTACTAAAATAATGAGGGCATCCACGTCTTTTTCTGCCATCGGGGTGGCGCCAGTTATAAATGAGGTGTACGTAATATTTGACAGATTTCATAGCGGGGAAGTTAATTAGTTAGAAAAATGTAAAGGTTAATGTTTCTTTCTGTACTATTAGTTATATTTTATATTATTTAGATTAAAAATATATAAACCAAATCCTAAAAGTAAAAGAATTAATAAAATAATTCAAAATGTGCAAAAAATTTAAGAGCAAACCACTAAGATATTGTTTTGTGTATTAATATTATAATACTTTAGAAACTGGTTAACTTTTATTTAAAACTAACTTCTCAATTAAATGACATTGTGCAACAAAATACTTCACCTCAGTGTCAACTAGCGACATCTGGTGAGCGGAAGATTATTAGCTCCATTACCATGACGGACAGAATGACGACAACGATTAAGACTCTAGATCCTCTCTTTATTAACGCCACGTTTTCTGGGCAGAATGGTGATTGCAGCAGATATGTGATATCATACACAGCATGACATGCAGTTACAACCCCGCGTCATCGGTCCGGGTGAATTAAGCTTGTCATAATACATACAAAGTGGCTAAACCGCTATCTATCGGACTCCATGAGTTATTTCTGATGATTCTACTTTTCATAATACCCAACAAAATGATAAAAAAACAGATAAAACATTTTTATTAATATAGAATGGGTGTGGCAAACGAGCGCACAGGCCACCTAATGGTAAGTGGATGCTGTGGCCCATGGACATTTACATCTATCCTCGTTTGCGAATCAAAATGCAGATGCGTTGTTACTCTGAGAACTACGATTGAATGCCTCGTTTCCAGCAAAAAGGGTCTCAGGTTTTCTACACTCTACACTCACCATACGAAACACAGCAGCAATAAGCTGCTCTTTTACGCTCGCATTCTGTGAGAGCGTAATCCTTCCCCGGTCGACTCATTGTGCTACAACCATTATATAGCTGCAGCGTGGCTCTACCAGGTAGAGATTTATTAAAGCAATATGAAAACAGTAATTATTAGGTATCTTATTTGAATGAAACATTTTATATTTTGCTATTATTTATTTTATATTCCTCTAAGAATATTTATATCTGAAATACATTGCGAATGCTTTCGTGGATAAAGGAAACGATTGAAAAGGAAAAAATAAAATTTACATGATTTTTTGTGATAGGTACTTAAAAATCCACAAATTTATAGAGAATCGTTTTTATCGCAGCTTCTATGTTTTTTACAACTCGGGGAGTAATTGCAGAATCTATGGTTTAAGTTGTTTACTAGGTGATAAGACTCTTCTTCTTCTTAAGTATCGGTTTGTGTTGATACCACCCCCTTACCTATTTCCAGCGCCAAATAACAGTACTGATGACGGGTATTTAGAGAGTGAATATAATTTTTGGGTCATAGGTTGTTAGACATTTCATCTAAGTCCTCAGAGTTGAAATCGCATCTTTTTTCTTCTTCGTTTGAAGTTAATTGCAGGTGCCCATGTATTGCAGTAGCTTCTGCAGCAAAAATAAAGAAATCAGAAATAAAGATTTTATTACATTGTTTTTCTCGAACTGATTAGCTTTTAAATTAACTCCTTGTAAAACATGCATGAGCTTTAAAAGTAAATACAACGGAACTAGTCTTTGTGGGAATAGCGACGTAAAATAACCAATTACCCGGATCATCCCGTGAGTATCATTAAAGTAGACGGTAAGAATAATCTAGTGCATCTGGATAGATAGTGGATTTCCATACACATACATATACAAATACTTATAAGTCACGCCTGTAATGCTTTACGGGGTGGCCAGAAATCCACTCTGACTACGGTTAGCCAAAAAAAATGGATATAGGTGTAAAATTGTGAAAAAGTGATAGGCGATGCGTTAGCCTATCGCCTATACAATCATAAACCCAGTATCACATTAGTCGTTTTTTACCACATGCTAGGCAGTAATACAGTTGGCACATTCTTTATTGTTATAAGCCCCATATAAACATAAGAACTATAAGTCCCAGACGAACACGGGATCTGGACCTTGATATTAATATGAAAAATGTTGTAAATGGGCTGCTTTATATCTATACCTTGTAGACAGCCTGTGAGACATTTCATCTTAGTCCTCAGAGTTGATAACGCATCTGTAGTCTTCTTTGTTTAAAGTTGGCTGCAGGTGTCCATGAACTACAGTAGCCACTTACAGCTGGGCTGTACGTTCGTTTGTCACTTCAGTTTTATAAAATAAAAGGTAATCAGCTCCATCACCTAGTAAAGAAGTAATTTACGGAGAAGATCATTCAGTATTGTTTGTTTGAGCATTGGCATACCGAGGCCACGGTCTCACAGAATACCTACGTCAATAGCAGCATAATGATGCTGTGTTTCATACGCAAATTCGACACCCTTTTATCAGTAACGATGTGTTTCATCTTAGTCACGAGAGGTAACAACTCATCTGAAATTTGATTCTAAATCGAGGTGTAGGTTTGTGGGCCAGATCCACTTATTATCAAATAAAACGTGTGTCCGTTTTTCATCTGTAAAAATATACATACAAAATAAAAAAGATCCTCAATCGTGCCTAGTGTGACTATTAAGGAAATTCTCTGCAATGGGAGAGGACTTTTATGGGTCGATAAAGCAGAAAGACTAAAATACTGATCACTAATGATAGTAATGTCCTCTAGAACGAATTTAGTTCCTGGCAGGCAGTCTCAATGGGGACTAGCCATTTGCTCTAGATAGGATTGTAGTGCCCGAGTGTATGTGCAAGCACAAGTGCACTCTTATTTTGCCCTTCCCCCCGGACCTTCAAAGTAAATGGACGTGTTGAGTGTACGTAATTTAGGAAGATTTTTCTATTTTATAACTAAAAAAATAAGCTTTAAATATTAGGAGCACAGTTTGCTGAGGAAGTTGTGTCAACAAACCGTTCTATGTCAAAGCTATGTGTGAGTCAACTATTTATTATTCGATATTGCAATAAGTTGGAAGAGAAGCACTTCATAATACAACACACGTCAGTCTACTTAAAAAAAGGATAAATATACTTTAAGCACTCTGCTTATGAAGAGGTCTTGCTTAAGTGGACGGATCTTTAATTTGTACGAACTCATCGCTCGACGTCCAGATTGCTTGACCCTTAGCAGGTATATTTGAAAAGTGTCACTAATTGTTTAATTCTGCTATCCTAGTAAATTCATTTGAACACAATCACAATGCCGTTGAAGCGTACGCCCCCTCCCTCGCCTCTCACCACACCAATAGCGCCCACGTTCAGTAGTGCAGAGTACAGTGCTACTACTTTAACAACAAATGAAATCAGTTCTATGCATCACAGCGATTCTGCGCCTGATTTAACTAATCTTAGGACGACTGTCAGTGAGAGGAAAAAACGAAAGCACCCTGGAGGAGATGACAGCATCACATCCTTGATAAAAGATATGTTTACCAATTTCTCTATGGAACAGGAAACGCGTTTTTATACAGGGTAATTTTGAAACGCTCCCGAAAACGAAGACAGATGATAGTACTAAGGATACCTATGATGATGGGTCACAAAAAAATTCGATCCCGAGGGAAAAAAAATCATCTTTTCACAACGTTTTATTAACTTTATTCACGCTCCATCATGTTACTACAGTTAATTGAAACGATATTTCACTAAAAAAATCATGAAAATACTGAAACATAAAATCAGCAGTGAAGCTTAAAAAAGCTGACAATAGGGTCAATATCCTCGCGGGCACCGAACTCTTATCTAGATCGGTACGAAACAATGCATTGGGTATACTACTCACTCTACCCTTCTCTTTCACACACACGCTGCCTCGTGTCGCTTCGCGCTGTGGAATTTACACATGCTTCAAGGATGATGGAGCGTGAATAAAGTTAATAAAACGTTGTGAAAAGATGATTTTTTTTTCCCTTGGGATCGAATTTCTTTGTGACCCATCATCATAGGTATCCTTAGTACTATCATCTGTCTTCGTTTCCGGGAGCGTTTCAAAAATACCCTGTAATTTACAAAGTACAATTGCAGATCTTAATTATGCAAAGTTATGAGTTAAAACGAAGTGTGGAGCACATGTCTAACAAATATGACGAATTCCTTACAATAACAGCTAATTTGGAAAAAGAAAGAAAAGAGGACAAAAGGCGTGTGGCTTTAATGGAGGACAGATTAGAAACTATGGAGCGTAAAATGCGTGCATCGGGGATTGAAGTACGAAATATTCCTAAATCAACGGGTGAAACAAAAGATTTTTTGTTTAACATTATTAAAAAGACCGGAAAGGCCGTTAATATTAGTATAGAAGACTCCGAATTGAAAGATGTATATAGATTGAACTCCAAGGACAGTTCTGGTCCGATTATAGTGGAACTAAACTCTGTTATCAGCAAGGAAAAAATACTTAAAGCGGTAAAAAGTTTTAATAAAAACAAATCAAGAGAAGAGAAATTAAATACTTCACACCTACAACTGCAACAACCAAAGAAACCAGTGTTTATATCAGAAACTCTAACTCAAAAGACTCAAAAATTATTTCACCTCGCGAGAGCATTCAAAAAGGCACACAATTTTATATACTGCTGGACTCTAAACGGAACTGTTTACCTACGCAAAGATGAAAAATCTAGTCAGATACGAATTAACAGTGAAGCTGATCTCGAAAATTTAAGGAAGATTCAATGACTAGAATTAACATTTATTTTTAATATTTATTTTAAATTTTACTGTTCTTTTATATTTCTTTTATGTTACTTTATCATACTACTAGCGGTTTACATTACACAAATACACTATTACACTTCGTACATATTTTTACACTACAAAAATTACTTTTTTAACAAAAATACATCACGAAAAAAAATTAAAAATTCAATTAAACTTTACATGCAATTTATTAAATTATCACAAAAAAAAATATATGAAAATACTTACTGTAAGGATGAAATGTTGTATAAAACATATTTTGATATTTTGTTAATATTTTGGCTTTCTTCTTCCTTCTATTTTGTGCCGTATACGAAAACAATTATGAATAAGTTAATACATTTAATTTTAAAGATATATTTTGTTAAAAAAATTAATTTATATAATAGCTACAATTTATCATGCCTTCTATGCCTTCTAAATTATAAGAAAGTATTAGAAATTATCGGAGTCCGTAGTAATCACATTATTCTCTTTGTTCAGAACCAGATTAGGATGCAACTGCTGTTGCAGAAATATTTTTTATTAAGCAAAAACAAATAACTTATATAAGAACACGGCTATCAACGTAGAAAATTTAACAATCGATATTGATAATATCTCTGTGGCAAAATCATATAACTGTAGCACAGAACACTGTAATAATATTATTCAGAATGTCAGTTTTTCCAAATCTATGAATGTTTTAACTCAGAATATACGAAGCATTTATAAAAACATGGATGGGTTAATAGCACAGTTGGAAAGATGTACTTTTGAATGTGATATTCTAATTCTAACGGAATGCTGGTTAAGTAGTCACAAACCTCCTCCACTTATTGACAACTACGAGTGTTATTTTTCTAAAAAAACTTTAAACCAAAATGATGGTATAATTATTTATGTAAAATTTGGAATAGATTGTATTGTGGAGGAGCCAGATTCGATTGGAGGTAACTTCCTTTTGCTAAAGATGGAACCAAATATTGTAATATTAGCCACATATAGATCGCCATCGTTTTATAGTATTGACAGTTTTCTAAACACAGTTGAACACGTTTTACAGCCGATTAAGGCTAAAAATATATATCTTCTAGGTGATGTCAACATTGACATTAAACCGAACAATGGCGATAAAAATAGCTCATCTTATTTAAATCTTATGGCAGAACTGGGTCTTCTACCAGGACATACTTATCCAACGAGAGTCAATAATTGTTTGGACCATGTCATGATTAAAACCTATTTGCCTGCCACAGTAGTTGTTTTAAATTCAACTGTTACTGACCACAGTTCTGTGCTTCTAAACCTTTCTCTTAATAACTATTATACTCATAAAGTAAGATATAATACAAAAATTGATTACAATTAAATTCTTAAAAATCTGACTACAATTGATTTTTCTTTTATAAACACCAACTGCAATGCAGATAACGCTGCCTCACATTTAGTTGAAAAAATATCTTCCATAGTTAAATCTTGCACTCAAGAAAAAGTGATTACTAGGCGGCAAATAATTCTCAAGCCATGGGTTACACCCGGAGTTCTACGGTGTATTCGCCATGAGATAAATTGCATAAAAACCTCAAAAAGGACCCCGATAATAATATTCTGGTAGTTTCGTATAAACGATATAGAAGTTTTTGTAATTCTCTCCTAAGAAGGCTTAAAATTGATTATGAAAGATCTCTTCTTGAAAAGGCACAAAATAATAAACAAAAATGGAAAGCTATTTAAACTATTACAAATCAAAATACTACTAATGCACCAGCTAAAGAGTTGCTGAATAATATAGACAACAAGTCCTGTACAATTGAGAGTGTAAATAATTTTTTCAAACGTGGTTAAAAATGTAGCAAGCAAAATAGGTCAAGACAAAACCGAAAACTACCGGTACAACTTCAATGTGCCTTGTGTTGTCAATTCCTGTGTTCTCATTCCACCCGACGAAGCGGAAATAGAGTCTATTATAATCAACCTTAAAAATGACTGCGCTGTAGGCTGGGACTCTATCTCTAGCAAACTTTTAAAGCTAGCTAAAAATATTCTTGTTCCGCCCTTAACTAAGCTATTTAATATCTGTCTGGATCAGGGTGTATTTGCAAAAGTCTTTAAAAAATCCATTATAACTCTAGTACACAAGGGTGGCTCTAAAGATAATATAAATAATAACCCGCCAATATCTGTATTACCTGCTCTCTCAAAAATTTTGTAAAAAGTTTTAAATACTCGGTTGATGAATTTCTTAGAAAAGAATAATATTCTGTCACGTCATCAATATGGTTTTAGGTCGGGAAAAAGTACAAAAAATGCTGTTAGTGACTTGGTTGATTACGTTACCATTAAGCTTGATAATAAACAAAATGTATCGGTGTTTTTCTCGACCTTGCCAAGGTATTTGATACTGTTTTGATTCCCTCTCTTCTTGACAAGCTAGAAAGAGCAGGAATTCATGGTGTAGCGTATTCCATCTTCAATGACTTTCTTTGTGATCGTGTACAATGTGTTAAGATCGATCGAATAATAAGTTCTTATGCCGCAGTTACATATGGTGTTCCACAAGGAAGCATACTTGGCCCAAGTCTCTTCTTGATTTACATTAATGATCTTTGCCAACAGCCATTATATAATGGACAAATATTTACGTATGCAGATGACACGGCGATTGTATTTTATGGAGAGACTTGGGATAAGGCTTGTAAAAATGCTGAAGTTGGAATACACAAGGTAAACTGCTGGCTAAGGCTGAATTTACTTACTCTAAACCTGTCAAAAACAACTTTTATCCAGTTTAATATCAAGGAAAACCACACGGAAAATATATCAATCAAGCTACATTGCTGTAACTTACTGAAAAATCGACATTGCTCATGCCATATGCTCAATAAATCTGATACTGTTAAATACCTAGGCGTCATTTTAGATTGTAAAATAAATTGGCTTAGTCATATAGATCTACAAACCTCTAGAATAAGGAAGCTAATTTGGGCGTTTAAACATCTAAGGTATGTGGCTGATTTTGATACACTTCGCATGGTATATTACGCGCTTGCTCAGTCAGTAATAAATTATTGTATTAGAGTTTGGGGTGGCACGTGCAAAACCTACGTTTTGCGACTTGAAAGAGCCCAAAGATCGTTGCTTAAAACGATGACTTTTAAGCCGTATAGATTCCCAACTAGAACATTTTATAGTAATTGTCAAGTTCTTACTGTTCGGCAGTTATACATTTTACAACTTACAAGCAGACAACATCTTGCTACTGCGTATGAAAAAGACAAAGTAGAAGGAAAACGTACAATAGTTAATGTCTTAACTCCAACCGCTTTCCGCACGTCCTTTGCCAGGCGCCAACATGGTTATCTTAGTGTAAATTTGTATAACAAAATAAACAAAATTCTTAACATTTATCCACTTTCACTTTATAAATTTAAAATAAGTTAGAAAATGGCTTTTATCATTAAATTATGAAGAAAGGAGGACTTGTTTAATGTTATAATGTAATCCGCTACATGTACATTTATCTAAAATTTATATATTATTTTAATCAACTCATATAGTGTATCTATGTTTTACTATTATCATAGGAAGTGTATGTCGTTATTTTCATATATTTATAAGTACACACAAACGCAAGCATACGCTTGCTGACACATACACACACACACACACACACACACACACACACACACACACACACACAAACGCGCGCGGGCGCGCGCGTATAGTATATGTACTGTTTAAAATAAGTAGTATGTACTGTTTGAAACATGATTGTTATTCTGAACCTTTATTGTTAATTTATTAGGTCATAAAATTGGGAGAGGGCGCTGATTGCTGAGATACAGGTATAATTCCTAGTTCAGCAATCAGAGACTTTACATATTCACTGTACAATTATCAATAAAGATTATAAAATTATAAATTATATAAATTCCTTCACCCTCAAATATGAGATGGTAATTCGACACGACCGGAAAGAGATAAGGTGTAGGACAAACGGCTTTACATGATTTTCGATGCAAGCGGGTGAAACATCACTAACTTCCAGACTCTGGGCTGCTACTGATAGTTTCTTGACTGATAAACCCAATAACTGATATTGGCCAGACACGGGACTGGATCCCGGACCACATGATCAGCAACCGCCATTACGACTACTAGAGGCAAGCAAATGATAACCATTGAACATTAAATAATACTTATTATTTACCTTCACCGCAAAAAGTAATACAAAAACCTAAAGATACCTTCCACTTCGTCGCCTTTGGGTTTCTAATTAAAACAGACTTACTTTGCGCTTTGCAGTCTTAATGAGAGAACTCGCTGGAACTAAGGAACGTATTTATAAATCCTTTTCTATTTCCCGATCCCGCTGTTTCTTTAGAATCTAAGCAACGTTCGCGTTGCAAAGCGAAACTCATTTAAAAATTGTAAGTCTTCTTGAAAATAAAATTAAAATGCGTTTAACACTGAAAATTGTTATACACAGCTGAAACATTTAAAATTTAGCAGATTCATTATTACTTAATTTCTTTTCTTAATTTTTAATTTAAAATTACGATAAATCAAACATCTTTCTTTATGAATAAAAAACTATTTGTAAATCCAATTGTACATGCTTTAAGCGCATTAAAAAATTACGTATAACATGATTATTGCTAATTTTTTTGAAGTAGTTTAAATACACACAAGTTTTCACTAATAACCTTATAACTATACTTCCAACTTTCCGATAATTTTAGGTTAAACTTCAATTTAAAAAAAGTTAGAAAATCCAAAAGTGCTCGACTCATAATGCTCACATGAGAGTGAAAAAATTTAAAAACATATAAATTGTAGTTCTATTCGTCAAAGAGTTTTAGTAGCAGTATCCGAAGTACACCTTCAAGTCACTCCGTCAAGTCCGGAGGTAAGTTCTATTCATAACTAACAAAACGAGCCCAAACTCGGCACATCTAGTTCTCCTCGTCAAGGAGTTCTAGTAGCAGTCATCAAAGTCCACCTTCAAGTCACTCTGTCAAGTCCGGAGGTAAGGTCTCACCATAACTAACAAAACGAGCCCAAAATCGGCACACCTATTACTACTCGTCGAGGAGTTCCAACTGCAGTCATCGAAGTACACCTTTATATCACCCTTTCAAGTCCGGAGGTAAGGTCTCATCATAACTAACAAAACGAGGCCAAACTCGGCACACCTAGTTCTACTCGTCGAGGAGTTCCAGTAGCATTCATCGAATTACACTTTCAGGTCACTCTATCTAGTCTATAGGCAGAGGCGGATTAAATGTCAACTGCGCCCTAGGCTAGCCTAGCACCTCATCGGCGCCTCTCTAGGGGCCATATTATATCTATTATAAATTAAATCTACTCATTTTGCAAATATACTATATTATAATTTATAATATAGTTTAATAATTGCAAAATAATAAAAATACGAGTACCATTAATAGGGGGGCATAAATGAAAACTGTGATGAGATAGTAAGAGTAATTTAGGAGTGATCAAATACGACGATTTTTTTTTCGTTTAATAACTTCCGCGCCCGTCTTTTTAACCTTGCGCCCCTAGGCACGTGCCTAGTTTGCCTTAAGGATAATTCGCCATTGTTCGGAGGTAAGGTCTCATCATAACTAATAAAACGAGACCAAACTCAGCACACCTATTACTATTACTACTCTTCGAGGATTTACCGAAGTACACCTTTAAGTCGGGGTAAGGTCTCATCATTACTAACATAACGAGCACAATCTCGGCACACCTAGTTCTACTCGTCGAAGAGTCCCAGTAGCAGATATCGAAGTATATCTTCAGGTGTCCATAAAGTCCAAGACGTATAAGTATATTTATATATAAATCCTGTATACTTTTAGCGAAACAACATATTGTAATAAAAATCTGTGATTATAATAATAATAATAATATCTTACCTTGGTCAAGTATGTATCAAATTCGGTTTTTGGAATATTTTGTATTTCTAAAGCGATCGATATTTTTCAGCACGAACCGCTGTAAATCAACGACCACTCACGACGGCGGCTGAGCCCGGAGTAAAAAAGTACTCTGTGGCCGGGAGTGAAGCAGTCTATTTAGTAAAATAAATTAATACAAGGCTGCTCAAAACAACGAAAATTTTGCTATTTTCGTTGTTTTGTCTCCGCCGAAAAAAATTAATCATAACTAAACAAATCAAAATTAACCCGCCATTTACATTCCATAGCTTCCCAAAAATTTTTATACAATGTAATTACGAGTAAGATCTAACTGAAAATAAAATTGTGTGTCTCACATAGTTTAAGGAGTATCTTCCTCATTCAAACAATTACGGTACCTATTATTGCCACCAATAAAAAGTCTAATCCACTACTTCCAACACCACTACATTAGAAAAACGAACAACTATCGATAGTAAAACACTTACTTCGTTTCGAAACGAGACATCATTAGGAGAAATATACTTCACGATAATTAACCGCTAATTTTAATTTAATTAAAAACACCGCTTCACCCATTACAACCGATTTCAAATGGCATTGCGGTCACAGTACACTACTATGCTTTCTAAGATCAAATTTCAATCGACTTGCAGTTTGTTTAAGTCTCAATAGAAACAACATAATATACATGTGTTGATTTTCGATTCTGGGTGTGTTGTGATTATCTTTATTGTCTTTTTCGTGCGTCTTTGATGCTGTTCCTAGACGATTTACTTCTATTCACATTAATTAGGCGTATACATCGGGTATATCTATATCGGTAGCTTTATTACAAAAATAAGGAAAACACGCACACAGTCCTCTGTGTTTTCGTTGATATTTTTTTTAACTTTTCCATTGAAAACCCAAATGCGTTCATCCAGATCCAGATACTTCGACACTCCTTAGTAATAAGATGAAAAAATGACGCTGGTTCTCGTCATCACTTACATACGAAAATTAGGATTTTAAATACTAGCAATGCTATTGACATTACTAATATTCCCTTTAACTACTACTGGTAAGCTTAAAATGCTTGTGATTCACGACAGTGGTCGAATGGCAGATTCAAACCCACAATCTTTTGAGTTCGCGGTCCACTAAAAATATTTCTAAGACATCTTAAATCTTCTTCTTTTTTTTTTTTTTAAAACGTTACCTCCACACTAGGATTTTCTCCTGTATCGTGGGGGCAGTTTACACACATAAATTTCACAAGGACAAACATCCAGACCCGGAACAATTATTTGTAGACCATACAAATGCTTGTTCCGTGCGGTATTCGAACCCGCGGCCCTTAGCGCAGCAACTCATTGCTAAGCCACTGCGCCACGGAGCCGTCTAATCTATTAACAAGTACTCTGTTAACATCTTAGACATCATTTTTTTATTACGATCGTAATGCGATTTGTTTGAACTTGAAAAAATATCGATTGCTACTTATTTACTATTATACATTAACAATAAATTAATAAGAGACGATAATAATATTTTTTTTCTTTTGTTTCAGGTAAATGGCGACTTGCAATCACTCTCCAAAAAAATATTAATCACACCAATGTCTGACACAATACATAATTGTACAATGGTGTGACTGGCAGAAATTTCTTTAAGCATTTCACCCGCCCATTCTTACCTTATTTGAAAAAGTGAAAATAATAATGTATAAAAAACAGAAACGAAATATTAGACTACAACTTACACAAATTGCCGACTTTAATTTAAAAAATAAGAAATTACCTCTAGCTCGAGGAATATTTGCTGAAAAGAAATTCTTTATTCCAGTAGCACCTTGGAATGCAATTTTCATGGTAAATCGACATCCGTAGAAAAAGTAACAAAAATAATTCCATTCCATTTGTTGTAGTAACGTCAACTCGCTGGCTAAGGCCGCAGACTGAGAAATGAACCAATTTTCTACCTTTCAACTCTATTTACAAGTGTTGCAAGTATGTGACCACCCTTGGGTTACAGTATAATATAGTATATATAGTATTAATATAGTAGTATATAGAAAGGAGAAAAAATATTTCATTTCTTATTTGAAATATGTTATGGCGTTGCGATTATTGTCATAAATTTAAATTTACTGCCTATATACCTCCCACTGCACTTTTTTTTTCTTATTTCCCAGACATTCAGGTTTCCTTATTGTCATAAATAATCTAATATAATTGTTGCCGCATTTTTGCAGTGCATCGGCTATGTTTGCCGAGACGCCAAGTGATTGCTTTTATGCAATCATCCGCAACAGAAGCGCCTCGCTGCTAAGACGAGTGTGCTATACTTCGAACAGCATTCTGAGCGCATTGGCAAATAGGTGGAATTCCCCACTGCTAGTGCACTGGATTTTTCTGCATGCGTCGGGCTCTCAGCCAAGCACAAGATTAAATTAATTATATCATTAACAATATTACTAACACTAGGATAAGCTTTAATTGTTACTAAAACCTATGGATAAAAATCCGAAATAAATATTTTTGAATTTGAATTTGGATACATATAGCCTTATATATTGAATATTGAATATATATAGAATATATATATGCAACGCCACCTTACAACAGTATTTAGAACTACGTCCTCACAGGATACAGCTTAAAAAGCAACATAAAGCGACTGTGTTTCGCGTACAGTAGGTAACGAGACCGGAGATCCCTTTTAACAGACTTCAATCAAGCTTAATTCTTAAAACAGTATTTGAAAAAATTAAAAAAGCAAGTCGGGCTGCGTTAAAAACTTACTTAAAAGAAAAACTTTTCCCTCCTTTTCTTGCGTTTACAAATGCAATCTATAAATATTATACAGCCTACTAGCGGTTCCCCGCGATTGGATTTCATGGGTTTTAATTTTTTCGCGGAACCTTAATTAAAAAAAAATAGAAGTAGCGTAAGTTACTCCTTATAACATTGCTATCTGCCAATGAAATTCACATCTAAACCGGTCCAGTCATTTCGGAGATTAACAGACAGACAGACAAAAATGTAAAAAAATGTTTTTTTATAATAAATACCTATATATTTTTCATATGTATTTAGTAAAAAGATGTTAATTTAACATTACAAACATACACCTAAATTTAATTTATTCGTATAGATGTCATTCCCACAATTAAGATGAATAAAATGACATCTCATATGTTAAAAATCCATCCAGCCGTTTAGGCTACAGAGCATGCCAAAGAAATAGACATCTACTGGTACATAACTACTCTCGAAAAACATTACCCTCCTTCTGAGGCAGGTGGGTAAAAAGGAAAAGTTTAAGAGAGGAATTCGATTTTTTTAGAATGTATGTTAATTGATACCTTTGCCAATTGTCAATTTTTATGATTATTTTGTTAATATATAGGTAGTTCAGGGGTGGTCTCATAATTAAAAAAAACATAAGTCACAAATTTGAAGAACAAATCCCACTTCTATGTGTAAAAATAGGGGTAAAGTTTTGAATCTAACTATTTAGACTCAAAATAAGCTTGTGATATTACATATTTCACTCAATAGGGTTAAAAATTAGACTTTTAGTCGGGGATTTAATATTTCTATATAATATGTACTGACTTCTAAAGCTATAATGGAAATTATTTTATTATTTTACGGAGACTAGCCATCTGTCCAGCACAGGATTATAGTGTCCAAGTATATGTGCAAGCACGGGTGCACTCTCTATTCTTTCACTCTCATAGTCCGAAGGGACAGTAATCTGACACCACTGGAGAGAGATCAGATGCAGGACCAACGGCGTAGCGTGATTTCCAAGGCACGGGGGTAAATACCGCCAATTCCTGACTCCGGGCTGCTACTGAAAATTTTTTGACAGAAAACCCAATAACTGATTTTGGCCTAACCCGGGATTTGAACCCGTTTACGACCACTAGACAAACATTTAATCCTTTGAATTCCTCAGAAGTGACAACACATCTGCAGTTTTATTGTTGATTGAGGATAGACTTATGCGTTTATGGGCCACACTATCCACTTACTATCTTTGGACTTTGAGTTTTATTATCATACGTGCCAGTACAAAATGCATTTTTTTTTGCAATTTCTCTTCATTTGTCTACCTTAATATAGATCAGTGTATCTTATATCTCAGAAGACTAATCTCATCTGACCGAATGAACCCAGTTTTACGGCTTCCCCACACAAAGCCGTATTACGACTCATAAAGGTTCTGCGCTTTGTGTTACTACTAAATGCCATCAGCAAACTTAACTTATACGTAAGTTCAGTGACACATAATATGAAGTATGTTTATAAAATAAAGTTTGAAGGTATTAAAGTGAATATGTGTATTTCGGAGCTCCTTGCTCTAAAACTGTTAATGTATTTATACTGTTTTATTATCTTATTAGACTGTTTTATGTAAGATAATATAATAATATGTTATAATAAAATTTTACAGTTATGCTATGATTCTCAAACTTATAATTAATCATCTACACGGATATTATGATTTTAAAAGAAAACTATACGAATATATCCCTAGTGAACAAAGTTGAGTGAACTTACTTTATAAGTTTATAGTTATTCATAGATATATTTATTGAGATATAATTATAATAAAATAAATAAATATATATAGTGTCAGAAGTGTGCGAACAAATACCAAGGCCCGACCACAGTTTGAAAACGGAAGACCCTTTTACTGGTGAGGTAATTACCTCTTAGTCCTCAGTTCAATCACTATACATCTGTTTTTTGATTCTTAATCGATGTAAATGTAGGTGTCTATGGGCCACAGTATCTACTCACCATTTGGTGAGCTGTGTGCTCATTTGTCACCCTTGTTTCTATAAAGTATATATAATATATAAACATGACTCAGTAATTAAAAGGCATTACGTTGTCAAATTTGTATAATATAACCCTTTTTCGTTCTTATAAAATAATGGACATTAAGAATTTTTCCCGTATCGTGAAAGCTACGTAAACTATTTCCCTAACCAATAGATTTATTTCTTAAGTTAGTGTATAATAAATCTATGCCATTACCAGAACTTGAGCAATTTATTTATAAATCTGTAATGACACGGACTTACTGTCACCAATTATCTGATGGTAAATGGCTACTGCAGTCCATGAACACCTGGAGCCAACTTCAAACAAAGAACGCTTCAGATGCGTTGCTATATCCTTAGATCTAAAGTCCTATCGTCTGTTAATTGTATGGTAGGGCCACGTTGCAGCGTATTATTGATATAGAATAAATGGATCGGCTCGATATGAGAAGGACAAAGTTTGCTTATATTACCAGAGTAATATAGCAGTATTGCTGTATTTTGTAGGCTGAACCAGTCTCGGAGACCCTTTTAATGGTAACGGCATTCCATCTTACTCCGGGCGAAGCATCTGCATTTTGATTCTACATAAAGTAGGCCACAGCATCCGCGAATCATCATGTGGACTACGTGCATGATTGTGTACATTTGTTTAAATCATAAGATTTTTAGAAATTTTCAACTTTGTTACAACTACTACGGAACCTGGCACTCGTTCAGATCTCAATTCTTATAACGGCGGAGCCGACAACCTCAAAAGTCCATTTAGAATAGAATAAAATAATTTCTATTCAATATAAATTACAAGAAAAGTTATTGAAAGTCAATTACGCTTTTAAAACTGGTTCGGAAAAAAACCTGGGAAGAACCAGCAAGAAACCCAGCGGGATTTTTTTTACGTTTATACTGTAGTGCATTTGGCCCCCTTTTTAGATTTAGATTTTTGGTGGGATATCGTTAATTTACAAAAAAATATGGTTTTATTCATCATCATAATCATTACAGCCCTTCATAAGTCCACTGCTGAACATAAGCCACCCCCAAGGAACGCCACAAAGCGCGGTCCTAAACCACCTGAATCCATCGACTTTCCCCATGTCTTACCATGTCGTCACTCTATCTAGTGGGGGGCCACCCTACACTTCGCCTAACGGTACTAGGCTGCCACTCGAGAACCTTTTCTACCCATTGGTAATCGGTTCTTCGAGCTATATAGCCGGCCCATGGCCACTTCAGCTTATTAATCCTTTGGGCTTTGTCGGTTACTCTGGTTCTTCCTTCAGATATCCTCATTTCTAAGTTTATCACGCAGGGAAACCCCGAACATAGCCCTCTCCATAGCTTGCTGAGCAAACTTGAGTTTCCTCATACGACCAGCAGTGATGGACCACGTCTTAGATCCATAAATCATCACTGGCAATACGCATTGGTAGTACAATCTCGTTTTCAAGTTTTATTTATTATGATGATATATTCATAATTGTTTATTTATAAAATATATGTGTATTGGTCTACCATTAAATAAACTAAAATTGTAACTGTAACAGGTGACATTAATATTAATCTGATACTAAATCAAGGCGAGCAATCACATGAACGCACAAATAGGCTTAATTAACTCAATATGCTGGCAATGCATGGCTCCTTCCTGGTTACTTGCTACCCACGAGAGGCAAAAATTGTCTAGACCATATCAAATTAAAAAATCGAACCTGCCAATAAAACTGCGGTTATTGAAATTATTCAGACAACTATCACAGATCACTTCATGACTTTCTTAAAAATTGCAAACCATACAAACGTAATAAAACCTACTAAAATAAAATCAGTTTTTAACTTTGAGAAAGGACTCGACCACTTAAAAGATAGCAACCTGACCAACCTACTGCAACTAACAAACCCTAACACACTAACTAATAAATTAATCGAAATTCTCCAAAACTGTATCGCTCTTAGTACTATCACTATTGTGATCCCGTCAAAAAATTGAACTCTGAAACCGTGGGATGACTATTGGTTTATTGCGCTGTATTCACAACCGAAACAAAATGGAACAGAGATTGGAACTTGACCCTTTCAATGAGGTACTAAAAGTTACCTACAAAAGGTACCGCAATTACTACAACTGCATCATCAAAAAACAAAAACGAAAATATGACAGAGACGAACTTGCACATAAAAATCTTAATAAAACGTGGGAGATCATTAACAAAATTACACAACGAAAACCTAAAAAAACAAATAACTTGGAACTCCTAGAATTATCCAATACTCCCCAGAACTCTACTAACGAAGTGAATAGCTTTTTCTCTAACATAGGAAAGATTCATGCGGACAATATCTCACCACCTCCGTCTTCTACAGTAACTAATAACGGTCCTAGCTCATCCTTATCTGCCTATATATTGGCTTCATCTTTTGCTCTACTCGACATAGACTCTTGCAAAGTTCATGCTACACTAATGGGCTTAAAACCAGATAGTGCCCCTGGTTGGGACCACATTCCAGTTAAGTATCTTAAAGCTGCATACGAACAAATTGTGCCAATCTTAAGTCATTTGACAAACCTTTGCTTTGAGCAGGGACTTTTCCCGGATGCTTTGAAAGTAGCCCTAATAACGCCTGTGTATAAGTGTGGAGACAGGCCAGACCCGTCAAACTATAGGCCAATTTCAGTTCTGCCATCTATCGCAAAAATCCTAGAAAGACTCTTAAATTCACGCCTAATTAAATACCTTTCTAAGTATAACATTCTGTCAACTTCTCAGTTTGGGTTTAGGCAGGGAAGGTCTACTGAGGATGCGGTCCTGTCTCTAATATCTACTATAGTTGACAAAGTGGATAAGGGTAGCAAATGTTTTGCCAAACATTTGCTACCCTTATCTGGTCGAGGAAAACTGCCGTTTTCCTCGACCTCAAAAAGGCCTTTCACACAGTATCTGTCCCCTTACTTCTAGACAGGCTCGAAAATATAGGCATAAAGGGAACCCCTCTCGATCTGTTCAGATCCTACCTAAGCAATCGCAAACAAACAGTCAAAATAGGGGAGTTTACTAGTTCAGAAGAAACAATTTCATACGGTGTCGGGCAGGGAAGTGTCCTTGGTCCGATATTGTTCCTTATATATATTAATAACCTATGCAATATTACTATTGACAGCGGTCGCATATTCTCATACGCGGATGATACTGCCATAATCTTTGCTGATAAGACTTGGGCTAAAGTTAAAAGGTCAGCCAAAATTGGCCTGTCTAAGATTGCAGTTTCGCTCAAGTGTAACCTCCTCACACTAAATGCCTCCAAGTCCAATTACATATTCTTCACCAAGTATATACACAAACAACCACCACTCGAATTCCAAATAAAGATCCACTCCTGTGATAACCCCCCAATTCCTGACTGCTCTTGTACAAAAATTGACAGGTTACAGAATACTAAATACCTGAGTATCATGATTGACCAACGCCTGTCCTGGCACATGCATACTGAATTGATCATGAAAAGGGTTAGAAATTAATTGGCTTAAGACTAAAAGTTACGATGACATTGAGGCTATGGTATCATCGTTACCATAGTCTGTCTAGTAACCAACAGGACCGCAGCACACAAACACACAAACACAAACACACACACACACACACACACACACACACACACACACACACACACACACACACAAATACCGACACGCGCTCGCGCGCGCGTACACTCCCACTCACGTACACCCACTCACGTACATCCATCACACAAGTGCGCTCCTTATCCTTTTTGTATTTTGTACTTTCTTTTCTTTTATATTGTTGCCAATTGCATACACTGTATAATGTTAAGTGGAAGAGCGGACACCTAACACAAGCATCTCTTTGCTTAAAAGGTGATCTCCAAACCCTGTATCTTAAGCTTTACGTAATTGAAATAAACATAGTATTTATGTTTTTATTTATTTATTGGTTTAGATTTGACGGCAATTTAAAAATCAGACGAGAAATATAATATGTTTGTGCTTATATTCGTGCATTTTTTATAATCATTGTTATTATAACTTCCATGAAATAGCAACTTTTTTTTAATTCGGTTAAAATAATACTGTTCACACAATTCTTTAAGGAATTCCTTAATTTAAAAATAGTTTCCTTTCCCTCACAAAAGGTAAGCGCTCAAAGAATATTTGGTATTCCGATGCCGTCTTGAAATCAAATTTCCACGAGGGAGTCGACATCCGGAGAAAAACTAACGAAAATATTTTCGTTCAATTTACAGACCCTAGCAACGTCTACTCATCTTCGGAGGCCACAGACTGCCAATTGGACCGATTTTCTACCTTTCTACTCTACTAACCGGTATTACGTGTATTTGACCATTCTTGTATTACATTATGATTGTGTTCGTGAGTAAAATATCCGATGAAGGTAGCAAATGAATATCCGATGCCAATGCAGACCTTCAAAATTCTTTAATAATGTGAGTTTGAATCCCAAGCGAGATATATTTTTTTTTAGGTAAATAGATGTATTTGCCTAATTTTTAATATTTCATATTCGGTTAATCATAAAGTCAAAATCATAATATTTCTATTCAAAATAGGTCTTTAAAACGACATTTTAGAGTCAAAAAAGCTACGTCATTGCTCAAAGTGCCTGATGCGAGAAACCTCGTGAGAAGAAGCGGCAAGGAACTCACAAATAGACTTTTTTTACTCCCAACAGTCATTATCAAAAGTCCACGCCATATATATATAATATCCTTTTTTTGTATTGAATGCCTTTTACATGAACTTTGAGTTTATGCAAAGATAAATCAGTAATATTACAGGAAATCCTGTTATGAATAGTAATACACCTACCCAGTCAATCAAGGGTGGCAACGCATTTGCATTTTGATTCTTAATCGAGGATAGATGTAGAAGTTTATGGGTCACAGCATCCACTCACCATCAGGTGGACTGTGTGCTCGTTTGTAACCCTTAGCCTTATTCTACACAAAAAAATTGGCAGTTTTAGGAAGCCTGTATTTTGGTATCTACATAATAATATGTATGTTACTTCATCAATACAAAAGTCACTAGAATCAGAGTAACCGACATAGCCCAACGGATTAGTAAGCTGAAGTGGCCATGGGCCGTCCATATTGCTCGAAAAACTAACAACCGGTGGGGAAGAATGGTTCTCGAGTGGCAACCTCGTACCGCTAAGCGAAGTGTAGGGCGGGCCTCCACTAGGTAGAGTGGCGACTTAGTAAGATATGCAGGAAGTCGATGGATGCAAGTGGCTCAGGACCGTGCTTTGTGGCATTCCTTGGGGGAGGCCTATGTTCAGCACTGGACTTGTGAATGGCTGTTGTTAAAAGTATTCTATTATATTTTTTTATTTTTTCTAAAAAGAGACTATGGGAAATACTAGAAATATCCTTCCTATAGATCATGGTGTAACCTTCCAGTTTATGCAAGACTCATAATACCCTCAGCGGTGGTGGGAAGAAGCGTCAAAGGTGAATGACGTCTGGTACTGCGATCGTTAATCATATAACCAAGCGTTTCGAATTAGATAAATTGTTACTACAATTAGAGATACCTATATACAACAGTGGACTTTTACAGGCCAATGAAGACGACGAATAAATCATAATATTTTTAACCGACTTCAAAAAAAGGAGGAGGTAATCAATTCGAATGTATTTTTTATGTTTGTTACCTCAGAACTTTTTTCTAGGTCAATTTGATGATTCTTTTTTTATTTAAAAGTTGGTGCTTCTCATGTGATCCCATATAAATTTGATCAAGATATAACCAGTAGTACTTGAGTTATCATTAATAATGCGTATGTAATTGACTTCGACTACATTGATGATGTTCTCATTTTATTTATCTTGAAGACGGTTGTACAAAATTTTTAATTTTAACACTTGTAGTCAGCCTTTTTTTTTCTTTATAAACTTCAAAGGTTTTTTATAGAATAAGAGTGACACACACAGTCCACCTGATGGTAAGTGAATTCTGTGGCCCATAGACACCTACGTCTATGCTCGATTAAGAATCATAACACAGATGCGTTGTCACCCCTGAGGACTAAGATGGAATGCCTCGTTTTCAGTAAAAGGGGTCTTCTGTCTCTTTACTCATCATTCGAAACACAGCAGCATTAAGCTGCTATATCATTCTGGTATTCTATGACCCATTATTGCTATAACCATAATTTAACGGCATCATGGATCTACCATGTCACACCTGTGCCATTTATTTAAAATTGCACATTCTATTAAATAACAAAATATTACCTTTTTAATATAATTAAAAAGTTCAGAAAAAGAAAAATATGTTTGGAGACTTTCATAATATGATATGGTATTATCAGTCCCGAAGAAATTTCTAATTTTTCTGAATACAATTTCATTTTGACGCTGGGTATCGTATTATTTTATCTTTTTACAAAGCAATCCGATTTTGTTGGTGTAACGTAAAAGGGAAAAATTTAATTAACCTGAATGTCTAAAATTTCCACAGTTACAGCCCCATTTCTATGTATAAACGATAAAATAAGATTTAAAGAAATATTTTCTAATTTTATTCAATCCATCCATCCGTTATAGCCTATATAAGTCTCTGCTGAACATAGGCCTCCCCCATAGATTGCCTCATAGAGAGAATTATGCCATAGTTACATAATTAGCGTGGCAACACGCTTGGCAGGCGGATTGGCAACCGCAAATTTTTATTATTATGCGTTATTATCAGAATGATGCTGCTTAGTTCTGTTTTAGTTTCCCTCTGTCGCCTCTTATGACACCCACGTGACGAAAATGTGGTGTTTTGTATAGGGTTGGATAATTTCATTACGCGATGTAAAATGAAACGATACCACGGTTCAATAATTATTTTCATTTTTCATTAATTCTTTATATCCTATCAAAAGTTCACTGCTGAACATAGGCCTCTCCAGCAGATTGCCTCATTAGGGGAGCTTTTCCACATTTGCCACGCCTGGCAAGCATGTTAGCAACGGCAGTGTTTCATTATTTTTAGTTGTCATCAGGAAGATGCTGCTAATCTTCTTTTTTTGATTATTAAAACTATACCCGACCCCACACATGGTTACATACATAAATTGTACAAGGATTCAGATCCGAAACAATTATTTGTAGGCCACAAAAGTACTTGTTTTGTGCAGGACATGTACTCGCAATCCTCAGCGCCCCGCAACTCCATGCTACACCACTCAACCATGGTGCCATCTCCTATTTAATTTCCCTTTACTGTTCTATTTCTCTGTTAGCTGTGTAGTGGTGTCGCAGAATCTACCTACATATATCATTCTCATATAATCCATCTGAACCAACAGAAGACTACTAGAAAGTTAAGTAAATAAATGTTGAATTATAAAATTGTACCCATGCCAAATTGATTAGTAATAGATTTCTTTACTTTTTTCTTCCAATTTTCTTTTACTAAATAAATAATCTAGCCCAGATTGAGCGGATTTGGAAAAAAAGTAAATTATCCTTCCAGAAAAAGATGTAAGGTACCAATTATTGCCGGCAAAAAGGGCTCGAATAACATCCGCCTCTTAGTTTCATGATGCGACGATTCAATCGATGTCGACAGCGATACTGTTGGTGAGATCGCGAAGCATTGTTGCCATGGAAACGAGGCGAGAGTTATGAACAAAGGGGTCCGAGGAGGGTTCGAAATTCAAAGCTATTTCTCAAATTTACATAATTTTGTACAGTCGCTACCATGTTATCGAAATAAATTGTTTGTTCTGAATATTTTACCTTGAGAATTATATATTATGACATGAAGAGCAATTAACGACAGTAATCTAATATAAAAAATTAATTTTTGTTTGTTCGTATTTTATGCGCTGCCATACCGTTCAACAGATTGCAATAAAACTATGTCAACTTAATGCTTGGACTTGCGCGAAGGTTATTTTACTGTAACCTTCGCGCAAGTGCAAGCATTAAGTTGTACAATTATTTTAGAGTAGATGGCGCGCGTATCGCACCGACTATTTGAAGGACATATCATTAAATTTCAATGAATGTACTATCCTTCCTAATTAAACAATATAAACCTTCCAAATTTAAAACGATATTTCCACAATTATTTCTTCTGCGGCAGCAACGCACCGGGTACCAGCTAGTTTAAAATAAAAACAATTTCAAATTTGGAATGTTCCAAGTCCTTTTATTGAGCATTATTAGGATTATGTCAAGTTTTATATAATCGCTAGGTTTTTCTATGATTGTTTTTAGTTAAAGTAAATAATATATTTTTCATTAAAAGGCTTGCTTATAAACTAAATAATAAGAAGTCTTAGACATAATGTCTTAGAGTCTGTATATAAAAATTGTATAAACGCTTGGCAGGTGGACTTAAAATCGCAGTACCAGACGTCTTTCGATTTAGATGCTCTTAAAAGAGGAACCCATACCCAACAGTGAACTTTTATAGGCTTATGAAGAAGAATTATTATTATAATATTATTAAAAACCACATAATACTCACTTAATATTGATTGTACTTTATTCCTTCGTCATGTAGTGATGGTGCGAGTAAATCCAGTACCCCATATTATTTCGTAATTTCGTATTTTGTAAGAGGCGACAAAGGGAAATTGAAACAGAAAACAACTGAAAACAATGAAAACTGCGGTTGGCAACTCGCCTGTCATGCGTGGGAACTAAGGCAAAATAGCAATCCAAGGAAGAGGCCTGTGCTCAGTATTGGACTTTTGTTAGGCTTTAAAGAATAATGAAAAAAAAAACTTCAAATATTTAATAGATAATCCATGAAAAATAATGTACAGTATAGAATGGAAATTATCCTGGGAATTCTTGATGGCTTTCTGATTGCCCATTGAAAGCCTTTTAATACAAAAGTAGTTACGTAAAAATGACTCTCATTAACAACGATTTTACACACTAAAAATAAAACTTGTTTGAACCGCTTCTGACATCCGCTAATTGCCTCAATCAAAAATGTTTTGACAGTGCCACATTGGATAGTAATTTGGAACATTTTATTTTCGATCACTCCGATTTCAATTGTTCCAAACAAACAATCGAATAAAGGGTGGCGCACTTAAAAACTATTTTTTCATTCCATTAAGAGTTTAAAAAAAATTGTCAATGAAATGTCTATTTTATGTCAACTTGGAGTTAAACTAAAAAACATAATAGTTAAATTTTATTTTTGTAATTGAACTAATAAATACATTTTTGATATTAATGAGAAATTTCAATCTTTAATTACGACTTATATATTGATTTCAATATACTTAAAAAATATATTGTCCAAGTATTTTCATATAAAATTTAAAAATATATTTCCCTCAGCTAAAAACCGGCTGCTTGAAGCGTAACTCCCACGTCAATCCACAGATGACATTCAGCAAAATTAATTTGACAGATGTCACCGTTAGAAAGGCATGATGAACAGATTTTATCTTATCAAAACATGGAGTCGAGCTACACGTTGCCGCCTTGATAAAGCGGAATTATTTTCAATTTACCTGATTACCCGGACCCAGGTGAATACGGGATTACGAATGACAAACGACGTAAAGGCATAACCATATGTAAACGACATGAAGTATACGTACTTGCTTATATTATAATATGTCATTATGTACCGTGGCAGCTCATTGGTTAAGAGCTCGCTGTAAATTTCACAGTACGCGAGCAACCCGGGTTCAATCCATGCCGGCACCAATGAAATTGTTAATTGCAATTTTAAGTACTGGTTTACCTTGAGCTCGGCGGTGAAGGAAAACATAGTCAGACAAAACACGTTGAGGTAGTGCGGAGGATAATTTCTTGACCTTAAACCCTCTCAGAAATGAAAGGAGAATGTACCCAGCAGTAGGACGTATATAGGCTGTAACTTTAGTTTAATATTATGCAAGTGTAGCTGCTTTGTTATACTTTAGGAAATGGTTCTAATTTCTATATTTTTAGAATATGCTCCTAGTTGTTTGGAGAATGTTCTATATTATAAAAGACTTGTTCTATTGATACCTTCACTTCGTCGTTATCAGTTCGGTGAAGAAATAATGTGCTTGATTGGCGATTGTAGTACAGAAGTATGGTTATAAGTATAAGGTTATTACATTTGACATTTTCGTTTTGGCATAATGCCATCTATTGGCGGCCTTGAATCCAGCCTTTCTAAGTGGCAAACAGTAAAACTGGCTAATAGTACGAGACTTCTGGTATTGCGGTCGTCAATCCTACTGCCAAGCGTGACGAATAAGGCAAATCCTCCCTACTACGAGAAGCTCATATCTAGCATTAGATCATGGAAATCTACAAAATCGAGATTGTTCCTCACTGGCACCAATGATCGCATATTTAAGTGCCGATATACCACGTGTTCAGAAGTAAAGGAAAACATCGTTAGGAAATCATGTTTAACGTGGCAGAGCTATGTTGCAGCTATAATATAGTTGTAACCTCAATGAGTCGGCTCGACCGTAGAAGGAACACGCTCTCAGAATGCCAGCGTAAAATAGCAGATTAACGCTGCTGTGTTTCGTATGGTGAGTGTAGAGAACCGAAGACCCTTTTTACTGAATACTAGGCATTCCACACGTCAGCCCTGGGGACTAAGAAGTCCTCAGGTATCTGCATTTTGATTCTTAATCGAGGATTGATGTAGATTATCCACTTACCATGGTGGTGTGGGCTGTGTTTTCACTTGTCACTCTTATTTGAATTTGAATGAATTTGAATTTCTTTATTTTGCAAATATGGGTGATACAGAATGTGGTGACAAATATATAGTATAGATTCCACCATATTTTACCAGAAGGCATGCAAAAAATATGAATTAATTAATTCTTTTATCAATTTACGTAGATATGTCATTCATAACACAATATCACATTAGATTAACAAAAATAAAAAAAAGTCTCTTCAAATTACATATAAATCTAATAAGTCAATCGGTACATTATTATCACTATTATTTAATTATTATAAGCCATCGTCAAATTAATTACATTAATAATAATACAACTTATAAATAAATATCCATGTGACAAACGTACAAATTTTAACATAACATTTTGTCCATTAAAAATTCATTAATATTATAGTACACCTTGTCTGCTAAAAAGTTTCGTAGCCTTGTCTTAAATAATGAAGTGTTGAGATCCCTCCAACATTTGGGTAATTTGTTGTAAATAGCCGGCCCCATACAGCAGACACTATTGCGTATTAGTGCTGTTTTTCCCTTAGGAATGTAAACTCTACTATTGTCGCATCTGTTTCTTGAGGCAAGGTCTGCTAGGCACTTAAAACGGTTCTGGTTCGACTTTACAAAGACTGCCATCTCTAATATATATATACAAGGTACAGTTAATATTTTATATTGTTTAAAATATGGCTTGCAACTATCGGTATTCTTCATCTTAAACATGGAGCGTATACACCTTTTTTGGGCCGTGAATACCTTTCCTTTTTCGCAAGAGTTACCCCAAAATATTACGCCATTCGTAGGTATGTTTCTACCGTACCATAATACGCAGTAAGGAGTGCATCCGTACAAATTATAGATGATAATATGCCTAGAGCATAAGCAGACTTACTTATATTTTTACAAAGAGTCCTAATGTGCGATTTCCAATTCAATTTTTCATCAATTGCCAACCCCAAAAATCTCGTGCTTTCCACTTCGGCAATGTTATAGTTATTATATTGTATTATGAGTTTACTATAATCGTGTTTGCGTTGACTGAAATGTATAACCTTTGTTTCGCTTAAATTTATTATTAAATTATTGTGATCTAACCATTTTATAATTGTTTTTAGAGAATTGTTTATGTCATATTCGTATGTATTAATATTTTTACAAGGTATTGTTATGGTGCTGTTATCTGCAAAAAGCGTCAAAGGTTGTTCTGTGTATTTAGGTAGGTCATTAACATATAATATAAATATTAACGGTCCCAGTACACTCCCTTGCGAAACTCCAAAGCTGACCTTACGTTCCGATGATCGGAATGTCTCTTCGTATTTATTAACCTTATTAAAATTCTTAATTTCAGTTATTTGTTTTCTATTCTATTGAAGATTCTATAAGGTTAAGTACATTACCCCTGATGCCATAGGCGTGTATTTTATATAAGAGGGTAGGGTAGTTGACATAGTCAAACGCCTGGGTCATATCACAAAATATGGCAAAAGCTGGTGTTCTTTTGTCCATATTATTAACAATATTGTGTACAAAGTCGTATATTGTATATTGCCATATTTATTGTTTTACGCTGCCTAAATCCTTTCTGTTCCTCACACAATATGTTATGTTTTTCTACATATTTATATAGTTTATTGTATATGTACTTTTCAATTATTTTTGAAATTATGGGAATGAGTGAAATTGGTCTATAGTTTTCAATGAACTCTCTATTTTTTTTCTTAAGTAATGGTTTTATTATAGAGGTTTTTAAGGCATCTGGATATATGCCAGCACAAATACAAAGATTAATTATATAAGTCAGGTGATTACATATCTCATTAGCCACATATTTAATTACCCTTGTACAAATGTCATCATAACCTACACTGCATGTGTTTTTCAGAGATATTATTATTTCCTTTACCTCATATGTTGTACTAGGCTCTAAGAACATAGAATTAGGTACAGTGTTTATATTAATTGCTTTTGGTTTACTTTCGGCATGATATATTGTGTAACAAAAAAGAAAAAAAATCTAAGATTTTAATAATATTAAGAAGGCATATTATACAGTCAAAAATATACGACCGTATATTGACGGAATAAGCATATTAGCATCACTACCCCATTTCGTTCAATAAATGTCGTAAGAGGCGACAAAGGGAAACGAACCAGGAGACGGACGAAGTGTCTTCCGACGTCTAATAACAAAAAACAAACGGTGTTTGCCAATCCGCCCGCCAAGCGTGGTAACTATGACAAATATCTCCCCATATGAGGCAATGTATGGAGAGGGCCTACATTCAGCAGTGGGTAACAACATCTGTAACCTACTTTAATTTCTAACTTTACTTTATCCTACTGCCAAATTCTAGTAATAATTTGCAGTAGACCTTTGCAAACCAGTGTGACGCATACAGAAATTCTTTTATACCAAACTTTATAGCAAATTATATAGGTAATATGAGCAATTCATTTTATGAAAGAAAATAACAAAAAAGTTTTTTAGGTCAACCATATAACGCGACGTTCATATTTTCACCCAAACATAGCGCTAAGAGCTTCCTTCGGAATCTATGTGCTTCCGCTTCCTCGTGAGAATAGTTACTAAGAAACTTGGAAGCAGAATGTAAGATTTTTATAAAGAGATATTTTTCATAAAATCCATTTCGCTCTTTCCAGAAATCAAAACAACATTATCAATGTGTTAATTTATATGTACGTATGTGTATAATAACAAACAAATGTATGACGTAAAGAAGTTACGTATTATTCTTCGTTACTAGTGGTAACATTTTAAGAGAAATAGTTCTCTGAGCCATTAAATATTTTTGAAGGTAAAAAAAATAAAATATCCAATTTGATCCTAAGGTAAGTAGAGCTGATGTCCATCGAGTCGTGTAATATTCTTTGTTTTATCCGCAAAATCAGTTCTTTTCGTCAAAAGAAACCTGCTTGTAACTATTTTCCGTATGAAGAAATTCCTATTAAGGCTTTGAAATTGTGCTTATTGCAAATAAAATCGTTATTCATAGCTTTGAATATACACAGATATGTCTTTACATGTTTCAATGATATGATTTACGTATAATAACAAATCTATAAAAAATTGACATTACACGCTACACATTGAATAAAACTACTTTTATCGCGATTATTTTAACTTATTTTTAACTACTGACATGTCGAGTGTTTTTGACATGAGTGAGCACTCATGAACACAGGGTAGGTACTAAGTTGTTTGACGACTAACTATGACAATATTGACATGGAGCATATAATATACGACAATATGACAAAGATTTATATAAACATCATATTATTCAGCTAGGGCATACTAAAAGTTCAGCACTTGTGGCCGCTCATAAATGTTTGAATTTCGAATTTTATATTTTTTTTAAACATAAGAAACTCATATATAATTTCTCATAAGGTTAAGCTATTTATGTATATATTAGTCTCTGATATGAATAATATACCCAGACCCAAGACCACTGGACCAACTTGGCAGTCATCGCCGGGCGGACAAAAAATCAGTTATAAGGTTTTTGTTTAAAAATTCGCAGTAGTATCCTGGAGTTAGGTATTTTTCCTGCGCAGATGGCTAGTCTTGGTTGACTGGCCAACGTGACTGGAGACTGGTCTGGAAGACATTATATCTGACATTATATCTAGACATATTTGTCTTGATATATTTTTGTATGTTTCAATGGTTCATGATCTTGGAGGTAACACACTCCATGTTTATTATAATAACATATATATAACCTACCTCGGCTGGGTTTTGGGGTTGAAGGCTTCTTGACTACTTACACACTCCAAAAATATAATATATTTTTGTTTGTTGTGCGGCCTTCCTTATTTAGTAAGCAATCTCCCGCTCAAGCAGCGTTGGTGAAGGTGGTGGTGGTTATTGTTTATGTTAAGTATTCATATAATTATCTTTTCCAAAACTGACGGAACTTTCTTTCTCTTTCTCTCTCTCTATCTCCCTGTCTCTCTTTCCTCTTTTCTATTATTGTAGATTAAATTCAGTTATGGAATATTAATGTTTTATGGTTGGAAATAATTTTTTCATGTTTAATTCAATTATTTTTCACGTTTTGTACGTCAAACACCTCAGTCCCTCCCCCTCCCCCCGTCCTCTTGATCATGGGTGCTGTAAAGCGCCCGAAACGGTGGGAATTAAAAAAGTTAAAATTAAACGTGACAAAATTCGTAAAATTAGTTTTAATCAATGTGCAGTATTGGGGTTTTATAAAATATATAATTTCATAGTTAATGCCGATGTTTAAGTTTAGTATTTGAGAACAAAGTTTATATTATGAGTTATTATTGGATTTCAGTTTAAGCATTGATTACTTAAGATATTTCATAAAATTTAATAATTTTAGTTTAAAATATATGGTAACTAAAAATCATTTTTTATAGGATAAGGGTGACAAACGAGCACACAGTCCACCTGATGGTAAGTGGTTGCTGTGGCCTACAGTAGACATCTACATCTATCCTCGATTACGAATCAAAATGCAGATGCGTTGTCACCCGTGAGGTCTAAGATGGAATGCCTCGTTTCCAGTAAAAAGGGTCTCCGGTTTTCTACATTCACCATACGAAACACAGCAGTGTTAAGCTGCTATTTTACGCTGGTATTCTGTGAGAGCGTGGTCCTTCCCCGGTCGAGCCGACCCATTCGTGCTACAGCTATACTACTAATATAGCTGCAAGCATGGCTCTACCACGTTAAAATCATGATTTTATTTAGTATATATTTAAGAAATTCAATTAAAAGTTATGCTTACTCAAACATTATGTAATTTATTTCATCATAATGAGTTGTGAGAATCGGTGTCTGAAGTTTATTTCTGCTTCTAGTGTGACATTTTAATTAATTTTCAATTAATTGATTTTGTTCTCATTATATTTAGTAGGCCTGTTTTGTTACGAAGTTTGGTTTCAATATAAAGTTTAGAATCGTATTTGCCTTAATTAAAGCATTTCGAGCCTTTCATTTTGAGCGATTTGAAAGTATTGAAGGTTAATTTTCTCGATATTTAAGATGAGGTTATATGAAAGTAATATAGATGGTGAAGCATACTTTATTAATAATCTATCCAAATTCTACGTAAAATGTCAAGTAAGGGCACTGATTCGAATAATACTCGTACATGTTCAATTAGTTGATTCTAGATTCTTTGGTCCGATGTGTTATTTATTTTATATAAGGGATAATTGAGAGTCTTATTGTTATTTTAACATACAATATCATGTTACATATTTAGCCGTATAATATTAATCGTAAAATGGTTATATTACAACCACAGACCTTCTGCGATCTCTTCGATTGCGAATTAATATGCAACGCTGCTCCAGTGCGTGTTAGTGTACCTTATTAGATATTTTAATTTTTTTAGTAAAAATAGAATGAAATAAAAACTATTTGTAAATTAAAAATTGTTATTACTGCAAGGGTTTAGACATAATCATAAGTTTAACTCTGTTGCTTTTTTATACTGTAGGTTATATTTTTAAACCTGTATTTATGAATAAATGAATGAATTTATTTCAGACTAGGTCCATAGCTTTTTTTGTAACAATTGTAATTTATATAATAAGCTATGTCAGTAAAAACTACAAAATAAAAAAGAAAGTATTTTTTTTATAGAATAAGGGTGACAAACGAGCAAGCAGTCCACCTGAGTGCAGTGTGCAAGTGGATGCTGTTTCCCATAGACATTTACATATATCCTAGATTAAGAATCAAAATGCAATTGCGTTGTTACCCCGAACCAAGATGGTGTGTGCCTTGCTTCCAGTAAAAAGGGTCTATTATGTAATTTACGTCGTGCTCAAACCACGAATAAATGTGTTTCATTTCAATCATGTCATCGAAATATTTTCATTCCTCAGACATGCAGGTTTTCAGGTAAACCAGCACTTAAAATTGTAATGATTCTTATAAGTGCCGGCGGAGATCAAACCCGGGTGCTCGAGTATTGTGAAATTCACGGAGAGCATTTAGCCCATGAGCTACCACGAACTCTTCGTAATTATTAATTAATATATTCGTGATAAGTTATTGCATACCAAAATATATGTAATATACCAAACTTAGTTAATTATTGGTTGTCTTTGTTCTATTTCGTTTATAACTATGTTGGTTGTATTTCTCTTAATTCGTTCAATACAAGAATAAAGTAGTTTCATTTAGCCGAACTCTGTACTGGTGTTTGGTTATAAAGTTAATATCAGTTAAATAATCATTTAGCCTTTTATATATTACCTTGACAAATGCCTTGCATATCCCTGATAGCACTACGTAGGTCTGTAGTTGTTGGGACCAATTTTCTGTATTTGAAAGTAGGAAGGAGTCACTCTTACTATTTTTAAAGTGTCGTCATTTTGCATAAAATGGGCGTTTATCAATGTAGCGGTTTAAGTAAGCTTGTTAAGACATTTTATAGTTTAGAAACAAATATCACTCAATTCATCACCGATATGAAAGAAATTTTAAGAGAAATAGATAGCTATGCAGCACAAATTATTATTAGCGTACCATTCAAGTAGAAATGGAAATAATAAGAAGAAAACTTCCTCAAAGTGCTTGTTTTACGTCCGCTTGCAAAAGAATACAATGACTTGGAAAATGAATTTCAGATGTGAATTCCAGAAAGTTCTACAAAGAAAAATGAAATGAACCACGTTTACATCGTACTACAAACCCTTTTAATTAGGCCAATGTGAACGGCACCTATTTTCTGGATAATTTTTTTTCTAGTATTTTATATTATGAAACGTATAAAATTATGAGGGAAAATAAAAGAAATATGTAATACAAAATATACATAATAAAATATAGTATAAAGCTATGCTGTGCTGCTCAATGGATATCGTTGTTGAAAATTTTGATTCCCAATCATGATAATAGATAAATTTGTACCTAAATGCTTATCAGTTTCATCTAATTACCTTAATTGGTATTATAAATCATTAAAACATTATTAAATAAAATGTTCTAAAGAATAACCATTGGAAAAGGGTAAAAATCCCCGTGATTACGAGGAGTTTTGCATACTGCGTACTAGGCAAAAGAAATTACAGAGACAGATTAAAATGCGAAGTATTTTATAAATCTAAAATATTATGATCCTATTTAAAATATGTACGTAATAGCAATTCATATATGAGTATATGCATAGATGACAAGCAGTAGGTTAATGTGATAAAAACGGAAATTTTCGAAAAAGCATTTGACTGTGTCTTTCATGCCATTCATCTACGTAAACTCTACATTATAGGTATTCATGGTGATTTACATAGACAGCTAATCTCACAAGTAAGAGAATGCAAGCAGTGCTAAAAGAAAGTGTTCATAGTGATTCTGTTTCATTAACTTCTGTTGTCTCACAAGTTTCAATACTCGGAAATTTGCTCTATAACGCCTCTTAATTTGACAGTAACGGCTACGTCCATAATTTAATGTATTTAAGGAATGAAAACCCGATAATTGTACATATATTTTATGTACAGACGCAAAAAGATATGTCAATAATATTTGAATAGGTGTTTGCAATAAACTTATTATCTGGTTCGCAATTATCCCAATATTTATCACTAGGATTTTCTCCTCGTGGAGGCGTTTTACATATATAAATAGACTGCACATGGACAAACATTCGAACTCAGTACTATCATAATTTGGAGGGGCCGAATAAGGGCCGTAATAATCTGTTTCAGACAGGTTTTAAACCAATCTGAAATAACGCCGCCCATCAATATAAATGTTACATTAACACATTTTTCCAACCTGTCACCATTCGAAAGCACTCTTTTTTCAATGCTCAGTCCCCTCAGAAAAGATTCGTTGTCAGTTTTGCACAGTTATTCAAACTACTAGAAGAGAGTTAAAAAAATATTAATAATATATTAAGAGAGTTTTTTTCTTAAATCTTGAAGTAAATCGTCAAATAACTGTGTTTCTTGCTGTTTTTCATGCTGTATGCATAAATGTAATGAAATTTTGTAATTCACTTTAGGACTGTTTGATAATTAAATTACTAGTTTTAGTTTTTTTTTTTAAATTATAGTTTTTAATATTGTATATAATAAAATATTTAATATGGATAAGCTGAAATTTTGTAGCCGAATATTAAAAAGCGATGACAATTCGCTAATTTCATAAATATGACCAATTATTCTCACTGGGACCATTATAGCCCATGATCAATGCGTGTTGTTTTCTTCTTAAACTTTTTAATATTATTTAAAATAATTTTATGTTTACGTCGTATTCATTTATCACTTCTTTCAAAGGTAATTAAAGGTCTAAATTTGTTTTGCAACCGCAGTTTGGAATATTTTAGAGTTTTCTACTCGTATTCTTTTTTTTTATAAGTTCCAGATATTTACAAAAATAGTCAAAACATTTTAAATTGTCAATAGAAATCATACTCGTATTATTTAAAATAAAATCCTTATTTATTTACGATTGACAAAACAAAGCTATATTATTATTCTCGGCTAAAACAGGATTTTCGCAGTATCATCTATCAGCGGACCTGCTGACCGCTATACCCGTATCGGATGTTCTGCTATAAATACAGAAATAACGGCCACTGCGATTTACGGCCTATATTAGATGAATGTTCTTTGCTGAATGGAGATATTTCTTTTTAATTTAGTGTGAATTACTCGATGATCATAAAGCGAATTTCGCAATTAATAATTTGTTTGAATGAAAATTATTTGAACACTTTTGTAGATTATGTATTTTTGTTTTATGTTTATTTAATAATTTATTTAATATTATGTAATTCTTTAAATTGATATGTTGTAATGTTTATACAAGAGAAACAATCATCCTAATGAGGGCATCCACGACTTTTTCTGCCACCAGGGCGGCCCCACTAGAAAGTGATGTATAATATTTGACAGATTTTATAGCGGGGAAGTTATTTGTTCGGAAAATGTAAAAGTTATTGTTTATTTCTGTAGTACATATTAGATATATTTTATATTAATAACATTAAAAATAAATAAACCAAACCACAGATAATAATAAGGGTAAAAAAATTAAAAAAAAGTAAAAAATATGCAAAAAATTAAAGAGCAAACCACTGACGCATTGTTTTATGTATTAATATAATACTCTAGAAACTGATAAACTTTTTTAAAAAAACAACTTCTCAACTAAATTACATTGCGTAACAAAAAACTTTACCTCAGTGTCAACTAGCGACATCTGGTGAGCAGAAAATTATTAGCCCTCATTTGTCCCGTAGGCTGTTGTAAGAGGCGAATGTGTTACCGTCTCACCTAGGCTAGAGGTAGAACAATTAGCCTAGCGACGGGAAGCAGGCTCACAAGATGCAAGTCGTCTGGTACTGCGTCCGTCAATCGGCCTGCTAAGGATGATAATTAAGGCAAACCTTCTCAAGAACTAAGAGTTTGGTATCTAGACAGAAAAGAAGTCTTACTCGTAATTTAGTATGAAAAAATATGTATGGTAAAAAATAATATAAAATAAAAAGTCATATTAAAAAAAGATCGTAATCGATCTTTTTCCTGCAATTATAAATATATGTATTACAGCCACGCTGAAACTGTATGAATGCATGAATGTCGCGCAGTGGCTTAACTTGAGTTCTTCTTTTCTTTTTTTTTTTAGTTAAAAAAACGTTACCACCACACTAGGATTTTCTCCTGTATCGTGGAGGCAGTTTACAAACATAAATTGCACGAGGACAAACATCCAGACCCGGAACAATTATTTGTAGGCCATATAAATACTTGTTCCGTGCGGGATTCGAACCCGCGGCTAAGCCACTACGCCACGGAGCCGTCGTTGCGGAGTTGCGGCGTTGAGAGCCGGTTTCACGGGTTCGAATCCCGCACAATCAACAAAACGCAAAATCGTAGTGTAGTACCTATCCTAACAACGTATTTAAAAAAAAATACTAAATGTTTTAATGCGGCCTTTCAGGTAGCTGCACGTACATTTTATGAGATTTATTTTACTTATTCGTAAAGACTTAATTTTATTCATATTTTGTTATTGTGCTTATTGTATACAGATACATATAATTGTAAGTACTTTTACTTTTTTGAATAAATACATTACACTCTCTAATTTTACCTCACAAGAATACTCATAATTTTTAATACATATGTATAACAACAAAATAGCCAAGTATATATTTGATTAATAAGTCTCATGTAATATAAACACGGATGAAACGAGTCCCTAGGATGTTGTTTTTTGAAAAACAAATGTAAATTACTTTTTGTCGCAATATTCTTAGATGTTGCGAAAAACGTAGAAATATCGGGGCAATTTATAACACTGGATATTTATTAAAAATTACATAGCAGTGTACGTTTTAAAGTAAATGTTTTCATGTGAAATGAACTTTTTAACAATTTACGGCCTCTTGCCGGCAATTATTGTTATAGTTTAGGGAAACCTTCTAATTGATGGTGTAACCACCTAATGAACCATGCAGGAAGTCGATAGAGGCAGAGAGTTTAGCCCCCTTAGCGTAAGTATTCTATCGTATCACAGTCGAGTGACTTGGGCAAAACATAGTTCCATTTTCATCCGCTAAGGCCGCTCTTCTTATATCCATACAATTTTATTCTATGTTTTTTTTTATAGATTAAGGGTGACAAACGAGCACACAGTCCACTTGATGGTAAGTGGATGCTGTGGCCCATAGACATCTATGTTTATCCTCAATTAAGAATCAAAATTCAGACCCAGTGAATAGGGACTCCGGTTCCCTGCACTCACCATACGAAACACAGAAGCATAAGGCTTTATTTCCCGTTGGTATTCTGTGAAAGCGTTGACTCTCCCCGGTCAAGCCGACCCATTCGTGCTACAACCATAATATAGGTGCAGCATGGCCCTAACACGTATAACAATAAGACGTGCCACGTAGGCCTTATCGTTTAACTTATGCTAAGGTTTAACTTTGTTAAGCAGTGGACTTGAGATATAGTGGTGAGGCTGAACATTGTTATGATAAATATAATTAAAGATTTCTTAAAGTGAAAGTGGTTGATCATTGAGACAACCAAAAACAATACCAGCAAGAATTTTAATCAATAGCAAACAAATCTACAATCAAATCATTGCAAGTTAGTATCATTGAATACTGCTGAATACCAATTGAAACTTCAGTGGTTATTATCTTAAAAGTAGCTTCTTGAAGACTGGATCCTTTTTGACTTCATCCAATTAATAAAGATCTTTTAGTTACGTAACAAGTATTTCTTAAAATAAATTTAAGTTATTATTCTTCAAGTATTTTTCGACATTAATTGGATATCCTTAAGCTGAACTTTCTCACCTTTAACATGGCTTTTGAAATTAGAAATCAGATTTCAACAACAAATATTTTTGCAATAAAGTTTAAGTATTACACAGAACCAAACGGACGTCAAAAGTGCGTGACATGATTCTTAATTGAGGATAAATGATAACTGGTGGAACCTTAAATATAATATAGTAATCTATGTGGTGGATTATGTGCTCGTCAAAAGAGTACCCCAGTCCAACCTTAAACCACAAAAAAAAAATTATGCACACTTTTATAAAAGCTGGCAGTTATTAAAATGGTTTATGATTAAATTAAAGCTTTAATTATGCTTACACATGAGCACAGAGATTTTTTTGATTCTGATCAATAGTTATAGTAGAGTACTTTATCATCTCGCATAGAAACTAGATTATGTCTCTACAAATACCTATTTTAAAAGTTTTAAATAACTCATGGTTCAAGTTCATTTTCATTGTGGTATATATAATCAAATTGAAATGACAAATACAGATGATAACACATAAACTTTGTCTGTTTGTTTGTCTGAACGCGCATCACAGAAAAATCAGAAAATGGATTTAGATGGCACAGGGAATGTGCCTGATCGTGTTATGAAGAGGTCGAACCGTTAGAATTATTACATTACATCACGCTATCTATCAAAGGAGCTAAGATTTATCACGGACAACCTCTTCGCTTTTGCAGCTGCAAATAATTTAAAATTTACATTGAAAAATTACATTGTCCAATTTTGAGTGGTTCTTATAATTTTTACCCGTTATTTATCTAAATCTCATAGTTTTTGTTTTAGTGTTGTAAATAACTAATTACTATACTTTTACCTAGATGGTGTTTGTTATAAGTGTTTTAAAACACGGTACGTGGCTTTAATATGTGTGTTTGATAAAGTAACACTATACGTGTAACGTATTATACGTGTTATGATAAAAAAAAAACCTTTTATAAGCCAGTGCTTGATTACCATCCCACCTGGTGGAAAGTGGTAATGAAGCCTTGGATGATAAATCGCGCTGTCTTAGCGTAACAAAAGCCTATTCACAAAAAAAAAAGAAAGACAGACAGGCAAATTATTCCACTCCATTGCTGTACGCATTATCATCAGTGCATTCAGCAATGCTGATAACTTCCTGAATGCGAATGTATCAATCGATCTGTAAGGACTATTATTGATATATAAGGACAATTGTTGTTTGTTTGTGGTTTGTTGGAAGTATTTCTCTATATCCATAAATCTATCACTATACATCTATACACTATACATATACTTATATTAATCCGTAGAAAAGTCGTGATAATATATAGGTAATATAAAAGTTAATAAAAGATAAAGGACGCTGAAGCCAAATCAATAGTTTTCATATTTTTTCCGTCTGTCTCTCTTTTGTCTGTGTATTCACGCAGACTACAGAACGGATTTCCTTGAAATATATATTTATATGTATGATAGGTATGGTAAGTTAACGACCCTGAGTAAAAAAAAAAACTACATAGTCTTTTTCTATCCGACTACGGAAGGAGGGTTAATAAAACCGAAAAAATAGTGTATATAAAATAAGAACAACATTTTTATATTTGTAACGTGATATTTTAAAAAAATTTGAGAACCTTGCGGATCGGACAGCGTTTTCTTTACATGTTGTATATAAAGATAAATTATATGCATCTTAATACCAAGAGAACTGTCATATGCACCATACGGTGTATAAAGAGATAGTTTGGATCGCCGCCCATTCGGTGCTTAGATTTTGCGAATCAATATAGCTCGCCAACATGATGCATCAACTATAAAGCTAATGGTGAGTGAAGCCCTTTGTTTTCTGCGTCATAAATAATATGATCTATGAGTAATTTCTGCGATCCGGATTAAAGTTTTTATAATAAAATATTTAGTCTTCATGATATTTTAATTGGCATTTTTATTCACCGATATTTTTAATCTCACTCAAAATTTCCAATTTAATGTTAATGACCAACTTTCAGAAGTAATATTTTAACAACTGATGTTAATATTTATATTTTAATATGAAACAATATTTTCACGTAAATTAAAAATAGGTAGCATTTTCACAAGCTAGCTATTTACGCCAATGTATTTTAATACATAATGTAATAATTAAAGTCGATGTAGTTCAAAGCGCTCACTTTAAATTTCAAAGTACGCGAGTAACCCGGATTTAATCCTCTTCGGTGCTAGGCGGTGAAGGAAAACATCATTAAACCTGCATGTCTGAACGATTAAATATTTCGAAGATATGTGAAGTCGACCACCATGCATTGGAACAGTGCGGCGGAATAATTGGACTATATGTGAATATATGAGATCTGTGCTTTACAGTGAGACATATATAGGCTATCGCTTTAGTTTTATTAACATAATGTAATAATATATTCAGTAGGAATTAAGGTTATACCATAATTGCTGAGGTGTGAAGTGTGTGTGTTATCCAGAACTGGCCCAACAGTGCTCTTGCTAAAATACATGGCAAGCACGCTGATTTTAGCTTAATCTAATAAACACGAAACCACTCCGGCCACTCTCACAAGGTTAGTCATTTAAAGGTAGTCACGTTGTCAAGTTTTCTGTTAAGTTGTTTATAACTTATAGTTCACTTATACTATCTTTTTGTCGTCCAAATGGGGTAAAACTTGGAGAGTAGGAGCTTAAAGACGAAAAACTTCTGTTTACAGCGTCCGTTGCCGACTTGCCACTCACTTCCGCATAATAAGTTTATTTTGTCACACTTTTCTCATTCATCTTTTTACGTGTCCAAATCAAGGAAGCAATTTTTTTTGTTAATCCTGGTCGCGTTGTCTTGCAAACCACACTTTTCTCTCATCACACAACTCATCCTATCATTCAAAATCACATGAGAGAAGGTGGCTAGGTACTACCATTTGCTTGGAATCCTGAAATTAATAAAATCAAACTCATTCTGGGCACTAAACGGACCAAAATTAAAAGATGAAGAATTTACCGAGGTTAACTTTGACATAAGGAAGATCAAACACCTCATTCCCTCTCGTGACCATGGGTGCTGCAAAGCAATCGGAACGTCAGGACTTAAAAACAAAATTATACACACATACATACATATAATCACGCCTCTTTCCCGTAGGGGTAGGCAGAGACCACTTCTTTTCACTTGCTACGATCCTTACATACTTGTTTCGCTTCGTCCACTTTCATTATTACCTTCATACATGCTCTTCGGTTTAGGGTACTCTTGACCTGGCCCTTTTTCAAGACGTCCCTGATTTGGTCTAGAAACGTCCGCCCAGGTCTACCCTTCCAACACTTTCATCACACTCGCCTTATACACTTTTCGTCAATCGTTCTTCATTCATTCTCTCGACATGGCCAAACCATCTCAGCATACCTTTCTCAATTTTTGTCACTACATCTTCTTTCAGACCACAACTTTCCTTATCTCACTATTTATCCTGTCACCAATGTAACTCCTATCATACTTCTTAACGCTCTGATCTCAACTGCATTTATTCTGCTTTCATGTTTCTTCTGCCATACCCAACTTTCACTTCCGTACATGAGTGTCGGAACCAACACCCTTCATGCACAGCCAAACGAGCCTTGTTAGACAATTCCGACTGCTCATAAAGGTGCAAAGCTCCATTCACAATGTTTCCGCATTCACTCTTCTTTCGATATCACTCTCATACTTTCCATCTCTTGTAAACTTTGAACCCAGATACACAAACTCCTTCACCTGTTCAATTTGTTCATCTAATCACAATATTGCAGTCTGTCACTGCCTCATCTCTTTCAAATACCATCACTTTCGTCTTCTTTACATTCATCTTCATTCCTTCTAACAAAAGCTCCACTCATAGCAGTTACCATCTCCTGCAACTCCTCGGCCGAAGACGCAAGTAATACTTGGTCATCAGCATAGAGAAAAAATTTGACGAGTAACTCATTCATTCTCAACCCACTTTCATTCTCTTTTAAATCTGTCAAGCAACTGTCGATGAACAGATTAAACAGCCACGGTGACGCTACACATCCCTGTTTAACACCTTTTCGATATTAAACCATTCAGTGTATGCCACGTTTATCCTTACACAAGCACTAGAATCCCTATAAAGAGATTGTAATGCTCGTATGAGGATACTGCTCACACCGTTCACGGACATTGCTGACCACAATTCATTCCTCACTACTCTATCATAGGTCTTTTCTAGATCCACGAATGCGCAATAGACCTTCTTGTTTTAGCCAAACACTTTTCGGCTATGCACCGCAAGGAAAAGACCTGATCCATACATCCCATTCCTTTCTAAATCCCGCTTGTGCATCCCATACTTTTCGTCTGTTTCATTCACAACCTTTCAATCAACACTTTCGCATACAATTTACCGACGACGCTGAGAAGGCTTATACCGCGGTAATTTATACAGTCCTGCCGTGACCCTTTTCCCTTATACAATGGCACGATTACGGCTTTGCAGTCTCCAGGTACTTGCCCATTTCGCCAGCACAAATTGAAAAGGTGGTACAGCTGACTAGCCACTATGCCCTGTCCAGCCCTCAGCATCTCGACGGTAATCCTGTCATACCCTGCAGCCTTACCTAATCTCATGCTTTTCAACGCTTTCACTATTTCATCCATGCTTATCTCACTTTCATCAACATTTATATTAGTTTCCATGGAAGGTGCCGGATGATATACCTGCACTTCCTCTTTCAAACAAACTTTCAAAATGCTCTTTCCATCTCTTTAACACACATTCTTCTCCTTTTATAATGCTCCCATGTTGACTCCTGATTGTACTCAGCTCCGAGGTAGAAGTTTTCCTCTGGCTGTTTTGATGGATTTCAGAAAACTTGATGTTTGACTGAAATCTTCAGTGAGCCTTCTATCGAAATCATCCTTTCGTTCTTCTTTCTTTCTAGACACAACTTCTTTCTCTGCTGATTTCAATCTTTTATACTTCGTTCTTGCTTCCTTTATCTCGTCATTCGTTGCCTTTTGAACTTTTTGGTTAGCTTTTGTTGCTAACCAATCCAACCACGCTTTATTTTTTTCTTGCACAACCCTTTGTTCATCTTTATCCATCCACACATTAAAGTTCTTTCTTCCTTCCTTCTTTAGCCTCCCGCATACCTCAATAGTAACATTCACGACCCCTTTCTTAAATATCTCCCACAAATCTTCAATCACTCTTCTATGCCTTTAAAACTTTCTTTCAGTTTCTCTACACACTCGTCTTTATTTTCTTTTTCTTGTAGATTTTCCACTTTTACTCTGTCCAAAACACTGTAGGCTCAGCCTCTCGGTGTCGCCACCGTTTAAAGAGGCCACGCATTCGGCTATAACCAGGAAGTGGTCTGTGTCGAGGTCTACCTCATGGTATTCCTGAGTGTCTAGCACTTTCTTCCTCAGTTTTCATCCACAGTTACAAAATCAATCATACTTCTGGACTCACCTCATCTCTTGTATACAAATGGATCTTTTTGTGGTCAAACATTGTGTTGGCCACGCACAGATTCCATTCCAAGCATACTTCAAGCAGACTTCTCCCATTGTCATTCACTCTCTCGTCCCCAAACGTACCCAGAACTCCTTCATACCCATCACGCTTTACTCCAACCCACCCATTAAAGTCCCCTAACATCACGATCCGTTCATTTTCTCCGCATTTATTCAAGACCTCTCATGCTATTCCAAAATTCCTCTCTCTCTTGTTGGGCTTTAATGACCCACCTCCGCGCAGATCCGTCGGTGCATAGACCCTAAGGATAAAGAAGCAAGTGAGTCCGACTTTTAACCTAATCTAGAGGAGTCTTGGGCTTAAACATTCCTACTCCATCACACATTCCACTATTCGAGATGAAAGAATCACACCAACTCCCTGACATCCTCGGCTGGTTTGGGGGACTTCCGACCAGTATGTCGTAAAGTAGTTTTATTCCACTTAAATGATTTTATTGAAAATTATGTAACATTCATGACACCTACTATGCTAGAAACTATTAAACATAAACAAGCTAACACGTGTAACATCTCGAAAGTTTGGACTTGCGCCCATTCCATGAATTTTGTAAAGGATATCTGGTTTGCCAACATGAGCTACCTACTATAAATTTAATCGCAAGCATTTGTTTTACGGAATTGCCTGCATAGAATTTTCATGACTGTGAGTTGAGTTATATATGCGACAGGTGTTGTACATGCTAGGGAGTTCTCATAAATATTGAGAAAAAAATGAGATACATTTACGATATAATGACATTGTATGAATTAATGATACTGTCCTTTGCAATAAATAGAATTAGCTTTTTTTGTGGAAATCCATTATATTAAAGATATTAAAAATTTATTTGCTAAGGTCCACCTAAAAAAATAAAATGACATGTCTTACACAGTTTGAAGTGTACTATTCCTGTCACCACTCATCTCAACACTACTATACTAACAAAGACACACTACCATCGAACACGTGTTTTACCTCTAAATGAGGCATCATCAGAATATATATACTCTGCAATGGGTTTGCGCTAAGATCGCTTTGCTCCTGATTATAGCTCGTTTAGAGTCTACCAAGTGTTATGGGTGTTGGGAGTAGTGGTGTTGGTATTAGTGGTGACGAGCACAGTACACGCATTTGAGGAAGGGTGAATGGTACTTTTTGAACAAGGTAAGATACATAATTTATATTTTTTATGAGAGTCTTAACTAATTAATTTTTAAAATCTTTATCGTCCTTTGTTTCTTCTATACTTTCGACAATTACTGCTGTTTTTTCAATTTTATCATATTAGGGTAAATGATGATAGAGCTGTGTGGTTGGAACTAAACAGAATTTATAACTTCATTTTGTTCAAACGGTATCGTAAGAAGAGACTCTGTAAAAAGACGTCTGATTGTGCGATTTGCCTGCCAAGCGTAGCAATTAAGGCAAATCTTCCAATACTCCAGTGGTAGAGCCACGCGGCAGCTTTTGATGTTGCAAATATGGGCCGGCTCACGACTTCGCGACTTCACTCTAACCTAACCGCCGTCCACTACCATCTCGAGACGGCGAAGCCAGCCTTGCTCTTTCTGACCGAGACGCAGGTGTCCTCTCCGGCTGATACTTCGTATGTCTCCTACCCGGGGTACAAATTGGAACACTCCTTTGTGCCTCGAGCTGGAGTTTGCGTATACGTCAGAGAGGACATCTGTTCTCGACGCCTCGGCAGTCTTGAAGGTTCGGACCTGTCCATCCTTTGGCTACGCGTAGACAGCGACGACCATGCGCGCGTCTGCGGTGCATCTATAGGTCCCATAGCGGTATTGCCGAAACAGACCGACTCACCGACCACGTCCAAATGGCTACAGATTCCTTGCTACAGCAGATCCCATCCACAGAGATCGTGATCCTCGGCGATTTTAACGCCCACTACGCGGAATGGCTCAGTTCACGTTTAACCGATCATGCGGGGAGATCTGTTCATGACTATGCCTTGGAATATGGTCTGACACAACTGGTTACTTCGCCTGCGCGGATTCCAGATGTGGAGGATCATGCACCTTCCCTGTTGGACCTTCTGCTGACCTCTCATCCGGACAGATATCAAGTCTCCGGCGACGCCCCTCTTGGCCCCCCGGACCATTGTCTAGTCCAGAGTGTGGTGCCACTCACGCTGAAATCGTGGTTGCACTCTGCAGGCTACCGCCGTGTTTGGCACTATTAGTCGACCGATTGGGATAGGATGCGGTCTTTTATTGCATCCTACCCTTGAGGGCGGATTTTCTTCTCGCCGGACGATCCCAACGTTGTAGCTAATTCTGTCGCTGATGTGGTACTTCAGGGTATGGAACTTTTTATTCCTTCCTCTGTGGTGCACATCGGAGGCAGATCTCACCCATGGTTTAGTCGCTCCTGTAAAAAAGCATCACGCTATAAGCAGGAGTGCTACTGGGCCTGGGCTCACGCATCAACGTCCCGGGATGTAAACACCAGTGCCTTAAAAAGAAGTATGACTCCGCGTCCAGGTCCTTCAAAAGAGTCCTTGCCAAGGCAAAGTCAGAGACATAGGCAGAATTGGCGAGTAACTAGTTTGCCTTCCTTCGGGAACCCGTGCTTTCTGGTCTCTCGCCAAGGCTGTCCAAGGGAACTTCTGTCAGCCATCACTTCCATCTCTGCACAGGAAGGACGAATCACTGGCTCACGCAGCAAAGGAGAAAGCCGATCTGCTAGGCTCTTCCTTTGCGTCCAACTCGACTCTTGATGACGGGGGGAACACACCGCCGACCATCCCGCGGTGTGAGTGCTCCATGCCGGATGTGCGGTTCTAACAGCGCTGGGTTCGCAAAGCACTCCTCTCCCTGGACATCCACAAGTCGAGTGGGCCTGACGGAATCCCCCCAATTGTGCTGAGAGCGTGTGCTCCAGAGCTGGCATCAGTTCTAACGCATCTTTTCCGGTACTCCTACTCCCTAGGCGTAGTCCCGAAATCATGGAAGACGGCTTTCGTCCACCCGATCCCTAAAAAAGGCGACCGCTCAGACCCGTTTAACTACAGGCCTATCGCCATCACCTCCTTTTTCTTCATAATAATGGAATCCATTATAAACTGCCTGCTGTTGCGGTACTTTGAGGATCACCAGCTGATTAGTGACCGCCAATACGGTTTTCGTCGAGGTCGATCAGCTGGTGATCTTCTGGTCTACCTGACTCATAGATGGGCGGTGGCAGTAAAGCCCAAGTGGAGGCATTGGCCGTTAGTTTGGACATTGCGAAGGCCTTCGATCGGGCTTGGCACAAAGCGCTTCCTTCGAAGCTCCCTTCCAACGGGCTTCCCGAGAAATAGTGCAATTGGATCACTAGTTTTCTTGCAGATCGGAGCATCAACGTCATAGTAGACGGCGCATGCTCAGATTACAAGCCTATTAACGCTGGTGTTCCACAAGGCTGCGTGCTATCACCAACGCTGTTCCTTCTGCATATCAATGATATGTTGCAAACCGGTAATATTCATTGCTATGCAGATGAAAGCACTGGTGATGCTCTATACACGGGCCGTGCCAATATTTCTTGGGAAAACGTTGCTGAGTACCGGAACAAACTTGTGTTTGAAGTTAAGTCTTTGCTGAGCAAAGTCTCGAATTGGGAGCGACTAAATCTAGTCCAGTTTAATCCTCAGAAGACACAAGTTTGCGCGTTTTCCGCTAAAAAGAACCCCTTTGTTGTATCTCCCCAATTTCAAGGCACTCCCCTTGTTGCCTCAGCCAGTATCGGAATCCTCGGCGTCGACATATCAAGTGACGTGCAGTGGTTATTTGGAAGAGAAGGCCAAATTGGCCTCTAAAAAGCTTGGCGTACTCAGCAGTGCGTGACATTATTTCATGCCGGCACACCTAATATGGCATCACATGGAATACTGTTCCCATCTCTGGGCTGTGGCTCCCAAGTGACAGTCGGCTCGATTCACTGGCGCTGCGAAGAGATGTTGCATCCCTTTGCATTTTCTTTCGCATCTACCACGGGGAGTGCTCTGAGGAATTGTTCGGATTAATCCCAGCGGCCAAATTTCACAACCGCACATCGCGGCAAAACTCCCGTTACCATCCACACCATCTGGATGCTTGGCGGTCCACCACTGTACGTTTCACTAGGAGTGTTATTCCGCATTGAATAGTTTACCACCGGCGATTTTTCCGGACCGATACGACATAGGGACCTTCAAGAAAAGAGCTTACTCCTTTCTAAAAGGCCGGCAACGCACCTGCAATTCGCTTGGTGTTGCAGTTGTTCATGGGCGGCGGTAGTCACTTACAATCAGGTGGGCCGAATGCTCGTTTGCCCCCTCCTATAAAAAAAATCTTCCCTCCAACGAGAGGCCCGGGTTCAGCAGTGGACTTTTATGGACTGTTGATGATGAAAAAGGTTATGGCTTAAGATTATGGTCGCGAATAACGTATTTTTATTACTGGTTTAAAATAATTCCAATTTTGTCTTTTACATTCCTTAAATTTAGGTATTATGGACTATCCATGGATATTTTACGTAAACGAAATGGTTACATCACCATCTATCAGAATCCATGAGATGTTTCTGGGATTTCCTGTAGTCGCATGTTGTTATACCCACGGGATGAAATAGCGTAATTGATTCACTTACGGCGCCGGTACACACTATTGTATTATTCTTACAACGTTTGGCCTAAAGATTCAAATATAGCACTTCTCAATTGTGTGCTTAATTCAAATAATATGTATTTACGTTTCATACATATTAATGCATTTCTCACGTAACGACATTAATATGTATGCGGTATTAAATGCACGCCTTCTGTATTACATAAGCGTGTTCTCAAAAAATAATACATACATAGAAATGATGATGAAAGGAAAAAAGATATTTTAAGTTGTGGTAATAAATATATTTTCTTTTGAAATATAGTATTTAATTTAATCTTCATTATATTTTTACTTGATGTAACCGATTTTATAGCTTAATTAACTCTTGTCTTGAAGACGCTTTCATTGTTATTCGATGAAAAGACGAACGCCAGCAAATTGTTTCACTCCATTGCTGTGTACTCTATCCAAGGACAAAGCTCGCTTTTTTTGGCTCAAATGCTTGGAATATCGACAATCGCGGTGGAATCTTGTTGATCATTCTGATTGTCTGATGGCTGAACGTTTATGATTTTTTTCCTTTTTTTAGACACTAGTGATTGACAACTATTCCACTTCATGGCAGGTGGTGATGTAAACGAAGATTGAATAACTGACTTAGCTTAAGAAAGAACCTATTCACTATTGTCTTAAGATAGCCACATTGTAATCAGATGGAAAGACAGATGCCGACAAATTATTCTATTAATTTGCTGTATGTATTAAAACCGTTACAGCCTATCAAAGTCCGCTACTAAACATACCCAAACTATGAGGGAGGATCATAGTTTGTGGCTCAACTATGGTAAATATCCCCCATATTTGCCATAGTGGCCACGCTTGTCATATTTGCCATAGTGGCCACGCAGGCGGTTTGGCTACGACAGTTTTATTTCCTTTAAGTTGTTATCAACAAGACGCTGCTGCATATCTACTGATTTGTTTCCCTCTGTCGCCTCTTACAACATCCACGGGATGATATGGGGCAGTCATATTCTTACACCGCCACCAAGCACTACACGCTAATACAAGGTACGCATTAGTAACAAAGAAATAAATTATTTGGTTTGAAAGCATCGTACGTTAACTTCATAGAACGAATAATTTTAGTTATCAAATGTCATCTTGTAGTACGGTGTGAACGTAATGAAAACGTTACCTCATTCTCCCCAATTGACGAGCGAATTTGTACTAAAGCGGGAAAAGTTTGATCAACAATGTTGGTAAATACACCCACAATAAAACCATTTAAAATTATATCAAATGCCAAGGCTTATTGATTTTTAAGTAATTATTGATTTTTAAGTAATGTTGAAAAAACGAATTTACTGTCGCCAGCGGTTTTTTCGGACCGGTACTACTTAGAGACCTTCAAGAAAAGAGCCTACTCTGTTGCAGATGTTCATGGGCGACGGTGATCACTTACCATCAGATGACCCGAATACTCGTTTACCTCCTCTTTCGTAAAAAAGGTTTTATAAATTCATTTTTATTTTTATCTTATGAATAAATAAAAAAACGAATAATTCAAGCGCTCGTAGCCGTCCCGAGAAATCATTGTGGGTGCATTTACTAGTACCAACGTTGCTTTATCTAAAACTTTTCCCGCTTTAGAACTAATTCACTTGACATTTGCGGAGAATAAGGTAAATTTGTGATTTTTTATCGAGCTATTTTTTATTTAAAATGATTTTTTGTATTAAATTTCAGTAGATTTACAGCAAAAATTTTTTAACGTGATTCTCATTCACTTTTTGTTTTCTTAAACTAGGCTTTCAGTGACTTACATAAAGCTGAATCGGTTGGCAAGTGTTTCAATTACAAAAACCTTACCAGAAAAAGTTTGGTGTCCTAAAAAACAGGCAGTCCCAATAGATATTACGCCGTCTAGAAGTTATATCTAATAACTTTTCATAAACGGCACTGTTTTTTTTATTTATGTATTATAAGGTATAGCTTACGCAATGGAAATTTTAGTAATTTTACTTTCACTGGTATACAGTAAGAAAAAAAACCTGGCCGATTCGTGAGGTTGATTTTAGGTATCGTGATATGATGCTGATATGACTAAAAAATAATAATAAAGTAGCAGTACCGCCAAACACGTTCAAAGATACCGTCACTAACGTCGGTGTTGTCAGATTTCAAAAAGTTGCTGAATATTAAGGAAACTTTTCTAAAAAACAAGTCTTTATAACACATTTTTTATAACAATCTATAAATATAATAAATCTGTAGAAAAGTCGTGTCTGTAATTCTAATATACTCTTGAAAAAACAAGTCCAGGGGACTAAATAAAGGGTAATGATGCCAAAGTAGTGGTTTTTAGAATTTTTCTGTCTTTCTGTGTATTATCAATTCTGTTTGTCTATCTGTCTGTGTATTACCGATTCACGCAAAAACTACTGGACCGATTTCCATTAAATTTTATATGTAGACTGCCTACAACTATACTACTATAGTAACCCGGGGCAACTTATAGGCTACTTTTTATCCGATTACGGAACTTAAAAAAGAAGATTAAGTATTTTTCTTCCTTTACATGTTAATTTTCTATTATATATGATTATGTTAGTTAATAGGCGGGATGACGGGTGTTTTTTCAAATAAATATCATATTTGTAAATAAAGTTTATAATTTGTTTTAACCTTTGCATAAAAATTTGAAACTCCGCTGACGATATACGTTTTAATTATGAAAACATCGCCATCTATCATCAAATGAAAAAAGCCTATATTTTGCCTTTAGTAACTAATAAATTAAATAAAATAAATAACTTACATTTATATGTTTAAATAATTACATTTATAAAATTATTTAAAAATCCTAACGTTTAATTTAATCGTTATTTCATTTTAAAAGTGTAATAATTAAAATTTAAAAAATAATAGATAATAGTGACATCTATCAAAAGTATGAAAATTGATATTTTTTTGAACTAAAAAAACATATCAATTTTCATACGTTTGATACTATCTGTATGTAAACTGATTAAAACTGGTCTGCCTGCAATTATTGCAAAATTCTCATTAAATCATTATTTCGTGAAATGGTGTCATTTCATGATATTTATCACTGTTGGTTGACGATGTCATGATATAGCTTAGCCAAATCAATGAATAGAGATCGTTTAACGATATTAATAACTGAACACAACATTGCTATTTCATGATAATATGGTCATATCGTCAAATAGCTTTTCACCGCTAGCGGCGCTGATAGCGTGTCTTTTAACAGAAACAGAACAGATGAACATCACTTTATGCCTTTTTATATAATAAATAAATGTTCCCGGCTTTGGGGTGGCTCTTGAGCCAGTCGCACCCCGACCTTCTATAGCTGATATTACTAGATAGTATAGGTTTGACTTTCAAAGTATTAATGTAATATAGCACCTTCTACTTTCTGCTTAATAAACTAATGATAAATAACTGATAAAATTAAATTTTAGAATGCTACTGAATACTTATTCGTGTAGCATCAAAAATTGTCACACTTTAAAATATCTAGACCGATGAACATTATCGGGATGATTTACCACAATTATATTATACACAACTCGTGTGTTTTGTGTGCACAGTATCCACTAGTACTGTGTACACAAAACTGAGATTACGAGAGAAGCTCTTCAGTTAAATATATTGGGTGTATGTCGGCATAGGTTTCATTTTATCAACTTCATATGTTATCACGTTATCTGATGTAATTAATTGGAAATTAAGTGCACTGTGTAATTTTATCTCTATTTGATGGAATAGTTCGTGACATCGTTGGGTTTCTGATTACTACGTAGATATGGTCAACAATCGTACAAAAGCTTTGTTACAGTTTTTATGAATTTTATTTAAACAAATACGTGAGATTTCATCACGGCAAGGGAGCAAAATGTGCACGACTCCTTATAGGACAAATGAATCTGTTATAGGAAATTTTACGTGCTGACTTACCACGTATCCGGTGAAGTTGTGAAGAATAACTTCGTGGGCATACCTAAATTTCTGAGTAGTAGATGAAGGATTGCGGCATACTCTTTTCTGCCCATAAACACTATAGGTAATGAGGAGCCCTGTGCATAGTAGTGAGACGTATGTAAGCTGCTACTTTAGTTTTTATACCTTTAATGAGACTTATAAATCAGTTTGTCATTTAAGATTTTTGTATTTTTGAGTTTTCATATTATCAGACAAATCAAGATTTTTGTGACAGTCCTGGTTTCATAGCTCACATGAGATATGTAAATGAACAGGCTGTTGCGAAAAAATACTTTAAATATCAAAGATAGTAGATTTTACTTAAACAAAGGTTTATTTTATTTTACTTGTCGAAGGCGGTAATTAAACTGATCCAAACGTAAATTCCATAGAACATAAGCGTTATTATATATTTTTACATATATGTTAATTGCAATTTGAAGTGTAGATTTACCACGTTCTCGGCGGTGAATGAAAACCTGCATATCTGAGAAGTGCCCCAGTTGAGGTGATCGCGCGTTGGCACTTTTTTGGCCAAAAGCTCTGTGCCCTGTGCCCAGTAGTGACATGTATGTAGGCTACTATTTTTTTAGTTTTAATGGGGCAATTATGCTGTTTTTATTTCATTCATATTTTCAGAGATGTTATTTTTTGTTTTGACACTACCGTAAATATTAACGGTAGCAAAGATTCGAAAGAATAAAACTCATCATCGTTATCATTACAACCTATCAAAAGTCCACTGAACTGAACATAGGTCTCCCCCATATATATAGGCTGGATATTTGCTATAGTTGCCACGCTTGGCAGGCGGGTTGGCAACCGCAACCTTTATTATTTTGAACTGTTGTCAGAAAGATGATGTTGCCCATCTCCTGTTTGTTTTCCTCTATCGCCTCTTAGGACTTAGAACGATCTGAGGTGGCGGAATCTCTTTCGGCGCCACAACAAGGCGAACATTTTTCTGCTTCCGATCATGAGTGTAGTTCTACCCACGTTAACTGCGAATAGAACTTCATTTGCAATAAAAGTAATCTTAAGGATTTTATCGTGTTTAATTTTAACTTTTTTAATTCCTGACGTTACGGGCACTATCAAGAACCCATGGATACGGGGGGGAGGGGCGTCTGAGTTGTTTAACGTTCTGATGTCATACATTACATTTACGAAGACTACAATCAATTTTTAATTAATAATGTTTGGTCCGATCTACGCAGGACGAGCTTACAGTATCTTGAGGTCTTGCAGTAGTATGCTTGGGTTTGAAGTTAGCATGTTTTTAATTTCAATAGCCTCGGGATTTATCCTTGGTAGGAATCGGTGTTCAATTGTGAGGATTTGTTATCTATCAGATCTGATATAATGGTTGGGACGATACTGAACATGTTGACATACTTCAGACTTCTCGGAGCGTCGGTGCTTCACATCAGCAATATCTTTTTTACGCAAATTTTTATGGAACTTTCTTCCAAAGATGTTTTTGTACAACCTGCTTAAATTTAAGGTTAAATGTAACGTGATTTATTAAATTCGTTTTATTACATGTGTAGTTAGTATTAATCATTATCACAACTGCATTTATGAAATTTTGAAGTCTACGCGAACGTAGAAAAAATATCAGAATCTATTTTATGGTGCCAATCAATATTCAATGGGAACAATGATATGAATCAAATATCGCATATAAGAACATGAATCCATCATTATTTTGTTAAAACTAAATTAACTTTAATTATGAATGAACGTAAAGAGTAAATAATAATAGTAAATTTTGATTCCAAGACAAGTTATCTTTCTTATGGATACATCGGAAGACACGTCCAATATAAAAAATTGTAGATGTTTTTAGACATTTTAAATTATTAATAAAAATATTAATATTCTAGTTTAATATATTTTATTATATGAATTTCTAACAAATTATTAATATTCCAGCGTAAAATAGCAGCTTAATGCTGCTGTGTTTCGTATGGTTAGTGTAGAGAACCGGAGACCCTTTTTACTGGAAAAGAGGCATTCTATCTTAGTCCTCACGGCTGACAACGCATCTGCATTTAAATTCGCAAACGAAGATAGATGTAGATATCTATATCTATAGGCCACATCAACCACTTACCATCAGTTGGACTGTGTGCTCGTTTGTCACCCTTATTCTATAAAAAAAAAACATATGATATTAATGCAATTCTGAAAAACTTATTTATTCACATGTTCCTCAATTATCTAGGTCCAATAGTCTTTGAGAATTCAAAAAAAATCTTTGACAAACTCACATAGATACACAGACACCGAAATGACTCTAAAAGTGATCGAATTTTGCTAAATTTGGCGCGGAAGAGCATTTAATGATTTTTATAAATTGAAGACCACGCGAGTGAAGTCGCGGGTAAAAAGCTATTAAACATAATATATTCATTAGTAATATGACGTTTTAATGTATTTTTTTTTTGATAATCTTACTGCAGTTCCTACGAGTATATGTCCCATTCGGATAGTATATGGTATTTTTTACAAACTGTATAATATACATAAATTAAATAATGTCGCATTTATGATATGTTATCGTAGTGGTATGTAATAATATATCTACACAATAAATTTATCTCTGCTGACCCATACACGCGCATTGCAAAGCTGCTATAAATACCGGGAACGGCCGCCCCATCTAAGACCGGTCTTAGATGAATGAACAACACGTGAGCATAGAGAAACATTTACTTTGATTGCGTGTGAATTATTAGACTTAAATAAATCTGAAGCTAGGTTCATATAATTTTATTGTGGAGTGTTGTGCTACTATGTGTCGTGTCTGAGTTGTACCGTAGTAGGACGTATTTTAGAACCATTATTAATATAACGAAGATTTTTTTAAATAAAAGTCATTAACTTGTAGTATTTGCAAATATTCTTAAATATTAAAATAACACTCTGGGACTGTTCTATGAAAAGATTATTCAACCGCAAATTCATTAAAGATTCAGCAATGCAAAACAATTATATGAATCTAGGCATAATATAATAATCTATACGCCACGTCCCATGGCACAATAATAATCTGCTTCTCCATCATACAAATATTGAATTAAGATACAGTTACGTGAGACAGTAAACTAGTGAATTATGAAAATGGCTAGAATTTGATGTTTCCTTGTCCAATTTAGACGACGGTAAAAATAATTATTTGTCATAATTAAATTCAAATTATGTATAATATATACAGGGTATTTTTGAAACGCTCCCGAAAACGAAGACAGATGATAGTATTAAGGATTAAGGATTTTCACGTGGTAGAGCCATGCTGCAGCTATATTAGTAGTATAGTTGAAGTACAGATGGGTCGGCTCGACCGAGGAAGGACCACGCTCTCACAGAATACCAGCGTAAATAGCAGCTCAACACTGCTGTGTTTCGTATGGTGAGTGTAGAGAACCGGAGACCCTTTTACTGGAAAAGAGGCATTCCATCTTAGTCCTCACGGGTGACAACGCATCTGCATTTTGATTCTTTATTGAAGATAGATGTAGATGTCTATGGGTCACAGCAACCACTTACCATCAGGTGGACTGTGCTCGTTTGTCACCCTATCCTATAAAAAAAAAAGGATACCTATGATGATGGGCCACAAAAATTCGATCGAGGAAAAAAATCATCTTTTCACAACGTTTTATTAACTTTATTCACGCTCCATCATGTTACTACAGTTAATTGAGACGATATTTCACTAAAAATCATGAAAAGACAGAAACATAAAACCAGCAGTGGAATTACTTAATTACAATCAGCGAACTAGGGTCAATGTACGCGCGAACGCAGAATTCGCGCGGCCCGCAACTACGATGGTACCACAATACCTAATAATTTACAACACTTGTCTAAATACCTAACTTATCTACTTAACCTACTATTTTGCCACTGTGCTTGTCTCCACGTAGCCACTTTAATTCGAATTCACAGGTTAAATAAACCAAATAACTGGTTCGATTCCTGCTAATGAAAAAATACTTAAATAAAATGTTAACAAGGTTAGAGTCATGCTTTTTCATCCATTGTGTAGGTATGTTTATTATTCTGATGTATTCAGTTATGTACCTATTCAGATCAGTTCAGTACTAAGTTATTTAAAAAATTAGGTTAAATAAACCAAATAACTGGTTCGATTCCCGCTAATGAAAAAATACTTAAATAAAATGTTAACAAGGTTAGAGTCATGCTTTTTCATCCATTGTGTAGGTATTTGTGATCAATTTCTTTGTGACCCATCGTCATAGGTATCCTTAGTACTATCATCTGTCTTCGTTTTCGGGAGCGTTTCAAAAATACCCTGTATATTAATATGCAATAACACATTAATATTATGCGTAATATTTTTTGAAGAAACACACACATAGGCTGTAACTATTTCCTTTATTTATTACAAAAATTATATTCGCAGATAAATAAAAGGTATGTCATTTACGAAACAAACTTTATATCACAGCAGTGCGTATTATATAATCCTTCGCAAATAGCCCAAATGCTCCACGCGTGTAATAAATATTTCGGCCTATTTATTCCGGTCAACAAATACACGTCCGTCCCTTGTTTAATTCCATTATGGATGTGTAGTCCTAGGACAGTTTGTTACGTATTATTTAACATGTTGACGTGAGCACCTTCGCTAAGGACGTGACGTATTTCTGCTAAGATATTTACGCAAATAACGGAACGTTTCCTAAAGTTGCAATTTTTAAACAGCTTTTTTTCATAACATGCTTGAAGATGACAGAAGGATGGTCTTTTCTACCGACTTAAAAAAGGAGGAGGTACTCAATTCGACTGTATGTTCTTTTTTTATGTTACCTCGTAACTTTTTTCTAGGTGAACCGATTTCGATGATTCTTTTTTATCTGAAAGCTGGTGCTTCTCATGTGGTCCCATATAAATTTGATCAAGGTCTGACTAATAGTTTTTGAGTTATCCTTAATAATTTATATTGAAGTCGATTGTACAAAATTTTTAATTTTAAATTATTCATAAGATGATCGACTCCACAGAGTCAGTAATTCATTTTTGGGGTAACGTATAACATGCTTTACAACAAAATCCCAGAAAATATACAAAATCTGACTGCCGCCTAGTTCAAAACCTTTATTAAACAAAGATTGTATAAAAAGGGTTACTAATATTGAGAAATTAATAAATGATGATAACCCCTGAAAATGAGGTGATTGCTACTAAGCTGCTACTAAGCTATTTCTTATTTGTTTTGTGTTGTTAATTATTGTGTATATTGAGTAAAAAACTTTAAATTCCATTGTTTCTATTCTATTTATGCTTTCACGGAAGAAGTCATCCCAAATACAATATTATGTCTCGTTTGGTGCACACTTGAACACCTGAAATATTATGATTGAAATAAATAATGGATTCGCTGTCGAAAGTTGGTTCGTTCACAACACAGAAAAGAATATCTAAATGATAACCGTTTATAAAAAGGGATCTATTTCTACGAGTCTGGTTGGTTGGTTCGCCTTCTTTTTCATCAGGGCATAATACCACTGTTGGTGAAATTGGTCTGTCGCGGTAGGAAGTGTTCGATATAATTTGATTGGATTGGCGATCATAACCAGTCTACCTAGACTTTACTACTATTTACGCAATCTACCGGGGATGATTCTGGCCTTAAAGTCAAAAAAATGTTAACTAAGATATGCATTCCAGCATTTCCGGTTGTCGCTTTTATGACCATCACGAGATAAAAGTTAAGGAAGGATCGTTTTACGATACCACCACAACGCTATGACTTTCTGTTTCATTTCATTTTCATTTTCATCTGGAAAGTATTCTGGAGCTACATGTAAATGAGGTTTATACTTAGTCGTAAGAATGAATTTCTCACTCCCTATTGTCAAAACGCTTTCAAATCAAACAGTATTTTCGTAGTTTCTATTGTGTGGAGTGGAATAATTTGCCAGTATCTGTTTTTCCATCTAATGACAATGTTGCTATTATTTTAATTTTATTTTTAAAACAATCTTTGTTATTACTATCGTATACGTGGGATAGTTTTTTTATAAAAAATAAGAGTAATAAACGAGCACACAGTCCACCTGAAGATAAGTGGATTCTGTAGCCCATAGACGTCCACGTCTATCTTCGATTAAGAATCAAAATGTAGATGCCTTGTGGACTGGCATCTGAGACACCTGAGGACTAAGATAGAATGATTTGTGTCCAGTAAAAAGGCTTTCCGGTTCTCTGCACTTAATTACCATATTATGAACCAAAGCAATATTAAGCTGGTATTCTGTGAGCGCGTGGTCCTTCCCCGATCGATAAAAAAGCTATCAAATACTTTCTTGTAATAGATTAAATAAAACTGATTAAAAATCTGTTAACATGTATTTAGTATATGTTAGTACTTATCACGTTGGTGGCATTAAAGAAATACAGAAATAGATAAAACTGATTATTCCAAATTGGAAGTGGTAAACGTGGCATGCAGTGAGAGTATAAGAAAATCCTTTACCCAGTATCATACACTTGCTTTCATAAATTCAACTTTAGATGGTATAAATAATCCGTTTATGTTGGATGTAAACGACCTAAGTCAACAATGAGGGTGCCGTTCACTGTAATACATATGATATTACAAGTTTATATTTATTTCTCGTAAGTAATAAGAAATTATCCTTTATAAAATAGTTTGCTTAAAAACAATCTTCTAGACAATAATAAGTTGATGCGTCACATTGGGGAGTTTTGGGGAGATAATTTTGACGACAGCTTGAGCCAGCATATGGTCGATGACGATACTATTTCAAATTGCGTAAGCAGTCAAATAAATTGAGTTTTATATCACCATAGTTAAAGTTAAAAAAGTTTAAGTTACAGCCTACATACGTCCCACTGCTGGGCATAGGCTTCCTCTCATTTCTGAGAGGGTTTTAGGGCAAGGAAGTGGCCGCCGCGCTTTCCCACTGCGTGTTGCCGAACTTCACATGTCTTCGAATTTTTTTATTTTTTTAAAATTTTTCAGTCATGCATGTTTACCACCGAGCACATGATAAATCAGCACTTAAAAATTGCAGTTAACAATTTCATTGGTGCGCGCGGGGATCGAACCCGGGTTGCTCACGTACTGTGATTTTTTTACGGCGAGCGCTACGCCCCTGATCTACCACGGCTCGTCACCATCGTAGCACTTGTTTTATCGTTTTCAAAAATACCTCACATGCGCACACATTTAATACACAAAATCGCATCACATTTACGTATTAAAATCTACTTCAAATCGTTATTTAAATGACAATACCGGAGCGACAATCCGCAGGTGGCGTAGTTCTTGCAATTACAATGTTCTTTTAATACCTTCATTCCTTTATTCATTCATTATAGCTTATCAAAAGCTACAGTAGCCTAATGGCAGGGTACAAATTGCGAACTCCAAAGATCGTGGGTTTGAATCCGCCATCCGACTACTTTCGTGAACCACTCCTAACACAAGCATTTTAAGTTTACCGATAGTGGTTACAGCATTGCTAGTTTTTTTTTTAATATAAAAAGTCTGCTTTTGAACATAGGCCTGCCAGATAGATTGTTTCATGAAGGATATTTGCTATATGTTATAAAAATACTAAAACGCATAAAAAAAGTAAAAACCGGTTTGAAAGAACTTAAAATAGTAAAATAACTTCCACATCATTTAATAGCTTCTGAAGTCGGTGCTAAGTCAGTGTATCGCAATATCAAATTACGTCTATTGTTAAAGTTAAAGTTACAGCCTATATACGTCCCACTGCTGGGCACAGGCCTCCTCTCATTTCTGAGAGGGTTTTAGGGCAAGGAAATGTCCGCCGCGCTGCCCCAATGCGTGGTGGTGAACTTCACATGTCTTCGAAATATTTCTTTTCTTATTTCTCAGACATGCAGGTTTCCTCACGATGTTTTCCTTCACCGCCGAGCACGTGATAAATCAGCACTTAAAATTGCAATTAACAATTTCATTTGTGCCGGCGGGGATCGAACCCGGGTTGCTCGCGTACTATGAAACTTACAGCGAGCGCTAACCATCTGAGCTACCACGGTCTATTAACTTGAATTTAATAACTGAAAAAATTGAGCAGGAAAACGATAGTTAAATTTATTATAATTTCAATTCACAAAGTAGGATACAGATAAGTTGTCCTTCCTGAGCTGAGGACTAAAATGAAATACCTCACAGCCTGTAATTATACTGACTCTAAAAACCCTTGAACTGTACCACAACTGTGGTAAGACTGCCGCTGAATGGTAGAAATAGCAAAGAAGGCGGGCTAGTTAACGTTTCTACTTTTACGTTAAAGTTTCAATTTAAGTACTATTTATTTTAAATGGTTATATGTTATCCACCGAGTCGTGTAATATCCTTTGTTTCATCCAGAAAATCAGTTGAGTTTGTCAAAAGAAAGCAGCTTTGTATCCATTTTCCGAATGAGCAAACTCCTTTAAGTTGGAACAGCTTTGAAATTGCGCTTTTTGCAAGTGAACGGACTTGAGTACAGCCAACATGGGAAGTCTAGAATAGAATATTTTTATATTAATACTCGTACTACTTTTTAAAAAAGATTTACTTATTTTATAACGTAGAAGAGCTATGCTGCAGCTATATTATAGTTGTAGCACGAATGGGTTCGCTCGACCGGGGAAGAAACATGCTCTCACAGATAACCAACATAAAATACCAGCTTAATGCTGCTGTATTTAAGTATGATGAGTGTGAAGAACCCCTATTTTACTAGAAATGAGGCAATGCATCATAATCCTCAGAGGTGGCAACGCTTTTGAATTTTGATTCTTAATCGAGGGTAGATGTAGATATCTGTGGGCCACAGCATCTACTTACCATGACGGGGACTTCGTGCTCGTTTGTCACCCTTATTCTATCAAAAAGTCGTTTATGCTTTTATCACTGGTTCGAAAAAAACCTCTATGCCCTTGCTGTAAAATTCACAGTACATGAGCAACCCAGGTTTGTTACTCGGCATCAATGAAATTGGTAACCCTCATAGAAATGAGAGGAGGCCTGTGCTCAAGAATTAGACGTATATATGCTGTAAATTTACTTTATATAGTTTTTTTTAGTAGAGAATTAAGGTTTTTGATAGATTATGGGATTTTGTTGTAAAACCGTATGACATTGACCCATGTTGACTCCTTGAAGTATAGATTTGGTATTTTGTCTATTCCTAGTATTTACAGAATGTCTATTTTTTTTTTTACTAAAACTATTTTTAATTTATGTCGTTTTCTTCATTCTCATCAATCCCTTAGTCTACTAATGGACATGGATCTCTCCTATTGCAGCAAGGACTTGCCATAATCGTCAAGGTTGCTAGGCAGGCAGACGATCGCAGCATCAGACGTTTCGCAACTGTAACGGCGCTCACCGTCGCCTGTTTCAGTATTTTGAAAAATAAAAGTGTCAGTAAAATATTTTGTACTAGCAGCCCGCCTCGGCTTCGCCTGGATAGAATATATTTATGTGGCCTTATTTAGATTTGAGACAGTCAAAGACCATTAACTTTATCGATCCCAAAAAAAATTTCAAGTTTTTGGATAAAGTATAGTCTAGATCCCTTCTGACTTGCTTTTTATCTGTTCGTGAACTTTTATTATAATCTGTTCAGCAATTCCGAAGATTAACCTGGACAGAAAGACAAACAGACAGACAGATAGACAGACTGAAATAAAGACAAAAATTTTAAAATGACTATTTACGTCTAGCATGCAAAAAACCCCCTGAGCTTAACAGAAGACGTATATTTAAATATAGCTTTTTATCCGCGGCTTCGCTCGCGTGAGCTTGAATTTAGGAACATCATCGGCAAATTTAGAAAAATTCGATCACTTTTAAAGTCGCCTCGGTGTCTGTCTCTGTCTGTCAAAGATTTTTTTTTAAATTCTAAAAGACTATTAGACGATAGATATAATATGCTATAGGATAATATATTTCTAGACATATATATTCTAGTAGGTGTTTCTAGAATATATATGTCTAGAAACACCTACTATTTTTATATCGGGCGTGTCTTCCGATGTATCCATAAGAAAGGTAAATTGTCTTGGAATCAAAATTTATTATTATTATTTGTATTTAACTCTTTACATTCATTCATAATTAAAGTTAATTTAGTTTTAACAAAATAATGATGAATTCATGGTCTTCTATCAATTTATGGTATAATGTTTATTTGAGATATTTTATTCATATCATTGGTCCTATTTAATATTGATTGGCACCACAAAATACATTTAGATATATTTTTTTTACTTCGAGTAGACTTAAAAATTTCATAAATGCAGATCTATAATAATAAATACTACACATGGAACAAAACTAATGTTACGCATTTTATCACGATTAATTTTAACTTTTTTTACGTGGGGTTTTTTTACGTATCTTGGAGGAAAGTTCTATAAAAACCCGAGTAAAAGAATATATCGTTGATGTAAAGCACCGAATTTCAACATGTTTAGTATCGCCCCAACCATTATATCGGATATGATAGACAACAAATCCTTGCAATAGAACACCGATTCCTACCAATGATGATTCGCGAGGCTATTGAAATTAAAAATATCCTAATTTTAATAGGGAAGATGGCTGAGTGCTACCATCTGCTAAGGACTCCATAATTAATAAAATTAAATTCAAACTCAAGCATACTACTGCATTTATTCTATTCTATTCTTATTCTATTCTATTTCAACTATGACATCAGGTCGTTAAACACCTCAGTCCTCCCACTCCTCTCGTGACCATGGGTGCTGTAAAGTGCCCAAAACATCGGGAATTAAAAAATTTAAAATTAAACACGATAAAATACTTAAAATTAGTTTTATTCCTTATAAATTTCATTCACAGTGGACTTGAGGAACACTACACTCATGAACGGGAGTAGAAAAATTTTCGCCTTGTTGTGGCGTTGAAACAGAATCCGTCACCTCATATCATCCCGTCGTAAGAGGCGACATAGGAAAACAAACAGGAGATGGGCAACATCACCTTCCTGACAACAGCTCAAAATAATAATAGCTGCGGTTGCCAACTCGCCTACCAAGCGTGGCAACTTTAGTGAATATCCAGCTACTTGACAATTAATGGAGGAGGCCTATGTTCATTTCAGTGGACTTTTGATAGGCTGACGACAAAGAGTTCTACTCATCTTTGCGACCCTTAATATTTACGGTAGAGTGAAAACAAAAAGTAACATACCCGAAAATATGAAAGTAATAAAAACTGCATATAGGTATTGCCCCATGAAAAGTAAAAAAGTAGCAGCTTACATATATCTTACTACTAGGCACAGGCCGCAGAGTTTTTGGCCAAAAAAGTGTTCGCTGCGCTGATTCCAACGCGGGTTGAATGTAATGTAAATTATTCAATTATTTACATCGTTTATTCAATAGCATTCAATTATTTAATTTTATCAGTGACTTACCATGTTAGTTTATTTAGAAATAAGTAGATGGCGCTATTATTAGCTGAAATAATGAAAGCCAAAACTATACTATCTAGTAATATCAGTGATAGAAGCGAACATTTATTTATTATATTAATAAGGCATAAAGCGATGTCAATTCCGTTAAAAGTTCTCTTTCTGTTAAGAAATACGCTATCAGCGCCGCTAGCGGTGAAAAACGATTTAATGATATCGTCATATGACCATATCATGAAATAGCAACGTTGTGTTTAGTTATTAATATCTTCAAACGATGTTCAACAAAGTGTGTTAAATATCATGAAATTACCACACCATTTCACGAAATGATAGACTTATTTATGATATATGATCAATTCTACGATCTGGCCACAACAAGATAATGAAAAATTTGCAACAATTGCAGACAGACCAGGTTTAATCACTTTACATACATATATATTAGTAATTGAAATGAAAACCTTATCAATTATCATATTTTTGATAGACGTCACTATTATCTATTGAAATTATTACACTTTTAAAATAAAATAACAAAAATACTAAAAGACTAAAAGTTTGAATTTTAAATGTAAGTTATTTATATTATTTCATTTATTAGTAACTGAAGGCAAAATATACTACTTTTTCCATTCGATGATAGATGGCGCTGTTGACCCCTTTTGATGACTAAATTGGTGTTTTACCAAGGTTATATAACTATATTTTAAACTTTATTTATAAATGTGGTATTTATTTGAAAAACACCCGTCATGCCGCCTATAACTAAGATATAATAGAAAATTAACATCTGAAGGAAGGAAAATACTTAACCTTCTTTTTTTGAAGTTCCGTAATCGGATAAAAAGTAGCCTATAAGTTGCCCCGGGTTACTAACTATCTACGTACAAAATTTCATGTAAATCGGTCTAGTAGTTTTTACGTGAATCCGGAATACACAGACAGACAGACAAAAATTCTAAAAACCACTAATTCGGCTTCAGAACCCTTTATTTAGTCCCCTGGACTTGTTTTTTCGAGAATATATTAGAACTACAGACACGACTTTTCTACAGATTTATTATATGTATAAATAACAGACAGACACTTCAATTTTATTTATATGTATAGATTAGATGTAGTGTTATGTAAGTGTTTATGCGTTTCAAAACTGGGGTACCAGCGGATATCGCCTGGCGTTCCCGTGGGGTGACGGATTCTCTTACGCCGTCACCACATGGTGATTTTATATGTATTATGTTACGGCAAAAAGCCGAAGTAGGATCACACTTAGTTTTAACCAAGTTTTTTTTTTTATAGGATAGGGTGACAAACGAGCACACAGTCCACCCGATGGTAAGTGGTTGCTGTGACCCATAGACATCTACATCTATCTTCAATAAAGAATCAAAATGCAGATGCGTTGTCATCCGTGAGGACTAAGATGGAATGCCTCTTTTCCAGTAAAAAGGGTCTCCGGTTCTCTACACTCACCATACGAAACACAGCAGTGTTAAGCTGCTATTTTACGCTGGTATTCTGTGAGAGCGTGGTCCTTCCCCGGTCGAGCCGGCCCATTCGTACTACAATTATACTACTAATATAGCTGCAGCATGACTCTACCACGTATAAAAAGTACAAATAGGTGCATCCAAGAGAGGTTGGTTTAATTTATTACTTAGTATTCGATTTGTCCTACGGTCGTTGATATAACTTGATATTGACAGAAGTCTTTTTCTTAACCTACTATTTTAAAGTTGGAAAAATTTACTGTGCCAAAATCCGCTCAATAAAATAAAATGATGTGTCTTACCTAGTTTGAAGAACAACTCCTGCCCTCCCTCAATTGCGTGCACTATCCCCGTCACCACTAATCCCAGCACTACAACTCCCACCACCACTACACTTGGAAAGACACACCACCGACAAGAGTATTGTCGTCGGTGGTGTGTGTGTAAATTTTGCCAACTTTAATATAATGCAAAGTAACGCCTCATTCTATTAATTAACCTACTATTATTAATAGGTGCTTTCGTATCTTTGACAACGTTAATAGTAGTCATAGTCATTTAATTATTATTCGGACTTTACCTAGTTTTACTCGAATGCCACGCTTAGTTTATAGAATAAATCGAATTCGTAAGATTAACCAAGCGTAATCGGCTGCACTTAGTTGTTGCCGGCTAAACCTATGTGTATGCGAACATCGGCTTTTAGCTATGATATATCAAAAAAACGAAATTTAATATTTAATGCAAAATTTGTAGTATATTTATTCCTTAAAAAAATCCTACAAGACTCCGTGGGTATAAAGTTATATATTAATGTTCTCCTGATAAAATTTCAGTCACGGCAGCTTGTCTCAACGGAGATCTAACCATGTGCGCAGGACAAGATTATAGTGTGTGCGCAAGCACAGGTGCACTCCTTCATAAATGATAAAGTAAAAAATGACTTTCAATAAGAATTACACATGTAATCTATATTGAATAAAAAATTATTCTATTCTATTCTATTCTATTCATCCTTCACTCCTATAGTCCGATGGGACCAACATGACTATAAAGAGATCAGGCGGAGGACTAACAGCTTTACGTGCTTTCTGAGACACGGGGATGAAATAATGTCACTACCTGACACCGGGCTGCTAATGAGAATTTTTTAAAAGAAAACCGAATAACTGATTTTAGCCCGAACAAAGACTCGAACTCTCACCCCATGATCAGTAGTCGCGTTTACGACTACTAGACCAACGAGTAAGTCAAGTAATTATTGTAATTTTCATTAAGGTTACATATTGCTCTTATGGCTCTCTTATGCAAAACAAAGACGGTTTAGATTTAAGTCACGTTTTCTCATATTCCATACGACTTTATGCCATGGAAATAACTACATTATACTTATCTAGCTGTTTCAACACAAGTAAGGCTTCTTTTTTTACAACATACGCATAGATCTAAGCCTGCCAGCTTGTTTAGATATATGGGAGCTCCACCGAAGCTTGATTGATTGAATTCAACACGACTCCGCTCTTTCCTATTTAATTTTATATTACCTGGAAGCTTTAGTAAGTGTTGCAGAAAATGAATTCAGAAATTTAAAAACGTTGAGTAAAACTATTGGTAAATCCAATTGTGCATGACTTAAGCACATTAATAAAATTACGTATAACATGATTATACGTAAAATTTTAAAAGTAGTTTAAATACACACAAGTTTTCACAAATAACCTTATTACTTACTATACTTCCAATTTTCTGATAATTTTATGTCAAACTTCAATTTAAAAAAAGTTTAGAAAATCCAAAAGTGCACGACTCATAATTCTCATATTATGATTGTAAAAAAATTAAAAAAATTAAAATTGTAGTTCATTGTTTACGTTCATACTGCCAATGTCAAAAAATAATATTCTATGGTCAAATAATCCCACAGAGTAGATTGTCGACAAATAATTTTAAAAATTTGCCAACACACTGACACATTGACTGAATTATGTAAGCAGAAAATTTTGTAGCAGCAATTTGAGTTGACTTACTCTTATCTAATAATAATCAGTGTTTATTACAACTTATATGCAATGACATCAAAGTTATATTCTTTTACCAAAGAACCTCAATAACGTTCGAATGCACAAAGCAATAACATTCCTTACAAATTAAAACATTCCTCAATTATTTTCTCTTGGAGCGGAACAGCTAAATTAATACAAATCCTAATTGAATGATGTAAACAAGGTTTCCCTTTTAATATTTTGTGATCTGTAACCACCCATTCCATTATACTCGTAGGTTGATTGATCCTTTCCTCAATAGCCAATTAATTAACTTGTCCGTTAAATGGTTTTCAAGTATAACAATTTAATTAGTTTTCTATTAATCTATATATTTATAAATTGTTACAATAATTTTTGTTTTATATTTTCTAACGTTCTAGATATTTAAGTCTATGAGAATTTTTTTATGCATTTCACTTGTGTATTAACTTGAAATTAAAAGATTTTTGCGCTTCCCTTAGTAGATATTTTTTAATTACAACAGGACAATAATTCGATTTTGATTTTGATGATTATTTTTTAATTGAAAGCTGGTGCTTCTCATATAGCCTTATATAAATTTGATCAATATCTGTCTAGTAGTTTTTGGGTTATCCTTAATAATGCGTATTTAATTGACTTCGACTACATTGAAGATGTTCTCATTTTATTTATATTGAAGTCGGTTGTACAAAATTTTTAATTTTACCACTTGTCACTGTTTATATTTACACTAACATTAGCCGTAACATATTATATACTTTTAAAATCATCTGCCTCATTGGTTTAGTAGTCGTAAACGCGATTGCTCATCATGAGGTCCCGGGTTCGAATCCCGGGTGGGGCCAAAATCTGTTATTGGGTTTTTCTGTCAAAAAATTCTCAGTAGCAGTCCAAACTTGGCGGTGTTTCACCCCCTTGCCTCGGAAACCACGTAAAGCCGTTGGTATTGCGCCTGATCTCTCTCCAGTCTTGTTGAATTACCGTCCCATCGGACTATGAGAGTGAGTAGAGAATAGAGAGTGCACCTGTATTTTCGCATACACTTGGGTGCCCAAGTGTATGCGAAAATAATATAATCCTGTAAACCGGCTAGTCTCCGTTGAATGTATTATTATTGCTTTTAAAATGGAAATCTAATTATTTTGAGATTCCAATAAAAATAATTAAGCTTTATACCTGTTACGGTAGAATTTTATACCTACTAAGCTTCAAAAATATTCAGCAAGTACCTCGATTCTGTCAGCGACCAAGAATAATGTAAACACTCACGGGTTATTATTATAAGAGAATTAAGTACACCTTACGGGTGTATCTTACGCAAAATAAACGTAGATGAGACAAGTCCTCGAGTGTACCGTCAGAAAAATATAGTATCTTTTTTGACATAAATATAAGAAATCTAAGGTCGGATATATTGTACTCATATTCCGTTTATAATACTTATGTTTACGTTAATGTTGACAATTTGTTAGTTTTATTTGAGCGTATGGAAGATTCGTGTGTTAAATAAATATAATTTATTGCGTTATTTGCGTTTTTATGTTATTGTATTATTCCGTTGTTTTTATTAGCATTTTTTTAATTTATTAAATTTTATTTGCGAGTGCCACCAGTACGTTTTGCTAATGATGGCATATGGATCTGATACGTGGTCCTTCACTGCTAGCTATGCTCGGAGATTCTCTGCGTGAGATACTTCGAAATGAGGATATCCGCGTAGAACTGGGGTAGCCATCACATCCAACGGATCTATAAGCTTTAACAATTAAAATTTTTATTGGTGCCGGCGGGGATCGAACCCGGGTTGCTCGCGTACTGTTAAATTTACAGCGAGCGCTCATCCCCTGAACTATCACCCTTTTTATATTGACTAAAGTTAGTGTAGCAGCTCTAAAACACGGTATTTCTAATACACTTAACTTAATTTATGCACAACAGCTTCTCTGTTTCGAGGAAAAACCATTAAAAATTACCATTCCGGTTTAAAGGATATTATATAGAGGAGTACAATGACAGTCTTCTCACCGCCATTACCGGATTCGATATACCGATATAGGGAACCGCCGACGCGTCACGATGTGAAGCCGATATTCGATGAATGAGTTTTACGTGAATAATGGTAGATATTTCAGAGATTGTGTGCGAAACATTCAAAGGCGGCTTAACCATTTCCTATTTTATGTGCCATAAATCCACCGTAGAGTTATATCACTGACTTATGTTGCGATAATTCTGGAACATGTGTTGTTATATTTTCATACTATGTTATTTTAGCCGACTTCAAAAAACAGAGGAGTCTCACAATTCGTTTAAAATATATAGGTTTAAAATTCATTATTTATTTTTTGGACCGAAGTTCCTTATCGCACGGTACGAATTTGACGGATGGGGGCTAGGCGAGAAAAAGTGTAAGATTTTTCCGTCACGACCTAGAGAGGCGCTAGCACGCCTCCGACATCGAGACCACCAACGTGGCGGGCTACCACCACCAGGTGAGCTGCCACTAGACACACACGTGGCGCGCTGCTGCCTGCTGCGCTACCTGGCCGAGCGCCAACCCGCGCTGCCCGTCAGCGAGCGAGATGGAATAATATCCATCTCCCTCGCACTTTTTCTAATCTTGCCATGAAAGAAATATTATTTTAAATGACGCCTCATTTTAATAGATGCCAGTAATTTATTTATTTGTATTTGTTGATTAATAATATAATACGTTTATCAATAATAATATACTTCGAAAGGAACTTCTTTCTTTCTTCTAACTTTCTTCTTCCACGACACTCACGCATGTTTTTTATTTTTATTTATATTAGGCGATAATTTCGTCAATTGTGAACCAATTAGGTGATTGTTATATTTATATATATTTACCCTTTGCAGTGGAGTAATGTTAAAATATAGTAGTTCACTTTTCGTTACTTGATGTAAGGGTATATTTTTAAATAAAAGTAAAGCCCACTTCAAAGAACTAAAAGAATAAAAAGTTTTACTTTCTGAAGTCGGGGCTTTAATTCTTCTATACGATATGGCTTAGCGTAGTCTTAAAAACGTGGTTATTTTTTAAAACAGTATTCGTTCAAAACCTTGTTATTTAAATTATCGCATTTTTTTTTATTCGGAAAGCACTATTAAATTGTTTTCCAATATCAATACTAAATAACTTGCTTGTTTTTGAAATGACTACGTATTAATTTGTTCATTACAGCCATTGAGTTACAATACCTAATGATTACAGCTATCAAAAGTCCACTGTTGAACATAGGCCTCCACATAGATTCTTTCATAGGAGGAATATTTTTCATATTTGCCACGCTTAGCGGTTGGCAACCGGAGTTTTTATTTTTAGCCATGTTAAAAGACGCTGCTGTGCACCACATGGATTTTTCACTCTGTCGCTGTTTACGAGACTCACGGAACGATATAATATATCCAATACGAGACGTGGTAGAGCCATGCTTGATTGTAGCGTGAATGAGTTGGCTTGACTGGGGAAGGATCACGCTCTCACAGAATACTAGCGTAAAATAGCAGCCTAATGCTGCTGGTTTCGTATAGTGAGTGTAGAGAACCGGATACCCTTTTACTGGAAACGAGCCTTTCTATCCTCAGATGTGATAACTCATTTGCATTTTGATATTTAAGCGAGGGTAGATGTAGATATCTACGGGCCACAGCAGCCACTTATCATCAGTTGGAATGTGTGCTCGTTTGTCACCCCTATTTTGTAAAAAAAATCAGTGCAGCAGCTGCAAAGGTGCGAGACGTCTGATCCTGCGATCGTCAATTCACTGGTAAAGAAATGTTATTATAGCAAATTAAAATACAGCAGGAGAGACTCATGACCAGCACTAAGATATTAGGAGCTGATGAAGAGTTTTAATGACACATAAAATAACTGTACATGTCATTAATGGCCTGTGCTCACAGGCGGCACGGCAAGGCACGGCGTGTCAAGGGATTTTTGTGAACAAAATATTTTCGACCTTATTTAAATGAACTTAGCCCTGACATTCCTTTATTTCAACACTAAAAGACCGAAACGTCTCGCGTGACACCGCGGCATGCTTCTGCACGTCACGGCATTCGCCGGAATGCTACGGCGCACGCCGCTGCATCACGTGAAACGCATAGGTTACTTCATGTTGTTAAAGGAATATGACTGCTATGTTATTGAAACAAGGTTGAATCTACCCCGTTGCAGCGGCAATCTCAGCGACTGGCGCGAGCGCCCGATACTCTTGACTTGTCTGGCAAGCCGCGGGATGCCACAGGACCCTTCGGCATGACGCGAGATGCCACAGGATCGTTCAGCATGCCGAAGTGTGCCCTGCCACGCCGTGCCGTGCCACCTGTGAGCTCAGGCCTAAACATATTTCATTTCGTTTTCATGTATTTCTTCTGTAGTGAAACATAAATATAAAATTGTAAACAAATGTAATTGCTTACAATTGTGTAAGCTATTACATTTGTTTACAATTATTGTATGTTGTATAGATTCTCGTCATTTTGAATACATTCAAAATAACCTTTTTTATAATAATAAATGAAGATCATTTATCGCGTGTTTTTAGTGGCGTAGGGTGAAAATTTGAAACGTTTACATAATTTATTTTTAGGCGAGTGTTAGGGGATCCATATAAATTTCTCAGGCCGTAGGTTTAATGAAACCCTTCCATAGTAAATTGTAAATAAATCTTACGCTCCTTATACAACCCAAAGTGCGACTTAGCGCTACGCACGGGTGGTTGGACGGTAGTGTGTTTGAGTTCATTGGGTTTCTTCCCATATCTAACCAATGACGATAACGATAACGAATTTCAGTACATTATCGAGAGTGGTGTATCGTTCCTAGTGTGGTGGTTTTGGGGGTGGTTCTGGGTATGGTGGTGCTGGGATTGGTGGTGACGGGTATAGTGCACGCAATTGAGAGAGGTGGGAAGACGCTCTAGGGTCATCACAGCTCGTGATCAATGTGTGTTATTTAAGTTTTCTTATATTCATATTAAATAATAATATTATTTTATTAATATTATTATACATGTAAGGGTGACAATCGAGCACATATGATTGTATTTGGATACTGCACTCTATAGACCCTTACAATTATTCCCAATACAGTGAAAATGCAGATACCTCATTATCGGGGTATAAAGGTTCTCCGGTTTTAGTCATTTACCATATGAAACACATCAACATTATGCTATTCTTTCTATATAGTATTCTGAGCGAAGTAGCTAAACAAGGCTTAGGTTCACAACAGGGGAATATATTAAAAGCAATTTTTTACTTACACAAACATTGACTTGGTTTGGAGTTAGAATTGAGGATCTTCATTCTTAGGCCTTGTCCGCCGAAACGCTGATCTTAAAGTCACAGAGTCAAATTTAAAATTTTTGAACAATTTTTTGATCAAAAAAATTTATATTTTATTGTTGTATTTAATACAAAATTGAAAAAAATAGAGCATAGCAGCTCAGGGCTATATTCGCCGTAAATTTCACAATGCGCAAGCAACCAGGCATCGATCCACGCCGGCACCAATGAAATAGTTAATTTGCAATTTTAAGTGCTGATTTTGAATTCTTTGTAACCTCCGTGCCTGAGGAATATAATATTTCCATCACATATTTCATCCATCCATTCATCACAGCCTATAAAAGTCCACTGCTGAACATAGGCCTCCCTCATAGATTGCCTCATAGGGGCATTTTGCCATAGTATTGTTGGCGACCGCAGTTTTTATTTTTATTTTGAGTTTTTATCAGGAAGATAGTGCTGCCTATCTCATATTTCATTTTCCCTCTGTCGCCTCTTACGATACCCTCGGGACAGAATGGGGTAGTGGATATTCTTACACCGCAACTACACGGTTACATATTACTTAACATATTATGAAGTTCTAATCTTTTACCACCGGCTATGTTTCCAGATCGATACAGTATTTCAGTTGTTCATGGGTGGCGGTTGATACACCATTAGGTTAGCCGCATGTTTGTTTACCTCTCTTCTATTAAAAAAAATCGATACTGTAGCAGATCGGTGGATTAATTGTTTTAAAAACCTGCCAGAAATCACAGACCACAGTGTCCAAAAAAAAGACCAACTTTAATTTACATCAGAAAAAAAAATCATGACAAATAAGCATTCCACTGTTGCCTACAGCCTGCTAACACTGCATTGAAGCATAAAGACTCTGCTGCCCTCCTTTTCTTTTTTGTTTTCGAGAAAGAGCCCGGTAAGAGTATCTAGTACCAGTTTAAATTTTTTTATAAGTTTGTTTTTTTAATAACAAACTTATAAAAACTTTGAGTTTTGCTTCGATGTCGGCACATTTGAATATAATTGCAATTTCAAATACCCACTTAATGACAAAATAGCCAGTGCCGAAAATCTGGCGCTTCCCGCATTTGTGAAATACAGCTCCTTTTACTAGATTAACTTTGCCTTTAAAATAAGAAGAGGCTACCCTTACTATAACACATTTTATTGTTATTTTACGGCCTATTTGAAGCCACGAGCATTATTTCTTTTAAATGTAGTAAGTTTTTACTGGATATCAGGCAATCCATCTTAGTCCTCTAGTGTCAACACATCTGAATTTTGATTCTTAACTGAGTATAGATGTAAATAACTATAGCGCACAGTATATACATACCTACTTACCATCAGGTGGACTGTTTGTTCGTCGTTTATCACCATTACTCTATAAAAGAGCCGGCCAAGTGCGAGTCGGACTCGCGCATGAAGGGTTCCGTACCACCGTAAAACACGTTTTTAGTAGGGGAGCCCCCTTTAATTATTAATTTATTTAAATTTATAGAAATACACATTCTGTGAAAATTTTTACTGTCTACCTATTACGGATCATGAGATACAGCCCGCTGACAGACAGATGGACGGACAGCAGAGGCTTAGTAATAGGGTCCCGTTGGTTACCCTTTGGGTACGGAACCCTAAAAATAGCTCTTGTATATTATTATAGGCATTTACCACGATGAGGAAAAACATAGTGAGGAAACCTTTATGTCTGGGAATTATTATGTTTCCAGAACATGTGAAGTCAGTCAATATGCACTGGAGAAGCGGGGTGGACTAATTGTTTCACAACCCTCGTAGAAATGAGAGGAACCCTGTGCGCAGTTATGAGACGTATATAGGCCGTGCCTTTACAATAATTAAAACTTTTATTAATTTATAAAAATGAAATCATGATCCACTGCGATGTTTTTTAATAATACACAGCACAATTTATAATGATTTAACTTTTTCTTTGATGTTAAAAAAGAGATATATGGTAGAGCCATGCTGCAGCGATAATTATGGTTGTAGCAGGAATGGGTCGGGTTGAACGTTGACTACGCTCTAAAAACGGTGTTAAATATAAGCTTAACGCTGCAATATTTCGTATTGTGAGCAGAGAACCTGAGACACTTTTTACTGGAAACGAGGCATTCCATTTTAGTCCTTGGGAACAAAAAAAAAAAAACGAGGATAGATGTAGATTTCTTTGGGCCACAGTATACATTCACCGTAAGATGGACTGTATGCCCGCTTGTCTCTCTTAGTCCGTATAAAAAACAATTACAAATCTGTTAATCCTAAGTAGTAATAAATGTTGTAGCAATGTAATTAATTACCTAGGTATAGAAAGCAATCAGGTCACATCTGTTAGTGATCATGCAATAATTGTGACAAGACAAAGCTTAACAGATTGTAGTGACATAAACATGGCTTTTACAAAACCTAATGAAATTGGTACTAATTCGTTTTCTGTGATCGACAATTAACATAGACTTTCTGAGACATTTAGATATCTTTAAGTGTTTAGGTATAATATAATGTTAAGATTTTAGTGTAATTTTTCAACAAATCGAAACGGAACTAGGTAATAGGACACCTTTTCTGACTAAGAGACTATCTGGGTAGGTACCACACTTTAACCTATTTATGCCGTTAAATATTGAACTTGAACGGCCAGTATAATTGCTGGCTGTGGGGTATTCCATCTTAGTCCTTAGAAGTGACAACGCATCTAGAGCATTCTTTGTTTGACGTTCGCGCAGGTGTCCTTGGAGTGCAGTAACTTGCTATTAGCGTTTAAAAATAAATACAAGAACTGTGAAGGAAATTACCAACAACTCTTTTTTATTTCTAACGTTTCACAGCGACCTCATTTAATTTTAATTGGGTTGCTTGGGTAGCCTGGGATTACTATGACACCAGGATTTCAAATATCTCAGTTTTCCCCGTGACCATGAGTGCTCTAAAGCACCCGTAATGTCAGGAATAAAAAATATCAGTTATCTTTAATGTATTATAGTGTTCGCGTAAATATAAGAAATCTTGCGTTTACTTTAAAAGTATTGTATTGATATTAAAGTAAAAGTAATAAAAGGCTAACTAACTGGTAGGCTTCTTACACATTATAAGTTACAATTCATTTTTAGTTTGAATGAGTAACAATCCTTACACAAGTAAAAGTTCTTGTTTTAATAAAGTTATGACGGAATTTCCTAAAATTTTAGGAGGACGATATACCTTCAAAATTACGCACATTTATTTCATGGTGACTTAATTTGTGTATTTTTTGTAATTATTTATACAAAACCACCAAATTTATTCAACTACAACTAACAAATAAATTATAACCTGAAAGTGAAACAATTTTATTCACAACTTTTAACGTATATTATCCATAGAACTGTGATTTTTAATTTGTATTTTATCTAATGAATAACTTTTATTTTATGATTGAAAAAATTCAAAACACTAATTTATAAATGTAATATAAAAGCACTACGTGACGCCTATTTCCCGCCAAATAGTCAACAAGGTGACAATTTACGCCGGAGTGACAAATGAGCTCACATTCCACCTGATACATAACGGTCTCTGTGATTGATTGAAATTTAAATCCATATGTACTAAATAATATGTAATAAATGTACGTTATTACATCTAAAAGACTTAGGTACTTCTGATTCCCTTATTATTTAAGAAGATCTTCGTTCTCAGTTACGATCCCTTTCATTTAATACGAAGAAACGGTTTTCATACGTATAAAATTACAAACTTTTCGAAAACTTACGACGACTTAACTTCGTTGTTGAGCCAGTAGTTTGTTTTATTACGAAACATTTTTTTAATATAAAAACCTGAAGACTTATGTTCTTCCGATTTCCTTATCATTAAAGAAAAGCTTTGTACTCGGTTACGATCCCTTTCTTTAAGCGTTTTCATACGTATAACATTACAAACTGTTCGAAAAATTCATCATCATCATTACAGCCCTTCACAAGTCCACTGCTGAACATAGACCTCCCCTAAGGAATGCCACAAAGCACGGTCCTGAGCCACCTGCATCCATCAACTTCCTGCATGTCTTACCAGGTCGTCACTCCATCTAGAGGGGGGTCGCCCTACACTTCGCCTACCGGTACGAGGTTGCTACTCGAGAACCTTTTTTTCCATCGGTTGTCGGTTCTTCGAGCTATATGGCCGGCCCATTGTCACTTCAGCTTACTAATCCGTTGGGCTATGTCGGTCACTCTGGTTCTACTGCGGATATCCTCATTTCTAAGTTTATCATGCAGATAAATCCCGATCATAGCCCTCTCCTTAGCTCGCTGAGCGACCTTAAGCGTCCTCATACGGCCAGCAGTGAAGGACCACGTCTCAGATCCATAAGTCATCACTGGCAACACGCACTGGTTGTGTAATCTCGTTTTCAGGTTTTGAGGTATACCTGTCGAGAAGATGTGTCGTAGATTCTCGAACGCTGCCCAGCCGAGTTGAATCCGTCGATTGACCTCTCGGTCGAAGTTGGACTTACCTAGTCGGACTATTTGTCCCAGGTAAACATACTCGTTAACAACTTCGAGCTTAGTGCTCCCAACAACTAAACTCGAAAACTTACGACAACTTAACTTTGAAATCAGGCATAAAATGGCTAGGTTCCTTAAAATAAACTTGGTAATTAATATGCACGCTCTTGCTACAAACGCGTTCATACATACTTGTACATAACGTACATAAACACTCCCGCCTGTCACCCAGAGGGGTAGGCGGAGACTTCCATTTGGCGTGATCCTGACACCCTTTTCTCCCCTCTTTTACATCCATGTACCTACGCATACATGCTCGTCGGTTAATGGTTTTTTTTTTATAGGAGAGGGGGCAAACGAGCATGCGGCTCACCTGATGGTAAGTGACTACTGCCGCCAATGAACAACTGCAACACCAGAGGAACCAGAGGAATTGCAGATGCGTTGCCGGCCTTTTAAAAAGGAGTAGGCTCTTTTCTTGAAGGTCCCTAAGTCGTATCGTTCCGGAAAAATCGCTGGTGGTAAACTATTCCACAAGGAAGTTGTGCGAGGAAGAAAACATCTTCTAAATCGCACAGTGGTGGACCGCCAATCATCCAAATGGTGTGGATGGTATCGAGTTCTGCCGCGATGTACGTTCGTGAAATGTGGCGGCTGGGATTAATCCGAACAATTCCTCAGAGCACTCCCCGTGGTAAATGCGAAAGAAAATGCAAAGAGATGCAACATCTCTTCGCAGCGCCAATGAATCGAGCCGATCGGAAAGGACTCGGTCGTCGACGATTCGAGCCGCTCTGCGCTGGATGCGGTCAAGTGGAAGGAGCTGGCACTGGGGAGCCCCAGTCCAGAGATGGGAACAGTATTCCATGTGAGGCCAAACCTGCGCCTTGTAAAGTTGCAGGCGTTGTGCCGGCATGAAATACTGTCCCGCTCTGCTAAGCACGCCAAGCTTTTTAGAGGCCAATTTGGCATTCTCTTCCAAGTGACCGCGAAACTGCACGTCACTCGATATGTCGACGCCGAGGATTCCGATACTGGCTGAGGCAACAAAGGGAGTGCCTTGAAACTGAGGAAATACGACAAAGGGGTTCTTTTTAGCGGTAAACGCGCAAACTTGTGTCTTCTGAGGATTAAACTGGACTAGATTTAGTCGCCCCCAATCCGAGACTTTGTTCAGCAAAGACTGGACTTCAGACACAAGTTTATTCCGGTACTCGGCGACGTTTCCCCGAGAAATATTCACACGGCCGGCGTATAGAGCATCACCAGTGCTATCATCCGCATAGCAATGAATGCTACCGGTTTGCAACATATCATTGATATGCAGAAGAAACAGCGTTGGTGATAGCACGCAGCCTTGTGGAATACCAGCGTTAATAGGCTTGTAGTCGGAGCATGCACCGTCTACAACGACCTTGATGCTCCGATTTGCAAGAAAGCTGGTGATCCAATTGCACATTTCTCGGAAGCCCATAGGAAGGAGCTTCGTAAGAAGCGCTTTGTGCCAAACCCGATCGAAAGCCTTCGCAATGTTCAAACTAACGGCCAATGCCTCTTTGACTCTACTGCCTGCCCATCTATGAGTCAGGTAGACCAGAAGATCACCAGCTGATCGACCCCGACGAAAACCGTATTGGCGGTCACTAATCTGCTGGTGATCCTCAAGATACCGTATGAGCTGGCAGTTTATAATGGATTCCATTATTTTGGAGAACAAGGGGGTGATGGCGATAGGCCTGTAGTTGGACGGGTCTGAGCGGTCGCCTTTTTAGGATCGGTTGACAAAAGCTGTCTTCCATGATTTCGGGACTACGCCTAGGAGTAGGAGTACCGGAAAAGACGCGTTGGAACCGGTGCCAACTCCGAGCACACGTCCTCAGCACAATTGGGGATTCCGTCAGGCCCACTCGACTTGTGGATGTCCAGGGAGAAGAGTGCTTTGCAAACCGAGCGCTGTGAGAACCGAACATCCGGCATGGAGCACTCACACCGCGGGATGGCTGGCGGTGTGTTCTCCCGTCATCAAGAGTCGAGTTGGACGCAAAAGTGAGCCTAAAGGTCGGCTTTCTCTTTTGCGGCGTGGGCCAGTGAGTCGTCCTCCTGTGCAGAGATGGTAGTGATGGCTTACAGAAATTCCCTTGACAGCCTTGGCGAGAGACCAGAATGCACGGGTTCCCGAAGGAAGGCGAACTAGTTTCTCGCCAATTCTGCCTATGTGCTCTGACTTTGCCTTGGCAATAACACTTTTGAAGGACCTGAGGCGAAGTTATACTTCTTTTAAGCATGCTGGTGTTTACATCCCGAGCCGCCGAAGCCTCAGCCCAGGCCTGATAGCACTCCTGCTTACTGCGTAATGCAGTCTTACAGGAGCGACCAAACCAAGGCTGCGATCTGCTTCCGATGGGTACCACATATGATGGAATAAATAGTTCCATTCCTGTAACACCACATCAGTGACAGAGTCAGCAACAGCGCTGGCATCATCCGGCGAGAAGCAAACCCGCCCCCATGGGTAGGATGCAAAGAAAGACCGCATTCCGTCCCTATCCGCCGACCTGTAATGCCAAACACGGCGGCAGCCTGCAGAACGCAACCGCGAGGGGAGCGTGAGTGGCACCACACTCCGGATCAGACAATGGTCCGAAGAGCCGAGAGGGGCATCGACGGAAACCTGATATCCGTCCGGATGAGAGGTCAGCAGAAGGTCCAACAGGGAAGGTGTATGATCCTTCACATCTGGAATCCGCGTAGGCGAAGTAACCAGCTGTGTCAGACCATTTGCCAAGGCAAAGTCATAAACAGATTGGTTAAACGTGAACCAAGCCATTCGGCGTGGTGGGCGTTAAAATCGCCAAGGATCACGATCTCTGCGGGTGGGACCTGTTGTAGCAAGGAATCTGTAGCCATTTGGACGTGGTCGATGAGTCGGTCTGTTTCGGCATTACCGCTATGGGACCTATAGAGGCACCCGTAGACGCGCGGATGGTCATCGCTATCTACGCGTAGCCAAAGGATGGACAGGTCCGAACCTTCAAGACTGCCGAGGCGTCGAGAACAGATGTCCTCTCTGACGTATACGCAAACTCCAGCCCGAGGCAAAAAGGAGTGTTTCAATTTGTACCCCGGGTAGGAGAGATACGGAGTATCAGCCGGAGAGGACACCTGCGTCTCGGTCAGAAAGAGCAAGGCCGGCTTCGCCGTCTCGAAATGGTAGTGGACGGCGTTTAGTTTCGAGTGAAGTCCCCTGATGTTGCAGAAATCCACGGATAGCGTGGCAGGGGTCGCCTTGGTCTTGTTGCTCAGTTTGCCCCGAGCATTTATTGTTTTGAGCGGAATTTTGCCCCCCCCAGAATACGCGGGGCAGCCTGAGCACCCACACTCAGGAGTGGAGTAGCATGGTCGTGGATGCTCAGCGAGGGATTCTCCAGGGGTGCTGGTACCCTCCTGGGGTAGTCTAAAATTTAATTCCGCTACCATGTTGATGGGGGGGAGGGGGAGAATTGGGCCTCCGGTCACCTGCACTCACCAGACGAAACGCAGAAGCAGAGCTTCCACTTCACGCCGGTATTCTGTGAGGTCGTGGTACTAACCCGGCTCGAGCCGGCCCATACGTGCAACAGCAAAAGCTGCTGCGTGGCTCTACCACCGTTAAAACTTGGTACTATTAATCCGGCTCATTTTCAATATATCGCCAATTTGGTCAAACTTTCGCCTAGAGCATCCCTTCCCGACTCTGCCGTTCACTTCTGCAACATAGACTTGCTTCGTCACTCTTTCCTCCTTCAGTCTTTCTACATGACTAAGCCATCGAAACATTCCTTTCTTAATTCTGGTCACAAAATCATCTTGCAAACCAAACTTTTCACTTATCATAAAATGTCTCACCCTGTCATTCAAATTCAGCCCTAAAATACTCCTTAATGACCGCATTTCTACAGCATTTATTCTTTTGTTTCGTTTCTCTCTGTTGCCTCTTACGACATCCACCGGATGATTTGGTGTAGTAGATTTTTTTACGCCGCCACTACACTGCCATGATCCACTGGCAGATTTTTTTATATTTGTATATTATACGAAGAATAGAATACAAAACACTAAAAAAAAAATATAAATTTAATACACCATTCAAACATTTGTTATGAAAAAATATATCGGATATTATTGTCGATGTATTTTTGTCATGTAATGGAAGAATGTTGTAATAAAAGAAATATTAGTTTCCGGAATCGTTGAATTTTTAAAAAGCGTTTGAACTCGTCATCAGAGGTTATAATTTTCATGTTGTAAGTAATTTAAAATGCGAAAAAATAGAGATTATTACGTGAATGGCCAGTACGGTAGACGTTGTAGATTTTTAAAATTTGTATTATGATTAATGAGTTGTGCAACCCCAGGTCCATGCAGTCACAGGCAGCTTCTTCCGGCTCAATTTGCGTTTAGAAGAAAGCTTGGCTGCCTTTTCTTGGGTTCTTGCCCTTTCTTGGGAATCCATCATTGTATATCATGTACCCGATTATCATACAGGATCCAATTTACGACATAAGTTATATAGCCTTTTCAAAACTTTCTTATTTTTCTATCGATCCAAAAAGTTTAAGCATGATTCCACGCGAATTATCTTTGTCCATGATTTAGTTCATACAGTCCTCACTTTAGGAGCTCTTTTGGTTTTCCCAATTTGACGCAAATTTACCAATGTTATTTTCTCAATTGCCTTGAAACCTCTGACGTGGTCTGCGACAAGATAAATGCAAATGTAATAAGTAATAATTAGCAGACATCAAAAGTTCCCTTTAGGTTCTCAATTCGATTGTATTTTAACAAGCTTTTTCATAACATGCTTTCTTCTCATATCTTGCCAATTTGACATTTTTAATCAATTTTTGAAGCTCATACTGACACTTGATGATATTGCAATAATATGGCACCATGGAGCTGATCTGATGTTGGCCCTAGCAACGCTTATATAACCTTGTTTGATTTTATATTAGGTATTTTATTTTTATCTTCGTCAATTGTCAACTGATTTAAATGACTTTTTTTCATTAAACAGGCTCGTCTTCTTCTTTATTTTTTCTTTAATTTTTTTTGCTCTTCCTGTATAAAAAGGCTATATACCTAAAGATAAGACTAATTTGAATTTGAAGATTTTTTTTTACTTCTAAGAGCGAAAAAGTAAGGGATGACGTTTTTAATGTAACTATTTGGATGACATACTACATATACGTAGATGTACATTAATTATGTGATATTGCTTAGCTAAAACAAAAAGGTCAGTTAATTAAACTTTTAAAACGTAAAAACCTACTTCAAAAAACTAAAAAACCTTTGAAGTGCTTAGGCATCAGGGCATAGAAGAATTAAAGCGCCAGCTTCTATTTTTTACTAAGGCCTTACTACAACGCCAATTATTAAGGACGTACCTAGTTACATTTTTGACGTGCTCGAATTTAAATATTCTAATTGCAAGCTGACATACGCATGCGCACATTGAAACATTTTTCCGCTATATTTTATATACTATACCTAACTGAACTTGATACTTGCTCAGACCAACAAAGGAAGAAAGACGGAACGCTGCGTACATTTTAAGTGAAGCTGAAACCATGCTCAACTTCTTGACACGCACTCTCGCATACATTATTTTTATTTTTTTCTTTATCAGTTCGTAAAAGTATACTGAGGATGCACCTAAAACCATGTTAATGGTTGCAAATGATTTTAGATGCATACATGTACGTGAGTCCGAGTTCTTGCAATAAGGTGAGCATGGTTTTTGCTTGAATTCATATTATTTGTAAATTCTTCTGTCTTCCGCTTCTGTGGGAAAACGCCCAAGCCTTGTGATTTTGTTACCTTGCCTGAAGTTAAACCATAAACTAGTAAGCACACAAACATTGTTATTTATGTATTATCATGCATAACTAACTAGCTAGTATAACATAAATTTATCAAACTTTTATATAAATGCTCTTAATATTTTCGTTTGTTTTTTTGCTAAAAATTGCTTGGTTTTATTTCCTATTACGTTTAAATCATAATAGCTGTCAGTGTAAAATAAATACTGTCGGCCATCAAAAGTAATAATAAAATATTTTACTTTATAAAGCACTAAGACTTGTTGATAACACTATAATAATGCACTATTCGCGTATGCATGGCAAACTTCAGGCAGAGCGCCGAGCACAGAACACAATTACTCTCTACCAAGAGGCGCCGAGTGACATGACCTTTCTCTGGGAAGCCTAGCGGGTGTCTAATTTGAATAAGATGCAAACGAGGAGTTTTATAGTAATTTTAAAATATTTATAGAAAAATTAAAATGTGTGTGTATCAGCTCCGACGCACGACTGGAGTTTACTCCTTACGAACGATTATATATGAAATTTAATATCAAAATTCTGCAAGTTGACAGTTGGTTGATAGTTGTTATTTGTTTATATTGCTTTATAATTATAAAGTAATACAGCCGAGAGTACTCTGTGCTGGGGGCTGCGCAAGATAAGTTGCGCACGACACATGTAGTCATAGAAACATGAATACATAACCTAACGTAGCATGACGTAACGTTTGATTTTATTCCCCATAAATTTTCATACCCCGGGCTTATATATGAAAATCGATTCTTAAGGAGTAAGCTCCAATAAACTCCAATAAAGCTATTTTATTTTTAATTTTATAGGGTAGGGGTTAAAAAAATATGTTCTCATATTAAGCTATTATTTTATTAAATTAAGTAACATAAATTGGTGAAAATAATCGTTTTACCCACAGGATTTTCAAAAAAATTTCACTTGGTTTGAATGTTTTATCTCTTACGTACATAACCTAAATCAAAATATCTTTTTTAGTAACTTTTTTCCTGGGGTTTTTCAAATTGATTGTATTTTTTTGTTTCGTAAAATTGTCAGCCATTTCAGATATTTTAAGCTTTGAAATTGACGCTGAAAGGGAAAATAAGAAAACCTCTAGTTTTCTTGAAAGCATCCACAAATTAATCATTTCCACACATTAAACTGTATTAATATAAAATAAATCTCCCATAAAGTTTCCTAAAGTTATGAGTAATTAACATTATAATATATATATATAAACACTCACGCCTGTCACCCAGAGGGGTAGGCAGAGACTACGTACTTCCATTTGCCACGATTCTGGCACACCCCTCTCGCCTCCTTTACATCCATATATCTACGCATACACGCTCGTCGGTTAAGGGTACTCCTAAACTGGCCCATTTTCAATATATCGCCAATTTGGTCGATAAACCTTCGTCTAGGGCGTCCCTTTCCGACTCTGCCGTTTACTTTTGCAGCATAAATTTGCTTTGTCACTCTTTCTTCGTTCATTCTTTCTACATGACCAAACCACCGAAGCATTCCTTTCTTAATCCTGGTCACAACGTCGTCTTGCAAACCACACTTTTCTCTTATCACACTATTTCTCACCCTGTCATCAGATTCAGCCCTAGCATACTCCTTAATGACCGCATTTCTACAGCATTTATTCTACTCTCATGCTTCTTCTGCCAGACCCAACTTTCACTACCATACATTAAAGTAAGGAATAAAACAGCATTATAAATTGCCAAACGTACCTTTTTTGACACATTCTGACTCTTCATAATAGCGTGTAGAGCCACATTTACTCTATTTCCTGCGTTCACTCGTCGTTCTATATCCTTATCATATCTACCATCCCTGCTAAATAAACATCCCAAATATACAAACTCATCCACTTGCTCAATCAACTAATTCTTTTCTTCTATTCTTATTTCACATAACGTTTTACTTTCTTCTCTTTCAAAAACCATCACTTTCGTCTTACTTGCGTTCACTTTCATACCCCTTTCTTTAATGACCAGTTCATTAAAGTAACCATCATTGCAACTCGGCCACCGGCGATGCAAATATTAATTGATCATCGGCGTACAAAAGGCATTTGACGGTTAACTCACCCATTCTCAACCCACATTCTTCAACTTTCAAAGTTTGCAAACAACTGTCTATAAATAGGTTAAACAGCCACGGGGAAGCTACACAGCCCTGTCTGACACCTTTTTGGATGCCATACGAGTCCGAGTAGACCCCGTTGATCCTGACACAAACACTAGAGTCCCTATAAAGAGACCTTAATGCCTGTATCAAACCAGCGCTCAAACCAAATGAGTTCAGTGTTTGCCATAACACATTCCTATCCACTCTGTCATAGGCCTTTCCAAGTCCATGAACGCACAAAAAACTTTCAGGTTTTTGGCCAAAAACTTCTCCGCAATCATGCATGGAAAGACTTGATCCGTACACCCCATTCCCTTTCTAAATCCAGCTTGCACATCCCAAATTTTTCCATCAGTTTCTTCCATAACTCTTTCAATTAACACCTTAGCATACAGTTTACCCACAATGCTAAGCAAGCTGATACCACGGTAGTTTTTACAGTCCTGCTGTGACCCTTTTCCTTTATATATTGGGACTATAACGGCTTTGCACCAGTCTTCCGGTACCCGCTTCAGTTCCCAACATAAATTAAACAAGGTGTATAGCAGGCCTGCTAACACTCCCTCTCCAGCCCTTAGCATTTCGAGTGATACTCTATCATATCCGGCTGCCTTACCTGCTTTCATGCTTTTCATTGCTTTCATTATTTCATCTACACTTATCTCCCTACCTCTCTCCATTTCTTTCGGAATTTGTATTTCACTTAATTCAGACGACTCTTCACTCATAAACACGCTTTCAAAGTATTCCTTCCATCTCTTTAAATTCGAAACTTCATCATTCAGCATACAGCCATTCTCGTCTCGTATAGCATTCATTCTAGGCTGTTTTGAAATTCCCCTAGCAGTTCTTACGAGTTTCCAGAACATTTTAATATTTGCCTGGAAGTTATCAGGTATCCTTCTATCATTTTTATCTGTTCTTTCTTGCTTTTTCCTTTCAACAACTTCTTTTACTCTCTTATTTAGATGTCTAAAGTCTGCCTTTTTTCTTTCAATCTTATCATTCATACCGCCAGAATTACCAGCTTTCGTTGCCAGTAAATCTAGCCATGCTCTCTTCTTTGCTTCAACTTCCATCCGTACCTCATCACCCCACCACAACGTATTATTTTTCCTTTCATTCGTTCTCTTACTTACACCACATACTTCGGTGGCTGCATCCACCCAAACTTTCTTAACATTATTCCATACAGTCTTCAGGTCTAAATCATTCATAGATATTTCATTCAAACCACTTATATTCTCCCTCAGTCTACATTTATACTTCTCTTTCACACCTTCATCTTGTAACCTCTCTATTCTTATACGCTGTAACGCAGTGGTAGACACAGATATCCGATGCCGCCAACGCCTGAATAGACCATTAATTTGGCATAAGGCCAAGTAATGACCGGTGCCTACTACTGCGCTCCTCATTCTTTCATCCACAATTATGAAATCTATCATGCTTCTATCATCACCTCTTTCCCATGTATACATGTGAATCCTCTTATGGCGAAAGAAAGTGTTCGTCAGAAAAATATTCTTTTCCACATATATACGTTGAGGAGATCTTCACCATTCTCATTTAGACGTTCATCGCCAAACGTTCCTAATATCCTTTCATAACCAGACCTCTTCACCCCAACCCTTCCATTAAAATCTCCTAATATAATAATATAATAATTTCATTTCCCTTACATTTCATCAACACCATCCTTACCATGTCCCAAATCTGCTCTCGGATATAAGTGGGATTAGACATCTGGGCGTACACCCCTAGCACAAACAACTTCTTTAAGCCCACTTTCATTCGTATCCATAGCAGCCTTGGGCTTACACATTCATACTCCTTCACACATTGACCCATTCTTTCTGAAAGGATGACACCGACTTCCTGGCATGCCCACTCGGTCTCGTCTACACCAGACCAGTAAGCGGTATACATGCCATGTGCAGTGGCATCCTTTCCCTTTCATTTCGTCTCATTTATACAGCAAATCTATTCCTCTATCATTCATCATTTCGCATACTTCATCCATCTTATCATTCTTGCTCCACATACATTCAGCGTAGCCAGACGGGCCTCCGCAATCCACTTTTCGCCCCTCCGGGAGACAGAACATGACGGGTGGCGAACCTCGTCGCCGTAATTAACATTTGTGTAAGATAAGCGGTTGATGGATATTGACAGGTTTGAAAAGTACTGTTTTGAGCTAATCAGCGCTTGGAACGTTCATACGTCCTTAATGTATCTTTTTTAGTATTTTTAAATTTCTTATGTTGGGTGTTACCTTTGTATTGAAGTTTGATTATACTAAAACTAAAAATATGATCGTAGGTAGGCAGAATAAATTGACAAAGACTAAGAGGTAGTCATCGGTCACACAACAAGACCTACAAAGCAAGCAATTCACGTTTTTACACACATTAAGCAACAAATTAAGCCATAATAAATTAATTAAATCCATGTGGTGTCAGCGTACGTGAATCCATTACTCCATCTTGTCTCGTGGGAATAGTAAGAGGTTAATGTGAGAAATATAATTATAATATCACGGCTCATATTGAATTTACCGTGTAGAGGCGGTGTAAGAATATCCACTACCCCATATTATCCTGAGGGTGTCGTAAGAGGCGACAGAAGGAAACAAATCAGGAGATGGGCAGCAGCGTCTTCCTAATAACGACTAAAAATAAAAAACTGCGGCTACTAACCCGCTTGTCAATCTATGGGAGATGCCTATGTTCAGCAGTGGTCTTTAATAGGCTGCAACGGTTACATTAACTGCAACTGTAACATCCCGTTTAGACCAGACGTAAAATAACCAGCCTGCAGACGGGCAGCATCATGAAAGTTGCGAGATGTCTGGTACGGCGATCGTCAATATAGCCGCCTAGGTTGAGGATTGAAGTAAAATCTTCCTTCAATAACGGAGGTTCATGTCCATCATTGACCTTTTAAGAGCTGACGATGAAGAATAAGATAAAATACGGAGAATGGAATAAAATAAAGACAGTAAAATTAAGTAGGAAACATCATTACGTAACGTTTATTATATAGTACAATTAAAAGTACTGTAATTGAAAACTTTTAGTTTTTACCAACTCAACACCATGATAACTCAACTTACGTAAAAGCGTAATTAAAATATAAAACTTTTCTACGTATATTTTTTCTTGGAATTGAATAATAAGCTCAGATAAGGAAAAACTATGTTTTTTTTCCTCAGGCATTAAGAGCACTTAAAATAATGGTATTTTCAGTTTATTCCTATGGTTTTTTTTTACTTTTCAAGGCAGTGTTCGACTACAATTCCACCTAATGGTAAGTGGCGATGAAACCAAAGATGGTAAATCGCACTATCTTAGCCTTACAAAAGTTTATTCATTCTTGCCTTAATGACGCCCAAATTGTGATACCCACAGTTACGTATTATGAAAAACGAAGCCAACTGTTTGTTTCGAATGTGTGGAATATGGACAACAAAGGGGTGAAACCCGCCGACCGCCTTGTCCGATGGTGGGAAAGCAAGGAAAAATAAATTTCCATCTGTCATCTTTTTATTTGCAGGGGTTTTATTATTGTTTCCACTATTATATACTTCGCTAAGAACGTTTAATCGAACACAGGTAGTTTAGAATGACAAGGTACATCTGAGTTAGCACGTAGACCGCTCGGTGGAGAGTAATGGTTGATAATAACCCCTGGGGATAAGATGGTCGCTTCCAAGCTGTTTCTTAAATAAGTTTTGTAAGTAATTTGTACAATGTACAACCTGGGTTATCTTGCTGGTTTTTACCAGGATAAAGTTTTTTCCGAACCAGTGGTAAAGTAATAAATGACTTTCGATAAGAATTACTTGTAATTTATATTAAATTATATTATCCTATTATTCTATTGTATTCCTTGACGCAGACTAACTTAATAGATACACATGACAGGCGGATGTACTTTTTTATATAAGAGGGGACAAACGAGCATGCGACTCACCTGATGGTAAGTGACTACCGCCGCCCATGAAAAACTGCAACATCAGGGGAAAATGAACGTTTGCAGTATCTAATGTTTCACATCTTTAACGCTGCTATATGTCGCCGGTCTGAGAATATCACAATTGGCGTGAAAAGATAGCTATACCACCATCTACCGAAACCCAAAAGATCTTATATTTTTTATTTTGCAATCCCATAGTCGCCACTTACGACACCCACTGGACGAAATGGGGTGATAGATTGTCTAACACCGCAATCACACGGTACGGTTTGCGAGAAAGCATCACCAGTGGGAGGGTGCGTTGGGAGGGTGTACTGTATTTCTTGTTTTAACTTTGAAACAAAGTCATGGTTGATGTCAATATCAATACGATTACGGCTCCGTGGCAAAGTGGCTTAGCAATGAGTTGCAACGCTGGGGGCCGCGGGTTCGAATCCCGCACAAAACAACTATTTGCATGGCCTACAAATAATTGTTCCGGGTCTGGATGTTTGTCCTTGTGCTATTTATGTTTGTAAACTGCCTTCACGATACAGGAGAAAATCCTAGTAGGTAACGAGGTAACGTTTTCTTCAACAAAACAAACAAACACACATTAAAAAATACAGTCGAATTGAGTACCTTCTTCTTTATGAAGTCGGTGGAAAAAGGCATTGGACTGACGACATTTTTATTTCTTAAGTCGAATAAATAAATATTATTTTTCATTTCATTCCCTTTTATTCCTTTCATATGACTGAATCCAAACTATATCGTCTTCTACTTTTGTAATAAATTCGATTATGTTGTACAAGAAAAATAATTCCATCCATCACTATCGATCAGAAACGCACTGACCGCGATACACAGGCTTGATATTCAATAAATGAAACGAATATAACGCACTGGCTAATATAGGATTGATGAGATTTTCGCACAAATGGAGGGTTTCGTTTTTATTATCCTGGTATTCTCATGAGGAAAGTTATAACACTGACAAGCCAGTTAATATTACCTGGAGTTATTTTGTGGAAATCCATTATATTTAAAATAAGGGTAAGGTGATTTAATTAGACTTTAGTGGTGTATGTTAGCTATGTAAAGCAGTAAGGTTTTTTTTATAGAATAAGGGTGACAAACGACCAAACAGTCTACCTGATGGTAAGTGGATGCTGTAGCCCATAGACATCTATATTTATTCTCGATTAAGAATCAAAATGCAGATACGTCGTCACTCTTGAGGACTAATATGGAATGCCCCGTTTCCAGTTAAAAGGGTCTCCGGTTATCTACACTCACCATAAGAAACACAGCAGCATTAAGCTGATATTTTACGCTGGTTTTCTGTGAGAGTGTGATCCTACCCCGGTTGAGCCGACCCATTCGTGCTACAACCATAATATAGCTACAGCATGGCTCTACGACGTATACTAGGTACCACGTAGGTACTTACTATCTTGTATTTAAGATATAAATTGATGTATCTATTATAAAGTTGCTACTGAAAATCAAAACAAGGGAGTGACACTCAGGTTATGCTCTTAGGGGGTTATGTCTTTTTTGGGGCATTCTACAATAGACAGGTGAATTTTTTTAAATACACAGTCTCATGATGATAAGATAAGCTTTTGTTTTTCTAATTGTATTTTATAATAATTCTTCTAAATCGGCATGAAATACTCTACTGTTGGACAAAGGGATCCTGTTGTATAGAGGATGATGTGTCTTAATTGTCACGTTTGGCCAGCGTTTTGACAATACTGTACTTTGAAATGCTACCTTACAAGACGTATCGCACTTTTGGCGCTACAGAAAAATACTATAACCCAGTGATATAATTACATGAAAACGTAGCGTATAGTATATTATTATCATTGTCATTTATTTGGGTTTGTAGACGATTGATGGCTCGGTAGCGAAGTATCAAAGCGTTTGGCAGCGGAGCTACGGTCACCAGTTGGAACCGCGCACGAAACAAGCGTTTGTATGGTTTGCAACACTAAATATTATATAGATTTTCTGTTATCCTTAATTTATGTTCGCATTAAAGTCGAGTCCTTTCTTAGTAGTTCATTTTATCTTTTATTATCCAGTGCACATTTTTAATATTTACAGTATATTCTATAAATATTAAATTATGTGCTGAACATGTAATTGTATATACGCTTCAGCAATACAAGATTCTATTGTCATTGTTAAGTTTCTTTAAAATAAGCAGTAAATATTATAGTCTATCATGAGGTTATAGTATCTATAGTGGTCGTGAGTCGTCTCTCAGTTTGTTTGTATTAGCTGCCAATGAATAATCTTTATTAAAACTGCATTTAATTTTATTCTACTAAGCCAGCGCTTATCTACAATCTTACCTGATGGTAAGTGGTGATGTATCCTAAGATGGTGAAGCGCACTGACTTAACAAAAGCCTATTCACTCTTGCCTTGAAGACACCCACACTGAAATTGGATGGAAAGACAGACGCTGGCAACTTATTCCACTCCTTTGCTGTACGCATTATAAACGTAGCGTACCGTTTGGTTCGAATGCGTGGTAAGTCAACAACGAAAGGGTGGAGACTGGCCGAACGTCTAGTTTTCCGATGGTGGAAGGGAGAGGGAGGAATTAAATTATGCAATTCACATTTAAATTAAATTACAATATTTTCTTATATTCCTTAGATATCTGATGTAGTAATGTTAAAGTAATAAATTTTTTAATAGTTTCTGATTCAGCAATTTCGGCACTTACTTTCATTTTAATGATTTCATAGAGGTCTTTGTTTAGTAGCGGTGTGAAAATGGTTTGAAATTAATAATGTTAGTGAACGGGTTAATCCCTATCAGACTTTAAGGATATATGGCAACTGAGATTCCGTTATGAACCTAAGCTCTAAGCTCAAATGAAGAAGATGGCGCGGATAATTTAATTATTTCTCAATTTTCATGACATAATTTTCAAAGTTTTCTGTACAATACATTTCTGTGATAAGAATCAGCCCTTTTTAAGATATTTTCTCTAATATTATAAAAGGAATTGATTTCTTTTGACACCCTACACGATGTCCTTGTCTTTTTTCGTATCCCTATTAAATCTGAAATCTATTTCCAGAATAAAAAATAATCTTTGTGTATTTTTCTTCTTCTATACCATTAAATGGTCTAACACTATAATATTTTCTACGCTACAGTTAAAATAATTACGTCTGTAAGCGTCTGTGAGAGACGGAGGTACGGAAGCTAGAGTGATTCTATTATGTGTACCCTTTTACTAAATTTGACATAGAACACTACAAGGAGAAAAATAAATATAGTACAATTTATATTTTTGTACTATTATAATTCAATTTTTATATTAAGAACTCATCAACCAAAAAAATAAACACCATTACAACTATAGAGAGATAAATCAAGAGCTTTTACTTGATTGAACTTAACAACTGTATACTGGATGTGGCTTGTGTAAATAAAGAAGGAGCGGTAAATTCCTCTTACGGATAAGTAGCATGAAATTTACTTACACAAATGCACTTAAATTAGCGAGTAACGAAAATTAGAGTTCCGAGTTCTATTAGTGGCGCGTTAGGTTTTATTCTGAATTCACTCAAGAATTTCGACTATTTTTTGTCGGGTAACCGACAAAGCCCAACGTATAAGTATTTTTCTTCTCTTTTTTTAAACGTTACTCCCACACTAGGATAATGTCTGTATTGTGAAGGCAGTTTAAAACAGAAATTGCGCAAGGATACGCTTCCAGACCCGAAACAATTATTAGTAGACCATAAAAATATTTGTTCCGTGCAGTATTTGAAACCGTGGCCGTCAGCGCTGCAACTCAGTTACAGCACCACGGAGCCGTCTATAAGAAAGCTGAATTGGCAATGGGCTGGTCATGTAGTTTGAAAAACGATTATATAATATTATAAAGAACATTAAATTAACAATTTAGTTACCTATCTGATAACGAGTGAAAACCAGAGTTGAGTACCGACAATCAATAAACAAAGAAGATTGGAAAGGTGTTGACATCTTCAGATCGGAACTCAGCTATGGATTAATTGCTGCTTGGTGGCAAAAATAGTTTATAAGACGGTACCAACCTTGACAGACTCTTTCACGGAGGCAGAGGCTAATAAGTCGCACCAATAATAAGAGTGTTTATAAGCGTGTATCTATGTGCCACGCTAACCAATTCATTTGCGAAAAAATCAAGTTGTAAAACATATAAGCTTATGCATTATTTGAAAAAGAGATCGTGTTGGAGCCATAACATGGCTGCAGCACTAATGTGTTGCTTCACCAAAGAGTACTATAGTTGATTATTGACGAGAAGCCAGGCACTTTTTGCTGATAACAAGGCATTTCATATTAGTCCTCTTACTCCTCCTTGATTCTAAATATTATATAGATAAAGGTGCACATTAGCTACAACATCCACTTTCTATCAGGTAGAATAGGTTCTCGTTTGGCTCTATGACTTATTACCAAATCACGGAATAAATAATCTACAGTTCTGATTTTTAAAGCGTACATCTAGTAGATTTAACAAAAAATGTCATTTGACTAACGAAATTTAATTTTTATTCGTCGCAGTAACAAATAACTTTCATTTTATTTCACGAATATTCCTTTCATATTAAAATAAAATATCTCGAACAAGTTTCTTAATACAGGCCGCTTAGCAATAGCGCATTGCATATTAAAAACATTGAAAATCCCGAAAGTTTTTCCAAACAATCTTTTAAAACTATATACTAGAAAGTTTTAAAACATAGTTAAAAGCTCTAAAGTGGTCGTGTCAAAGGCTTTATCTCATAAAACTGATAATGGCAATATCAGAACTTCGCGGACCAAATATTCTTGAGGATTCTGAATTCTTTCGCCATATCAGAAGATGGAACCCTAGATAGAAGCAATTGGAAATTCGATTTAACTTCGACCTTTTATCCTATCTGCTTCAGTTCTTTACTTAATCTTATAAAATATTGATTTTATTAAATAAAGTTGAAAGATAAGTACAATTTATCAAAAAAAAAAAGTTATAACCTGTGTTTCATTCAAATCAAATCAATGGATACATGTGTATCAGGACCTAAAGGATCAGGTCCCGGATTTATGTAAATTTGTTGCTTGGTCAGTATTAGTGGATTAGTAAAAATTTTAATTACATGCGTCATTATAGTCACCGAGATTATTACTTTTGTTTCTTGGATTTAAAATTCCAATAAGAATTCCATTTTCCAAAAATCAAATGGATTTTTCTTCTGAGCAAGAATTAAATCTCGCCAACCTATTTTCGCTTTATACCGGCGTAGCTCACTGCTTGACCTTGTTAACAGCCCGTTGGGAAATCTTGGACCGTCACCCACATATATATCTTGTATGAGATATGATGCTCTCCAATGGCACGTTATCATTGTCTTTGCAAAGGCCCAAGTTTCGTTAAGATTAAAGGCCTTCATATGTCGGCAGAAAGACACTCATATTTCCTTACAAATCACATTTCACGTCATATTTATTACAAAAATTACATATAAATCAAATGGACCCAATGATTTTGTTAACAAAACAAATAATTTACTTTATATTACGGTATTAATTATAGTTTTAGGAGACTTTACACCGTACCTAGTTTTATAAGAATACATAATATTAACCTACCACTACCTACATAATAGCGTGGTAGAACCATGCCACAGCCTTAATATGGTTGTAGCACGAATAAGTCGGCTTGACCGGAGAAGGAGGACCACACACTCACATAATACCATCATAAATAGCACCTTAACGCTGATGTGTTTCGTATGGTTAGTGAAGAGAACCGGAAACCCTTTTTACTGGAAACGAGGAATTCCTTTTTAGTCCTCAGGGGTGACAATGCGTCTGCATTTTGATTCTTAATCGAGGATAGATGTACGAGTAGATGTCTATGGGACACAGCATCCACTTACCATCATGTGGACTATATGCTCCCCTCATTCTATAAAAAAACACGTATTGAAAAGGAGTAAATATTTTTAGAACTAATTAAATTCTGTAAATGATTTACTTACTAAAATAAGTATTCGCTTAATGACGATGGTTCAATAATAATAAGAAAAATTAAAATATTATATTTTGTAAATACATTTAGTCCCTCGAGTAAGCCACTGTAAAAGAGGCCTATAACCACTAATGGACTTTTAGTGGGATGTAATGAATATATAAAAAAAATCATTAATTAATTAAGGCATAAAAATACATCAAGAATGAAAACCACAAGAGAAAATCTTTAAATCCTTCCCTAATGAATTATCCATTCGTGTAGTGCGTGTTTTTTGGTATTTGTTATTAGGTATTTTACTGTTATTCAGTTTGTAATAAAATTGTATTAATGTGTATATTAAGGTATATAAAATAATAAAAGAGTTAAACATATTTAAACGTTTTTAGCTTGACTTTATTCTGTCGTATATTCCAATAACCTGTGCAGAGACCAATTTAAAACTAGTATTAAATTTCTCATACTATCTCATTCACTGCTAGAATATTCATTTGGGACTAACTAAAACTACTGAATCGTTGCCTAAAGCTTTAAAGTACTATCAGCCATTTTCTCGCGGAATTGGCATAGTTAAAACTTCATTGTAGAGCAGCGAAATGAAATGGTTAAGTATCACGTTAATTTTTACTTAAAATTTATATAATATGTTCTCGAAAGTTCTTAAAAATCTCTTCGCAAAGTCTCATTCTTAGATATATTTTAAGGAATTTATATTCTTAATTGTTAATTTCTCTTCGGTATGCTGTTTCATTGATCTCTCATTCATGTTATTCTCTCAATTCCTATAGAAGCCGTATATTATATCGTCGAATAGAAAATGTGACTATATTTATAACAATTATTCATTATCATTATCATCATCAAAGCCGTGGTAGCTCAGGTTATATACCCTGGTTTGAACCCCGCTGGCGCGAATGAAATTATTCATTGCAATTTTGTGCTAATTTACCACGTGCTCGACAGTGAAGTAAAAAATCGTGAGCAAACCTTCATGTCTGAGAAATAAAAAATAAAAAATAGTCTGTTTTTTCGTGTAATAAAAATACTCTCAATGTCGCAAGACACAACATTAAATATACTTTTATAGTTTGTTTTGCAAATAAAAGCTTTCTGTTTATTAAACTTTCGAGATACACGCGAACGAAGTCCAGTGCATAACCTAACCCTTGTTACCCTATGGGAAATCTTGCCCTGTCTTACAAGTAAATGAATCACGCCTTACTAAAAAAGTTTTCTTTAAGAAAATGTTAAGGAACGTAGAGTAAATGGTGTTTTCTTTTAAGGCAAAAATAAGTTTAAATTTATGAAGTGTTTATTTTTTATTTTTAGTTATTTTTTAATAATCCAAAATAATCGAGTTTTAAAAACGAGAAGGTTCTATATTCGATGCGTATGTTTATGTACCAGTTTCTTGGAAATGGCTGTATCGATTCAAATGATTCTTTTTAAGTATGTTTTTAAGTAAGTTATGTTTCAGGAGGCATATGAATATGAAACGAAAATTCCATCCCGAAGGATGTTAAATTAGGGGATAAAAGTTTTAACGTTACTTTTTAGTTGTTACTTTGAAATTATTTATTTACTCATTTATTTACACGTCCATACACAAATAAGTACATATGGTGGACTTAATGCCATAGGGCACTCTCTCCCAGTCAACCATTAGGCTTAACAGAGATAGACATATAGGAGGCGGTGCAGCAATAATCAAAATAGCGATAATAAAAATAAAATAAAATAAATAAAAAATTGAAATTAGGACCACTCAAAGGGGTAAGAAAATTGACCTTAAATAAAATCTAAAAAACGACTTCATAAACTATTTTATAACATAATGGTGACAAACGATGTTAAATGGATACTGTAACCCACAGACATCTACATCTATCCTCCATTAACAATCAAAATGCAGAAATGCGTTGTCACCCATGAGGACTAAGGTGCAATGCCTCATTTCCAGTAAAAAGGGTCTCCGGTTCTCTACACTCATCATACGAAACACAGCAGCATTAAGCTACTATTTTAGTCTGGTATTCTGTGAGAGTATGGTCTTTCCCTGGTCGAGTCGACACATTCGTGCTTCAACCATAATATAGCTGCGACGTGGATCTACTAAGTACAAAAAGAATAAAATAATTTCCACATATTAACGTCTGAATTCGATGCTAAGAACCCCAAATTCAGACGCTATCAAATGTTTGTTATTTCATTATTTTTAGTATTTGAATTCGGTTTGTACTTGCTATTAATTTTTTTTTTATCAAGTTTTATCTTTTCTTCTGCTTCAATAGTCTGTAAAAGTCGACGGCAATAAAGTAAATGCTGGAAATGGCCTTTCCTGTTTGAGTAAGGATTTGACTTCGTATACTTCCCAAATTATATTTACATATTTTTGTTAGTATTTGTATAGTCACTACCAATAACTAAGCACACTAAAAAAATATGTCATTATGATGAATGGTGACATATTTTTGTAGTAGTAGCATTTCACCCCCGTGCCTAGGAAATTACGTAAAGCCGTTGGTCTTGCGCCTGATCTCTATCCGGTCGTGTCGGATTACTGTTCCATCGGACTATGAGAATGTGAGAGGGCACCTGTGTTTGTGCCTGCCTACACGGGCATTATATATTACGGAACAATGTAAACTAATTATGTCCTACGTAGTTGGTTAGGGACACAGGCATATATACACTACTACTCTGGAACTCCTTGCCCGAAAACGTATGAAGAGCGCCAAAGGACTGTTTTAAAAAGTTGGTACATGACTTTTTTTTAAAAGAAGCGATGTTCGACGCTAAGAATGTTGATGGTATATATTTGATATAATATTTAGATGTTTTATTAATTGCAATTTTAATATGTATTTTATTATTATGTGAAACATATATACTATATCTATATATCACACATGTTTTGTTTATATATTTACATACATTATATTTAAAGATTTTGTATATTATATTTCTTTATCATAGTATGTATATATATATATATAATTGTATCTCTGTCTCTAATCTCTAAATCGGATGTTTTTTGATTTCAATAGCCTCGCGAATCATCCTTGGAAGGAATCGGTGTTCTTTAGCGAGGATTTGTGGTCTATCAAATCTAATGTAGTGACGGGGGCGATCCTGTACATGTTCACAGACTTCCCGGAGCGTCGATTCTTCGCATCACCTATGTGTTCTTTAACGCGGGTTTTTATTGATCTTTTATTTTGTCCTATATAGAGAGACCACATCACAATCAAGCTTGTACTCCTGTATCTTTGACTGATGACTGACATTACACTTGACTGATGGTAAAAACTGCCTAATCTTCTTCGGCGGCTTGAAGTATGTTTTAATGGAAGCACGCTTCAGGATGTAGCCAATCTTGTCAGTGACACCTCTGACATATGGCAGTACGGCAGGCACTCGCTCGACTGTGGTCGGCTTCACTCGTTCACTGTGACGTAGGCCCTGGACCCGAAGGTTATTGTAGTGCAAAACTTGCTTGACGTGTTGGAGCTCGGCGGCCAGGTGTTTACTGTCACAGATCCCTCGTACTCTCTGAAACAAAGATTTACCCACGGTAGCTAACTGTGAAGGATGGTGATGAGAGTCACCTTTTAAATATCTATCTGTATGGGTCTTTTTTCTATACACAGTGTGGCTCAAGGTGTTATCAGGATTCCGAACAGATTTCCGAACTAACACATTTAGAAAAGATAAAGAGTTGTTTGCCTCTAACTCCATTGTGAACTGAATTTTAGAATTTATAGAGTTAAGATGGTCTAAAAATGCAGTTATTTTATCTAAAGGTAGAATTGTGAAAGTGTCGTCTACGTACCGCTTGTAGAATCTTGGATTTACGGGAGAAGTAAGTAGGGCTTTCTCCTCAAAGTCTTCCATGAATATATCGGCGACAATGGGAGATACAGGTGACCCCATCGCCACACCATCTACTTGCTTGTAGAACTCCTGCTTCCACAATAGGTAGCCAGATGTAAGGCAGTATCTGAGTAATACTGCATATTTTATGGGCATGTTGTTTTCCTCCAGCCTTCTAGTTACAATCGAGATGCAGTCTTCAACAGGTAAGCATGTGAACAGAGACTGCACATCAAAACTGACCATAGTTTCATTGTCTGCCAGATGTAGGTCTTTAATCTCGCTGAAAAAATGGTAGGAATCCTTTGTGTGTGCTCTTATATGTCCCCTGAGCGGTGTGAGTATTTTCGCTAAGTGTTGAGCCAATCTGTAAGTTGGTGAATCGATTTGGCTAACTATGGGACGTAGTGGAGCATTGGGCTTGTGTGTTTTTGGTAACCCATACAACTTCGGTGGTTTGGCACACGATGATTTAATATTTCGGAGTGTTTCTTTATGAGATCACTAGTTGTTTTAAGTGTGTTATTTGTTGGGTCGTTTTTAACCTTTTTATAAGTCCTTGAATCCGACAAAAGTTCTTGTATTTTTCCCTTATCTTATAATTTTAGTCAAGTGTAATGTCCCTCTGCAAGATGCAGGAGTGTACAAGCTTGATTGTGTATTTGGTCTCTCTTATATAGGACAAACTAAAAGATCAATAAAAACCCGCGTTAAAGAACACATAGCTGATGTGAAGAATCGACGCTCCGGGAAGTCTGCAGTCTGTGAACATGTACAGGATCGCCCCCGTCACTACATTAGATTTGATAGACCACAAATCCTCGCTAAAGAACACCGATTCCTTCCAAGGATGGTTCGCGAGGCTATTGAAATCAAAAAACATCCTAATTTCAATAGAGAAAATGGCTGGGTGCTACCATCTGCTTGGGATCCTATAATTAATAAAATTAAATCCCAACCCAAGAATACAACTGCAAGACTTCAAGATACTGTAAGTTCATACTGCGTATATCGGAACAAAAATTAATAATTTTTAATCTGGAGATAACCGTGGTTAACTATGACATTGGGACGTCAATTACCTCAGTCCCCCCCCCTCCCCGTGACCATGGGTGCTGTAAAGTACTCGAAACGTCCTGAATATAAAATAAGTTAATATACGCGATAAAATCCGTAAAACTAGTTTTATTTAAACGTTCACATTAGTCACACATTAATCAGAATTGGGCACAGCAAGAATACCATTTTATTATTTAGATTACTTTCTCTTTAGAAAATAATATTCATCCACATGTAAGTTATCATCACCTAATTAATACAACATACGCATGTTATAATTTTGACCACTAAATTGTCTAACACGTCTTTCCGACTTTTCCTATTACCATTTCATAAATTCGAACGAACACGAATCAGCTAACCTCGCTAGCTTTCGTACTGTTATAGATCCTTTTATAGGGATCCGCTGACACAAAACACGGTCAGCACTCTCTTAGTAGCTTCAGTACTTTCTCATTTTCAAGACTAGCAATACCAGTCAGTCCGTCATACACTCTCATCCGAAATACTCGCCTCTCAAATTCAATTCTTAATTTGTGTCTTTCTATAATAAAATACAGTTGTAATTTCTAAATAGTTTTTTAAAAGACATTTCGTGAAGCCCCGTATAACATTGGTGGCAACGGTGAAGGGATCTATAAAAGGTCCTTGGTGCCTCTGAGGACTCAATTGTGCAATTACTAAAACATTCTGTGTTGTGATCTCTATAAATACTTACCGCTTAAAACTCGTTTCTTCGCTGAACTTCCGAAAACGATACCCGCCTGGCCGCATGAAAATTTATGCTAGAAGTCATACAACTGAAAGAAAAAGAAAAGAAAGTAGAAGAAGAATACCACCCAGCATCTGCACATCATTCGCAAACCGAGTCTACGAAGTCAACAGTGCTGCACACTTTCGCTGTTTTCTACGCTGTCGCCGTGTTCCTGAATCCTGATCAAAAAATACAAGTACATAAACCCGACATGTTCCTGTAAGTCCGCTCCAGTTTTATACGAATATTATAATGATACAGTCTTAAATATTGTGAATAATACTGAATATTTTATAAACTTTACAAAATATAAGTTAATTTATTTAAACAGTCAAATCAAAAAAAAAAAAAAATACAAAATTAATTCATATTTCAATTACACTGTCATTCATTCATTTTAGCATAATTCATTGTATATCAAGTGTCTTTTAAATATTATATTTTAATTGTGTGCCATTGCTTGTATTCGAGACCAGTGCAACGCCTTATCGCTACTACTCCCACGCGAAACGCCGAGTACCTTATCTTTGTTTTGACTAACCTCGTCCGTCACAATGCCTAAAGACGAACTACACCGGTTATTTCGACACCAAACATAGATCTCAATATTCTTTGTAAATTTATAAGTAAGTTTGACGGCAACCGAGAAAAATTAATGCCATTTATTAATAACTGTAGTAATGCTATGAACCTCGCGTCAGATCAACAACAGGATATTTTTTAAAATACATACTTAGTCAATTAGAAGGACGCGCTGAAAGTGCGTGCTCGATTAAAATATTTGAATCTTGGTCACAGTTAGAAGACTTTTAAATCCCATTCGGTGACAGAAAACATTACGCTGCACTGCTCTCAGACCTACAAGAATGTCGTCAGTCCAATAACGAAACGGTCAACCAGTACGCCCTACGAATAGAGACGTGTTTGTCTAAATTATTAACAGAAATAAATATATCAATACCTACTAAAAAAGGAGAACTGGCAGGCCGTCTCGCGGCAATGCAGGACTTAGCGTTACACACTTTCGTGGTTGGCTTAAACTCGTCTATCAACAGTAGTTCGATGCCGCGATCCTGATACGCTCAATGATGCTATTAATTTTGCCGTGTCTGAAGAAAAATATTCCAGGTGACTCGATAGAATACCCAGGATTCAAACCAAAGACGCTTTACTAGTCGTAATTTTCAACAAAACCAAACAACCACGCGAGAGAGGCCTTTTAATAATTCAGCTGGGTCTTCCTCTATGTTCAGAACTGATTATCCAGTGCCGATATTGTAAAACACCCGGTCATACATTAGAAACATGCCGCAAACGCGAGTCTAATAATCGACGACGATTTGGTAATGTTCAAAACAATTATAGTAATAATGTTAATCGCAATAATCACAATAATAATGGTCCACCGCCTCACACTTTCCCGAATCGTAATCAGTATATCAATGCTGCTATTGCAGACGATCAAAATGTCGATAACACCAACCATCATTTAAACGCGGAGGATTTCCCGTCCAGTATCGCACGGAAGACTAAATAGCGAAGCCGATACTCACCCCATTGCCAATCATAACACAGCATTTCGCCTTTTCTATTCCCGTTCCAACTCAATCTAACCGACAGGGTATCCAGCCCCAAACCGACAGATTGAAAGTTAATAATGCTACTTCCATTACCAAACAGCCTATCAACGGCGTCATATCGAAGAATATTTCGTCTCCTGCATCTATTCGTTCCAAGTCAATCTAACCGACAGGGTATCCAGCCCCAAACCGACAGATTGAAAATTAACAATTCTCAATTACCAAACAGCCTATCAACGGCGTCATATCGAAGAGTATTTCGTCTCCTGCATCTGAAAAGAAAGAAAACAATATTAAAATATATAACATCTCTACAAATCCATCAAAAAATATTACCTTTTATAAAGTTCAAACTTCTGTCTCGTCGAAATCCTTATCCTTGCTCGTCGATACCGGCGCAGCTATCAGTATTATTAAAGATTCTGCTGTAGAAAAATGCCTGAAATAAACAACAATACTATAGAAATAATTGGTATAGAAATGACTCTGTTACATCCCTTGGTCACATCCCAATTGAATTTTGTTCCTACCAACATAACTTCTACGTACTCCGGCGCTTGATTTGCCGTATGATGGAATCATCGGTAGCGACTTCTTTATCAAATTAAATTAAAAATTAATTATGACAACAACACCCTAAAAATATATAAAGATGAAGAGCTCTGTTTCACTAAGCCAGTCTATACTATTTCACCTGATGTGAAACTATCATAGAGTGCTGTTAGGAAATCCGGACATTAAAGAAGGACTTGTTCTCGATCAACCCCGTAGACTCGCTCCTAATAGCTAACTGCATCAAAAGTGAAGTCAAATTCAAGAATTAATATTTCGTTGTAAATACTTCCGAAAGCGAATTAATCGTCGATTCCGATCTAAAATTAACGCTACAACCTTTGGAAAATAAATATAATCATCAAATCTTTTATACTTCTTCGGACGGTTCACGAAATAACGCCCTTCTCGCACCGATCAAACTCTAAATCTTTAAGATTGTCACACCTAAACAAAAGAAGAGAGAGGCACTATGCGATCTTTGCACTTACTCCGATATTTTCATCTGCCTGGCGACAAATTAACTAACACAAACGTCTTGCAACACGAAATTCTACTTCATCTTCTATACCAATTACACTAAGTCTTACCGCTTCCCTGACATCATAAGCCAGAAGTAGAACGCCAATAAATAAAATGCTTGACGATGGCATCATCAAACCTTCGACATCACCCTGGTCATCACCAATTTGATAGTACCAAAGAAAACCGATGCGTCCGGGCGTAATATGTAGTCATAGATTAATCGTCGTCTGAACGACATCACTATAGGAGATTCCTATCCGATACCCAACATAACAGAAGTTCTTGACCAGTTAGGAAATGTAAATACTTTAGCACTTTAGATCTTGCTTCTGGTTTCCACCAGATAAGAATGTCCGAAAAGGATGCTCCTAAAACTGCCTTCTCCGTCCCGCAAGGACACTTTGAATTCACAAGGATGCCTTTGGGCTAAAACGCCCTTCAACATTCCAAAGGTTGATGAACACTGCCTATCTGGCTTACAAGGACTCCAGTGCTTCGTCTACCTAGATGATATCGTTATTTACTCATATGATCTTCAAACACACATAAATAATCTTTCTAACGTTTTGACAGACTCCGACACTTCAATCTTAAGCTCCAGCCAGATATGCGAATTCTCCGAAAGGAAGTATCATATCTTGGTCTACATTACCAACGAGGGGGTAAAGCCAAACCCAGAGAAAATTAAAGCTGTTCAACAATTTCCCCAACCTCGATGTCCAAAAGACATCAAATCTTTCATGGGACTAGCGTCATACTATCGAAGATTTATACCAAATCTATCCAAAATTGCAAAACCTCTTACAAACCTTCTGAAGAAAAATGTTCCTTTCGATTGGCAAAATGAGCAACAATTAGCCTTCGAAACTCTAAAAAATTGCTTGACTACTGCTCCAATATTAGCCTACCCAGACTTCACAAAACCTTTCGTGTGTTGTGATGCATCAAACTTTGCTATTTCGGCCATATTATCACAGGGTCCCATAGGGAATGATAGACCTGTCGCTTATGCTTCAAGAACTTTAAATAAAGCAGAGTGTAACTACAGTATAACAGAAAAGGAATGCTTAGCAATTCTTTTCGGTACTAAAGTATTTAGGCCATACCTGTATGGCCGTCGTTTTAAAATTATTACTGACCACCGCCCACTTAGTGGTTATTTAACTGCAAAGACCGGGGTCAAAATTAGTAAGGTGGAGGCTAAAATTAGAAGAGTTCGACTACGAGGTCGAATACAAAAGGGCAAAATTAACAGTAACGCAGACGCATTATCCCGTTTCCTGTTAATCCGGTTGTACAAAATGATACTATCTCAGATCCGCAACCTTCCACCTCCCACGAAGAACCCCAAACTACTCAAGATTCCGAACTCCTTCAGACATTCTCGAAGAACTCATTGAACTGGGTGACTTGGATCTCAGCCCATCGGAACTCCTGAATCCCGAACACACTGATTCAATTCCATTAGACGCAAATCCCCACAAAATTCCTGTAATGAATCAAATAAAGACTCTGAAAATAACTTGGCCCACTGCAACGACGACGATTACTCTATATTCCTTAAAACGTTTTCTAAAAGGATGAGACATTTAATACTTATATAAAAGAGTATAATGAGAGCCTTTAAAAGTGACTGCAAAACAATCCTAGTCCCTGTATCTATCGATTTTGACGAATCAAATCCCTACCTTGAAGATATTCTTTCCGGTTTAAGTGACACAAAGGTTAAACGAAGAACGAGAACTTCACTCGTTTAAAAGATAGAGTCTAAAGGCAAAATTTATTATCTTCTTCACAAAAGTATATTATTTTGATGACTGTTCCTATCCTGAAATCTTCAAGACCTAAAAGCCGCTAGGACGACATTATACTTTCAGGTAATATCAGTGAAATCGCAGTTTCTGATTTTAAGAATCTGTTCGAACAACATTCGTTTGTCAAAATATACGGCATGCTTATGTATTTATATAACAATACAAATATAACAATAAATATACATCATAACTCCATAATATACCCTGTACCAACAGAGATATCGAAAATTTAAAAGAAAATCATGATATACCAATAGCCGGTCACTTAGGATCAAATAAAATGTATAATAGAATTAAAGAACGTTATTATTGGAAAAACATGCGCAGATATAGAGAGGTATGTACAAAATTGCAAACTTTGCCAAACAAATAAACATTACGCAAGATTAACCGGTCTCCTATGCAAATCACAACCACTTCCTCGCCCATTTGAGAAAATAAGTTTAGATATAGTAGGCCCTTACCCGAAGCGGGTTTCACAAACTCCGATTTATACTCACTCCAAGATGATCTAACCAAATTTTACAGCCTATCCATTTCCAATGTCACCGCAGAAGAAACATGCGAAGCTCTAGTTCACTTCATTTCACAATTTGGGATCCCTAATCAATAATCACCGATCAAGGAACAAATTTTTTGGCTGACCTTTTCAAACGCACATGTGAATTTTAAAATAAGACAGATATGGTCTTCTCCATATCATCCCCAGACTCAAGGTGCTCTCGAAAGGAGCCATGCCACTTTGAAAGAGTATCTTAAGTCCTTCGTGAACGAAAACCAAACCGATTGGCACAAATACGTCTATACAGCAATGTTAGCCTACAACAGTAACGTCCATACAACAACTCAGTTCACTTACGAAACTTTTTGGTCATACGTATATTCCCGATACTATTTTCGAATCAAAAGGTAACGTTACCTATCCTGATTACATCAAAATGCTCCAGCATCGATTAAAGATTTCGAGAGAAAGCCCACAAAATATACAAATTTCAAAAGAAAGGTCTAAGACATACTACGACAGAAACTCTCGCACGGTCAAATATAAAATAGGAGATTACGTCTACATCAGAAATCATCTTCGTCTTCGCAAAGCCCTCCCTATTTGGAAGGGGCCTTAAAGTCGTCAAGGTCCACAGTAAATACCCTTACTCTCCTTATTAACAGACGCATGTTAAACACCACTTCGACGAAGTAAAACTGCTCATGAGATAAGTTCTTAAATATCAAAATTACATTCGTTTTAAGACATATATTTTAATACTTACAATTAATTTATACACTTTGTTTTTACATTATATACACATTATTATACAATCTAGACTTAGTAAGATTTTAATTATTATTTACAGAACCACCATCGCATTTTGCTATTATTCTTGCAACCGGCAATGGTCAATATGTTGAACGCATCGACAAGAGCCTGGTATATTCTTCGACCCTGTTGGTACATTGAGGATAATTAATGATCAATTTCACATCGTTATACCAGTAGACGTACATCCAATCCAACATCATTTGGAAAACATTCATGAAGTATTTAAAATAGTCCGATTTCAGTGTCGAGGAGTGCCGAAATAGATTATACTCAGTGTGAAAATATGTTACAACCCTAGAAGCACTTTACAACGACATCCTAAGAGATTTTAATGCGATTTCCATATTATCTTAAACGGTATGTCCAAGAGATCTGCCTGGTTCTCAGGTATTGCACGGTATTTAAACACATTTTCGGTACACTGGATGAAGATGACGCTGAAAACTACAACAAAGCTATTCATGCTCTGTTTAATAATGAAAACAACCAGCAGAATCTATCAAAAGGCATATCTTAGTTTCTAAATCCGCTATTCTAATGTTAATAAATCCCTGGAGGAACTAAATGACAATCAAATAAAGTTAAATAGCGCCACTGAACTCTTATCTTCTACTGTTAAAACGCATCTGAAATGTTAAATATACTCAGTTTTCAAACGAAACTATCAAATGTTTTAAATACCTGCTATCTAATTTACTTATGTCCTTCAAAGTTGAAGATTTGTTAAACTCAATTTTATTTGTAAAACCAACACCTTACATCCATCTATACTAAGCCCAACTCAAATGTAAATGATATAATTAGTAACCTAAGAATTATGCCAAAATACAAAGATTTTCCAATATCTCTAGAATTGCAACATTCATACTTTAATTAACATTGCCGATTTAGTATGTTATTATTTTAACAATAGTTTATTTTTATCATAAAATTACCCTTAGTTAGTTTGTTAGAATATAATATATATAAAAACCTACCCTTGCCAACTCACATGCTCAAGATCGAGCAAACTTTTGCCATGATCATCCCTTCTGAAAGTTTGAAGCGCTAAGCAAAGATAACAAGTTATGTTTATCTACAAGACATAAATAAGTGTAAAAATATCCCGACAAATACCTACCTTTGTGATGTTATAGATGTAGCTACAGTATCCAATAATGTACCCTGTGAAATAGAAATTATGACGAAAGCCTTGATATCAATCCCAGATAACTGTCCATTTAGACTTATTTCCGGTGATCTGGATATATGGCATAAACTATACAACAACAAATGGATTTTGTTCAAACCAAACCCACTAAGTTATCAATGGAGTGTAGTAACAATTTAACTGAATACACTCTATCCGGTACGGGTTTACTCACAATTCCACCTGATTGTGTAGCTTTCCATAAGAATCTGAAATTAGAAACTAAGCTCTACCCAGTATAAATGTTCCCGAATATATTCGGATTTTAATATAATTAATGATAGCTGTTGTAAGTTAAATAACTTTAACAAATTTTCAGTTAACCTTACGTCTTCTATAAATGTAAAAACCTTGAATTTAGAAAATTTAAAATCGTACGACACTGATTCCGATCAGATTATCAAACGACTAGACACCTAGAAAGTCCAAATTTGTATAATGTTAGTTTCTCTATAATAAGTCTTATATCTGTAGCACTTTGCATATCTTTTATAACCTATATAATTTGTAAGAGAGGAAAGTCTTTCAGAGAGCATTTAATTTTAACAAAGAAAATACAGAAAGTCATCATCACGCTGATCAACCACAGCTACGCATAGAGTAGCCGTAAACTCACTCAAGGGTGAGTTTCCTCTTAACAGGGTTATTGTTATAGATCCCTTTTATAGGGATCCGCTGACACAAAGCACACAGTCAGCTCTCTTAGTAGCTTCAGTACTTCTCATTTTCAAGATTAGCAATACCAGTCAGTCCGTCATACACACTCTCATCCGAAATACTGCCTCTCAAATTCAATTCTTAATTTGTGTCTTTCTATAATAAAATACAGTTGTAATTTCTAAATAGTTTTTAAAAGACATTTCGTGAGCCCGTATAACAGTACGAATGGATGGTACGATCAGGGAAGGACCACACTCTCATATAATACCAGCGTAAAGGGGCAGTTGTTTTGTTTCGGGAGTGACAGGAACGGGGGACCTTTTTTTACTGATAACGAGGTATTCCTTCTCTGTACTCAGGTGTCACAACGAATAATATATTATGTGTCTATAGGCTAAATGTAAAGTAAGTTTTGAAAACACTTTTGGTTTCTTGACAGAGATTTTTTTTACAATTACTCGGTTGATGGATTTCTCACACTCAGCGTATATCAAAAATATATATTTATACTGAGTTACGGACTTGGAAACCAGTAATATCTGTAAATATCATTTTATCACGTAAGTGCTTGGTAAGCAGCGGGAAATGATATTAATATCCGAAAGCCTAGTAACTGCCCACGCCTCGAGTGATTAGCAGTTCATATTACAATTTATACGAAAACGAAGTTACGAAAATAATTGTGACTGGGATTTGGTTCGCTTTTACTTTGGTGTAAATATTGTTCATGTTATTTATGGTAAGTATATATTGTTTCCAATTTTCCTCTAACTCTCTTATTTGCCTCAGGGGTAATCTATTTTTACTGAGAATATGTTCTTAAAATTATTTGTTCAAATAAGTAATTTTTTGCTGCATACGAAATTTCTTTTTTCTTCTTCAGATACCTTATCATAAATAAGAGGAGGTCGGTGCTCAGTCGTGGGATGTTTTAGCATGTCCAAATTATTAACAGAATTATTAATTCATACAATGGAATCAGATTTTTCGAACGGGCAAAATAACAAACAGGTTCTATGATTCGATCTATTAAATATAGAATTTTTTCGTAGATACAAACAAGGTTTTATGGAAGAAATAATTTATGCTTGTTTTTTTTCTGTAAGTAACGCTAATGGTTATTTTTAATAGCCATATTTAAATAATGTTTGGGCTATTAAACCACTTGTATTTATCTAAAAGAAAAACTTTCAGTGTTTTACAAATTAATGTGTTTTCTAAGCAATTTCTAACAGTTTCCAGGAGACTGTTAGTGCTACATCCTAATCGCGTCATCGGGAATGCTATCCGCTTATGTATAATTGCACGGAAGCCATCCGTGATTATACGTTAGCATAATTATAGCAAACATCGCCGATACGTTACAAAAGCAAGGCAGCCCTAACAGTGCCCTAAAACTGTTGTTATACTGTACTCTTAGAGCGCTGTATTTGTTATATTTACGCGAATACTACACCTTAAATAAAACTAGTCTTTACGGATTATATCGCGTGTTTTAATTTATTTTATATTCCCGACGTTTAGAGCACTTCACAGCACCCATGGTCACGGGGGGGACTGAGGTGTTCGACGTCCTAATTTCATAGTTAACCAAGGCTACCTCCAGATTAAGAGAATAATAGAGAATAGGAAATAAGTTAATATACGCGATAAAATCCGTAAAAACTAGTTTTATTTAAAAGGTATAAAATGAATCACAACATGACTTAAGAAGGTGTAATTTTAAGTTCAATCATAATAATATGTTTTATTTATTTTTAGTAACGCCATTGCAGTACCTACCTAAGTTTCTCTGTGTTCCTTTCAGATCAAACAATGTTTTTTCAAAATATTGTATATTAAGATATATAAAACAGATTGTAATATAAACTGTCGGGAATCAAAATAGTAAAATTAAACGCGATAAAATCCGTAAAAATATTTTTATTCAATAAACTGTCAAGTTTCTTGTATTCACGAATTGGATATAAGTCAAAAACCTGCCTGTTTGAATTTAGTAAAAATATATTTTAAATTAACTATATAAAATTATATAACATTCTTTATGTTATTACGAGTGTTTTGGAGTCGATATCATTTTTTTGCGCGGAAAAAAAGTCTGAATGTGTCCAATAAGGCACGTATGGCAACTCACAATGCTGTGTTAGTCCCTACTTTAATGTATGGTAGTGAAAGTTGGGTGTGGCAGAAGAAGCACGAGAGTAGAATAAATGCTGTAGAAATGCGGTCATTAAGGAGTATGTTAGGGATGAATCTGAATGACAGAGTGAGAAATTATATGATAGAAGAGTGTGGTTTGCAAGATGATGTTGTGACCAGGATTAAGAAAGGAATGCTTCGGTGGTTTGGTCATGTAGAAAGAATGAATGATGAAAGAGTGACAAAGCAAATTTATGTGGCAGAGGTGAACGGCAGAGTCGTGAAGGGACGCCCTAGGCGAAAATTTATCGACCAATTTGGTGATATATTGAAAATGGGCCAAACTAAGAGTACCCTTAACCGACGAGCGTGTATGCGTAGGTATATGGATGTAGAGGAGGCGAGAGAGGTGTGTCAGGATTGTGCCAAACGGAAGTCCATAGTCTCTGCCTACCCCTCTGGGTGACAGGCGTGAGTGTTTATGTTTATGTTTATGAAAAATTGAGACTAAAAGTTCAATATGACGAATATACAACACAAGAAGAAATCTAAACTTACACCTTTTTAAAAAACGTAGGATATGCATACTTTATATAACTCAAAAATGGAGGAATAATACGAAATATAGGACGTGATTTAGAAAACCATGCTGTTGTTAATTCGATCTAGAATATTGTAATTCAAGCTCAACATAACGGTTATTTGTTCAAAGGAATGCAAATTGATGTTACACATTAATAGGCAACTCAAATACGAGCTCTAACTATTTGGCGAGTTCGTTTAAATCAGGACTTCAACTTCAGTGCAAACTTTATGTGCATAATTAACATACTTAAAGCGAAGATATAATTGAGAATGGAATAATCTCTATCAACGCTAGCCTTAGTAGTATATAATAATTATTGTGTCTAAGGTATTAGATTCATAACCAGTCGAGTTTTATTTGGCTCAGTAGCGCTATGCGTTTGGCTGTATTGCTGTAGAGACACTAGTTCGAATCCACGTGTATCTTACTGTCTTCGGCTACTTCCTCACAATCAGGTGGGACAGTACTCAAGCAATTTACTGCTGCACGTGGGTATTTATTTGTAGTTAAATACCCACGTCCAGCAGTGCATTGCAGTTCTTTTTTTTAATGACTTTTTATTAAAAGCTAATTAATTAAAAACAATCACTTACTTTAAGGTAACAAATTTGTGTATTGCTGTGTACAAGCAATTGGTTGTGGTATAAACTGTTTCTTTCTTTGTCTTGCATTCTTTGTATATTTTAACTTCGTTAAATCATTAGAAGAAAAAAGCCGTTAAAACATATAGCATTTCATATCAAAAACCTTGTGTAATCCAAAGGGCCTAGGCCTAACAATAAATATATAGAATTGAAATAGAAGGAAGCCGAAATTGAAAAGACATTTTAATATGGTTTCTTATATTTACATGAATACTATTTCCCACTGAATAAAATAATTTTACGGATAATCTATCGCGTTTAATTTAACTTCAATCCACGACGTTTCGCCGTGACGTCACTGGAGGAAATGAGGCGTTTGACGTTCCTACGTCATAGCTAACACGGGCTACATTCAGTTTTTGACATTTTATAATTTAAAAATTTATTTATTTTTTATAGAAAAGGGTGACAAACGAACATACATTCTTGCTGATGCTATGGCACATAAGCACCTACATGTTTTTTCAATTAATGATTAAAATTTAGTCGAATTGTTGACCATGAAGAGAATAGGATGCCTCGTTACTAGTAAAAAGGGTCTCCGGTTCTCAACACTCACCAAGCGAAACACCGTTACCATTACCGTTGCAGCCTATTAAAGTCCACTGCTGAACATAGGCCTCCCCCATAGATATTTTATTTGCCATAGTTGCCACGCTTGGCAAGCGGGTTGATGACCGCAGTTTTTTATTTCTAGTTGTTATTAGGAAGACAGACACTGCTGCCCATCTCCTGATTTGTTTCTCTCTGTCACCTTTTACGACACCCATAGGATGATATGAGGTAGTGAATATTCTTACACCGCCACCAGCAGCCTCAAACTGCTATTTTACGCTGCTATTCTCTGTGAGTAGTCCTTCCCCGGTCAAGCCTACCCATTCGCTCTGCAGCCATAATATAGCTTCAGTGTAGCTCCACCACGTACAAAATAAATACAATTTCCTTTAAAATAAAAAAAAACTTAAAATTAAATAAAACGCTTTCGATTATATCAATACCGAATAACATTCTAATGGTTCAGGATCAGGGTTTTTTATTGATATGATTTAATATGCTTACGCGAAAACTGCATATTTAAATAGAACTAGTTTTTACAGATTTTATCGCGTATATTAATTTTTTTATTTATTTCATGCTCGCATTATTTTTTTATTACATGTTTATCAATAAAGTTCTGCGATTATAATTACATATTTATTAAACAAATGAATCACATCAACGAAAAGAGCATTTGTAAGGACATAAACATTGTTGAAAGTCTAGGATATTTTTTTTAAATCTACGGTATTGTATTGGTCAAGGACTTGTTGACGTTGCGCCCTAAAGCCCTTGTAAAGAAAAATCCTTAATTGTGAGCACCCTTTTGAAAGAAAGGGTATTGTTTGCAAGTGCGTTCTGAGTTTGTTACTGCTATATATTCCATTCATTTTATGTTTTATTTTAGTTTTTGTTCAACACACAGGCCCCCTGATGGTAAGCGGTTGCTGCGGCTCTACACTATTATAATTATCCTCGAATAAAAACAAAAATGTAGATGCGTTGTCACCCCTGAGGACTGAGATGGAATGCCTCGTTTCTAGTAAAAAGTTATCCGTTTTTTGTCGACCACCATACAAAAAACAGCAGCTCACAGAATAAAAACAGTTTGAAAACAGATCAGAACAAAACACAAAGAAATAGAAGATTAACTCGTAATTTAGTGTCATCCCAATACATACTTTATTTCGAACGGAATAAAGTTTAATTTTGATAACTCATAAAAGTAAGGATTCACGGCCTAGCTAATACGTACTTTTCTGTCGCACTGTCTCGTTCCTACAGTTGCCGTAAAACAATAATAAGTTTATAGGGTGGTAGATACAAAGTTTCGAAATATAAACATCCACCTCAAAAGTGCAATACCCGTTGCACAGGCTTTCAATATTTACGAAGTTTGTCACATAAACATTAATATTGTGATTTTTTCGGTTTATAATTTAAAATAAAAACACAATTAAGGTCCATTCAGTTAAACGACATTTAATAAGAAAATAAAAGTTATGACGCAAACACGGAGCAAGTATTATGAAGAATATGGCATTCATTTGTTTACTTATATTGGCGTCGATTTCATAAAATTGTGACTTTGACTCTTAATTGTGGTTCATTTGAGAGAAAAAATGTGTTGTGAATGGCTGTAAAAGTGAATCATACCCAGGTTGTGGTAAATAGAATAGAATAGAATAATTTTTATTCAATATAGATTACATGTGTAATTCTTATTGAAAGTCATTTGTTAGCTTACCGCAAGAAACCCAGCGGGACTTTTTTTTAAAGTAAATTTTACATTAACGGTTGTACAAACTATTTAAGTAAAAAAATTATTTTAGAAACTGCTTGGAAGCGACCAACTCATCCCAGGGATTTATTATCAACTATGTATTCATTTATACTATAATAACCCTTTTTATACAGTTTCAGCTTAATAAAACATTTAAACTTGGTAATAGAGAGAGCCTGTACACTTTCCGGGACCTTGTTGTAATAGCGTATACATTGCCCCAAGAATGAATTACTGACTCTGTGAAGTCAAGAAACTGGTATCACTAGCTTGTGTTTGTTCCCAGTGTTTACAGAATGTATATCACTTTTTTTACTAAAACTACCTTTGTTTTTGTGAACATACATTAAATTTTCGTAAATATACTGAGAGGCCAAAGTTAATATATTTATTTCTTTAAATTTATCTCTTAGAGACTCTCTCGGTTTTAGGTTGTAAATAGCTCTAATGGTCCTGTTCTGTAAAACAAAAATAGTTTCTAAATCAGCCGCATTTCCCCATACCAAAATCCCATAAGACATTATGCTATGGAAATAACTGGAATAAACTAATCTATCTGTCTCGACACTAGTGAGACCTCTAATATTTTTTACAGCATAGGCTGCAGAACTTATTCTGCTTGCTAGTTTGGCTATAGTGGCCCCACTGAAGCTTTGCGAGAGTGATGCCAAGAAAAACAGTGTATACAACAGGGCTCAGTTCTTCCCCATTTAAAAACACATTGGTACCCAGATTTTTAACATTCGTTGTTGTAAATTTAATACATTTAGTTTTATTTCCGTTTAAATGTAGATTATTAACGTTAAAACAATGCACTCATTTTGATATAGCGTTATTCACTTCGTCACATTTAAATGATTGACGTTTAAGTTTAAAAATCAAGGAAGTATCATCAGCAAATAATACTTTATCATGATTATCATGATCATACCATGCCGAGAATCGAGCCCTAAAGGACACCCATTAATACAGGTGACCCGGAAGAACTTTTACCATTGATTTACTTGATTGATTACCAAATATTTGCACAGGTAAATGAATTTTGTTTTAGACGAATTAGGGTGCCTCTATTATTATGAACTTTGTGGACGTTCCATGTGGTTAATACATAGGAAAGGCCTATGTATAAAAAGGGACGAAAAGCCTGATAAATTATTAATTAAGTCACATTTAATTGCTGGTTTATGTTATCCATGACCTGGTCTAATTAAAAGTAAGAGAAGCAGTCAATATTTATATTAATAAAAAGGTGGTCATAACGAAGTTACGAGTTTTGCGTAATAAGCTGACAGTACATTACAACTGCTTGCATATTAATGAACTATGACCTTATTGTTAGCACAGTCTTTAAATTAAAAAATGGATAAAAGTAAATTTTATTGTTTATAAATTAATTAAAAAGTTTATTTCAGATTTCCCAATGACGAAGTAACTAAAAGAAAATGGATGCTTGACATTGTATACTACTAAATAAAATATAGTATGGTTTGCAGTATGCATTTCAAAAAGGAAGACTTTTTGACGAAAGCTTACAAAAAATTCAAATGAAATATTAACTGTGCAACATTTTTATACTACAATGAACGCGTTATTTACCCCGTGAGTTCATTTTCTTGCGAAAATAGACACGATGTGGAACTTTTAAAATGTATATATAATAAATATTTACCTCTTAAAATGCCAACGTATGGAAAGCAAATAACTTTAAAGATTATCTTCAATTGTGCAACGTTGCGCCAAATCTTTATAAAACCATATTATTTGATCAATATTCAATCACAATCGCATTACATAATGTATATTTTTAATCCCCACAATGACAAAGATGTTTCAGATTTAGATCTTGTTAGTGATCAACTTATCAAAATTTTAATACAATGACCTAAAGATTTATAAAACAATGCAAACATGTTACTTTTATTTCAGAGAAATACCATTGGAAAGACTAAAATATAAATAAAATTAAATTTAACAAATAACAATGCGACTATACATAAGCTGCTAGTTGCCATTTTGTCCGTAATTATTTTAAATTATGGGCACCCACTTAGAAAGAGATAACATACCTTATTAGTACCTCTCGTTTCGGGCCCTACTTATTGTGAAGTAAGCCTTCTAGATCTAATAATAATTCTATGAAAACACGACAGATCATTAAACAAAAAACAAGACAAGTATAGTTTCTATTACAAATCAAAAACTAAGGGCAAATAGCTATAACATTACAATTACCTGCAAAAGCACACAATACTATATAAAAGTAAAACATAAAATTAATGCTTGTTACCAAGTAACAACGCCATTTAAAAAAATCCTCTTGTAAGATTTTCATATCAAAAACGAGTATACATAACGAGTATATTGTAAACGAGTCTGGGCGATCTAAAACTCGGTGTACTTAGCTTTTTTAAGTGGGTTGTCTAACTAGCATATAGCCCACCTGATGGTAAATGGATGCTGTAGACCACAGACACCTACAATCATTGAAGATGATTTGTCACCCCTAAGGACTAAGATGGAATGCCTATTTATCAGTAAAAAGGGGCTCCGTTTCTTGTCACTTATCCTATGAAACACATTATTACAGTTTTTATTCAGGTAAGGAATACAAAGTCCCACTGATGATAAGTGGTAGCGGCTCTACACAATTATATTTATCCTCGATTAAGAAAGAAAATATAGATGTTTTATTAACCCTGAGGACTGAGATGGAATGCCTTGTTTCTGGTTTAAGGTTATCCGTCAGTCGTCATACAAAAAACAGCAGCATTGTGCTGCAATTTTACGCTGATATTCTACGAGAGCGTGGTGTTTTCCCGGTCGACCCATCCCGTTCGTGCTGTAGCCATAATATGTTACGTAATCATTCTTCTTTATCATCATCAACCAGCTCATAAAAGTTCCCATCTTGATAGATTGATTCTCGACGATGGGTTCTCCCTTTTTAGGGAGGATTTTGACAATCTCACCTTTTGGCGCTGCTGCCCAACACCGATCTGGGTACTGTACGTTGTTTTTTATATAATATAAAGGTGACAAACGAGCACAAAGTCCACCTGATGATAAGTGGTTGCTGTGGCCCATAGAAATCTACATCTATCCTGGGTTACGAATCAAAGTGCAGATGTGTTGTCACCCATGAGGACTAAGATGTAATGCCTCATTTCCAGTAAAAAGGGTCTCCGGTTCTCTACACTCACCATACGAAATACAGAGGCGTTGAGCTGCCATTTTACGCAGGTATTATGTGAAAGCTTGGTTCTTCCTCGGTCGATCCGACCCATTCGTGCTACAACTATACTACTAGTATAGCTGCAGCATGGCTCTATCACGTTTGGCGGAAACGATACCATTATATTATATGCTGAGATATCATAAAGTCACTAATTGCGACACCCACAGGACGAAACCGTGTGATGGATTCCCTTTCACTGCACTATCACGGCATTGTGTGAACCTACCACATGATATTTTACGATTCAAGTTTTTCATTGTTGAACTTTGGTTGAATTCTCACCGGAGCCGATATTTGAGCAATTTTTTGATTTTAGTTTGTCGCCGTCTTTGACACTTCTCGCATTACTTCCTATCTATCTTATCGCAAAACTGCGCGTTGACGCAATCAAGTATTTGGCACCACCATTAATTAATAACTACATCATATAATTTAAAATTGTTACATTTAGTAATATCTTAAAATTTTATCGATATACACTTTGAAAAAATAGATTTAATTTTTTTTAAATATTGAATAAGATGATTAGTTTATTGAAAATAAAAACTCTGACGTCATTACGCTATATCCTCATTCAATTTCTAAGAAATAGTTTTGACAACACTTAAAATGTATTTCAAATGACTAATATGACAAAACCAACCAATTCTGGCACTTATTGGGGAGGCCTATGTTCAGCAGTGAACTTGTGAAGGGCTGTAATGACGATGAATGTTGGCGATAGCTGCCCCTAGTAGCTCATGTTCAGCAGAAAACGGGCTGATTATAAGGAAGAAGTAGATTGTATGCAATAAACGTGTGGTTAATTATTTATGTTTGCTTGTTTCAGTGCCAATGACTCAACTCGTCGCTATTGCTGGGGAGCCGGTCTACTTACCATGCGACATAGCCACTCAAGATGAAGACGATGCCGTTCTTTTGGTACTTTGGTACAGAGAAGATCTTGGAACGCCTATTTATAGGTAAGATATTTAAAAAAAAGGTTCATGGAATTATTAAATTCCATCAAAAGTAAGCTGCTTAACATAGGCCCATCCCATAGTTGCCGTGTCGGACAACGGTTGACAATAGCAGTTTCTTAATATTTTGAGTTGTGATCAGGAAGTTGCTGCTGCTTATCTTCCATTTATTTTCCCATTGTCGTCTCTTACGACGCGCGACGGATGATATGGGGTAGCAGATTCTCATACGCTACCATATATAGTGGCAGCGTATGAGACCGATACCCAGACAATCAAGTAATCATCTATTTTTTATCAGTCTATTGCCACTGCTGGATATGCCTTTTTAAAACTGCCAATGAACTTTTCTTTACGTATTAGTGCAATTTAAAAATAATATACCAAATTTAATGAGAGCGGGTAGCGTGACCTCATCAAGCCGATAGTAAAGAACAACCTCTCTACTTCGAATTCGAGGTGTGCAATAGAGTGGATTTTTCAATATGAATTTATATTAAGGTCTAATAATCAAAAGTTGTGCCTGAAAAATCTAAATCGGTAGCAAATAATATCTAAATATTACTGCCACAAGATTACGGGGTCTTCCCCATGAAGTTCTAAGGCTTTGAATAATACGAGGCCTCACAACTTGTGAAAGAATCAATCTGGCTTCAAGAAGTGATGTTGAATTGCTTCTTATACTTCATCTTCCTTCGTCATGCTTGTCAGCCACACTACTATCTGTTTTCAGTCTGGGTGTTGTCTGACAAAAACAAAATGAAAATCACCGGTGTCATGGGCCCCTCCCGCTGGCTTATTGGTCATCGTTAGCAGGCTAACTGCTTCCTGTCACCGGTTTCTTACGCCTGGGGTAAACAAAATATCTATACTGCAACCTATCGGAAGTGGTAAGATTTTTTGGCACTTCTCATTGAGACATTTACAATATGGTGACGGGTTCTTTTAATATTCTGATGAATATTTAATTTTATTCTACATTTGCATTTGGTGTCACTTTGTTAGAATCCATCATTAGTTTAGAAAGTATATTCTGGTAGAAAACTAAAAAAGAATAGAACCTTTGATGAGTCTGGTTGTCCAATGGTGGAAGGGAGTGGTAGGGTTTAAATTATGCCATTCCTGCGACCACTCTCTATATTTCTTATACTCTTAAAACGACACTGTTTGGAAGACGTCACATGTCGACGTCTACGTTTCGTATTCATGACGAGTGAACGCATGTGATACTTGTTTAATTGTTTCATACATAACAACTTTCATATCAAACAACTCACGCACATATGGTTTACACACATCTAGTGTGCACCCATCTTAAATAATGAAGGCTAATAATCTTTCGCTCACCAGATGTCGCTAGTTTACACTGAGGTAAAGTTTTTTGTTACCCAATGTCATTTAATTGAGAAATTAGTTTTAAGTAAATGTTTATCAGTTTCTAGAGTATTATAATTAATAAACAAAACAATGCCTCAGTGGTTTGTTCTTTAATTTTCTGCACATTCTTACTCTTTTATTAATTTTTCTACTGTTATTAATATCATTGTTTGGTTTATTGTTTATTGTACTATTAGTTATTTTTTTATTAATGTAATTAATAAAAAAATAACTAATAGTACACAAGGAAACGTTAACCTTTACATTTTTCGAACAAATTAACTTCCCCGCTATGAAATCTGTCAAATTACACCTTATTTTTAAGTGGCGCCGCGCTGGTGGCAGAAAAAGTCGTGGATCATTAACAACCTCACTTCGTCCATTTTCACAGTTCTCGTAGGATGAAAACGTGGAATATCACCAAGACACCACAATAAATAATTTTGTCTTCTGTTTAACAGTGTGGATGCCCGAGAACGAGACTTTGGTGTGGCGGAGCGATGGTCAGATGAAAGTGTTTTTGCTTCAAGAGCGTATTTCCTGCCAGAGAGAAGACCAGCTGAATTAGGAGTTGATCGTGTTCGAGCCTCCGATCAAGGAATATATCGTTGTAGAGTTGATTTCAAGCAAGCTCAAACAAGAAACTCGAGGGTGAACTTGACAGTCATAGGTAAGTCAATAATGTATAATTTACAGGCTAACTTATAATCGTTAAATTTCGCTTATTAAATTATATATTAATTATCCCTATATGTGTACCTTTCTATTGTCATTTATTAAAAAGAGAGCACTTTAAGCATTTCTGAAATTAGAGTCAATTTTCATGAGTCCCTAAATCCTTAAATTAATCATCACCATTATCGTTACAGCCCTTCACAAGTCCACTGCTAATAATAGGCTTCTCCCAAATAATGCTACAAAGCACGGTCCTGAGCACGTTACATGTGGAATGACATTCAATGACATTCTTTATATTAATAAACTACAATAAATTAATACACGAAAAATAATAAAATTAATTATAAATTATTAATTCAAATTGAAACAAAAATTAAAAGAGAATTTTAAATTAAATATTTAATCTTTAAATTAGTAGTAATCGTATCCAGTTGCTTGCTTTTAAACTTTTATGGGGTCAACTCTGTAGTAGGTCATACATTTTTACAGTGGTCTTGTATTAGTCACAGTCAATCAGTCCTGTAATACGTTCCATAATTTTAGGAGTTACTGTATTTTAATATACTAGGTGTCCAGAAAGAGTATCGGGTATTTGTTTTAGCGCTGAAGTTGATTCGGAGCGGCGGAGGGGTGCGGGTAGGGGATCGTTGAGTCCGCCATTTTATAAAGTTTTAGTCGCAATGGAACTGTACCCGAGGACATGTCGCGCTTTTTGCGTACGAGCGTATTATCGTAACGGTGATTCAATAGTGACTGCTCAACGTTTGTTTCGTGCAGAGTATTGTACACACAAGGTACCAAGTGACGATAGCATTAGAAAATGGATCCGGATGTACGAAAATACAGGTGCAACGGTAAAAATTCAAAACTCTGGTCGCCCTCGTTCAGTCCGCGACCAGGAAACAATCGAAGAAGTGAAGGCGTCAGTTCGTCAAAATCCGTCTTTATCCATCCGAAAGCGAAGCCAACCACTGAAGATAAAAAATCGTCATTGCATTCGATTTTAAAGTAAGATTTGCATTTAAAAGCGTATAAAATTTCATTGGTTCAAGAATTGAAGGATGCGTACTCGTAAATCGATTGAATTTTGCGAACAAAATGCTGCGGCGATTCAACAACTTTGAAAACATACTGTTCAGTGATGAAGCCAACTTTCACTTGAATGGGTATGTAAACAAGCAGAATTGTCGATACTGGGCAGAGGAGAATCCGAGACGAATGTATGAACGACCCTTGCACAGCCCAAAGGTTGTTGTTTGAGTCACTATGTCTGCTAAAGACATAATCGGCCCTTATTTTCATGAATATCGACGAGGCCGACCGCTCAATGTGAATAGTGACCGTTATTGCGATATGATGCGAAACTTTTTAGGCCCAGAGTTGCAGGAGTTTCAAGTTTTCAACTCAAGAACGTTGTTCCTACAAGACGGGGCCACTTGCCATACATCAAATCAATCAATTGAAGCTGTTAACCAATTATTCCCTAATAAGGTCATTTCACGTAGAGGTAACATCAACTGGCCTCCCAGAAGCCTCGACCTTAGCCCGCTTGACTATTTCGTATGGGGATACCTTAAAAGTAAGGTTTATAAGAATAATCCGACGAACCTAACGCAATTGAAACAAAATATCAGGTCAGAAATTGCAGCAATATCGACGGCTATGTGTCGCGTATTATCACCAATCTTCGTTTCAGATTAGAAGAGTGCCAGCAGCGTAACGGTCACCAGTTGGATAACATTATCTTTTCGAAATAATTTCCCATTTTGTGTTCTAATAATCAACAATAAAAAAATTACTTAAATACTAGTAGTTTTTTTTTTAAATTGAACTAACAAATACCCGATACTCTTTTCGACACCTTGTATAATGTACCATGATTTTAACACCTTATTTACTTTATGAAATTACGCTAATGAACGAAAGGGTTGTTAAAATTATTTATTTAATGAACATCAATATGTCCGTGCATCCTTAACAGCCTATAAAGTCCACTACTGCTTCATAGGGTAGATATTTGCCATAATTGCAACGCATGGCATGCAGATTAACAACTGCAATTTTTTCATTTTCATTAGTTGTTATCCCAACAACAACTACAAAATAAAAATAAACCCAATGAGGCAATCTATGGGTGAGGTCTATGTTCAGCAATGGACTTTTAATATACTGTAATAGTAGTTGTTATCAGGAAGATGTTTCTGTTCTTCTCCTGTTTCAGTTTCCCTCTGTTGCTTCTTACGACACTCACGAACGATATGGGATAGTGGATATTATTACACTGCCACTACACGGCGCATATGACAAAATGTAACAGTAATTTAATCGAGTTTAAATCCAAATTTAAATTCGTAACGGTAGGTAGGTCATCGACCTATTATGGAAGGCCCTTTTGTTCATGTTTACAAAATTGGTTTGCTTTCGGATGAAATCCAACTTTTGAATCTTGTTCATTAATACAAAATAACCAATCTGATAGCACAAAGGCTGGATAAGAAAGGTATCATATTAACAAAAAGGCTCGATAGGAATGAAAAGATTACAAGTTAATAAAGGACCAATCCGAATCCAATTTATTTTAAAAATATATTAAATCAAATTGAAGTTAAAAAATATGACACTGACAAAAGTAACATGGAGGCAGAAGCAATAACCAATGCAATTTCATACAATGAATTCAATTAAAACCTTTCCGTAGTACAGAATAAAGGATAAATTCGTGGAATTTTTTTGATAAAAGTAGAACGGCTTTGCAGTTAATTACACTGAGGCTACAAGCAAAAAATGTACATGAAGCAAATTTAAGCCCCAAATCCGCTTAGTGGGACAACTGTGGTCGATCCACAGAGTTATTGACAGTACAAAGCCTGATGTTATTAATCCTCGAAACACGGGTAAAGGCCCGAGCTATGCTTGATTAATGAATATTATACCAAGAAATACCAACACAAATCTCCGTTAATATTATTTAATAAATGTTTTGATTTTATTTTAAATAAAATATTTATATAATAGTTATTGGAAATTTGCGATTTGAATATCCAAAACCCCATTTCGTCCCGTGGGTGTCGTAAAACGCGACAGACGAAAACTGAAACAGGAGATGGCCAGCAGCATCTTCCTGATAACAACTGAAAATAATTAAAAAAAACTGCGGTTGCGGCCTGCCAAGCGTAGCAACTATGGCAAAATCCCCAAGAGGAAATCTATGGGGGAGACCTTTTTTTACTTATTATAAGCCAGTGATTGACCACAATCTCACCTGGTAAATGGTGTTGTAGCCATATATGGTAAATCACACTGACTTTGCGTAACAATAGCCTATTCACTCTTGTCTTGAAGACGCCCAGATTGTATTCGGATGCAAAGAAAGACGCCAGCAAATTATTCCACTCCTTTGCTGTACGCAAAACAATAGAAGAAGCAAACAGTTTGGTTGTAATGCGTGGAATATCGAACACAAAGGGGTGCAGAAAGGAGAGGGAGGAATTAAAGCATGTAATTCCTACGCACACTCACCGGATTGCATCCTATAGAATACTGAGAGGCTGACTACTCTGCGCCTGTGCTCGAGGCTAACAAGATTGGTTTCAACCAAATCAAGGTTAACAAAGAGTCTCTTAGGACGTATCTTAACTGAGTCCAACGCTGCTAGGTGGCATTTTGCATCATCAGCCCATATGTGACAGCAGTATGAAGTATGAAGTACTGCTGTCACATATGGGCTGATGCCCTTCGATGACCAACAAAACTCTAACTATCCCGATGCATAAATCTACATACTACTCGGATTCCTTTACGGTATCATAAATTACACTTTGGAATAACCTTCCAAGAGATTTAAAAGATGCTCCCTCAATAAATACATTTAAACGTAAGGTTGAGGCACATTATTTAAAATTACTTGATTAATGTTTTTGGTTTATATAATATTATAATTTCCTATACTAGATTGTATGTATTTTATTGGTATAGTATGTAATTTTATTTATATGTATATATACATTTGTATATATGTATGTATATGTGTATATGTGTGTATAAGTGTATATATGTATAAAGTACCATATTTATATTATGTTATATTTTTGAATAATATGTGAAAATAAGTTAGTTTTTTCTGTTGCGGCTCTACCCATAGCTCTCACCACTCTACCAAAGGTTAGCTGGCAGAGAATGCCTTTTCGGCATTAAGTTCGCCTTTGTACCAAATGTTTGTTTGTTTGAGTGCAATAAAGAATTTTTTATCTATCTATCTATGTTTAGCAGTGGACTTTTATAGGCTGTAATGAATGTATAGATGTACTTTTTTTTACCTTCATTCATCATTACAGACCTTTACAAGTCAACTGCTGAACATAGGCCTCCCCCAGGGAATACCACAAGGCACAGTCCTAAGCCACTCCATCTAGCGGGAGGCTACCTGTACGAAAACTTCCACTCGAAAAACTTTCTTGCCCATCGGCTGACGGTTCTTCGAGCTTACTACTCCGTTGGACTATGTCGGTTGCTCTGGTTATACTGCGGATATACTCATTTCTAAGTTTATTACGCAGAGAAACCCCGAGCAAAGCCCTCTCCATAGCTCGCTGAGCAACTTTGAGCTTCCACATACGGCTGGTAGTGAAGTAACACGCACTGGTTGTACAATCTTGTTTTCAAGTTTTGGGGTATATCTGACGAGAAGATATGTCGTAATCTCCCGAACGCTGCCCAGCCAAGTTAAATCCGTCGACTGAACTTTCGTTCGAAGGTGGACTTACCTGGTCGGACTATTTGTTCCAGGTAAACATAACATAGTAAACAAATTTGTGCTTAGTGCTCCCAACAACAATCGGCATAGGTGTACATGGACGTTACACATGATCTTTGTTTTATCTATGTTCATCTTAAGCCCTATCCGTTGGAAGGCACTATTGACGTCATTGAGCGTCATTCTCGCCATTGATGTTAATACCGTATCCTTTCCAGTCCAGTAGCTTGAAGACGTCTTCCAATGCTGCGGTGTAGAGTTTCGGGGATATAACGTCACCCTGTCTTGCACCTATCTGCAGTTGGATAGGTTTCTTAATCTGGTTCTGTACTCGGATAGCTATCGTAGCCCTACTGTACAAACACTTCAGAACTTTGATATACTGACAGTTAACATGGCACCGCTGAAGGGACTGTAGTAGCGCCCAAATTTCCACGGAATCAAAGGCTTTCTCATAGTCCACATACACAAGACAAAGTCGCAAATTGTACTCTTCGGTCTTCTGTACAATATGTCGAAGGGTATGTATTTGGTTTTTGGTTTTAAAGCCTGTTCGGGAGGCTGGAAGTTGTCGAGTCTGCATGCGAGACGATTTCTAATGACTCTCGAAAACATCACGTAGACCCAACTCAGAAGGGAAATCGGTCTGTAGTTCTTCGAAAGAGCGTTGTTGATTTTCTTGAAGAACAAGACCACCGCACTTCTTCTTCACGCTTCCGGTGTAGTGCCACCATGGAGGACGTAATTAGAGAGCTTCTAAAGGACTTCAAGTACCGGTTTTCCACTCACTTTCAGAAGCTCCGCTGTAATTCCATCCTCGCTCGGGGCCTCGGGACGTCCGGGATATCATCGGAATAGTGTCGATAAGACTTGCTCTTGAATCGTTACTCACACATGCGTGTGGCTCCAACTATGACGTGTACAGCTGCCCATAGAACCTCTCAATCTCACTCAAAATCGCAGGTGTCCCGGAAACGATGCTGCCACACTCGGTTTTCAGCTTCAAACAGTTGACTATTTCTGTCAGACAGATCTTTGGCAAAGACTTTGGAGCCCTAGTACCGCTCCATCGCTTCTTCAATACAAGCTGTATTAAAGTCGCGTAAGTCCCGCTACATGTATTTGGAGATCTGTCTGTTCAGATACCTGTATGCTGTCAAATCTGCTGAATACTGCAGCTTCATTTCCCGTCTAATAGCCATGAGATTAAGACTGTGATCAGAGAGTGTTTGTGTTATGACCGTATGGGCAGTTTCCACGAGCTTTTCATTCATATCGTCCACTGCATTGCAGCCTTCTAGGCACTGAAAACGATTTGGTAACTCGAGCTGAAAGTTTTCGAGGCTTTGGATTAGAGCATGAAGGGAACGTACTGAAAATATAACTATTTTGAGATACTCTCCCATCTGATTTGAATGAGATTATGTAGACGCGGATCATCGTGATCTAGTATAACGATGTACAATGATCAGTCCATTAAAATGCACTTGCTATTACAATAAACAGCCAATATGGCAAAAATATATTTACAAATTTATTTATTCATTTATTTAACAAATACAAACATTGGAGACTTTCTATCAGCAGTATCTTGAACTGGTAAACACGAGCGCCAGCTAAAGTAAGGAAATTACACATATTATTTGCACGATTACATAAGATAAATGAATCTACAAAAATATTATATATTTGCGCCAATATCTGTTGAGCGAGGTTTTCTTATGGCGATATTTTTTAAAGGAACTTTATCCGCGACTGGTCGACAATAGATTAGGTTCCTTTTTTTGCCAAAAGACTAAGTATAGCCATTCAGTGAGCAGCCCGTAATAATGGAACTAGCGAGGAATGGACTGCAGTAAAATGACCATTTCAGTTTTTAGTTTTAATCGATGAAAATGTTGAATTTAATACGTTATGTATATTTATAAAAAATAACTTAAAATGAACTTGTAAATTTATGATACATTAAATAGTCACTGAATATTTTACAAAAATTTCTATGCCAAGTTTTATATAGTCCCTTGTAGTGCAAAAGCTTTACAAATCGTTTTTATTATCATTTTAGCTGTTTTAAACCTTGGGTAATTAGTACTAATGGTTTCTCCAATTATGATAACCTTAAAAGACGTCCTCCTTTGCTTAGAATCAATTATCTAAATTGTGAGCCGCATAAGAAGTAATACTCTATTTTATTTTATAATTTATACATAAAATACAGTGACCTTGAAACTTCACTTATTGACTTACTACAACAAATCGATGTTTGTGAGCCCTACCTTCTGCTCTATTGTAGTGAAAAGGACGCTCCCTAGAGTGTGCTGAGCTCATGTTAGTATATCCTACTTAGGGTCGGATAAACCCAAGAGTGATATACTATCAAACGGACAACACTTAATTTATTAAGTTTGCTTAACTTTACAATATTTTATTTATTTTATTTTACGTTTAAGAACATTGGTATCTCAGAGAGAGAGAGAGAGGAAGAGAGAAGAGATTAAATCGCTCGCTGTAAATTTCACAGTACGCGCGTACCCCGGGTTCGATCTCCGTCGGCGCCAATGAAAATTTTAAATGTAATTTTAAGTACTCAACGGTGAAAGAAAACCTGCATGTCTAAGAAATAAAATATCTCGAAGACATGTCAAGTCCATCAACACGCATTGGAGCAGACTAATTACTCCATATCCATATCGGAAATGAGAGGAGGCCTGTGCCCAGTAGCAGGATAAATGTAATCTTACCTTACTACGTTTGAATTTGGAATAATCTCCATATTGTTCTTGCATTGGAAAAACCCTCATCTCAATAAATTATAAAGCCTGACACTGGTCAAGGATTCTTTTCACTGATCGCGGAGACGAAATTTAGCAAAGCAAAACAATTTGCATGCTTATAGGGATAAAGTAACGATATGTGTACACTCCAGTGTAAATGAGTTTTTGTTTGTTTAACAGTGCCTCCCAGCAAGATGGTGATAACGGATGATAAGGGGGACGTGAAACAAGCCATTGTCGGTCCTTATGTTGAAGGTGACACATTTACATTGAAATGCGATGTGTCTAGAGGTAAGTGAACTATGAACTCTAAGGTAGAAATTTTTTATATTATCCAATTTATGTACAATTTTGAGTTATGTTCCTTGTCATAATACGTATATGAATGTAAAAGAAGCGATAGAGATATGTTCTTATCGTGTCTATTGGAAATCCGTAGTCTCTGCATACCCCTATGTGTATAAAGAGGTTATTCTTTTCATGTGTCAATATGTTTTCATGAAATGAGAAATAAATAATTTATCGTAGGTCATTTGACGCAGTGCAGATGAGAGAACGACTCTGAATCCCCCTTTCGGCTTCAAAATGGCGGTCGTACATGAGAGGGGTATTAATTAAAACTCGACATGACTGCAACACGAAGAATGTAATACTGTCCCTAAATCATATTACGGTAGGGTTGCACGGTGTGAACGAATGAAATATCCGGTGTCAAACCGGTGCCCATTAACCATTACGAAGGTGTTTAAAATTATTGGAATGGACCCGAATTCTAATACGATGTTCGACCTTCGTAATGTTTTGACCTTAATTGAAGTGAAATGTAGGCATATACCTATATCCTAGGCATGTCATTAATCACGCCATAGAATTCAATCCTCTCAGACGTAACATTTGAGGTGAATTAGTTAATATCGACAAAGTTGCATTTATTAAATTAGGGTATTTAAAAAAAAGTTCTCATTAAAATAACATATCACGTTGTAATTAATTCAATGGCAAAACGTAAAGATACTAAAATATTATAAGATCTAATGTGTTATTCTGTTTTTTGGGAGCAACAGACGATCCTATATCAAACAACCAAATAGTTTGACCTTTAGTTGACCTACTAGACTCTATCCTCAATTTTTATTTTGTCATTTTTAGCAAGCACAATAATTTCAGTTTAGCTAAAGTCTATTTATGTGTTTATATTTCTGTGGGAATATGTTGCGTATTTACAGTATGTGTACTTAAAATTCAGAAAATTTGTATTCATGAAATGAATTTTTATATTTAGAAATTTATTGTTATTAGAATTATTTGTAAAACTTTTATGTTTTGCTTCCTAGTATTTTCTGTTTGACCTAAAGGTAACACTGGGAGATCACAACTTGTGGCAATAAGCCCGCCTTTTCTATGTTTATATAAAATAGGAATTCATTTCATGAAAATATTAGCTTTTTTTGAAAGATCATTACTGCATAATAAAAGAGTGATGCCCTATGACATGATATTTCTTTCTGCAATTTTTTTTATAGGATAAAGGTGACAAACGAGCACACAGTCCACCCGATGGCAAGTGGCCGCTGTTGCCCATAGACACCTACATCTATCCTCAATTACGAATTTAAATGCAGATGCGTTGTCACCCGACTAAGATGGAATGCCTCGTTTCCAGTAAAAAGGGTCTCCGGTTCTGTACACTCACCATATAAAACACAGCAGCGCTAAGCCGCTATTTTACGCTGGTATTCTGTGAGAGCGTGGACCCTCCCCGGCCGAGCCGACCCATTCGTGCTACGACTATACTATTTATACAGCTGTAGCATGGCTCTACCACGTAAATAATGCTGTCAGAGAAAAAAAATATTTTTCTATGACAGCACTATTTTAATGAAGCGTCTTACGTACTTAGCAAAAAAAAAAAGCTACTGCTAGAAAATTGTAAGTGATATTTGAAAATTAATTAACGTATTTAATTTCTGTGTCAGGTCGACCGAGGCCGTGGGTGAAGTGGTATCGCGATGAAGTAGAAGTAGACACACCGGCGACAGCACTTCAAGGGAATGCTGTACGTGGAGTCATCCACGTGGGGCCTCTGACGAGAGCTGATGTGCGCGCCGCACTAACGTGTAGAGCGTCTAACCATTTGAGGGCACACCCCATTGAAACAACCCTTACTTTGGATATGAACTGTAAGCTATGTTTACTTAATAATATCATTAATTTTTCTATAGAAGCGGGGGCAAACGAGCACTGAGGCTCGCCTTATGGTAAGTAACTACCGCCGCCCATGAACCACTGCAACACCAGGGGAATTGCAAGTGCGATGCCGGCTTTTTACAAAGGAATAAGCTCTTTTCTTGAAGGTTCCTAAGCCATATTGGTACGGAAAAATGGCCGGTGGTAAACTATTCCACAAAGAGGTTGTACAAGGAAGAAAACTCCCACTAAAACGCACAGTGGTAGACCGCCAAGCATCCAGATGAGTGGATGGTAACGTGAGTTTTGTCGCGATGTACGTTCGTGAAATTTGGCGTCTGGAATTAATCCAAACAATTTCTCAGAGCACTCTCCATAGATAATGCAATAGAAAATGCAAAGTGATGCAACATCCCCTCGCAGTGCCAGTGAGTGGAGCCGATCAGAAAGAACTCGGTCTTGGATTATTCGAGCCGCTCTGTGCTGAATGCGGTTAAGTGGAAGGAGCTGGCACTGTGGTGCCCCAGACCAGAGATGAGAGAAGTATTCCATATAAGACCAAACATGCGTCTTGTAAAATTGCAAGCAGTGTGCCGCAATGAAATACTGTCCCGCTCTGCTGAGCACGCCCAGCTTTTTAATGTGTTCTTTAAATGAATCAATGGCTTAATTGCCCACTACTAACCGAGTGGTAACGGTGTATGAAGAAGAAAGCAACAAGTAGTTGACGAGTAAAACAATTAAAAATAGGTTTGTGGAAGTTCTGCACACACTGTTTTAACAGTCCACAACAATTTTCTGTTAGACATTATGCCTGCCACTTGAGGAAGGAATTGACTTAATTACGCTTAGTGGCAAGCAAATTGACGCCTGAAATACCTACCATAATGTTTAGCATTATTGACGCAATTTCCCGTTTTTGTTATTTTTTGTTATTTTAATCTGCTTAATAACCAGTCTGTAGCAAACAACTCTCGGGCCTTTCCTGTTGATGGGACGATTTACCATAATCGCCAAGTTTTGCAGGTGAATCAAGAATTGCTATATTAGACGCATTTTGCATCTTTTACACTGCTATCTGTCAACGATCTGAGTATTACGCCTGGCGTTATAAACTTTTTTTGGCAATTCCCATATTACGAAATGATCACTCTTACGTCATCAACGAACGGCGGTATACATTAATAATACTAAAGAAAAAAGTGTCAATAAATAAAGTTCTTGGTATTGCGAAAGTATTATATAAGGCTAACACTTCTATAAAATAATCTGGTATTTCTTTTCAATGAAAGTCATTTTTTTAAATAAGTAAAGGTTCTGTCGCTCTGATGCATCTGACTCCCTGGTAGATACAACAAAAAATATTAAAAAACTACTTAACTCTTACTTACTAACAAATAAAGTTGTTGGCACCATCAGATAATGTGTCTGATAGAATACTATGCCACCACAAACGTTAATGTGATAAAGTTGCTAAATTCGGTACTATCGACGTTCTGGGTAGTCATAAAAGAAGAGATACGAAAGCTCCATAGCAGTTCTAAGAACGTTGTATATTCTTATATATCCTATGATTTATGTTAATTTGACTCAAAAAAACAATTAACCATATTTTTTGAGTCAAACGTGAAATTTATTGCATAGAAAGTGTCTAGATCCGAGTCATTAAAAAGTCTTAAAAGGTTATGATTTTTTATAATCTTGTCCACAGTTCCCCCGTTAACAGTTCACATCCTTGGTTCAAATCAGCCATTATCAGCGAGTAGAAGGTATGACCTCCTCTGTCAGAGTTCCGGGTCGCGGCCACCGGCCTCAATCACTTGGTGGAAGAATGGTCACCGGATAAATAATGCTAAAGAAACGGTAAGGACCGAGTTAATCCAATTAAAATTCTTACAAGTTGTGAAATATATTATGGCTCGTTATTTTTTATTTTAGTTTTAAAACCTTATGGGTAAGTTCTTCATATTAATAATTAATTTAAATATAATGTTGTTTGTTGTACGTTGTTACCGTTTAGTGGCGGTGTAAGTATATGCACTACCCCATACCATCCCGTGGGTGTCGTAAGAGGCGACAGAGGGAAACAAATCATGGGATGGGCAGCAGCGTCTTCCTAATAACGACTAAAAATAATAAACTGCGGATGCCAACCTGCTTTCCAAACGTGGCAAATATGGCAAATATCCCCCCAATGAGGCAATCTATGGGGGAGGTCTATGTATAGCAGTGGACTTTAATAGTCTGTAACGGTAACGGTATGTTGAACTTTAAATAATGATAAAATTCATCACATCATGTAATATACTTGCTTTCTTACCATCCATACATGGCGAAGGCCAATGCGGTGTACTTGTGATGGGCTGTCATGATAAAAATTTAACATTCCTAGAATTTAAAAAGAAATAAAAGTGACAATGTCCGGACTTAAATCCTTATAACATTCTCTTTGGCAACCCTGGATGATTTAAGAAACTGTGAGAAATATCAATCATCATAAATTTATGAATTCGTAAATGTTTTAAAACCTATCTAACTCCCCTAATCAGTATTACCATAGGAACAACATCGCGATGTCAACTTAAAATAAGGGCACGTAAAAGTAATAAATGTAGATTGAATGGGGCAGCTAGTGCTTCGGGCGTACTCAAATCGGTCGTAAGGGAGACCCGGTCAGAGTTTCAGTTGAGGATGTTTGCCGTCACCAGTGACGAGAGGCGAGTAAAATATTAGGGTAGATATTGTGTTTTGTTGTTTACGACAGGAAATTAAAAATAAAATATTTGAATATTTTTCCTCTCCATCATCAGACCACAAGTTTATTTGTGCATGACGAGTTTCCATGCTTTCGTTGTAGATACTTAAGATACGCCTTAAAATAATCCACTACCTCATATCGATTCCCGTAGTGTGGTAACTATTATGCTTATGTTTGTCAGTGTATTGATGATGATGATGATGAAGATATACATAGTAGATAAATAAGCGTTTTGATGCATCATCTAAGAATTTTATTAATTTACCTGCATCACTTTTGTCGTACAATAACAAACAAATACAACGTGGATACTTCAAGAGAAGAGTGTTTAGGCTGTTAGTAAGCTAGTATATTTCAGTATCTGGGACTGCATCACCATTTTCCATTACGTTGGGTCGTAGTCAAGCAGCACTAGCTTATAATTTACAAAAAAAAATTGCATAATTAAGTCAATTTTGTCCCTTCATTCTTTGTTATTTATTTTTTAATCAGTTGAAAAAAACGTAAAATTTTAATACACAAAATATTCGTTTTCTTCCAAAATTAGCAATAGGAATGATTGGAAACATTTTGTTTCATGGCACTTTAAAAAAAAAATTCCAAACGTGCAAGCATCAACCAAAAAGAAAATTTCGATTTTAATTTAAAATAATTTTTGTTTGCTTGAGAATTTTTTTTAAACCTTTTGTTAAAATATAGTAATACATATCAACGTCAATATTACAGTATAATTGCCACTTTTAAGATTTTTATTACAATTGTAATTATAAAGCAAGAACACTGAAATTCGTGGCTATTAAATGTTAACATTTTCACTTTAAAGATTTTTATACTATAATTGAACCACCCATTAATTTAAGAACTTATTAGGTACCAATATAATTTTTATACAAGAAAAAAGAACAGCGTATACCTTAAAACAGTTAGGTCTGATGGGTATAAAGAAATAGTATAAATACAGGTTGTGAGGCATTCCATCTTAGTCCTCAGAGGTGACCACTCATCTATTTTTTTAAGTTGGTTGCAGATATCCATGGGCTACAGTAGCCACTTACCTTCAGAAGGTCTTTAAATTCATTTGTTACTACAATTTTATACGAAAAAGTATATGCAAATACATATTATACTGATTTTTACGCTGATAAGTTTTACCTTTAGAAATGTTAATTTTACCGTTTTTTATTTTGTTGGCATTACACAAAGATCGTTATGATCATTAGGATCTTGAAGTTTATTAACAAAATAAAGCAACAGATAGAACCTCGTGGTACTTACATGAATTTTCATAAGTGTAAATTATGTAACAACTCGTTCATGAAACTAAGATTGTTCAACATGAATTCATTTAATTAAGCGTTCATCGTCGAACATCGCTAGCAGAAATTAATATTAACGCGGCCTGATTCAATATAATTCTACCTTAAGAGACTAGCAATGGCTGTTTTAATTTATTATTTATCTGAAAGCCTTGATAGGACCTCTTTAATTTATTATAACAGTATCAGTCTTTGTAATTTGACGTCAATTTAACGTCGGTTATTAGTTAAATTGAAAAGGCATTTAAAATATTCGATTTAAAATTAATTTTCCTCAGTCACGGTGACTATAAGATAGTTGTTTGTCACCAATGACATGATTAAATAAACAAACTAAAATAGGTTTAAATCCTAACCCTAATAAACACATACATATGTTGTATGAAACTGGGAGTGATAAACTAACTTACAGTTCCCCTACTAAGTGGCTAATGCAGTCCATGGACATCTGCTAACTTCAAATAAATAAAGGTACAAATGCGTAGTCACTTCTGAGGACTAAGATGGAATGCCGTAGAGTCTATAATTATACTGTCTTTCTATACTCCTCAGTCCGGAAAAGCTATTCGGCTACAGAAATTCTAAGTAAAAATGTTTAGAAGAAATTCTAAATGTAAAGTAAGATACCACCCAGTAAATATTATGTACGAGCAATCCACCCCGGTTTCGCATAGGGTGATTTCTGGATCTCGACAACAGAGCCACCTACCGGGACCAATTCTGAATTTAAACCACCCAGGAACCTACTCAAACACACACAAAAAATTTCATCAAAATCGGTCCAGACGTTCTCTAGTGATATCTATTGATTAATAAATGTGACAATTGATTTTTATTTATAAAGATTTTTTCTTACATCGAAATTCTAAATCGAAAGTCTAAGTGTACTATTTGCATAACTGTATTTTTTATATTTTCATTATTAAATGTCGTAGGTATTATAGATATATTTAAAATAAACTTTAATTATGGGAGGTATTTTAAAAATTCCAATAGTACTTTAAGCCAGCACATGATAAATTTTGAATACAAACGCTCATATTGTTAAAATTAATTTAAAAAATTACAGACTAAAACAGTTTTAATATCTCACAGAATACCAATGTAAAATAGCAGCATTATTTCTTAAGATTAGAGACGACAACCGGAGAGCGGAGTTTGGTAACGAGGCATTTAATCTTAGCCCTCAAAGGTGACAACGCACCTTAATTGTATATCTTGTATAAAATATTATGGAATTCCGGTGTTAATATTAATATAATGTATCCAAAAAAGAAGTAATTTAGCAATTTTAATTGCTATTTCTCTCTTTTCAAAGTTTTCCATCAAGCTTTTTAAATTAGAAATTAGTCTCATCAGAAATAAAACAAGAAATACAAACGGCTTAAAAATTGTTTTATCAGATTAAATTTTTAATCTATTGCTATTGAGATAAATTAGTTTTTCAGTGTGAATTCTCTAGATAAGGAAAGTTGCTGACAACGGTGTAATTAAAATATCTACTGACTTTCCTTCCTTTGGCTTGTAGTGACGGCTTAAGAGAAACCCACCCCATGAGATCCCGTATGAATTGTAAGAAGCGATTGCGGAAAACTGAAAGAGATGAGCAGCAGCATCCCGATATCTCAATAATGAAAGTATAAAACGGCAATTGCCAACCCGTCTGCCAAGCATGGCAGCTATAACAAATATCCTCCTGTTATCCTTTAGGTGGCATATGTTCAGCAGTGCACTTTTGCTTTAACGGAATTATGAAAGAATGACATTTTCTTTATCCATTTTAAGTACACTGCTGAATGAATACGCTTTCAAGAACCTGCCAACAGTATACATTTCTTCAAGGTTTGTTCATATTCTCCATAAAAATTTAAGAAACAATTGAAGAAGAATCACGTTTAATGTGATGTATCTAAGCGTATAAAGTTAATTATACTATCTTTCAAGTCTTATAGTTTTCAATTTCCTTAAAATGACGCTGCAAATTCTTCACTTGTGCTACACAGAAAAGATAATACGACTTTTAATGTATATTACTTTTGATGCAATATGTGTTCAGGCCCCAAAGCACCCATTTCCAGATAACGGAAGCTAATAAAAAGGATGAATTGAAACAATATAGGTCTGAAAAGAGGACAGTTGAAATCCCCTAATTTCAAACAGTTACCTCAGGAGAATAACATTCCTTTTTAGGCGACTTAAAAAAGGAGGTACTCAATACAACTATATGTTCTTGTTTACCCGACTGCTGCAAAAGGAGGGTAATGTTTTTCGAGCGTATATGTATGTCTTTCTACTTCATTGGCATGTTCTGTAGCCTAAACGGTTTGATGGATTTTAGCATAAGGGTTATCGTTATATTCGCCTTAGATGTGCAGGTATTAATTTTTTAATGTATCGCGTTTTAGTAAACTTTTTACGCAATCGAGTTTTAAAATGACTGTTTTAAATATTATAACATATATATATATATATATATGTATGTTACGCGATATCCATTCCATCTTTTACAGCCTATCAAAGTCCACTGCTGAACATAGGCCTCTAGATTGCCTTATAGGAGGAATTTTGCCATAGTTGCCACGCTTGGCAAGCGGGTTGGCAACCACGGTTTTTTTATTATTTTGAGTTGTTATTAGGAAGATGCTGCTGCCCGACACCTGTTTCAATTTCCTTTTGTCGCCTCCCGACACCCACGGGACGATATGGGGTAGTAGATATTCTTACACCGTCACTACACGGTTACGCGATATATTCGTCAAAAATCGGGAACCGATTTTAATTATTCTTGGAATGAATTTTAATTCTCCACCATATTTTTTTTATGGGATAAGGGTAACAAACGAGCACACAGTCCACCTGATGGTAAGTGGTTGCTGTGGCCTATAGACATCTACATCTATCCTCGATTACGAATCAAAATGCAGATGCGTTGTCACCCGTGAGGACTAAGATGGAATGCCTCGTTTCCAGTAAAAAGAAAGAAGAAGAAGTAAAATTTGAAGAACAAATTCCACCCAAATAGGAAAATAGGGGATAAAGATTTTAAGCTATCTATTTAGACGACATTCTAGTTGTTTGTTAGCTTCATATTATTATATTCTTTACTCTTTACTTTTAATTTTATTTACTCTTTTGAGTAAAAAGTTAAAAAATGATATTTAATAAAAATAAAAGCCGAATTTAAAGAACTAAAAAGAAGAAAGTAATTTCACTGACATTTAAAATTATATTTCATTTAATGTTAGTTTTTGTTTAGTAACCAAATATACCAATATATTGGATCGTCTATAATACTCTATTTAAACTGGACCTAAAAACATAAATAACGCCAAATAATTTGTAAATTTAACAAATAACTTTTTTGTTATTTTTATTATTTTTTAGCTTTTATATCTTTAATTACTTAAGTTAATTCCCTCCCTTTTACATCATCATACAACCAAATACTCGGTGGGTTTTCTTCCCCTTATTGTTGATATTCCATGCATTGGAAGTAAACAGTTTGCTTAGTCTTACGTAATGCACACAGCAAAGGAGTGGCATAACTTTCCAGCGTCTGCCATTTCGCCCAAGTCCAATTTAAATGAGGATGTCTTCAAGGCAAGAGTGAATAGACTTTGCTACGTCAAGGCAGTACGATTTACAATCTACGGCATCATTATAACTTACCACTCGGTGGAATTGTATTCAAACACAATGTGTCAAAGTCAAAAGTAAGAAAAATATATTATACATTTTATACGTCCTAAATTACCCTTTTTTAAAGAATTTAAAACATATCTAAGAAAATTTTATTACACTGGTTGGTATAAATATGTATGCACTGTGTAATACATAAATAAAATCTAATTTTTTTTCACTTGCAGCTCTCCTCTGATGGAAATACTACAACTTCTACAGTATCTCTACAACTGACTAAAGCTGACGCTGGGGCCAAGTTGGCGTGTCGTGCTTCCAATCCTCAAATGCCTTCTGTCGCTGCCTTAGAAGACGACTGGTTGTTAGATATACAATGTTAGTTCATCATCAAAATAATTCAATAATATTTGTCAAACAATAATTTTTCCTGCCTATAAACCTTTAATTCAACAAGAAATTAAAATACGCGCTAATTAAAATATTGTTTAGAATAATTGAAGAATTTAATTTCCATTTTAAAAGCGCTATTATGCGTTTTTAAATTTTTGCTATTTAAGATTCTAACTGATAATCTCGTTGTGTTGTTTTAGATGTTCCTGAAACAACAGTCAGATTAGGAACAAATTTAGATCCAAAGAACATAAGAGAAGGTACTGATGTTTACTTTGACTGCATTATCAAAGCACATCCTTACGTCTATAAAGTGGAGTGGAGACATAACGTAAGTATGTCTATTGAATTTATGAATATCATACGAAACACAATCGATTTCTAAGGCTTGTCACCATTTTGTTTGTTTTAGCGCAAGACATTAGTGCACAATGTTGGACAAGGTATAATTATTACAAATCAGTCACTGGTTTTACAAGGAGTTGGAAGAAAAACAGCTGGTAATTACACTTGTGTTGGATTTAATGCTGAAGGAGATGGAGAGAGCAAGCCATTTTCGTTAAACGTTTTATGTAAGTTAAGTTTAGTAACAAAATATCAATAATCATTTTTATATTTATAAAGAACTGAGAGTATCTATGTTTTGTATATTATTTTTGACTGTCTCCTTGGTCTAGTCATGACGCCATTGCTGATCATGGTGTCCCGGATTAAAATCCCAGGTAAAGCAAAAACGAGTTTGGGTTTTTTTCAATAGCAACCCACCCATCTACGGATACAGGAAGTTGACGGTGTTTCACCCCCGTGCCTGGGAAAGTACGTAAAGCTATTAGTCCTGCGCCTGATCTCTCCAGGGTCGTGTCGTATTGCCATCCCTTCGGACTATGAGAGAGAGGGAATAGAGAGTGCATTTGTGCTTCAGCATATAATCCAATCCTGCGCAGGAAGCTAGTCTCCCTTGAGACTGGCCACTGTAACCAATATTTGGTCTGACTGACAGTAAATATCACGGAATCAATTTACAATGCAGTTAAAATCACTTGGTGACGCAAATAATTTATTCAAATAATATTTTGTTATTTTATCATTCAGCATATCATCGCATAGTATGAGAAAACTCAAAGTCACTAGCGGGCTTTAAATAGGGCTGATAGACTGTTATAGTCCTTAAATTATAAAATCAATTTCGAGCTCTTTATACTTAATAAAAAAATATCTTTTTTCATAAAAGTAAGTGTTAAAAACGAGCACAGTCCACCTGATGGAAAGTGAATAGAAATGTAATGATGTTGTCAACCCTGAGGACTAAAATGGAAAGCCTCGTTACCACTGAAAAGTGTCTTTGTTAACTGGTCTTGTCCGTACATTGATATTTGATACTACGTAAGCTTTACTGCGATAAATTTACTTTGATAATGCAACAGATGCACCAACATGCCGAAGTTCTCAACAAAGGGTTCATGGAGTGGCGAAACAGGAACGAGCCCATATCACGTGTCATGTAGATGCTAATCCAGCGGATGTTAGTGTAAGTAAAAATGTTTTTAATTAAAAAAAATACTTATTAGAGGGCCCATGGATACCTACAAATAACTTGGTCATAGATACCTTGTTAAATCCAAAGCCTAGGATGAAATGCCTTAAAGCCTGAATTTACACTGGTTCTCTTACATTTCAAACTTGATTCAAGATTGTAAGACATTGGATGCGTTATTTCCTTGTCTCTAAAATTGCTTTCAAGCCCACCTCCGATCTTATCGAAAAAGTATTTCGTCGGATACGGTTAGGATAGCGTCCATGTTTGCTCCGCTTATATTGTATATTATATCTTCGTATAAAGCTTATCGAAATAATATTCGGAACTATTATAAATCAACTTTGTACATTTTTAACGTGGTCGAAAGTGGGTGAAGAAGATCATCATCATATATAAAATATACATACACCTGTCAGCCAAGCGTGGCAACTATGGCGAAATCCTGGAGGAGGCCTATGTTTAGCAGTGGACTTTTATAGGCTGTAATGAATGAATAAATACATGTTATATATGTATGTAAATACATACAATGTATGTATGTATGTATGCTGTAAAATGTATAAGCACTATCTACCATATAATGATCCTAAAATATTAGTAGGGCATCTTTTACATCTAGCAATCTTTTACATCTATTATATAAAATGCAAGGTAATTTTCTCAGTTCCGATGGACATTCAACAACACGGCCAATAGTAACGAGGTTAGCGACAGTTACGTGTCGAGGTCAGGCACAAGTTCCACTGTTACGTACACGCCCCACACTGAAATGGACTACGGAACGCTATTGTGTTGGGCACATAATCGAATTGGGAAACAACGCGTGCCTTGCGTATACCATATAATAGCAGCCGGTAAGCAGTTGTTACATCATTCTTCTTTTGGTTTTTGACCTTTTTTTTTAGAATACTAGCAACGTGCATTACTAATACCACATATAAGCACTTCAACTCAGCTTTAAACCATATTACACAAGTGGTCCACGACAGTAGTCAAATAGTGGATTTGAAGACATGACTTTTGAGTTTCGCAATCCGTATAATTAACCATTAGGCTATTGTTACTCAAATATACAATGAAATAATAAAACAATAAAAACTACGTAAGTATGTTTACTGTTTACGTTTATTTTAAAATAAAAAGCAGATTTATTAAAAATCATGTTATTTATTTCTTCTATTATGTCTATAAAGCTACGAATTAAATGAAGTAAACATAATTTTCCGCAGGTCGACCAGACCAAGTACACAATTGCACTGTAGTGAATGCATCTTTAACATCATTTGGGATTCGATGTGCAGAAGGATTCAACGGTGGATTACCGCAGTCATTCCTTCTAGAAGTTCGTGATATAATTTCCCAGGTAAAACAAACTTTATACAAAGAATAACATAAAGAAATTCTTGAATGAAACAAATTTTTACGGATTCTATCGCGTTTAAATTAACTTTTTAATTCCCGACGTTTCGGGTGCTTTACAGCACCCATGGTCACAGGGGGGACTGAGGTGTTTGACGTCCCGACGTCATAGTTAGCGCGGCTACCTTCAGTTTTTGAATATTCATTTTTGGTCCGATCTACGCAGATTGAGCTTACAGTATCTTGACACGTCGGGAATTAAAAAGTGAAATTAAACGCGATAGAATAAGTAAAAATCAGTTTCATTCAATGTGTAGTCTTCGCGTAAATATAAGAAATCATTATAAGGAAATTCTATTATTTATATAAAACAAGAATGACAAGCAAGCACAAAGTCCACCTTAGTATAGTTGAAGCACGAATGGGTCGGCTCGACCGGGGAAGAACCACGCTTTCACAGAATACCAGCGTAAAATAGTGGCTTAACACTGCTGTGTTTCGTATTATGAGTGTAGAGAACTGGAGATCCTTTTTACTGGAAAGGAGGCATTCCATCTTAATCCTCACGGCTGACAACGCATCTGCATTTTGATTCTCTTTATTAAGGAAAGATGTCGATGTCTATGGGTCACAGCCACCACTTACCATCAGGTGGACTGTGTGCTCGTTTGTCACCCTATCCTATAAAAACAAAACCTGATAGTAATTAAATGGAATGGCCCGTGGACATTAAGCCTCGTATAAGAATGAAAATTATTACATATATTCTTTGTTATCCGTAAAAGTGGTCCCAGGCTCTCATCAGTTTTAGCTCTAACGACTCCGAGCAGCAACAACTCATACTACTACACTGCAAGGAATTATTGATGATTTACATATACCCATACTATATCTATAGCTCACGTCCAGGGTGCTTGGGTGCTTGCCTTAATTTTCAGTGTCAACAATTTGTGTTCAGTCAACGCCAGCACTATGAAACTACTATTTTACTTGCTTATTTACATACTTTTGTTGAGGAAACCTGATGTCTGACACATATTTAAGTAACCTATTGGTCCGCTCCTCGTTGAGAAAATCTCTTAGAAATGAGAGGATGCTTTTTCCCCGCTAGTTCAACTTAAATTTCTCTTTTATATGCCCACAGGAATTTGTAGCAAACGTCTCGAGTGCCGTGCCACGTTTCACTGCCGTTGGGTTAGAACCAGGAAAGACTTATGCAGCCGCGGTCTTAGCATATAACGCGAAAGGGCGCGGCGATCCATATCCCCTTAGAGCTAGCACACTAAGACCACCGGAAAAACATCATGTACATGATAAGAGCTTGGGTAAGTGAGCTACTTAGACGGAATATATACACTGTATATATATCTATTTATGTTTCATTTAAAATCATATTTTATTTTACATTAGATTTACCAAGAACCGCATTTCAAATATCGGGGGCCATGTCGGCAGCAGTTGGTGGAGGAGGAGTTCTCATGGTTGTCTTAGTCCTTTTTATGGTAGCTGTACGTCAAAGGTGTGCAAAAAGGAAACCACGATCAGCACCGCCTCCATCATCTCAACCAGCATCACCAGACAAATTAAGAGAGAAAGATGATAGCGAAAGTGATGACAGAAATCCCGACATTATTCCATCAGACACAGATCATATGCAGGTATGTTTGTAGAATAATATTAATAAAATTTTATTTATTCTTAATATACATTATCATCATTATAACAGTCTATCAAAAGTCCAATGCTGAACATTAGCATACCCCATAGATTGCCACATATCTGCCATAGTTGTCACGCTTGGCAGGCGGGTTGGCTACTTTTTATTATTTTTATACTTATTAAGAGGATGCTGCTGCCCATCTCGTGTTTCATCATTCCCCTTTTTCACTTCTTTCGACACCCACGGGTTAGTATGGGGTAACGAATTCTGTTAGAGTGTCACTAAACGGCAATTCCCAATATTATTTGATAGATATTATCATATAATATTGATCGTTTTTTCTCGTTATGAGTCATCTTATTTATGATTAAAACATTTAAATTTGGTAGATTTTAAACTTGGTTGCGTAATGGCAGAGTAAGAGTATCCAAGACACTATTTCGGTATGGATAATATTAGAGTAATCTCATGGCTTCCTATAGATAGTGGTATAACCAACCCAATCGTGCCAGGCATAAAATAATTAACAACCCATTGTCATAACTGCAATAAGTCAAATCCACACAACCATTGAGGCTCATGTCAAACAGTATTTTATGACCTAATGATGAAGAAGATTAGTAACTATTATTAATACTACACCTACAAATATTATTATATATATATTTACGTTTGCATCCCAGTTGGACTACTTCCGTCAGCAACAAGTATCGACAATCTCACCGCCTCCAGGGAACAGGGCACCAAGGGGAAGCGTAGCTGGGGTACGTGGGAGTATACCCGGCTATTGTCCACTTCGCACTATACCACCTTCAACGCATCCTCAAGCGATGCATGATAATTCGGTAAGCGTGACACAAAAGAAAATTTGAGTCTCAAAATATTTTTAGATAATTGTGTAGTTGACATCACCATTAATAAACGGCATAAAATAAAAAATAATAATTAGGTAAATAAATAAATAAATAATATTTTAGTAATGTTTTAAAACTGGCTAGTTTTCCCTTTTAGTTAAAGATTTTTATTATTTTTAATTATGTCAAATGAGATTTTAATTTCACTACAAAAATTTAATATGACTTCATTATACTTTATTCTCATACAAACCCTAAGGAAAGATTTGATTTCACAACTCAAAAAATGTATTGAATTAACATTAGTGTCAAATACCAAGTTACTAACGTGACTCTGTTTACAGATGCAAAATAATAAATTTATTTAAAATATAATAATTTATATAATAATATATAACTGATCTGATATAATATAACTGATCTGTACTCAACTGAAATAAGTAACCATGAAACCATGAAAGACTTGTTTACGAAACAGCCGTTTTCTTCCATTGACTTAACTCAAACAAAATATTGCTAAGATATATTGACTTGTCTTTATGGATACGAGTATAGTACAACCTACCTCTCCATTAATATAACAAGATTATATTTTTTTATGAATATGACAGTAAAGTGAAAAAGGAGCTTACAGTCCGCATAGTAGTAAGTCGCTAATGCAGACACCTTAGACACCTGCTACTAACTTCAAAGTAGGCCACATATGCGTTGTCACCTCTGGGCTCTAAAATATAATGCACAAAGCTTGTAAATATACTGACACTTTATACATTTCAGACCAGACAACAGTGCACTCGCTGCTACTTGGCAGCAGAAATATGTAAGAGAATGGTACTTAGGCGGGCTCCTAGGCAGAGAGAGAGAGAGTACTTACCATCTAGTGTTAATCACTCGTAAACGGCTGATAGATTTGGATGTAATTTTGCCCAATAATAAAATAATATACTCCTAGATTAAGATTAACACATGGGATATCTTTATATATCTTTATATTCTAAATAAATAAAAATAAATATAAAATATATAATTCTTCTGTCCGATTGTATGTGACTAAACTCCTCCTAAATGGCTGTACCGATTTAGATGAAATTTTGTGGGTGCGATTTAGTTAATTCGAGAATGGTTTAGATTCACAATTTGACCCGGTTAGTGGCGCTCTTATCGAGACCCAGAAATCACACGTGCGAAGTCGAGGCGGATCGCTAGTTTTTGTACAAAAATTACAAAAATTCCCGTAATAAATTTATATTATTCCCATTTCCCCGACGGAGAAGCGGGCAAAAGCTGATTAATAACATAGAACTGAAATATAAACACATCAATCCCGTTTAGTTTAGCTTCTTAGTATCGCCAGTGTTATTTGAGTAGTGAATTGATTTGAAGGATTTAGTTAATTAAGAATTTAAATTAATAACTTGCTCAAGATTACGATATTAGTTTACCCGAGAGATTTACACAGCATGAATAATTATTGTTTAGCTGTTTGTCTAATGGTTGTTAGTGATTAGTTCAAGCCTGTTTGTAAATTAAATTGTCCTGTTACTTCGCTTCCATAAATGAATAACAGTTTAGTAAGATTTTAATGAAATCTAATTGCTTTTTCGAAGATGTTGATTTTTCATGTCTCATGTAATTTGCTGGCCGTATGACGAAATTCAAAGTAGGTACCTAATCTAAAAGGAAATCAGGTCAGAATAGATGTCTATACATAAATTGAAATTAAAAAGAATATATAATTAATACAACGCAAATAAGTTATTGAAGAGTGATCGATTAAATCTAAGAACGCTGGTATGGTGTCAATCAATGTCTACGCTACGAGAAATATCAAATATAGAACTGCAAGATCGAATTAACTAGACACACGACTTATCTTGGCTCAACCAGTGTAGGACCATACTCTTACAGAATACCAGCGTAAAATAGCAGCTTAATTCGCGAGTGTAGAGAAGCTGAGACCCTTTTTACTGGAAACAAGGCATTCCATCTTAGTCCTCATGGGTGACAACATAATCTGCGGATTAATGTAGATGTCTATGGGCCAAAGCATTCACTTGCTCGTACCATCAGGTGGATTGGATTGTGTGCTCCTTTGTTACCCGTATTATTTAAAAAATATATTATTTTTATATTTTTCTAATAAGCTAGCGTTAACGATTCTATAAAGTCAACTAGATTAACCCTGCTGTACCGCAAGCAACGGTTTAGTGTACAAGAGACGTCTTGAGGCTTTCGGCAAACCCCTTGCGGGCGGTTTGTAGAGTTTTGAAGTACCACAAGAGAACACACAAAGACATAAGCACTCGTTCGTCCTAACCTACCTGTGCCAATATAAAGTTTATGCGATATAGTCGGAGGTATACTTGGATACAGTGCCAGATAAGTGAGACAATCAAACATCAAAAATCAAAACTCAACGATTGGCGCAAATTATGGCACCGGCTAAGAGTAGACGCGTCTATGGTATTGCTTCTAAAAATTTCGCTGGGGGGCTATTTTACGCTGGTATTCTTACCAGCGTAAAATCTCCACAGCAGGACCTCCGCAGAAGGACCACGCTCTCACAGAAGTGAGAGCGTGGTCTTTCTCCAGTCGTGCTGACCCATTCGTGCTACAACCATAATGTAGGTGCAGCATGGCTCTGCCACGTATAGTATAGTACACACCATATCATATTATTTAGATTCCATGTTTCTTATTTCTAGACCGCTCCATCGAGCATACCACCACCAGCGCGCTTCGCTAGCGGTGCGTGCACGCTTCCACGAGGAGCGGGAGCGTGTGCTTCAAGCGGAGCGGGCATTCCTCTACAGCACTTGCGTACACTTCCACGTCCCTTACCCGCCCCCGCGCCCGCACCACGCCACACCCCCCGCGACACTCCTCTCTGACAGACAACGCAACTTTAGGACAAGTGTAAATAAAATGAACTATCGAAGTAAAGTGCTCAAAGTTTTTAGATGAGGCTTTGGATATCTCGGGGTGAGGTTTTGGTATATTTTCGAGTGATATTTTACATTCTCGGTTAATGGTTTTACAGCTCTAATGCATCTTTCTATTTGTTTAGCAAAAGAACTCGCGGTCCATTCGTTGGTAAGTGGCTACTGCAGCCGATAAACACCTGCAATCAACTCCAATACGAAGGTAATCAGTGTGATTATATCTCTAGGATCAGTATAGTATGAGGTTTTATATCTTAATGTAAATACTCATACACTAGAAATATTTTCTCACTTATTCTTTAACGCGCGACAAAATTTTAGGTTTACTGTTGCTTTGCAATAAAAATGGTAAAAATGAGGATGGTACCTAATCAGACAGATTCCTAGAGCTCGTGGTAAAAAAGCCTAAGGGTCCTCGGGGATCGCTTTTACTAATAATGAAAAGAATCCCATTCATTTATCACATAATTCATCATTTTCTTTTAATACACTCATGTATCAAAGTATGAAAGTTACCAAAACCCGCCTGTTAAGTTTTAATTACGTTAATAGTTAGGCAGAACGAAATTCTGAACTGTGTTACGGTTTGTTTGTATTATAAATTGTAAATACTTTAATAATATTCCAAACAATACCTTAGATATTGTAACTATTAAATATTAATTTAATGAACGTGGTGAAAGACAAATGTGAATTTTCAATTAATACTGTTGCTACTGGTTTTGTGTTAGTAAAGAATATCATTTATCGTTTAGTTTTATTTAAATGGTTGTGAAATTATCTACTATTAATGGGCATGTAAAATGTGATCATTTTTCTCTTTAAAGTATTTTGTTGATTTTAAGTGATGTTATTTATTTGTCTATGCATATAACGTAATAAATACATATTTCCATCTATATTTTAATCTTACGTTACTTTAAATCATGCTTAAGTTTGTCAATTTTACGGTATTTATAATAAACAATTAATTTCGTTTAAACGAAAAACACTTTTATTAAATTTGTTACAGTGTAGGTATTGAAAAAATATGGTTGCCAGAATTGTTGTTTTTTTATTATTGATACAAAATATTTTAACAGATTAATTTTATTGTATATATTATGTACTTACAGATAAATATTTTAGAGAGCTAGGAGCTACATGAATACAAAGATAAAATACAAAAATACACAGGTAGGCTCAAATGGTAAAACAAATATAAACAATGATATCCCAATATATACAGTTGCATCTATATAATTATAATATATGCATAGTTTATACAAAAACGATATCGCATAAGTGTAAATTATTATTCTGCTGTTTAAAAAATGGCGTCATCTATTTTTGAACGTTAGCGCATAATATGTGAAAGCGCGGCAAATAAATAAATACGTCATCAGGCACGTGGATAAAAACATCAGGATAACAATGAATTGTTAAAACTTATTATGAAGAGGGGGTATTCCCCGAGTGTGCTAATTGCAAACGATTGTAATTGAACAACGCCGCTATGAAAAAGCGAGTTTTACGATTTGCCCTTAATAATATAATATGCAAAGTCAACAGCGATGGTTTACAAAATAAAACAAAGTTTTTAAATAAATAGAGCAACTGTTTTAACTTTGTATTCAGCCCGTAAAGTCCACGGCTGAGCTTGAACATCTCCCGTATAAAGAGCAGGATTTACGTAATTACCACCCTTGACAGAGACATTGGCATCGTAGTAACCTTGCACTTTTAACGATGCCTGTCACCGGTCTGGGGATTATGTATTTTGTATTATATAAATAAGAGACGGTTTATATCGCCATTTATTGGTTGCCTTTTCCCAAGCCTCTTACAGGATAATATGGAGTAATGGTGTCTCTTATGGCGCCACAGCACGGCGTTCATCAGACCTGGTATCACTGATAGCAAATTTGAATTTTATATTCTGTGTAATTTAACAAAATTGAATATTTTTATATTATTGTTATTTTAGTGTTATATTTAAATATTGTTAACAGATTTTATTTTAATTAATTTTAAAACGTTAAATATTTTATTACATATCATTTTTATTATAGTATTTATTGGATGTTTCTCACCTAGCTAGATTATTCTGTTTAAATATATACTAACTCATAACTATTATACACAGTTTTAATATCCAACTTCAACATTCTTCTTTACTTTCGTCAGCTATATAAATTGTACGGATGAGCACATTGAGATATAAAAATAAGGGCATAAACATGAAACATTTAAGACGAAAGTTTATTATATCCATATTTTTTTTAAAACTAAAAACAGCAATCAGAGATGAATAGGTTAAGTATGTCATTATGTCTTGATTTATAATTTTTATTGGGTTAATTAAACTAGATTTTTTTTCAATTGAATATAAAATATTACAAACTATTTTATTGAGCTATTTTACTCTGCAAACAATTTAATAAATCTGCAAGTATTTTATAAAAATGGAATTGATTTTTTTATTAAATTTAAAAATGACTGCCATCAATACCCATTTATATCTCGTAAACATACCTAATACATTTTTTTATTAATTTGATATCGAATATTAATTAGTTAAATATTTAGAGGTTTAATTACTATTTCCAACTGAGGTCGTGAAAGTTCTAATAAACAAGTGTATTGAATGTATCTCCTCAGATATGTGATATCTAATTTTGTTAATTAAAATTTTCGTTGTTACATAGATTTAGAATAATAACTATAATGCTTAAGTTGTTGATAGATAATCTGTAAATAGTTTAAAATGAAATCTTTCTAACTGTCGGGATTATCGTTTTCATTAAAATATTGAAGAACGAAAATAAAAGAAAACTCTCGAAACTGCTAACTTGGTGTTTTATTTTTGACACTTCTCCAGCTATCCGTTCCCATTTGTCAGTTTTTTTCCGTCCATGATATTATATGTTTTAATGATAGATTCTTCCACTACATGAACTTCTTCTTCATCATTATCAGCCCGCAAAAGTCCACTGCTAGACGAAATCGTTACCGTTACAGTCTATTAAAAGTCCACTACTGAAAATAAGCCTCCCCCATAAATATTTTTATAAAAGGGATATTTGCAATATTTTCACGCTTGGGAAGCGGGTTGGCAGCCGAATTATATTTTTTTTAATTCAGCTAAATTTTTAAGTAGCTATTAAGCTGCCCATTTTCTGTTTTGTTTCCTTTTGTCGCCTCTTACAAGCTTACAACATCCGCGGGATGATATGGGGTCGTATTCGTAACGTCACCACACGGTTTAACTGGTCTAGATGGACATAAGCCTTTCCCGTAATAGAAAACATTTGCCATAATTGCCACGCTTGGCAGGTGGATTGGTGATGGTAGTATCAATTACCTTACACGCAAGCTGCTTCCTGTCGCCGATTTAGGTATTTTACATCTGGCTCAAACGCCAAGATTAAACCGCTGCCATCTGACGTCGGTTTAGCCGTGGTAGCTCAGTGGCTAAGGGACCCCAAAGTTGTGTTTTCAAAAATTCCAAAAAAAGTGTTTGATTTAATCTGCCATTTTTACTGTGTGCTTATTATATATAATAAAAAAAATCTCACAAAAGAGCAGACAGTTTCTCCGGGGGTTAATAATTTAAAATATTTAAATAAATCTCATCTACTCACTGGTTACACGCTTTACCACCAAGTAATTTCGGCACATTACTTGATGGGGAAAGCTTGCGCATCGCCGTAGGAATCTGATTAGGAGCGACGATTTGTCAACCCCATCAGTGCCCCTGTGGTAGCAGCGTCGACGAGTTTGGGCTCCACGGACTTTCATGTAAGAAAAGTGCTGGTAGGTTTTCACGGTACGGTTCTTTGAACGATGTCATCCGAAGGGCTCTTGTCTCTATGAATGTGACCTTGGTTTTAGAGTCCTCTGAAATATTTAAAGACGATGGCAGGAAACCTGACGGTATGACATTGATCCCTTGGGAGAGAGGTAAAACCCTAGTGTAGGGTGCTATTTGCGTAGACCCCTTTCATCTCAGGGGTACCCCGTTTAGAGCCGGGGCGGCATCAGAGGCAGCTGAACTGAGTAAGTGGTGCAAATATGAGTCTCTGAGAGATGACTACCTACATATTTGTGCCATTTGCTGTAGAGACTGTCGGTCCGTGGGGTACTCGTGCGGTGAATTTCCTAAAGGAACTCTATCTGCGACTGTTCGTTGCTGCTGGTGATAAGAGGGCTGGTTCTTTTCTCGCTCAAAGGCTAAGTAAACTCATTCAGCGAGGAAACGCAGCCAGCGTTCTTGGCACGATAGCACGGGGAGTAGGACTGTATGGTAATTAAGTTATAGTATTTATTAAAAATTAAATAAAAAGTAAATCTTGCGTGGACAGGAGACAAATGTGCTACAGGTTGTTATGAGTTCGAAAGAGAGTGACGATTGCTGATATATCCTTAGTCATTCTTCGCGATACTATTGGCTGCGGATCACGTGATCTTATACAGGTGTACCGGCAGGATAGTATTTACTTAAAGAATTTTCGTCTAACCTTTAATGCGTATTGTGACTGTAACCACTTTTTCCCAAATATTTTTGCAGCTTGTTTGTAATTTTACATTAAAATCAGTTAAAGTTGGTAAAAATTACCTTGCGTACATCCGCTCGATAAAATAAAATGATGTGTCTTACCTAGTTTGAAGAGCACCTCCCGCCCTCCCTCAATTGCGTGCACTATCCCCGTCACCACTAATCCCAGCACCACTACTCCCAACACCACTACACTAGAAAAGACACACCACTGACGACAATACGACACGTGTTTCGCCTCTACACGAGACATCTTCAGGTGATGTAGACTCTGCGGTGGCTGACCGCTAAGTCTATTAATTATCTTAAAATCAGTTGTTAAATACACGACTTTGGATTGATAGTTCTTAATAATTCAAGCAATCGATTACAAAGAAATCTGTTTCTTGTGTATTTTGTAAAGTGAAAAATGTTGGTAGTGTTATCACATTCTCAGAAAGTACATTAAAAAGTTGCCAAACATTGTTAAAAATTCAAGAAGAACATAAGCTAAAATATAGTGATGTCGTTTTACCAGTAAATTTATCTTTTAATTCCAACCCAAGGTTATCATGGTCAATGATAGATATAGATATTTATTTTATTTTCACAAATTTTTACAATATAACCAATGAGATAATTAAAAAAATCTTACTTCTATCAACCCGAAAATTACTTCCTTATTACCGATAGCTGTAATTATTGTTTTGCATTTAAGTAAACTTCATTTTTATCTACTTCTTGAAATTTTCATCGAATAAAATATATATTTCAATATATAAATATTTAAAGTAAGTATAAAAATTATGTAATATAATTAAAATAATATATGACAATATATAATATAATATAATTATGTGTAATATCATGCCTATGCATATCTTTTATTTCAATTGTAACAGCTGTACAAGATCACGTGATCCGCAGCCAATGGGAGCACGAAGAATGACTAAAGGCATATAGGCATAGGCGACCGTCGCTCTCCGTCGCACTCATTACAACCCGTAGCATATTTGTCTCCCGTCCACGCAAGATTTATTAAAATATTTTTAAATTAATAACCCCCGGAGAAACTATCTGCCCTTTTGGTGAGATTTTTTTATAATTATTTTTTTATAGGAGAGGGGGCAAACGAGCATGTGGCTCACCTGATGGTAAGTGACTACCGCCGCCAGAACCAGAGGAATTGCAGATGCGTTCCTACTCCTTTTTAAAAGGCCGGCTCCTTTTAAAAAGGAGTAGGCTCTCTTCTTGAAGGTCCCTAAGTCATATCGGTCCGGAAAAATCGCTGGTGGTAAACTATTCCACAAGGAAGTTGTGCGAGGAAGAAAACATCTCCTAAATCGCACAGTGGTGGACCGCCAATTATCCGGATGGTGTGGATGTTATCGGAAGTTCTGCCGCGATGTGCGTTCGTGAAATTTGGCGGCTGGGATTTATCCGAACAATTCCTCAGAGCACTCCCCGTGGTAAATGCGAAAGAAAATGTAAAGAGATGCAACATCTCTTCGCAGCGCCAATGAATCGAGCCGATCGGAAAGTCTCTCTGCGCTGGATGCGGTCAAGTGGAAGGAGCTGGCACTGGGGAGCCCCAGCCCAGAGATGGGAACAGTATTCCATGTGAGGCCGAACCTGCGCCTTGTAAAGTTGCAGGCGTTGTGCCGGCATGAAAAACTGTCCCGCTCTGCTGAGCACGCCAAGCTTTTTAGAGGCCAATTTGGCCTTCTCTTCCAAGTGACCACGAAACTGCACGTCACTCGATATGTCGACGCCGAGAATTCCGATACTGGCCGAGGCAACAAGGGGAGTACTTTGAAACTGAGGAGATACGACAAAGGGGGTCTTTTTAGCGGTAAACGCGCAAACTTGTGTCTTCTGAGGATTAAACTGAACTAGATTTAGTCGCCCCCAATCCGAGACTTTGTTCAACAAAGACTCGACTTCAGACACAAGTTTGTTCCGGTACTCGACGACGTTTTCCCGAGAAATATTGGCACGGCCGGTGTATAGAGCATCATCAGTGCTGTCATCCGCATAGCAATGAATGCTACAGGTTTGCAAAATATCATTGATATGCAGAAGAAACAGCGTTGGTGATAGCACGCAGCCTTGTGGAACACCAGCGTTAATAAGCTTGTAGTCGGAGCATGCACCGTCTACAACGACCTTGATGCTCCAATCTGCAAGAAAGCTGTTGATCCAATTGCACAATTTCTCGGGAAGCCCATAGGAAGGGAGCTTCGAAAGAAGCTCTTTGTGCCAAACCCGATCGAAAGCCTTCGCAATGTCCAAACTAACGGCCAATGCCTCCCCCTTGGACTCTACCCATCTATGAGTCAGGTAGACCAAAAGATCACCAGCTGATCGACCCCGAAGAAAACCGTATTGGCGGTCACTAATCAGCTGGTGATCCTTGAGGTACCGCATGAGCTGGCAGTTTATAACGGACTCCATTATTTTGGAGAACAAGAGGGTGATGGTGATAGGCCTTTAGTTGGACGCGTCTGAGTGATCTTTTTTAGGGATCGGTTGGACAAAAGCTGTCTTCCATGATTTCGGGACTACGCCTAGGGAGTAGGAGTACCGGAAAAGACGCGTTAGAACCGGTGCCAACTCCGGAGCACACGTCCTCAGCATAATTGGGGGGATTCCGTCAGGCTCACTCGACTTGTGGATGTCCAGGGAGAGGAGTGCTTTGCGAACCGAGCACTGTGAGAACGGCACATCCGGCATGGAGCACTCACACCGCGGGATGGTCGGCGGTGTGTTCTCCCCGTCATCAAGAGTCGAGTTGGACGCAAAAAGGGAGCCTAAAAGATCGGCTTTCTCTTTTGCGGCGTGGGCCAGTGAGTCGTTCTCTCTGTGCAGATATGGTAGTGATGGCTTACAGAAATTTCCTTGGACAGCCTTGGCGAGAGACCAGAATGCACGGGTTCCCGAAGGAAGGCGAACTAGTTTCTCGCCAATTCTGCCTATGTACTATGACTTTGCCTTGGTAATAACTCTTTTGAAGGACCTGGAGACGAAGTTATACTTCTTTTTAAGCAGGGTGGTGTTTACATCCCGAGCCGCCGAAGCTTCAGCCCAGGCCTGATTGCACTCCTGCTTACTACGTAATGCAGTCTTACAGGAGCGACCAAACCAAGGCTGAGATCTGCCTCCGATGGGTACCACAGATGATGGAATAAATAGTTCCATTCCCTGTAGCACCACATCAGTGACAGAGTCTGCAACAGCGCTGGGATCATCCGGCGAGAAGCAAACCCGCCCCCATGGGTAGGATGCAAAGAATGACCGCATTCCGTCCCAATCCGCCGACCTGTAATGCCAAACACGGCGGCAACCTGCAGAACGCAACCGCGAGGGGAGCGTGAGTGGCACCACACTCCGGATCAGACAATGGTCCGAAAAGCCGAGAGGAGCATCGACGGAAACCTGATATCCGTCCGGATGAGAGGTCAGCAGAAGGTCCAACAGGGAAGGTGTATGATCCTTCACATCTGGAATCTGCGTAGGCGAAGTAACCACTTGTGTCAGACCATATGCCAAGGCAAAGTCATAAACAGATCTCCAGATGATCGGTTAAACGTGAACCGAGCCATTCGGCGTAGTGAGCGTTAAAATCGCCAGGGATCACGATCTCTGCGGATGGGATCTGTTGTAGCAAGGAATCTGTAGCCATTTGGACGTGGCCGATGAGTCGGTCTGTTTCGGTATTACCGCTATGGGACCTACAGAGACACCCGTAGACGCGCGGATGGTCGTCGCTATCTACACGTAGCCAAAGGATGGACAGGTCCGAACCTTCAAGACTGCCGAGGCGTCGAAAACAGATGTCCTCTCTGACGTATACGCAAACTCCAGCCCTAGGCACAAAGGAGTGTTCCAATTTGTACCCCGGGTAGGAGAGATACGAAGTATCAGCCGGAGAGGACACCTGCGTCTCGGTCAGAAAGAGCAAGGCCGGCTTCGCCGTCTCGAGATGGTAGTGGACGGCGTTTATGTTCGAGTGAAGTCCCCTGATGTTGCAGAAATTCACGGATAGCGTGGCAGGGGTCGCCTTGGTCTTGTTGCTCAGTTTGCCCCGAACAGTTATTGTTTTGAGCGGGATTTTGCCCCGAATACGCGGGGCAGCCTAAGCACCCACGCTCAGGAGTGGAGTAGCATGGACGTGGATGCTCAGCGAGGGATTCTCCAGGGGTGCTGGTACCCTCCTGGGGTAGTCTATGATGTTAATTCCGCTACCATGTTGATGGGGGGGGGGGAGAATTGGGCCTCCGGTCACCTGTACTCACCAGACGAAACACAAAAGCAGAGCTTCCACTTCACGCCGGTATTCTATGAGGTCGTGGTACTAACCCGGCTCGAGCCGGCCCATACCTGCAACAGCAAAAGTTAAACTAATAATATTATACTAGTTAAATAATACTATATAATAGTTAAATAATATTATATATAATAAACATGCTGTAAAAATGGCAGATTAAATCAAACACTGTTTTTGGAATTTTTGAAAATAAAACTTTGGGGTAGTTTGCCCCCATGTCAACCCCTTCAGAAGTGTCTGCCATTTTTTTCTTAATTCTTTTTGAACTTAGCTGATCGATAGTCATTATTATTATTTGAATCAAACACTTTTTTTGGGCAAATTTTTTTGCGACTTACCTGTACGCGCAGTACCAGGTGTACCCAGGTAGGCCAGGCAAACCATATATACCTGCTTATTGAGCGGACTGATACTTTTCAACAAAGTTTCATGATGCATCAAACACTTCATGAAAAATGCGTCATGAGCTCTCGGACCAGAAGGAAAACATCGTGAGGGCATATTTCGAAGACATGTGAAGACCACCAACGCGCATTGGTAGAGCGCGGCGGACTTTTGCTAGCCCTAAAACCTTCTCAGAAATGAGAGGAGGTCTGTGTCTAGGAGTGGGACGCAGTAGGCTGAAACGTTAACTTTAGCTTTACTCGTCTAAGGGAAACCGCTAGATTTTTAATTTAATAGGTCATAGGTATAATATGTACTTACTATTCACTCTAGGATACTTATAGCCCTTTTTGTTTTTTTATTCCTTGCCGAAAATATTGGAAATTATCATTACCATTCTCCAAGACATCAGGACTTGACTAGGAGATAGGACTCCTGTCTGCCTTGGAGTCCGTTTGGGTAGGCACCACCTTCTCACCTATTTTTGTTGCCGAATAACAGTGCTTGCACTGCTGTGTTACGGTCTAAATGACATAGAGAGCCAGTTTAATTACAGGTTGTGAGGCAATCCATCTTAGTAGACTTACTTTGGGGTTATCCCGTCGAGCTCTCAACGCTATTTTAATTTATTTATGGTTAACGATTATATCAAAATATGTACGCGGCTATCCAATCAGGCCAGCCGCACCTGAACCTACTTATATATACGCGACATATTATTTATTAGATATTGCGAGATTGGTGTAATGTTATATTTTTATTTGGTTTATGAGCGTTGAGAGGTCGACGGCATAATCCCAAAGTACCCTTAGAGGTGACAGCCCATTTGTGTCCTTCTTTGTTTGAAGTTGGTTGCCGATGTATTTGGGCTGCAGTAGCCACTTACCAATTTTGTGATGACCTATGATTATTTATTATTTATTGACGGCTCCGTGGCGCAGTGACTTAGCAATGATTTGCAGCGCTAAGGACCGCGGGTTTGAATCCAGCACGGAACAAGTATTTGTATAACCTACAAATAATTGTACTGGGTCTGGATGTCTGTATTTGTTAAATTTACAGGAGGAAATAATATGGAGATAACGGTTCCAAAAAGAATTATAAGTAGTACATTGGTTACTTCAGTTTTATATTAAAAGAAAAACTGTTAGTTGTAGGACTGCACGTCAGAATTGAAAACGTATTAGCTTCACAAACTTGTAAATAATATTTTTGGGTTGTTAAGAAATATTTTTCTAGGAAGTTGTTTATTAGAAATTATTTTTATCAACGTATAAATAAAGTAATAACACTTTCATTTATTGCCCTCTTTAATATGAAAAATAATGATTGTTATCTATCAAATTTATAAATACATATCAATTTTAACATTATTTTCATCAATTTTATGTATCTGAGCGTGACGCTCACGCGAGTTCAGTGCTTTTACCCCATCCCAAAAGTGCCCAACGTGCTTGAAGAAGTTTTCACTTCAAAAAATATTTTAGCTATTGAGAAATTGAAGACTCTGAGCTCTATCAAATGATCCCCGACCATGACACGTCCACGCAACTCAAACACAGTCTATGGAACTAACTAACTACCAAGAACGGGCATCGTGCACGTACGAAACGGGCATGCGTGCATCATCAATCGGGTTATATGCGATTTAAATTTCAATTATCTTCACGTTTGAGGACTCTAGAGCCCGAATCTGTATTCGGTGGTCGGTATATTCAATGTATTGAATGTATTGAAGCATTATTGGAAGCATATATTAGAAGCAAGAAAGAAATCAAATTTATTTGTGATTTGTGCACTGCATAATATGTACATACTTAGGAACTTAGAAAAAAAAGTATAATATAAAAAACAAAAGAATTAAACTTAGGACACAGGAATAACAAATATTTATTTCTTTAAACTTAACCACGAAAGGGACCACCCTAATTATCGCTAATTTTCAGTCTGGCCTACAACTAAAAGCAAAAATTAATTTTACTTAATATATAAAAAAGTGGTGTCTTACCTAACTTGAAGAGCACCTCTCTCACTCCCACAATTGTGTGCTCTATCACTGCTATCACTACACCCATCACCATCATACTATGAAAAATTACCACCGTTGATAATACGACATATGTTTCAACTCTAAGCAAGGCATCACCAGGAGAAATAGACTACTATCATCATCGCTCTACTGTAGAGTGGCCGATATTGAAAGCGTTTTATTATTGCACACCTCATAACGCGAAGGGTTATTAGGTAGTGCATTAATCTCGACACTTCAAGGTCAAGCAAATTTGTGTTCTATCATAACCATATTGCACTTATATAATAATATGAGTAGGCGTATATCACGAAAACACTCTAAATTATCCACCTTATATTTAAAAAAATATCATTTTATATTGCTACTTTGAAGAAAAAAAACGGTATGAAAAAAAATTATGTGGACGTCCGGATGTTGATTTTGTATGTGGTCACGATAACTCCCGAAAAAATTGACGTATCGAGACCGGATTTTTTTTTATTAGCTTCAGAATTATATCAACTGCTTCCCTATTTCATATCAATAGCCTAGTACGCTTAGCTTGTTAATAAAATGATTTTCAACTTTTATAAGTTTTATTGCTATTAAAAATATAAAGGTGCTTTCATATTTTTCTTTAGCCCTTGATAAACAAAAGACAAATGTACCATACAGCCTATATCGATTTTATACTTTGTGTAATCGATTTATTTTGGTAAACATTATTAATTTAATCTCTGTAGGTGACGCTATCTGTTAAAATAATAGAGCGCTAAATTTAAAATCTGTAAGTAATATATTTTAAAAGTCAGGAGTACAATGTATTTTTTTTCAATAAAATTAAATGAAACGCTCATGAGGCGTGCACTTTTGGATTTCCCAAACGATTTTTATATTGTTTTTGAATATCTGATCACTCATCTTTTAATTTTTCGTCAGAGTCGGGAAGGGACGACCTAGACGAAAGTTTTTCGACCAAATTGGTGATATATCGAAGATAGGCCAGCTTAAGAGTACCCTAAACCTAGGAGCATGTATGCGTAGGTATATGAATCTAAAGGGGGCGAGAGAGGTGTTTCGGGATCGTGCCAAATGAAAGTCCATATTCTCTGCCTACCCCTCTGGGTGACACTACCCCTCTGGCTCACGCCTGTTTATGTTATGTTCGTTAAATTTTTTATCCTCAAGCTTTGTCAATAAAATATTTTTGCAAATTTGGCACTGAAAAATATGAATTAAAAATACTATAGCCTGTTAAACTATCTATTCGCATAATCATATTAAAATATTATTTAACAACAAAAATCCAGTGAAATTCATTAGATTGCGGTCTTGCTGTACTACATTATTGTACTACATTAATACACAATAAGGTAAAAAATAATGTCTTTTTTAAAATAATCATATCTTGGAACCTACTTGGGATATATATTTTATATTTTTAAAAGGACATTAGTAAGCTATTTTAAGGTTATCGATTTATTTTTGGTCACCCGATATTATTTACATTACCTTAATTCATATATTTATAACAGAGTCAATGACTCGCTAAGGAGGCGTTTTTTTTATTAAAACGAAGGAAGAAACACCCACACAGCATCTATCTCCAGTATAGAGATTCTAATTAAGTTACGAGATCCTGTTTTAAAATAACTCTACGCACTACCATTACCTCTATACTACATTAACAAAACAGAAACACAACTTTTTTGAACATTATTTAATTATTCTTTTGTGTAATATGTACAATATTAAAAAACTATAATGAAAAAAACTGAAACTTATAACTTTAATTATAATACAGTCCTACTCCCCGCGATATCGTGCTAAGAACGCTGTCTGCGTTTCCTCGCTGAATTGCTATACTCGTACTTAGCTTTTGAGACAGAAAAGAACCGGCCCTCTTATCACCAGCAGCGATGACCAGTCGCGGATACAGTTTCTTTAGAAACTTCTCCGCACGTATACCACAAGGGTCGATAGTCTCTATAACAATTATGTAGTCATGTTATTGTTTTCATCATATTCTTTTGTGTTATCAAATAAAATATGTTCCATTATCTTTGATGATTTTTTTAAATGTTATGTTTTTAAATTATAATTATAATAAAAACTTTACAAAAACAACAAGAATTTACTATAAAATAACTCAGCAGACACAACAACATATCGACGCTGGAAAGGAAAAATTATCCAAGCGACATTTTTGGCCATATTTAGTTATATACATTGTTGGAATCGCCTGATTTTTCTGCGTCGTTTGGTCTTACTCACGTCCTACTACGACGACTTTTGATGTCGCTTCGACATTTTTGAGTTCGCGAGATTTCACTTTTTTTTCCTTACTAACCGACAAAATTTTCGACCATTTTTGAAAATTTGGTGGTTGTCGTAATTGTGAAATGCTAAATTTGCCTATGGTCAAGTTTGACATTTCTGATCGTACGATAATTACTCCACTTAGTAAATTTTTTCAGTATCTGGCAGTATAGTGTTAGGCGCATAGTATATTTTTTCCTCAGAAAGGATTTGTTCTTTTATCACTTAAGTAATTTTAGCTTATTTGGTTTTTTTCCTACATGGCGTTTAGTTAAAATTGCCAGTTTTCTTTTTTTAATATTCAACTGGTTCAGCAAATATTAGCTGCCTAAAAATACAACTGATTGTCGGTTAGTCAATTTTTACCTGCCATTTTCAAGTGTTATTTTATTATTTAGGCAACTTTTACTTGATCGTATACGATTATCCAATGTGGACTATAATGGACGTACCTTCGAATGATGATCCTGCTGCAGGAGTCTCTCGCAGTATGGACTTACCTTCGATTGATGATCCAGCTGCAGGAGTTGCTCGCGGTATGGACTTACCTTCGATTGATGATCCAGCTCCAGGAGTCCCTCGCAGTATGTAATAACCTTCGATTGATGATCCAGCTGCAGGAGTTGCTCGCGGTATGGACTTACCTTCGATTGACGATCCAGCTCCAGGAGTCCCTCGCAGTATGGACTTACCTTCGAATGATGATCCTGCTGCAGGAGTCTCTCGCAGTATGGACTTACCTTCGAATGATGGTCTAGCTCCAGGAGTCCCTCGCAGTATAGACTTACCTTCGAATGATGATCCAGCTGCAGGAGTCGCTCGCAGTATGGACTTACCTTCGATTGACGATCCAGCTCCAGGAGTCCCTCGCAGTATGGACTTACCTTCGAATGATGATCCTGCTGCAGGAGTCTCTCGCAGTATGGACTTACTTTCGAATGATGGTCTAGCTCAAGGTGTCCCTCGCAGTATGGACTTACCTTCGATTGATGATCCAGCTGCAGGAATCTCTCGCAATAAGGAGTTACCTACAAAGGATAAGGCCGCTCTAGGTGTAAGTGGTGGTAAACGAAAAGCCAAAACAAGTATCCGATGTGTTGATTATATGTCTGATGAAGATTTTTCCGCTTTATTCTGTCCTGGTGAAGAGAATGGCGCAGTTGATTCTGACGAATGGGTAGGATCTGACATGTCAAGCAGAGATGAAGAAAAAGACCAGTCAAATAAGAAAAAAGCAGGAAAGAATAAGAAAAAGAAGCGAAAAGAGTCAAGTAAGAATAAAAACAGTGAATTGCTGGAAAATAATACTGAAGAAAATTTGGATACAGAAAACGAGAACGTAGGACAAAGAGGTTTAAAAAGAGTGAAGAAAAACACGAGAAAGGAAAGGGCTCTTTCGAAACAAACAGGAAAAGAATACGTAAGAAAAGATGGTCAATTAGAACCAGGAAAAGCGATTGAACCTAATCCATGCAAGGGTAAGAAATGTGGGAGCAAGTGTGAAAACATAACCGAAGAAAAGAGGCAACAAGTATTTCAACATTTTTGGACGCTTACCCCCAAGAACAAAACGTGAAAGCTGGCATAGACATAGTTAGTGAAAAGATTTTCCGAAAAATATTTTAGCGGAGAATTTAATATATCATTTCATGTCCCTAAAAAAGACCAGTGCCTGAAATGTTTACAGTTGCAACAAGCAGATCTCAGCGACCCAAAAAAAAAGAAAGAAAAGGAAGATCATGATGAAAGAAGAAAGTTTAAATAGATTTTCTACTCATAAATCATCAAATATGCCTGTTGACAGTGTACACGCCGTTATAGAGAACAACCTGAAAAAAACTATAATTCATGCGCCTTCGCAATGGTACACTGTATTTGCTACGGCAAGAAAAGAACCTTTTCCGTATGAAGTTGAAGCAATGACTTTTTAATAGATGGGACGTCGTTGGCGATAAATACTTCAAAGGAAATTTGACTGGAAAAATCAGCAAAGTTCGTGTCGTGACTTTCAAGAAAAATAAGCCTTCTATGATTTCTCTCAAAGACTCCATGAACGTTAATGCAAAATCGTATAATGTCGAAGTTCAATCCAAAACCAAAGGTTCACTGATGCCTTGCTACCGATCACGACTGTCAATCGCAGAGGCCAAATATAATGATCTCATGAAACTTTGTAAAGATAAAGTAATACCTGCTCCATTCCATCATGAATACTCCATTATCCCAAAGGCTACTAATGCAAGAGATACCTTGCATGATTCAGATATTGAAGATGATCAATAATAATTACAACATACAGATTCTTTTATGTTGTTTTTCTTAGAAGTTTTTTTTTAGTTCGGTTTATTCAATGAGAGCTTTAAACTGGTTCCTATTATTTTAATTTTTACTTCATATTATAATGCAGATGATGACTGAAAATATTACTAGCTGTAAGTTGTTTTCACACAGTACTTATACTCTGTCAATTATAGGATGGTTCCCTGATGGCTGTTAGATTCATACCATTTTTTTTCCTTTTGTTCATGTCATTTCATTTAGTTTCTTATCTGGTTACCTGCTGCAAGGATAACCATACTATAATTGATAGAGTATAGTTGATATAAGACTACTGTTATTTTTAGAATTTGAATTTAAGTTCGTTTTATAGAAGTTTTCTTTTTGTTACGTACAGTTTTATGAATGCCTATGAGGTACATTTTATTTTAATTGTTACTGAGCATCGAGTTGTGACTGAAATGTTACTAGTTTTGTAAACATATTCACATTTTATATCGATTATAATAATTAATAGGACTAAATACTTAAATTTGTGATCTCAATGTTCTTAAAACACATAGTATTATTATTGTGATATACTAGTAGATTTATAATACCTAACTAATGCTAATACTGTGTACCTATGTGTTGCTTTGTTAAAATTAATAAAACTCAAGACAGTTTAAGTGCATTTAATTTATATTCTTTAATCAAATATTAATCCAATTTTTGCTGCGGTTAGTCAACTTCATCATCAACTTGCCGGTTAGTCAATTTTTCCCGTCTCTACTTTTAGGGAAAATTTTACTAAGCGACACTAACTTTAAAACTAAGCATTATTTTTAATAGTTACGTATAATATAATGTAGATAAAAAAATAAACAAATAATTTTGTAAGAACTAGGCTTTTTGGACCATTACAACAATTTACACGATTTTTTTCTGAAAATTCAAACTTTAAACAGCTCTACTGTAAAGTTAGTCTGATGTCGCTTGGATAATTTTTCCTTTCCAGCGTCGATATGGAATCGACAGACGAATATAATGAAGCTATAATAGAAATTTTCTTTAAAATAACTCAGTATGAGAAAAACAAAATAGCATATATGAAACTCTTACATCAAGAGATTATAAAACAATTCCTCCATTTAAGTCATTTGATTGAGCAGCGGAGAGCTGACCAAAGACTGTTAATTTTACAAAAGAAATATTTAAGTGTTGACCGTTTAGAATTAATTAAGAATGTCTTGCAAAAACAGTATAACGATATACAAGCCAATGACAACTCAATACTTCAGATAGATATCACAAAAAATGAAAACACAGATACAGAAAGTTTAGATTTAAGTGCAGAAAACCACACAGGAATGAAAATGAATATGTACATAGAGAAAAGATAATTGCCATAGATGAAATATTTGCTAAATCTTTAGAATTTTAATAATAAAATACTAATAACCAACAGAAAGACAATTTATACCAAAGCAGAGGTCATCAAAAACTTGAGTAAAATAGTCGCCTATGTAAATAATATTTTGTTGCCAAAATACATCAACAGCGACATTGAATTTAAAACATTTCAGAATTTAGTTTACTCTGCAGCGTGGACTTCAGCTAAGCTCAACATAGCTAAAATTGAAGTACCTGTACCAGTATATAACCCTTTAGGAATGGACATACAAAAGAAATATAACCAACAAACATTGGTGGGAACAAAGATCAGAATACAAAGTTAGTTAATTGAGAGCAAAGATCGCAAGGCTAACACAATATATCAATGAAAACAGAGGTAAAAAAATTATTAAACACGTAAATGCTATGTTTGAGCAATATAAAGCTCATTCAGTCTACAAAAAACATAACATAAAACACGAAAACTTTTTAGACACACTTAAAAAAACTTAAACTTACTAGTAGTCGGCTAAAAAGATATAAATCATGCTCTCTACGAAAAACTCATAACAGTATATTTTGTTCAAATGAAAAACTTTTCTATCGAAATATAAAAAAAACGGTAACAAATTAAATCAGCAGTTGGAAAGACTAGATAGAATAATAATAGATAGAATAATAGTTTCCATAACATAATATACAATATTTTATTACATACAATATTAAAAACTATAATAAAATAAAAAATAAAAAACTAGTAATTTAATTATCAAACAGTCCTACTCCACGCGGTATCGTGCCAAGAACGCTGGCTGCGTTTCCCGCTGAATGGCTATACTTAGCCTTTGAGCGAGAAAAGAGCCAGCCCTCTTATCACCAGCAGCAACAACCAGCCGCGGATGGAGTTCCTTTAAGAACTTCATCGCACGTGGACCCCACGGACCGATAGTCTCTACAGAAAATGGCACAAATATGTAGTCATCTCTCAGAGACTCATATTTGCGCCACTTACTCAGTTCAGCTGCCTCTGATGCCGCTCCGGCTCTGAACGAGGTAACCCTGAGATGAGAGGCCGCCAAAGTGTCTACGCAAGTAGCATCCCACACTAGGGCTTTACCTCTCTCCCAAGGGACCAATGTCATACCGTCGGGTCTCCTGCAATCGTCTCTAAATATTCCACAAGGCTCTAAAACCGAGGGAACATTTATAGAGACAAGAGCCCATCGGATGACATCGTTCGAAGAACCGTGCCGTGAAAACCTACCAGCACTTTTCTTACAAGAAAGTCCGTGGAGCCCAAACTTGTCGACGCTGCTGCCACAGGGGCACTGATGGGGTTGACAAATCGCCGCTCTAGTCAGTTCCTACAGCGATGCGCAAGCTTTCCCCATCAAGTAATGTGCCGAGATTACTTGATGGTAAAGCGTAACCAGTGACTAGATTCCTTAGTCGAAACAGCTAGAAGGCGTGCCTTATCTTGGTCACTATAAAATTATGAAACAAATCTTTCTGCACCCTCTGTACCAACGGAATATCCACTGTTTTGTTGGTTAACTTCAATGGAATATTTTCCTTGGGACAGAGCGTTTGCCATGTCTGCCCTGCCTCCGTAGCAAAGCACAGGTCTACTTTATTATTTAAAATTATGTTACATAAATTACTGACACTATGCACGGAAGCAAGGAAAGCAGGCAATGCAACGCTAGAAAGATTTCTCACACCAATACCACCAAATTTTATAGGTAAAGTAGCTTGAGTCCAGGCTGTTGTATTTAAAGTTAAATTTAGAATTTTTTCTATAGCTATTTTAAGATTATTATCAATATCTTTTAAAATATCCGAACATTTCCAGACTGGACTCGAGCGGAGTAAGTATGTAAATCTAGGTACAAGGAGACAATATTTTAAGATAGTAAGCGCAATGTGGGGGCTTAATTTATACAATTTATCAACGTGGTTTAAAAACTGATCAAATTTTGTTTTTAAAACAGGTTTAATACTATCGAAAAACAACGGGGCACCTAGCAGGTATAGTGATTCCGTATTGACAGTTTTTATTCCTGGAGAAATATGATTGAAATTTTGAATTAAAGTGTCTCTGTGAGAAGTAGATAAATTATTGGAAAAAAATATTTCACATTTATTGCTATTTGGTTCAAGACCAATATTTTTAAAATTTCGAAAAATATAAGTAAGATCACTGAGGACGTCATCTGCTCTACCTCCCAGTGTACCGTCGTCCAGGTACCAGACATTCAGCTTGGATTTCAAATTTGAAATAATGGGTTGAATTCCCAAACTGAAAAGTGCTGGACCTAGTGGGTCACCCTGCTGAACACCGACTGCAGAATCGATAACATGGTTTTCGTAAAACAAGTTAGTATTTTGACTGTAACATTGCCAAACGTAGTGATAAATTTCGGGGGTATTGTTAGTCACTTCTTTCAGCAGGGTTACCCTGTCGATAGAGTTAAAAGCATTCCTTAGGTCAACCTTCACAAGAACATCTGCATCAGAATTTGTTAAAAATGTACGCACTGAATGTACCGCCGCCTCACAGCCACCTCTAGTGCCAAAGCCTAGTTGAGTAGGCTGAAATTTTGTCTTAAGGTTAGAGATTATGTGCATGCAAGCTAATTTTGAAGTTAAGCGTCGAAATGTGGAACCAACGGCAATAGGACGGATACCGTTATCCTTTTTTTTGAAGGCACATAGTCTTGCCTCATATAAGAATGGAATGAAATTTGGATTAACATTACCAGAAAGCAAAGTTACATAATTTTGTAATGTCATTAAGAAGTACTCCGCCGGCGTCACCGGCAGAAGCGCTTACAAGATCTTTAAGATGTTGAGGCGTAATTCCGTCAATGCCGCCAGCAGAGCCATTCGAAAATGACATAATTGCTTCTAAAGTGTCTTTTTCAGAAATTTGTAAAGGTTGCATAGAAGTCTTGGGAGGCAGCGGTAAACCCTGAGAAGGATTGACCGAAGGATGCTTCTGACGAAGGCTTTCAAGAGTTTCGACATTACGAGGAGCCAGGATGTCGTCTGAGAATAAAATACGGGATGCATTTTTTAAGTCGCCATCCATTACTTTCGACTCAACTACTTTTTTTAAATCAAATTTAGGACGTGGTCGAGATAAATGAGTATTAATTGGGTAATCTAAATTTTGAAAAGATGTCTCTTTTAGTTGAGACGTAATTGATTTATTTATTGTTTTATCAAAATGAAAATGGGAATACGCGAAAGTAAATAATTTTTGCCAACTCTTTTCACTATTAGTGAAACAATTTTGAATAGTGCATGACAATGCTTTAGCAAGCTGCATCCTCACACCTCTAGGAATTCTTTTAACTACTGGTACATCATGATGATAATTGTAAATTTGCTCCGAAAAAAGGGAAAAATTTGTGTCATTAGAGGAATTACTAATAGAGTTATGAATTTCTACGGTAGGCTGTGAAGCCGAAATACTTTTACTATGGCATCATTTGATATGTATTTTTAATCCCCTTTTACCTTTAAACAGCCTACCGTCGGTACAATTATGACACTGTATGAAATCCGGCTGTGAATGTAGCGGAGCGGAGATATTCATTAAAAAATCTAAACAGATCTCTACAGCACTCAAAAGTCTTTATATTACATAGCTTCATATTGACTTGAAATCTGCTGTACCTCGCATCTTTCCCTGAAACACAATCATTTACGGCCTAAATAAAAGCACTTTACTCTATAAATGAAATATTATCACATTACTTCCCTCGATTTATTCCATATTGATAAAAATTGTATGTAGTTGTTATGCTTTGATAGTTGACAACGACGCAGCAGAAATATTTTCCTTTATAAATGAGTATTATGTCTGAAATCATAAAATAATTATTACAATAACTGTCTTATATATTTACTGATCTTTTTGTTGAAATTTGTAAGCCAGAATTGGCCTCTAAATAACAAAATAAAATAAGTTAAATATACGTAGCTTTTGACAGTTGAAAATTTTTGACATTTTTTGAAATTTACCCTTAACTGGAGAATTACAAAATTATTTGTCTACAATATAGCAGGAATCTAAACATTATAATAAAGAAGCGGATTGGATCAAAAATCAAATAGATATCACATTACAGATAAAAGCCATGCAATTTCAACACATCAAAATAGACACTTTCCAAAAAGTTTTATACTTTAGATTTAAAAAACTGTATAACTGGAAATCACCTGGATCAGATAATATACATAACTGTTGGTATAAGAACTTCACGACTATCCACCCGATTCTGTTTAATTTTGTAAATAAATTCATACAAAGCCCGCATACCAAGCCGCAATACATTACTACAGCAATAACGTATATGATACCAAAAGATCCTAGCAATCATGAGAAACCTGCAAAATGCAACATTGTACAAAATAATTACTTCTCGCTTAACCGAAACGTTTATGAACATATAGAGGCTAACAACATATTGTCGGAAGAACAAAAATGGTGTAGGAAATTTAGCCAGGGTTGCAAAGAACAGCTCATAATAGTTGCAGTAGTATTAAAGCAGGTACAACTAAAAGGAAAAGTTTTATTTAGCACTAGCTTTTACCCGCGGCTTCGCTTGCGTGAGCTTGATTTTAGGAACATCATTAATGCTGTTCCTGGTCAAATTAGCAAAATTCGATCACTTTTAGAGTCACCTCGGTATCTGTGTCTCTATGTCTGTCAAAGATTTTTTTTTTGAATTGTAAAAGACTAGTATACGTAGATGATTGGTATTTGGCATAGATATAATATGCTATAGGAACACGTGAATATACTGGGTGTTACAAAACTACCCGTAAAGCCGAAAGGAAGTCAAATGGGGCCCTATAACGAGTCCATTCATAATATTTAAGAACCGTAGTAACGCTTTATAACATACCCCAAAAAACTAAAAAAAAATTATTATTTTCACTGATGTGCAAACCCTATTTCTGTAAAATTAAAGAGTAAACTACGCAGAATGTACCTACATTTCTACCTAATTCGCGGAACGACAAACATTTTAAAAGACCTAACCTAACGAAACAACCTAAACGAACACTTGCTTTTTCATAATAAACGTCAAATTTACAGAAACGGCTCAAAGTGTGCTCAGCCTTGCTCAATACACAACCTCGATTGTCAGGATATGGCTTGTGTCGCATTTCGCACCATCGTCGGTGTTATTGATGCGAAAACCGATCTAACACGCTGTTCCATCTCGGCAACCGTTGGGCAATCGGAGAAATACACTCTGTTCTTCACATAAAAAGAGCAGGCCAAAAAAAAAGGCACCGGTCCCCCGCGGCCGATCCATCCTCGCGGAAAGCGAACGTTAAGATGTTCTCGTACGTTGCGAGCAAAATGTACCGGTGCTCCATCATGCTGAAACACCATGTTTCTTTGGTTCTAAGTTTAATTTTGGTTTAATTATTCTATTCTATTCTAACTATCACATCAGGTCGTCAAACACCTCAGTCCTTCCATGACCATGGATGCTGTAAAGTACCCAAAACATAGGGAATTAAAAAAGTTAAAATTAATTGTGATAAAATCCTTAAAATTAATTTTATTCCTTATAAATTATATTAACAGTGAACGTGGGAAGCACTACACTCATGAACGGGAGTAGAAAAATGTTCGCTTTGTTGTGGCGATGAAAGAGTACCCGACACCTCATATCGTCCCGTCGTAAGAGGCAACATAGGAAAACAAACAGGAGATGGGCAGCATCATCTTCCTGAAAACAGATCAAAATAATAATAGCTGCGGTTGCCAACCCATACACTTCCCAACCAAGCTCTCTCAAGTTTTGCGAAGTGGTCAAATACGTGTGTGGTCTCGCGTTATCATGATGAAAGACCACTCCTTTTCTGTTGATCAATTCCGGCCGTTTTTTCTCAATTTTTTGCTTCAGTCTCATTAGTTGTTGGCAGTAAAAATCCGAATCGAAGGTTTTGCCTGGCGGTGAAAGCTCATAATAAGCGATGCCCTTCCAATCCCACCATACACATAGCATCACCTTATTGCGTGTTAATCCGGGCTTCGTTACAGTCTGTGGAGCTTGACTACCCTTTGACCATGATCTTTATCGCACGTTCTTATCGTAGGTAATTTACTTTTCATCACCAGTTATCAATATTTTCAAAACTGATTCGGTTTCATTACGTTTCTTTCAGTGAGCTCGTGTGGTACCCAAATATCGAGCTTTTTTGTATAGCCAGACTTTTTCAAATGGGTCAAAACTGATTTGGGGTCAATCCTCAACTTTTTGGCTATGTCCTTACTACTAATATAACGATTTTGCTCCACTTGTTCAAAAATGGCATCGACTTTATCCGTATGAGGGCGACCAGAGCGAGCTGCATCTTTGACATCAAAATTCCCGGACTGAAAACGCTTGAACCAAACTTGTGCTACTCTTACTGATACTGCTTTAGGTCCATAAACGTCACAATTTTTTTCGCATTTTGCCTTTTTCAACCAACTTCAAAAAGGAGGAGGTAATGAATTCGACTGTATGTTTTTTTAATGTGTGTTACCTCATAACTTTTTTCTAGGTGAACCGATTTCGATGGTTCTTTTTTTATTTGAAAGCTATTGCTTCTCGTGTGGTCCCATATAAATCAAGGTTTAACTAATAGTTTTGGAGTTATCCTAAATAATTTGTGTTGAAGTCGGTTGTACAAATTTTTTTAATTTTACAACTTGTTTGTAATAAAATTTCAGAATGTATCGAATTTCTGCATTAGATTCAGCCATTTTGGCGGACAGAAAAACAATTGAAAAATGCCGGAAAAGTGTTTTTTACTTTTTCTTTTTCTTTTTCTTAATGTATTGTTCTTTGTATTGATATTAAAACCAGCCAGATACAAACAGTACAACCAAAGAAATTTTTCTTCAATTTTATACAAACAAAATACGAAGAATCTTTTCCCCACGAGCTATTATGAAATACATTCAAACATAACACAATTCTTACAGGCTTTCATGACCAACTGGACAACGAAACTTAAACTTAACACACCAGATGAAATGATAGAAACAGACATTATTACAATATGGAGAGGTATATTTCAAGGAGATGCACTTAGTCCTCTCTGCTTCTGTCTTGCTATAAACCCCTTATCAAAAATGTTAAACTCTAAAAATATAGGTTACCCGTTACAATACTATAACACAAGATCATCTACATTCTAAGGAAAAAAAAACTTAGTCATCTTTTGTATATGGACGATCTAAAGCTATATACTACTACTCAAGATGAATTAGACCAGTGAGTTAAATTAACGGAAACATTTTCACGAGAAATCGGAATGGAATTTGATATCGATAAGTGCAAAATTGATTCGCTGAAAGCTGGAGAGTATTATAAACATAATCATCAATCGCAAACAGGACAGCAAATCAAATCTTTAGAAGAAGGTGGAGTGTATAAGTATTTGGGATATAATCAGTCAAAATAAATACACCATTAAGAAATTAAAAATATATTAACGGATTAGTTCCGATATAGACTTTGCTTAATATTAACATCTCAATTAACTTCTAAAAATATGTTTAAAGCTATTAACACTATTAACACTGGTCCAAAGCTGAACTAATAAAACTACAACGCACAATAAATATATCTCTTATGAAGCACAGTAAACACCATCCAAGATCATGCATACAAAGACTAACATTGCCATGAAATGAAGGATTAAGAGGGGTAATAGAGATAGTTAACTTACATAACAGACAAAAAACAACACTGAGGTACTTACAGATAATAACAGAAAAATTTACATATGGACTCAAAAGTCTCTACATGGAAGACCTCGCCAAGATTTGAACCAACCTACAGTAGAAAAATTAGCGTCAAACACATGGCTTCAACGTGGTGAACTTTTACCGGAGACTTAGGGTTTTATGTGCGAAATTCAGGACCTATTCAGACCATAGAGACACGAAATTATTAAAAGCACATTATTAAAAAAATCTACATACTGACATATGTAGACGCTGTTGTAATTCTTCAGAAATAACACACCACATAACTGGTGATTGTAAAGCGATTGTTCAGACGGATTATAAGTATCGGCATAATCAAGTAGCCAATGTCATTCACCGAAAACTTGCCCTTAAGTGGAAACTAACTGACTAGCCAACTCAAGTATACTATAAATATAAACCAGAAATAGTCTTTGAAAGTACCACCCACAAAATATATTTTGATAGAGCTATACTTACCGATAAAACAATACACTATAATAGATCGGATATAACACTAACAGACAAAGCTAATAAATGTGCTGTTATTATTGACATTGCTATACCTAACTTACATAACTTACAGACAACAATTTATGAAAAAAAATTCAAGTACACTCAATTAAAACATGAAATTATTAGAATGTACATAATGCCATTATAGTTCCTATAGTCCTCTCTACAACAAGTGTAATACCAAAATCGCTTCATCAATCATTAAAAACTCTTTATTTACCAAAACTTACGTATTATATTCAATTCAAAAAGCAGTTTTACCTAGTACTTGTAGAATAGTTAGAAAATTTATCTCAACAGAATACTACCCATAACTAAACAAGCTCATGGTACCCACTTGGCTTAGTCCCGTGGTAGTAACTATTAATCCAGTTTTGTTGAAAACAAACTGAGAAAACGTGAAAACTATAAAAACTAATAATAATAACGATAATAATAATCATTTATTTCGGACCATGATCCATATGGGTTAATAATAGTACATTACGATACAAGGGACTTAAGTAGCCGATTACTGAAACGAGTGCGCACTGACTTTACACGTTTTAATAATCGGTTACTTAAGTTCCGTGTATCGTACATTATTTTATAGTAAGGTGCTTTGGGGTAAATCCGACATATTTTTTGATTAGTTGATACGATGTATATTTAATAATTATTTTTAAAAAATCTATCCAAGTTTACAACCAACTCATGTCACTTTTATTTATTGAAATACATATCCTAATTATTTTGTTATTCATCTTAATAAAATGTCTTTGCATTGCGTAAATACGATTATTTAAAATTTGACATATTTTTCTTGTGGATAAGGTAATTCCGATATAACGCGGGGTAAAACCGAAAATTCGGTAAAGTGGTCCTTTTTGACTTTCGACAGAAGGTTTGGATTTACTTTTCGTTCGTCTATACCCCTCTACAAAAAGCATTGCTACATACTTTATGTTTCTAATTGAACTATATTTTGCTCACTTGAATTTCAGAATTACCCACAAAGTCAGTGGTTCTAAACATTTAAGGCACCACCACGGCAGCTCACCTTGCGTTTCCGTAGTTGGACAGTTATTAGGCTAGTTAAAAAGGTTTCTTCAAACTTTTATAACAGGTAAGCGAGAGTAAAAAAATATTTTTTTATACATTTCTTCACATATTTTTAATGAGTCATAGTATCCGAATTCGGGTTTTTTCAAACCTTTAAAAACTCATAACTTCGAAAATATTAACTTTATCGTAAAACGTCATAGGACCTTTTTTATTGATATTTTGCCAAAAAATATAAAAAAAATATTGTTTATACTTAATTCTTTTTCTTTGTGCATTTTTAATGGGTCAAAATTATCCGAAATTGTGATTATCGTAAAATGTCACGGGACTTTTTTATTCGTATTTTATCAAAGAATATAAAAATAATTGTCCCGTTTGAAAATAACAATTCCTTTCAAATGAAAAAAAAAATTGGTTTTATACAATACCTATGGCACCGAGTTGCCCCATGGCAACATGCATTTATATCATCAGTAGGACAATTTGAAGGGAATCGCACAAAAAAATTTACTATGTCTACAAAAATTTACTATGTAACGTGTTCACGAATTTAACCTTTGGTTAAATTCGTGAACACGTTAATCTTATCCAAAATAACAATTTATGCTGACGAAAGACATTTTGACAGCCACTGGAAACTACAATGGAAAAGTAATTCGATAGTCAATTAATTCGTAATTAATCCTATGGGGTATTTCCGAAAAAAACACAAATCAATGGCTGGCTAATCCTAACCTATAAAATAAAGCTTTAAAAACGATTATCTATCATAAAATCAAACAATCACTAAGATTACTTAGTAAGTTCTTAAGATAATGAACGCGGGGTAATTCCGAAAAACCGAAAAAAAGTTGAAAAAAGCTGTTTCCACCGAAAAGTTAAATTTGCACGCGCACTATTGAGACAAATAAAATGTCGTCTAGAATAATGTTACCATACCAAAAAATATTGCCTAGTTAAGTCGTAATTTGTAAATATCGGAATTCCCCCATTTTCGTAATAACCCCAAAGCACCTTACAAGTGACTTAAAACCACTTTTATAATTGAAAAATTTTGGAATACTAAATGATTAAAAGACAAAAATGTTCATTTGCTCGAATTCAAGAAAAACATTATTTGAAATTAAAATCAAACAAAAATGTTCTTTCTGAGAACTCTAGATCTAAAACATCAACATCATGTCCGAAAGAAGAAGTTTTGTTAGTAAATACAGAGAATCAAAAAGTTTTAGTACATGAGTTACAACATCAATATAAAGATTTAATTAAATAGGACCAAAGGTGCAACGAGACTCGATTTACAGAAGTTTTGTATGATCCAGATGTTGGCTTATATGTTAATGATTAAAAATATATCATATAGTTGCTATAGTTGCTGGTTGTGTTTCCATAGTGCTCCGTAATAAATAAGCATAAAAAATAGTAAACAATAATATTAATCGTTAAAAGTGTGTGAAATTGAACCTATTAAACATTATTAAAAATTACAGTGTTTGTGACATAAATCCTTAAGTATAGTGTACGAATAGATTGAAAAACAGTTACCAACCAATACTTTCTATATCCAAGTGAAGTTTTCTATTATAAAACAAACCGATAGCCTAAGAACAATGCAAAACACTTTTATAAACTTAACAGTGTTAATACGGCCCATCCAGTGCATTAATAGTCCTTATTTTTTAAATTAATGTAACGGATCTACGACTACATGCAATAATTATTTATTTGGACTTTGGACCCTGATCAGCTGTGTAAAGTAAACAATCATAATCACAATTCTATGACCAACGACATCTAGTGACGCATGGCTGAACTTGAGAGGACTAGGAAGTGAGCATGCAACATATTGATTAAAAGTGGTGTCTATTGAACCTCTAACTTAGTGAGATTATCCCCTATTATTACGCGAGATTAGAATGGCTCTCCAACACCTTAAAAACGGCAAGGCCCCAGGCGAGGATGGAATTACAGCGGAGCTTCTGAAAGCGAGTGGAACCGGTACAGAGTCCTTGACTCTTTAATTCCGTCCTACATGGTGGCATTACACCGGAGGCGTGGAGCAAGTGTGGTGGTCTTGTTCTTCAAGAGAAGGCGAACGCTCTCTTGAAGAACTACAGACATTCCCTTCTGAGCTGCGTCTACGTGTGCTGTTTTCGAGTCATTACAGATGTCTCGCACAGACTCGACGACTTCCAGCCTCCCGAACAAGCCGGTTTCCGAAAAGCTGGCACCATAGACCACATACATACCCTTCGGCAAATTGTACAGAAGTCCGAGGTACAATTTGCCACTATCTGGCGTATGTGGACTATGAGAAAGCCTTGATTCCGTTGAAATTTGGGCGGTGCTGCAGTCCCTTCAGCGGTGCCAAGTTGACTGTCGGTATATCGAAGTGCTGAAGTGCTTGTACAGTAGGGCTACGATGGCTATCCGAGTACAGAACAGGAGTACGAAACCTATCCAACTGCAGAGAGGTGTAAGACAGGGTGACGTTATATCCCCGAAACTCTTCACCGCTGCATTGGAGGACGTTTTCAAGCTTCTGGACTGGAAAGGATACGGTATTAACATCAATGGCGAGTACATCACTCACCTTCGATTTGCCGACGTCCTTATGGCAGAATCGCTGGAGGACCTAAGCACTGTGCTCAATGACCTCAATAGTGCCTCCCAACGGATAGGTCTTAAGATGAACATGGACAAAACAAAGATCATGTTTAATGTCCATGTCACACCTATGCCGGTAGTTGTTGGGAGCACTAAGCTCGAAGTTGTTGACGAGTATGTTTACCTGGGACAAATAGTCCGACTAGGTAAGTCAACTTCGACCGAGGTCAATCGACAGATTCAACACGGCTGGGCAGCGTTCGGAAATACAGCACATCTTCTCGTCAGGTATACCTCAAAACTTGAAAACGAGGCTGTACAACCAGTGCGTGTTGCCAGTGATGACATACGGAACTGAGACGTGGTCCTTCACTGCTGGCCGGAGTAGGAAGCTCAGGTCGCTCAGCGAGCTATGGAAGGCTATGCTCAGGTATCACTGCGTGATAAACTTAGAAATGGGGTTATCCGCAGTAGAACCAGCGTGACCGACATAGCCCAATGGATTAGTAAGCTGAAGTGGCAATGGGCCGGCCATATAGCTCGAAGAACCGACAACCGATGGGGAAAAAAGGTTCTCGAGTGGCGGCCCCGTACCAGCTGACGAAGTGTAGGGCGTCCCCCCACTAGATGGAGTGACGACCTGGTAAGACATGCAGGAAGTCGATGGATGCAGGTGGCTCAGGACCGTGCTTTGTGGCATTTTTTGGGGGAGGCCTATGTTCAGCAGTGGACTTGTGAAGGGCTGTAATGATGATGATGATTACGCTAGAGGGCGCTATCTAATAAAATTTTACTTAATTATAAATTTATTTCTTCTATATAATGGATGAAAAATACAACAACATTACACACAGGAACAAGCTTAGAATTAGAACTGAAACGACTGTATCAAGTGAGGAATCGTTCCTTGATAATACTTATCAAAGTCTGCCTAATATTGGATATACAGACAGCTTAGAACTATCCGACCTGAAAAGTACAATAGAAAGATTAAATACGGAATTAAACATTGCTAACGCGGAAGTTGAAAATTTAAATCTTGAGAACGGAAAACTGAAAAAAATTTATTAGACTACGAGTAGAAAATAAAGTTATTTAAATCTGTCGGAATACAAGACCTAAGAAGATCCACAACATGCACACCTTTAAAATTTTATTCTCCGCAATACAAGAAACACAGATCAGAGAACAGTATAACAGACACCCCTATCCGACCTCTAAACGGGACTATAAAATTTAAGAACTTCGACTACAGTTCACTCAAATCCACTGTAACAATGAAAGAGCATTCTGACGAATTAGCATTCATTATGGACTGTAACAGTACACCTACCAAAGAATGCAAAAATTGCACACCAATAATAGATGGCGATAGTGATCTTCTCTGCGGTGAAGAAAAAACCCCTGCGATATGTCGAGACAGAAAGAATCAAGTAGTAATTATTGCAGACCAATCTGGCCAGGCTTAAGAAATAAATTGCAGGACTTTGGAAATGAGTTTTTCGTCACCTCGTATTTAAAACCCAACGCGCATATTGACCAAATATTATGCTCTTGTGATCAACTTTGTAAAGATTTCACCGATTCAGACTATTTGGTCATTTTAGCCGGCTCTAATGACAGCAATTTATTAAAATTACAATCGTTTTTATAATACCAATTACATAAATTGAAGCACACAAATTTTTTGATTGGTGAAATAAAAAAAAAACAACTACTTTAATGAATTTAAGTTGAATTATCTAGTTAGGTCAATTTGTAATCATTTTAAAAACACGTCATATGTACCATTTAATTTATTTTTTAATGATAATAGTTATAGGCAAGAAGGAAATCTGACCAAAATTTTTAGGCTTCTGTTAAGAGAAATATTAAGAATTTCTTATAAACATAATTATATTAAATTCGTGCCCTGCATAACTAAGTCGAAAACATGTAAGGTCCATTCTGCTACTAATAATGACGAGACTTTAGATGCTTAGCAGAAGCACCAACAATGCTCTGTCAGTACACAAACGGATGATGATCAGTTAATGAGCTAACTGCTGATCCCTTTTTCGTGAATAATAGTATTAATATAAATTGCGAAACAATAACGTGAAAAATTGTCACCAAAAAGGGTGGAACACTCATATATATAGCAAAGATAGAGATACAATAGATCTACCTATGGTGAAATCCGTATATAAAATTGACAGCTTTGAGTATGTTGTGTAAAAGACTTAGAAACTGATATTTGTATTTGCTGTTGTTATCGCACTAATGATAAAAACTTTGATACCTTTATTGATAGATTACAAAATTGTGCGAATACCTTTTCAATAAAAAATGTATTATATGTATTGACTTAACATAGACTTTTAACAGAAAATAAGAAGAAGAGTGAATTTTTGAATCTTTTTAGTTTTAATTTTAGACCACTAATTTCTGATGCTATTTTTATTAGGAATAATTCAAGCTCGTGCATCGACAATATTGTTACCAACATACCGAAAATATAATCAATTGTAACACAGATCATAATGGATTATCAGATGGACACGGCAATATTATGCAATATTGTGGTCCCCATATTAGTAGAAGTAAAAATAATGTAGTTTATGTGAAGAAAAGAGTTTTACAAAATAATAAATCAGTCTTTAGGCAGAATTTGATTAATTGTGATTGGAACTCAATGGGTATAAACACCTTTCTAAGTAAATTTAAGGCCTTATTTGATGAATGTTTTAAGAATAAAAATAAAATTATAAACACTTACAAAAATCAAATTTGATGGATCACCAAAGGTATAAAAGTATCAAGCCAAATGAAACGGTTTCTTTGCACAAGTAAAGGATCTCATAATGACGAATCTATTGTGGTACCGTAACAAATATATTACAATTTATAAGAAAATCATTAGACTAACAAAAAGACGCAGTTCAAAATGAGATCGCTCGTTCAAAAACTTGTCCAAAAGTGTATGGAAACTCATTAACAGGCATAGGAACCTAGCGAGAAAAATACAAACCAACTAATGCTAAGGTGGACAGAAATATTGTTCATGAACCAGCTAAAATTGCAGATATCTTTGTTGAACAGTTTGATCATAGTATCAATAATGAGCCAACAGAAATTGGGATGGCACTAACATACCTTAAGCGTTATACAAATCGAGTCGAAAACGATATAACACTAAGACCAATATCTGTAGAAAAGTGAAAGATCACACAAAATGGAGGCCAAGAAATCCTGCGGTTTTGACGATATTCCTATTACTATAATAAAAGAAAATAGATCTTCTCGCCGAACCATTGTTTGTTTCTTTAATAAGTGCATAAAGGGGCCATTTTCCTGATCAACTAAAATTGCCAAAGTCACCCTGTTCACAAGAAGGGCTCGATATCGGATGCCAAGATGTATAGGCCTATATCTTTACTACCCACAATATCAAAAATATTCGAACGCATAATTAAGTCTAGGTAAGTGGCTCATCTTGTTTTAAACAAGGTTATTGATAGAGGGCAATTTGGTTATCAAAACAACATCGGTACACAGGATGCAATAGACGCACTGCTTAATGATGTCATTGACAAATTAAATAATAAATTTAAGGTAGCTGCACTCTTTCTCGATTTGAGCTCTGCATTCGATACTATCAATCATGATCTTCTTTTGGAAAAATTGCAATATTATGGGGTTCGTGGACGGGCTTTGAAACTTTGTCAATCTTACTTGCAAAACAGAAAAATGTTCGTAGAAATAAAAACAGTGAACGATAGCATGTCTGAAATGGTGACGAAGTCCAAAATGATTAACGTAAAAGTGGGTGTACCTCAAGGCTCCATTTTAGGCCCCGTATTATTTATTACTTTTATTAATGATTTATACCATTATGTACGTAAAATGACAGACTCGACAAAGCTAGTCCTCTTTGCAGATGACACTAATGCTGTTATCTCAGCCTCTGAAATAACGACTCTAGAAATTAAAATAAACCAAATATTGGAAGTCATTAGAATATGGTTTACTGTCAACGGCCTGTTGTTCAACACTAACAAAACAAATGTTATGTTATTCCGCAATAACGTCAGAAAAACACAACCCTAGATATTTTACAGTGATAAAACAGTACAGTCTGTAGAAGTGGCCAAATTCTTAGGAGTGAGGATAGACAGTAATCTAAAGTGGAAACATGAATTAGATGAGATTGAGAGTAAAATAAGCTCAGTTTGTTACGTACTAAGAAGCTTAAGGGATGAAGCTGATCTTGAACATTTAAAATTGGTTTATTACGCATTGGTGGAGTCAAGATTACGTTACAGTATTTTATTTTGGGGAGGGAGCTTTAAATATAATGTACACAAAGCCTTTGTTCTGCAAAAAAGAGCAATCAGAACCATGGTCCGGATAAAACAACAAGAATCGTGTCGCGAACACTTCAAAAGACTTGGGATCTTGACTGTTCCATGTTTGTATATACTGGTCTTACTCACGCAATTTGCAAAAGTTATTGGCGAATATGAGACGATAGACCAAAAAACCATAAGAGAAAACACTAGAAGAAAAGACTTTCATAATAAAATCGTCCCTCGTATGGTAATGACTAGACACTGTTCTCAATATCGATCAGTACTTCTATTTAATAGATTACCTACTGACTTAAAAAATATGTTATACAAAAATAGTTTCAAAAATACCTTAAAAAGTTCCTACTGGAAAAATGTTATTATAGTGTTGACGAATTTCTATGCTGATGCTATTATATAACTTTCAATGTTTTAAAATTTTGATGACATTTTAAAATAATCGTAATTTTTGTGACAAATATTGTTATTATTATTTTGTGATATTTTATACTTTATTTTATTTATACTGATGAGATTTGACTTGTAATTTTAATTGTAAGTTTTTATACTTAATTGTAATTTTTTCATAATCTAATTTTTATATTAATTGTTATAATAATTTTAATTTAATATTGATTGTAAATTAAATTTTTATTGTAATTTTATATAATTGTAAATTTGGTTGTTAAGCATTTTAATTGTATTTTTGCATAAATGATTCAACACAATTTGTATTGTTCAGAATAATAAAATAAAAAATACAGTTCAAGCTAAAAATTTACTCAAAAAATTAAATGACTTTATGTCAAGTATATTTTTATATTTCTTGATCAAATGATTAAATGTTTTGTTTGTAATTTAAAGTATTCTAATAGATGTTACTAATTAAAGTTCTATTGTTTTGTATTTCTTATTATGTTTAAATGAATGTTTAAACTTTTAAAAAATTATAAAATATTATAAATTTTATGCGTGACTTAAGTCAAACATACCGTACAATAATCGACTAGTTAAGTCCCGCATGATCGTAACTTAAACGTGGTTTTAAGTCACCGTGTACTATAAATTAATTTATAAACTATGCTAGTAACAACATTAATTAATTATAATTAAATTATTTCTTATACCTCTGCTCACATCCCACTGCACCAGACCCACAGCAGTGCATACATGTCCGGTGCTGCAGGAACGGGCAGTCTAGTTTCTCCACAATAACTCTCAGGATGCTGTTGGTGCTCCCCGAAGCCTGCGCATCAGTGATGCTGTTTTTTTCGCAAAACAGCTTGAAAACAGTCCGTTTCCGCTTCAGAAAACATGCTTGATGCACTAAAGAATCGTTGAAGCTCTAACAGCACCCTCAATGCATTATTATATTGCACACGAAGAACATTGTAGGCCCGCTGCGTATGTCTAACCCACAGGCTGCACGTGTAGAATGACTGGCAAAACGCCTTGAAAGCAGTAATTTTGACTTCTCTCGTACAACGTGCAAATCTGGCCAGCATGTTGCACCGGACCGAAATCACTCTTTGCTGCATCACTATATTATCGTCATCATCTAAACCTTCATTAGCTATGTGGCCGAGGTACTTGAATTGGGACACTCTCTTGAGTGCTACAACATAAAGGCACACCGCAGGCACTGTATTAGGTATGTAAAACTTTTGTCACGATGGACTGTATGTAATGAATGTAAGTTATGGCTATTTAATTGTTTAAATTGTTTATATTTCCAACATACACTGTTAAAATTTTTAGTAAAATTACAAATATTTTACAAAACAAAATATGAGTAAAATTACAAATCAGTGTGTTGCCAATATAATTTACAATACAATTCGAGTAATTTACCAAAGCATGTGAGGAAACCTACTAAGATGAGATAAACTTCATGTAGTAATCCTACACGTATTGTAATTTTACCAAACTTTGGTCAGTTTTCAATAAAAAAAAATGAAATATACAAACATTGTTTGTAATTTGAATTACTACAGTAATTCAAATTACAAACAATAAGTGTAAAATTATAAAAAAATAATTGAAACTGAAATTACTTCAAAGTGATTGAAAGTTTACAAATATTTTTAGTATTTTTATAACTCTGACTTGAATCACGTGGTGCATTTTTATTCAACAAAAAAATTTTATTTTTCTTAAACGTTTTGTGATTTTACCGAACCGTTGATTAATTTTCAATAAAAAAATTAAATATACAAATATTGTTTGAGATTTCATTTACTACATTTTTTGTAATGTTACAAACAAAAATTGGATTTCAAATCGTTATAATGTGTCGGAAGTTTATGAATATCTTTAGTATTTCTACAACATTGATTTGGAAATCACGTAGTGCATTGTAATTTAACCAAATTTTTTTATTTCTCCTACACGTTTTGTAATTTTACTAAATCGTTGGACAATTCTCTATAAAAAGTTTTTGACCCAAAACCAAAAAAAAATTGTAAATGAATTTGCGAACATTTTTTGTAATTTCATTAACAATTTTTTTTTTGGTTCTAAATAATCTTATTTTACAAAGAAAATTCCGTTCTTAATGTTCAATATACATATTATATTCATACCTCACAGTAATTCATAAGAAAAAACAATTAATTGTCACTTTTTGTTTATCTTGGTTGTTTATTTTAATGTTCATAAACAATATATTTCATGCTACTTATTTTTCTCTCAGCTGAGAAAAATCGCAAGTTCCAATTTTTCTTCTTGCACTATAGTACGCCTTCAAAGAAGTTATATAGGAAATTCTACAGCAGTGCAATCAACAAAATATTTAATATAAAAAGTGAGTTTGACTTTTCTGAACTTACTAAAGATTTAAAGTATTTTTAATAGGTTACTCAGATTTTTCAACTCAAACATGAAATTATTTGTAATTTTTATCCTAAGTTAAAGTTTCAAACTATAAATGGAAATTTCATGTAAGATATTTTTTAAAGTGCTACAATAGTGTATGATGGTATCATTTTGCTCGACGTAAAGACAATCACGAATTAAAATCGCGGTGACGATGAATATTTTTTTCTCCATTCAATATCATTCCATGTGCTTTCTCACTATTCATATTTTTAAAAATGTTTGAAAATTACGTTTTTTTAGTCAATCGAAAAAAGTACAAGAATTTTGTTATGTCACTGTTAATAACTTATATATTTAATCATTTTCAAATTTATTCATCTTCAAACTAAACAGAATAATTACATAAGCCAAAGTTCCAAGATTCCAAAGCAGTAAAATGGCACAGTCTAAATAAGAGCGTTGCTGACATTATTTTTCCTGACGTAAAGATAATAGCGAGTTTGACTCGCGATTCTATTAACTTTTCTTTTTTCAAATTATGAAAAATTATTCGATATACTTTTTCAAAAACCAATTTCTGTAAATTTCATTCTATTTATTTCATGTTTATAAGGATTTTTTATTTAATTATTAAATTGTTTTTTTTTTAATTAAGTTGAAGTTTCAACCTATTTCAAAGTTTAAGCATGATGGCGTTCATGTAGACTATAGTGTATAATAAAACAATAGTTTCATTAATATATTTTTTAGTCTATATGGTTGTTTATTTATATCAATTTTTTTTTATAGTTTTATATTACGTTCAAACAAAGATTTCGTAATCGATATTTTTCAATGTGTATGTAATAGGCTTCAGTTTTTTATAATACATTATTTAATATTAATGGTATTATAACTTAATCTATAAATAAGAAAGGATTGAAAATTCGGGGTGCAGAAAGTTTTGTGGTGCAGGTTATAAGAATTTTTATGTATTTGTGTGTATTAATTCTATCATCCTTTTTTGTTTAGAAAACGAAAAATTATTTGTCCGCAAGCGTCATGGAAAAAAAGTACCCGTAATATTAAACTATATAGATTTAATTAATTATAGTCATAATAGCAAATGTATATATACATTACTGTTCGGAGTAATTTGGCTTGACAGATGAACAGATGGCGTTGGGCGTTGTTTGATGCACACGGTTTGCTTAAGAGCCGTGGATAATTTGTATTGTGTGTGTTCCGTATGGTGATTCAGTGCGTCTTGGTAAGAGAATAAACGATATACCTAGTATATTGTAATCTCATTCCATCGAGCACACCTCCATGCCCACAATTTCAACATGGTCCCCAACAAATATATTGTAAGTTTTCAAAACAATGTTGAATTGAATTGTATAGTAAATTTACAATGCAGAATGCTAAAGTTACAAAACATTTTCAATAGAATTTGTTCGATAAAATTACAAAATTTGTTTAGTAATATTGCTAAACAATTTTACGATCGATGTTTAGTAAAAATACAACAAAATATATTGTGATTTTTCAAGAAAATGTTGAAATGAATTGTAAAGTAAATTTACAATGCAGCATGCTAAAATTACAAAACATTTCCAATAGATTTTGTTAGATATAGTTACAAAAATTGTATTGTAATATTGCTGAACAATTTTAAGATAGTTTTTAGTAAAAATACATTAAATGTTTTGAAAAATACAATAAATGGTATAGCCAAGCTGCAGCTATATATATGGTATAGTTGTAGCACGAATGGGTCGGCTCGACCGGGGAAGGACCACGCTCTCACAGAATACCAGCGTAAAATAGGAGCTTAATGCTCCTGTGTTTCGTATGGTGAGTGTAGAGAACCGGAGACCCTTTTTACTGGAAAAGAGGCGTTCCATCTCAGTCCTCAGGGCTGACAACGCATCTGCATTTTGATTCGCAAACGAGGATAGATGTAGATGTATATGGGCCTCAGCAACCACTTACCATCAGGTGGACTGGGTGCTCGTTTGTCACACTATTTCTATAAAAAAAATCGAGTTGGAATAAGTTGTGTAGTAAATATACAACACTGAATTTCATTATTGCTATTTTGTTGTGCGTAAAAACTTCCAACACTGTTTTAGTAAAATTACAATAGACATTTTTAACAGTGTACTTACAAAAACTTGTGATGTACTTACCAGTTCAATATTTTTTTACTCGACTACCCAAGAAGAAGGGTAATGTTTTCCAAGTGTATGTATGTATGTATATCTATTTGTTTATCTCTATAATAGCGTAGCCTACCTTACAACTAGCCTAGACAGCTTGATGGATTTTTACAATAAATGAGGCATCGTTAGTTTCGTCTTAGTTGTGGAAGTGAGATTGGGCTTTTCTCTTTTCGGTAAACTTTTTTTACGCAGTCGAGTTTTTGTACGAGCTGTTTTAACCATTGAGTTTATTTCTTCTTTCTTCTATTGTATTTTCCTTTGAATTTATTCTACGATGTTATAAATATTACGAACATAACTCAAAATTGTCGCTTTTGTTCCATTGCCATACACCGAAAACCTAAGCTCACGTTACGAGTATCTTCATACCGGATATTTGGTAGCATTTTTCAGACACAGAGGTTTATTATGGCTTTGATAGAGTCTTTTAGTACTTTGTTGTTGACAGGGTTTCAGTTGTAATAAAAATAATTAAAATAAATAAAATAAAATAAATATTTTATGTAAAAAAAACCCAGGTTTTCTATACATAAAATATTTCTTTGTATAGATAATCATTAATTTAGAGAATCCCTGTGTTCATTATAGTGATTCCATCCATTCATCTCTGAACTGAACATAGATTGCTACATAAGGGGGATTTTGCCATAGCCGGATGGCAACCGCAGTTTTTTTTAATTTTGAGTTGTTATCAGGAAGATGCTTCTGCCCATTTCCTGTTCAGTTTCCCCCTGTCGCTTCTTACGACACCCACTGGATGATATCAGGTTGATATCAGGATGATAACAGGCAAGTTATCAGGGGGTTTCAATTCTTCTTCTACATCATTCTGTATAAGTCCAATTTTGGACATAGACCACAGGTGCATTATGGACCCTAAGGACTAAAACGAAATGTCTATCTTCTTTTTTAATCAGCCCGAAAATATAGTACTGGATATGGGTCACTCTTGTAGAGAGAATTTTTTTTTTTTGAATAGAAGTGACAAGCGAGCACACAGCCCACCTAATGATAAGTGAATGCTGTAAATTTGGTACAAAACAGTGTGTGGATTGCTGCTTATTGTATGCATCTATTTGAATTTCTGTCCTTATAGTCGAAGTACGTTAAATACCTTTATGGGGGAGAAAGGTTCTCGACCAGTAGCCTCGTACTGGCCACCGCAATGTTAGCCAAACCTTTAATAGATGGATTGCCAACGCTGTCTATGTGGGAGGCATATGTTCAGGAATGGACCTGTGATGAACTGTAGTGATAATAATAGTGGACTGCCTTTTATTTCATTGAATAAACGAGTAGAAATCATATCTATATTCCTGAATTAGAAGCTTGAAAAAGCCATAATTTATAGTTCACGCTTTCGAGGTACGCTGGACTAACGTCGGCGAGTGTCGTCATTACTAAAAATTAATGTACCTCTAAACTTAGAACACTAAAGAATTAAAACTATTCTTAGCGTAATTCTTTTTCTTTAAAAGAAAGTTACTTTTACAGTAAGATTTTCGTATGTATCGTGGAGGTGGTTTACATATATAAATTACTCAAGGACATACGAGTACATACAGACACGAAACAATTATTTTTGGCCATACAAACACTTGCTCCGTGTGGGATTCAAACCCGTGGCCTTGCAGCGCCACGATCAAAGCCATAAGATTCATATTAATAAGCCTTATCAGAATACATTTAAAAACAACTGCTCTAGATCTAAAAATAAATTCATTCAATTTAAATTAGCAATGTAATGACGGGGTAAATAAATCCATCACCCCATTTTCTCCCGTGGGTGTTGTAAGAGGCAACAGAGGGAAAAACACAAAAGCTCTCATGGCTTTCAATAAATGACAGCATAACCATCTCGTTTCTCTATGCTTAAAAAACCAAACAACTGACGGGCGGCAACGTCAAGTTGCGAAGACTTCTGGTGCTACGATTATCAATCCACTTTCCAAGCGTCAATTACGGCCAATAATGTCAATCAATCAGGTCAATTAAGGCAAGTAATGCTGTGTCACTTATGAATGTGCACTTCATCCTAGCCTACTGATACAAATGTAATAATATGTGCCTTGCTGATGTCCTATGATTAAATAAGTAAATAAATATATAAGGCAAACACTCTTTACAACGAGAGAGGCTAATTAATGTCTTGCTGTAGACTTTCACGGACTGATGAAAAATAAATCAATTTAACGAATAATTTTAATTATTTTCATTCAGTTGCATTTTTAATCTTTCAAGCCTTATACTGGGATTAAAAGATTATATTATTGACTAGTGATGTAAGAAATAAATTTGATATTTGTGATGATAATACGTATTTTGCACTTACATCGAGGAACAAAGTTAGGTACAAGTACTGAAGTTAGGGCATGATAAACCATACTTAGATTATATAGAATTCTCTTGACGGTAGTCGTCGAATTCGTTAAATAATTGTCTTATCGTGAGGGCGCCTCACGGAGGATTCCAATTTATTGCCTGCCGTTAACTAAGTTCGTCGAAAGCGTGTTGACAAGTGCTGCGTACCTGTTGAGTCTTCCAACTCTATCAAACTGAAAACTTTAGCGGTAGCAATGTGGTGTGTTGAATTGCTTGATCCGATTATCGCCTGAGAATCCGCTCTTACAAGTGCACAACCCGCACAGGTTCGAATCCTGTCCGCAGCGCCATGTAAGATGGAAATGAAACACATATCACCATTACACGTAATGATCTATTTTCTCTTTCGACACACTTATATAATTATAATTATCTATCTCGCTTGCACACCATTTACACTACTTCATTTTTATCTTACTCTTTCTTACTCATATTGTTACTATACTTCTGTCACCTTTCACATTAAATTTACATTCCTTTTTAACTTTTATTCTATTATCTATTATCCTTACACACGTACCTCCTCCAACGTGTCCTACGGCATGCATGTACACCTTATGTTCTATAATCGGAGCGCACACATAGTTATTTACATTCCACAGATTTAACCAGTAACTCCACCATGTAATGGCGGTGTAAGAATATCCTCTACCCCATATAATCCCGTGGGTATCGTAAAAGGTGACAGAGGGAAACAAATCAGGAGATGGGTCGCTGTTGATCATGTGCCTCACCCGTCGTAGGGAGGATTTGCCTGAATCGTCTTTTTATCAGTCCACCTAATGGTATGTAGATGCTATGATTCATATACACCAAAATCCATCCTTGATTATGACTCAAAATGCAGATGCATTGTCACCCTTGAGTACTAAGATAGAATGCCTTAGTCTTCAAAGGTGTTTCCACGTCACGCTTGGCAGACGTATTGTCGATCATAGTACCAGACTTAAGCACATTTATTGCTACCGCCCATTACCGATCTCGTGTAAAAAAGATGGTTATACTGACATCTATCGAAAGCCATAAGATTTTACCGGCATTTCCCATAGGCGCCTCATACGAAACCCTAGGGGCGCAATGGGGTAATTAATTCTCTTAAATCATCACAAGGCATGTGCCTACTATATACCTATATACTATTTACTGAAATATTTTCATTACGCCACTGAACTATCGAATCCTACACCTTATACCCCCATTAGTACCTTATCGTACTTATACCTAGCACCTAATATCCGAAAATTCAAAATTAAGAAACTATTTCAACACCGTCCTTGGCAAACGTCGAGATTAGGGCGTGCAAGCGATGTGTCTGATCTCAAAAGCCAAAATTACACGAGGTGCAACATAGGCAAATACGTGTGCACAATAACGACATCTCTCTCTTATCACCAGCGGTGGCGACAAGTCACGTATACAGTTCCTTTAGGAAATTTACCGCACGTGAACCCCACTGACTGATAGTCTCTAAAGAATATGTCACAAATATGAAGTCATTTCTCAAAGACTCGTACTTGCGCCACTTACTCAGTTCAGCCGCCTCTGATGCCGCCCCGGCTCTAAACGAGGTACCCCTGAGATGAAAGTCTGCCCAAGTTTCTACGCACGTATCATCCCACTCTAGGGCTTTACCTCTCTCCCGAGGTACCAAAATCATACCGTCTCATTTCTCGCCGTTATCTGTTAATATTCCGCAAGACTTCAAAATCGAGGGACCATTTTTAGAGACAAGAGCTCTTTGGAATGATGGGACAACCTAACGACACTTTTATTACATGAGAGTCCGTTAAGCCCCAATTCGTCAACGCCGTTAACACAAGAGCACTGATGAGGTTGATAGTTCGCCGCTCCTAGTCAGATTTCTACGGCTATGCGCAAGCATTTTCCATCAAGTAATGTGCTGAGATTCCGAGATTACTTAAGGACTAAGCCTCTTACCAGTGAATAAATTTTTAGTCACTATTAAAATTTTGATAATCATGTGGCGGGACTTAAGAACTTAAATACTGCTCGTATTGAAGAAGCGATCGAACGGAACCAGGGCTCCAAAGTCTTTGCCAGACATCTGCCTGACAGAAAGAGCCAGCTGTCCAAGCTGAAGACCGAATGTGGCAGCATCGTTTCTGGGACACCTGAGATTTTGAATGAATGAATTGAATTGAGAGGTTCTATGGGCAGCTGTACACGTCATCGTTGGAACCACACGTAAGTGTGAGTAACAATCCAAGAGCAAGTCTTATCCGACAATATTCCGATGATATCCCGGACGTCCGTCTGAGCGAGATTAGAATGGGTCTCGAAATAAAAGTCTTGTGTAACGTCCATGTCACACATGTGTAGTTGTTGGGAGCACTAAGCTCGAAGTTGTTGACGAGTATGTTCACCTGGAACAAGTAGTCTAACTTCGACCGAGAGAAAAATCGACGGATTCAACTTGGCTGGGCAGCGTTCGGGAGATTATGACACATCTTCTCGTCAAGTATACCTCAAAACTTGAAAACGGGACTGTACAACCAGTGCGTGTTGTCTGTGATGACCTATGGATCTGAGACGTGGTCCTTCACTGCTGGTCGTATGAGGAAGCTCAAGTTCGCTCAGCGAGCTATGGAGAGGGCTATGCTCGGGGTTTCTCTGCATGATAGACCTACAAACGAGGTTATCCGTAGAAGAACCAGAGTAACCGACATAAGCTAACGGATCAGTACGCTGAAGTGGCAATGGGCCAGTCATATAGCTCGAAGAAGCGACAACCTATGGGGAAGAAAGATTCTTGATTAGCAGCCTCATACTGGCAGGTAAAGTGTAGAGCGTCCCCTACTAGATGGAGTGACGACCTGTTAAGACATGCAGGAAGTCGATGGATGCAGATGGCTCGGGACCGTGCTTCTCTCGGGACTGTGGACTTGTGAAGGGTTGTAATGGTGAGGGATGAATGTTTCCGTGTATAGAATAAAATAGAAAAAAATATTTTTATATAATAAAGACTACATGATATATTACTGATTGAAAGTTATTGTTTTACTTTTACTACTGGCTCGGAAAAAAATTCTGATCTGGGATGAAACATCAAGCAACCCAGCGGTTTTCCTAGTGTTTAATAACGTCCTCCAGACCGAGATTCGGTCACGGCGTCCAGTTTCTGCGCAGTAAAGTATTATACACAGTACTAAAGTTTGCGCAAGTACAGGTGCACTCCCTATTTCCTCACTCTCATAGCGTCGCGGTACATGCAATAGGTCGAATGTGAAAAAAATTCAATTTTTCCTTTTTGGTATGTAAGCATCCAAAACATGCTTCTATAACGTTTACAAAAACTCCTATGTCTAAGGTCCAATCAGAAGCAAGCGTTTGAATTACTTGCAATATGACCAATGACAGACGTCTCTGTTTTGATTCCTGCAAATTGTCGAATGTCATAGTATTCTGGTATGGCGAGACATATTTTGTTGTCCAAGAAGTGAATTTACGAATTTAAACTTCATTAATTTGTTGTGTAAGTAAACAATTCTTTTTTTAATATAATTTAACCTAACAGACAGTAATAATACGTTATATTTTTAATCATAACAAAGAACTTAATTGCTAACTTAATACTAACCTTACTTTTTTTTCGAATTCATGCTTGATTGATTGTGATTTTAAATGTTTTTCAATAAAATAATTAGGTTTATATTACTTATGTTATGATTAACTTTCTTTGTATGAAATAATTAAACTTTTTGTACCTATATTTTTGTTGACAAAGGACATTTTGCAATAATCATAGTTTGGTAATAGGTATTGACTTAGGAGCTATTGCATTTTTGACAAATGAGTACGTTATTATTTGGAGGAATAACAACAGAACTTACCTGTTATGTCAGGAGCTAGAAGCCACCGCTTGGTGAAGATAGCTATTAATACTATTACTGGTGTATTCAGGGAAGAAGAAGCCAGCTCAGTTAGTCAGCCAAGCTTAAGTCAGGGAGACTCTACGAAAAAAATTGTGATGGAAGATGATGCGAAGAAACATGTATGCCGAAATATGTTTGAAAACACTTTAAGTATTGGTGAGAAGACGGTGCGCTTATAGACTTTATCAGACCAACCCAGTACAGGCCATGAAAACGAAGATCATCAAGCGCAGATCTCACGACAGAGATCAAATATCGTTAAAAATGTAAAGGAGTTCCTGAATTTACTGCCTAAAGTAGAAAGCCATTATTATCGAGCATCATCCAGTAAACTCTATATTGAACCAGTGATTGAGAGATTGATAGTCTAGTCTAAGAGAGATGTACCGATTTTATAAAGATGAGTTCCAAACAAAACTAAATTGCATCATCTTGGAAAACCTTCTACAATACTTCGAAAGTTATGAACTTAGACCTTTATATTCCGAAAAAGGATCAATATAATACATGTACACAGTATAAGACAGGAACATGCGACGAAGAAACAATCCGGAAACATGAGCAAAAGAAACTATCAGCAAGAGAGGAGACAAAAAGAGACAAAGAACGATCCATTAATTGTCCTAATACCGAAACCTACACCGTAGATCTATAGGCTGTGCTATTTGCTCCAAGACTTAATGCGAATGCAAATTACTAAAAGACTAAGTTGAAGGTCCACAATGAGACCTTCCCCAACTTAAGTATTAAAGATGGCCATATGCTACGTTTGGCACAAAGCAGTGGCAGGGATTGAAAGTGATGTATTTGCATCCATTCATAGAGACTTTTTACAAAAGGCAATAGTAAAAAGACATCCCGAAAAAATTACTATTTGGAGTGATGGATGTGGATATCTGAACCGAAATATCAAAATATCTAATGAACTGCTTGAATTGAGCATTAAAACAAACGTAATAATAGAACAAAAATACTTGAAAGTTACGCAATCGGAGAGAAGTCTATACACCTGCAGACTACATTCCTATAATTCAATCTGCAAGACAAAGTCCAAGAGACCAATTTACTGTAGTAGTGATGATTTTTATGCTTTTCAGTCAGTATACTACAAAAGTATTCGCCCTGGCAACAAAATTGGCGATCCCTATGTTAACGACGTGGTTGCTTTTCAGTATACCCCTAATGGCATTATTCATTACAAACTCTGCTACCAAGACGAATGGGCTGAATTACCTGTACGACCAAAATATCTGGAATCACTGCCAGACCATCCCAAACTGTACACAGGGTCAATTCTAATTGAAGCTTCGAAATATACGCACTTGCAAGAACTAAAAGAATTGATTCCAGAAGATTATCGTCAATTCTATGAGAATTTACTTCACAAATAAATTTGTTCTTACCTAATAAATAAAAAACTGTAATATTTACATGTTCTTTTTCCTTGTTTCTATACTGAAATTAATTTTACCTATGTGATCAAAACGGGTACAAAATACACACGCAATATGTCCTATGTCAACTTTTCACCAAAACTGTAAATGCAATAACCATTTTGTAATATGTTATAATTTTACACCCAATTTTAATACAAAATACATTATCAGAAATCATATTTCACTAACATAACAAAAAATAAACAGTTTTTAGTCCTTCCTGTAAAGTCGTACCTAACTCACTTTCGACGAATTGCATGTACCGCAACGATAGTCAGTTGTGACAGCAATCCTACACGACCATAGATGAGGCGCAGGATTAACCGCTTTATGTGCTTTTCGAGGCACTGGGGTAAAATACTGACAACTACTTTACATCGGCCTGAGAATTCCATATTAGAAAAACTTAATAACTGATTTTGGTCTGACTCGGTGTTCATTCTCAAAAACTCTTGATCAGCGGCCGCGCTTAAGACCTACTTGACCAACGAGGCAGTCAAATTGTCTTAAACATAGTGAGAGGTCAAGGTCAATATATATGAAAATTCTGAGCCTTTGAACCTATACCCATATACTAGAACCACTACAATATCTGCTTCGGAGTTTATAGGTAGTTTCTGATTACTTGGATGTTGTTGCTGCTGAAAAATATTGATATCATCATTATTAGTTGGCTAATTAATAGAAACCAATATTTTACTTATTATTTATATTATAACACAACCTTTTTATATAAATTCATTGATTCCCTGGCCTCCAAGCTAGTATAACAGTGTTTCAGGAATCAGTTATAAAATATAGTAACGTGTTACTAACACATAATATAATAAATATGTTTTTTTAATATTAAATAAAAGTGTACTGTTACGAGATTATGTAAATTTTGTTGAAGTATTTGAAGCAACCCAAGTAACAATAAACACAATACATTACATCCAATAAAGCCGAACAATACCCATCAAGAATACAAAGAACTGATAAAATGAATGGGGCACCCGGCCATAGTCTGAAAGTACGTAACTGTTTTACGCAAAATCGAGTGCCGAGCCCAATTTGCATTTATTACCCTCGCGTGCTTTTGTGTGCGGACCGTAGCCCAGGTATATTTACGAAAATCGTAGTATCGTTGTAAGTGACCTATTCTTGGTTCTGTACAAAAGTACTCAGGTGACCATTTAGTAAATGAAAAATCAGATTCACGTGGAACTTACAAATAAGGGGACGCCATTTTGGAAACAGTTTACCTTTATTTCTTTTGAATCTGTTGTAATCTTATTTTACTTTTAACCTCCTATTAATATGATCTTTATTTCTACTTATCATAATAATTATTTACTAATTTCCTCATAACGGAACTAGAATATTTGATTAAAATTTATTTCAAACTAGAAGTAACTGAAATAAGCTAGCTTCGTTGTTACAGAATACACCCGCATACCTATTTAAACTTGGGACGTATCTCAAAATTGGATGTACGTCACGCTAACGCGCTAGTGGACGAGAATTACGTTACGGACCGAAAACGACGCTGTCGCTTAGAATTGTTATTCTGGAGCAGTCGGGTGATCAAATATAATTTCTTCATCTCCTTTTAGTCCCTTTGCTCCTAATTGCAAAGTGTATAATTCCAGAAAAGTGACAATTTGTGTCACTTTACTTTTTCCTTTATGAAGTAAAATGTTTGTCTTAATTTTGCGTTATGAAAAACATTTCTATTTGGTCGTTTTCGTTAAGCTTAGCTTTAAATATTAATGGACATAAATTTTTCTTGTAAAACCGTAAAGTAGCAATAAAAGTTAGTACACAATTTTCATTACAAAGAGGCTTATACATTACTTTGAAAGCTGTTTTCCTTTTTAAACATAGAATAAATTAAAAACTTCATTTAAACAAATAATATAGATAGATATCTTTTGAATTTTATTGATATAAGTGACAAAATTTAGATTGAATGCATGGAAAGTGTCCCTAGAGACATAAATAGATTGTATCCTACCTCTGGACTTATTGTGTTATATCTGTCAAGTCTTATAGATTATCATCATCTTTATACTCTTAACCATTCATTGTTGTATAATATAGGCCTTTCCTATACTTAGAACCTTATACTACATTTAACAGATTATTTTCTACATAGTACCTAAGAGTCTGTAATATGTACTAATCTCCAGAAAATAGCACTTGTTTTTTTTTAATCAATGCATAAATTTACAATGATTAACAATTTCATTGTTACCGGTACCGTTGGCGATAGATCTTTTTATAATCATATTACTTTGTTTCATGTTATTTTATTCAAACATAAAATTTTCTTAGATTAATTTTCCTTTTTATATCAAGTGCATGTGAGTGCTTAAATTTTTTTTTAATTCAATTTACAGCTGTTACTAGTACACTAGTACTATATTATTACCGTTAGCCGGGGAATAAGTTTTAAAATTACAAATACTTTACCCAATATTACATAAAGTAGTCAAATATAAATATTTTTACACCAAGGACGTTTACAAATAGGTTGAGTAACAAAGGAGGTGGTCGTCAGGGAGACATTTCTCAATGTTGCTTTTATTAAATGTCTGATGTAGTTTGTCACTGGCACAATAAAGGCTCGTGGTCTGTACAGGTATGGAACGCGTTGTGGTAAGTAGGTGTTTTATTTTGAAACATAATCTAATATATAAAAATTTATATTTGTTTGTTCGCATTTTATGCGCTGTCATACCGTTCATCAGACTGCGGTAAAACTATGTCAACTTATTGCTTGCACTTTCGCTATGGTTATAGGCATAGTACCTACAATTAACTTACAGCAGGAGGCGCGCGTATCCTACCGACACATTTACTTTAAAGTTATATATCATTCAACTTCAATGAACGTATTTATCATTCCTAAGTAAACTATAAAACTCTTCCAAATTGAAAACAATGTTTCCACAATTATTTCTTTTGCAACGCGCTGGGTTCCAGCTAGTCTTTAATATAAAATTGCTTGACCGATTCTGATGAAGTTTTGTGGTGTCTTATGAATTTATGGGGTCACCTGGATGGTTCTTAGTTACAATTGTATTCGGTAGGTGACACTATTGTCGAGATTCAGATATTTTCTGTATGAAGCCTGGGCAGATTGCTAGTATTTAATAAATATACGAAACGAATCAACAAATAGAAACTGAGGCTGGTCATCGCCACTGAAGAGAAGAGGGTTGTTTCTTTTTTTAAGGAACAAGGTTGGTAAAAAAAACTGGTAGTTAATGTTACGTAATGTAATTTTTTAGATTTATTTGATTATAAATATTTTTTATATTTAAGTTATTGTAAATATAGTACCATAGTGGCGGCATAGAAAATTCCAAGTCTTCATTTCGTCTCAAAGAAAGCCTTAAGGGTGACTAAAACATAGTGATTATATCATCTGGGAGAGAAAGACAAGAAATACCTGATAGTTTCTGATAGATAGCAGTACACCATTTCTTGTACGCCAGATGTCAAAATCCACTTGGCAAACATGGTAATAACAGTAAATAAAATAAGAGAGGTGCATTTTTTATGAGTAGTCTGTTACAGGATGATAATGAAGAAAATAAGGAGGATGATTAGCATTCTCGATTAGCTATTCTAATACTTTGTCAATAATGTGCTTTAATAAAAAATTTGCACTTTTTTACACACATGTTTATAAAAAGTCGAGTTTTATATTTTATATGCTATGTCGTTGTTTTAATTTTAACCAAGAGCATAATATGAGGAATGTTTTGATGGTATTTAAGACACATTTAAATTTTTTACAAAAGTCTTTCGAATTGGCAGAGTACCAAACATATTTTTATAAATGAAAAAATGTTATAAGAAAAAAAAAGGTATATATACCTATATATAAGTCATTTTCTTACAACATAATATTAAAAAATGTTGCAGCTGCTACTTACTTTTATGTGAAGGTCAAAGACATAAACGCTTTTCAGATGGCTTGTGTCTTTGGACTCTACAGTAAAGGGATATCATTACATGTTATTTTATTGTTAAACACTGCAAAGGTCTTACATCTGTGGACAGCTTCTCCGCAGACGGTTTAGTTAGATGGCCTTGTTGTTTATCATTAGTGCTTCTTGTGTGTAGAAAGTATCAGTCTTATTTTTAGCCGACTTCAAAAAAGGAGGAGGTTCGTATTTGGACTGTATATTTTGTTATTTGTTTTTGTTTATATATATTATAAAAAAAATTGAGTCTGTGACAATTGAGAACCAATTTTGCCAACTTTTTATTTTATAAAAAAGGACCCCTTTCTAGATTAAGTCACATACAAATTTAGAGAAAAAATTGCACCCCTTAGAGAAATAAGGGGATGAAGTATTTGTAATATTGCTTTGAACAATAAAAATAGTACTAGAATTTAATTTAAATGAAAAATAAAAGGCGACCTCAAAAAAATAAAAATATTCAAAAAATTGCACGTAATACCTAAAGTGAAAACTGTAATTCTTCTATACATTATGTCTTAGCACCGACTTCTGAAGCTATTTTGTGGAAATTATCTTATTCTTTTTGGTTCTTTGTAGTAGGTTTTTACTTTTTATTAAAAGTGTAATTTTTATCATTCTTATTAAAGGCATGTAAGTTAAATTCTTAACAACATTAAATATCCATTCCATCCAACCATTACAGCCTTTAAAAGTCCACTGCTGAACAAAGACCTCCCTCGTAGATTGCCTCATTTTGCCATAGTTAAAAGATTTGGTAAGCGGGTTGACAATCGCAGTTTTTTATATTTTGAATTCTTATCAGGAAGATGCTGCTGCCCATCTCCTGTTTTATTTTCCCTCTGTCGCCTCTTACGACACCTCTGGACGATATGGGTTAGTGGATATTTTTATACAACCCTTACATGTTTAAATATCTCTTATGTAATTTAAATATATCCTTATGTTTTGTCAATGTCATAAGAAGTCCACTGTCGGACATGAGCCTTTCTGATGGAATTCTCTTCTATTTAATTACAGATTTATTGTAAATACCACACTTACAGAGCCACGCTGCAGCTATGTTATGTTTGAAGCACGTATGGGTCGGCTCGACCGGGGTAGGGATAAATTAGCAGCTTGTTGCTACAGTACTTCGTATGGTAGCTAAGTGTAGAGAGCTGGAGACCATTTTCACTGGTAACGATTCATTGCAGGTTAGTCCTGAGGGGTGACAACGCATCTGCATTTTGATTCTTATTTGAGGATAGATGTAGATGTCAATGACAACAGCATCCACGCACCGTCAAGTCGGCTGTATGCTCGTTTGTCACCCTTATCTATAAAAAAATCTTAGCAGGCGGATAGGTAATCGAAGTACCGGACCTCTCCCACCTTCGATGCTGATTCTCGCCACCGCTCCTGCTTATTACTCCGCCAACAATCTGAGGCTATGTTATCTATGTTGCGAAACTTGCGGGAAGAAATATTATAACGGGATTTATTAAGCGCAGCTTAGTTCCAGCAGTGGAAGGCATTTAGGCTTATGACGTAAAAGGAACAGCCTTAAAGACGCAGCTACAGCTATTCACAGGCCCCCTCTTATTTTTGAAAGGGTTATTGAGCAGTTAGTATGCTGCGTTACGCCAGTGCGTGTTGACAGACTTAACAGGCTTTTGAAATATTTTGTTTAATATAATCTGTAGGGTTTAAAATATAAGTAACGTAAAGTTTCAGCTTATATACGTACCACAGCTGGGCACAGGTTAGGTTAAAGGACAAGAAAATGTTCGCCGCGCTGGCCCAGTGCATGTTGGCGGACTTTTTACGTTTTGGAATATATTTTTTATAATTCCTTAGACAAGCAGGTTTAACACGCTATATTATTTTCCAAGAACGCAGAGCACGTGATAAATCAGCGCTTAAAATTTCAATTAACAAATTCATTGGTGCCGGTGGAGATCGAACTCGACTTGCTTGCGTACTGTGAAATTTACGGCAAACACTAAGCTAAAAATTAATTATCGAGTGCTTTTATATTTAGATTCTTTTTCTTGAAATACTACTCCTAGGGATACTCAAAATTCTGTAAATACTAGGAATAAGCACAAGCTAGTGTGTGTAGTAACACGTGACAAAAATAAACAAACTAGGAGATGGCAGCAGCGTCTTCCTAATATCATCATCATCATCATCATTACAGCACTTCACAAGTTCATTGCTGAACATTGGCCTCCCCCAAGGAATGCCACAAAGCACGGTCCTGAGCCACCTGAACCACTAGATCGAGTGATGACCTGGTAAGACATGCAGGAAGTCGATGGATGCAGGTGTCTTCCTAATAACAACTAGAAAATAAAAAAACTGCGGTTGGTAACCCGCTAGTTAAGCGTGGCAACTATGGCAGATACCCCATTATGAGACAGATTATGGGGAGGCCTACTTACAACAATGGAATTTGATATGTTGTCATAAAGCACAAGCGACTAATAAGACTTTTTACTAATACTTCAGTTCAGTTAGTCAAGCACTTGAGTCTTTAGTTGGTATATTGAGCGGTGCCTTGATTTCTTAACTGTTTTCCCACCAAGAACACCAAACCAACATGAAAAAAGTTAAAGAGAATATGGTAAAATAACGACGACACTTCTTCCCGCTTAAAGTGCACCTCATGAACATTAGAGGGTTGCAAACTAACATTGATCCGGTCTACCACCACATGCAGATAGATGCATATAGCAACTCCATCTGATGTGGCGTACCTCAACTACCTAGGCTCCATGCTGGCAAGACACCTGATGGAACACTGGCTCACTCCGCGACTGAGAAAGCAAATCTATTTGCATCTCTGTTTGCGAGCAGTTCTCGTTTCGATGCTGACTCCAACCTTGCCTCGCTGTGTTTCTTCGATACCAAAGGTCACTGTCCATATGAAAGAGGTACGTAGAGCTTTGCAATCTCTAGACGTGATCAAGGCCAGTGGATCTGATGGTATTCCTGCAAGGGTACTTAAGCATTGTGCGCCTGAGTTGTCTCCTGTTCTGACGCGCCTGTACCGCCTCTCTCTTAAAACTCGAACGGTGTCCAAATCCTGGAAGCTTGCTGCGTGCCCAAGAAGGGTAGTTGTGCTGATCCCTGTAATTACCGACCAATTGCCATCACCTCCATACTCTGTTAATTATGGAAAGGGTACTGAACAGTTAGCTGCTGACATACCTTGAAACAAATAACCTCCTCAGTGACCACCAGGATGGCTTCCGCCGGGGACGGTCCACTAGGGATCTCCTTGTGTGTATGTCACGCACTTTTGGAGCGAGGCCATCGAGAAGCTTCCTGCCTACTAGGCATCCCCGACGAATTTTGCAACTGCATATCTGACTTTCTGAGTGAACGGTCGATCAGGATAGTCATAGATGGCCGCTCTTCTGACCTAATGCATATTAATGCCGGAGTTCCTCAGGGGTCTGTTCTCTCTGCGACTTATTTCCTGCTGCACATCAATGACCTACTTCTACCAGGTATTGTTGGGTATGCAGATGACAGCACAGTCACAGAGAGATTCATGTCCAGTGCAAAGTACGGAGGGGCAGTTATACATTCATTTAGAGAGGCCATGGTGGAGCGGATAAATGTGACCTTGAGTCTCGTCTCCAAATGGGGTTACGACAATCTGGTCACTTTGAACACCGTGAAAACGCAGGCATGTCTGTTCTTCGCAAAACGGAGTACTTCTGATCTGACTCCTACTTTCCGAGGTACATCTGTAGAGGTTACTGATGTTCTCGAACTTCTCGGCATACAGTTGAGTACTAACCTTAACTTTGGCGCTAATATTGAGTCATTGAGTATAATGCGCATAGCCAAGGAGTGGAATGCCCTACTGGCGTCTGTGTTTCCGAGTGCCTATATGACCACCACCTTGACCTCTTCAAGGTGTGTGCTAACAGGTTTCTCTTGGGCAAACTCGCTCCATCGTAGACCTCATCTTTGCCCTCGGGCCAGATGGAGGTCAAAAGTGAGCCCATTTATGATAAAACACTTTGCTCGACTCCAAAGAGTAACGAATTCCTTCATGAACGTTAAACAATGTATATGCTTTTACATCAAAGTAGCGGAATTCATTTTAATATATTGTATTTTATACGTGGTAGAGCCAGAACTAAAACCTGGTGATTATAATATACTCTTTGGTCAGAACGAAGTGAACGAAGTAAACGGAGAAAAGTTGTACGCAGTGTTGTAAGATTAAGTGATCATACATCAAAGTATAATTCACTATTATTTTATCTATAAAATAAAACACTTCCTGACATTTTGACGTTCAATAATTGTTACTTCTGGGGAGAGAACACATTGGAGTCGCTAGCATTGTACTGACTGCCTCGTTGTTAAGATCCAATGTGCCTCAACGAAGAGTTTTATTATATTAAATATTACATAAGAAAATAATAAAAAAGTGATTTGGGATCGTGCTTTGTGTTATTTCTTGGGGAGACCTATGTTTAGTAGTGAACTTGTAGAAGGTTGTAATAAAAAAAAAATGTGTCCTTTGTTTAGTCCACTGTTTTACATGGGCCTCTTACATCCCAGAGAAGATTTATGACTATCGCACTCGCACCAATGACGCAACTATCCATCGTCGGATACAATAAAAAAAATACAAAATACAAAAGTATGTATTCATAACACAAGTCTCATTTACAGAGTTAGGTATGGATCTCACCCTTTTAAGTTTGAAAAACCTGTATAATACCTGTCGGATATTTAACATGTGGTGAGTAGGCAAATGAGTATGTGGGTCACCTAATGGTAAGTGACTTCTGCATTTTACGAACAATTGCAACACCAGAGTAATCGCAGGTGAGTTGTCGGCCTTTTAAAATGAGTCGACTCTTTACTTGAAGGTCGCTAATTCGTATCGGTATAAAAAAAACAGTTATTCCGTCATCTATCAGAGGCCGCGAGATCATTCTGGTATTTCCACAGTCACTTATTCTTACGACATCTACGGATCAAGCTACCACCACACGGCATCGCAGCCTCATAAGAGTTCATAAAATATCATTTTTTTCTACATCATGTTTCATGGTAGAACCACAAAAGTTAAAAAGTTTAAGTTACAGCCTATATACGTCCCACTGCTGGACACAGGCCTCCTCTCATTTCTGAGAGGGTTTTAGGGCAAGGAAATGTCCGCCGCGCTGCCCCAATGCGTGTTGGCGAACTTCATATGTCTTAGAAATATATTTTTTCTTATTTCTCAGACATGCAGGTTTCCTCACGATGTTTTCCTTCACCGCCGAGCACGTGGTAAATCAGCACTTAAAATTGTAATTAACAATTTCACTGGTGCCGGCGGGGATCGAATCCGGGTTGCTCGCGTACTGTAAAATTTACAGCGAGCGCTAACCATCTGAGCTACCACGGCTCGGTAGAACCATGCTGCATCTATATTATGGTTGTAGCACAAATGGGTCGGCTCGACCGGGGAAGGCCAAAGCATCAACTTACCATCAGATGGACTGTGTGCTCATTTGTCGCCCTTATTCTATAAAAAATAATCAGCAACTCCACAGCTGAACTTAGGCCTTTCCCTTTGTAGGGAGTATTTTAATAAAAACAATTATCTAAATTATACAAAAAAAAATACATCAGATTTAAAAATCTTATCTTTAAATCTGATGTATTGTTAATTATTTTTGATATTGATAACTTTTTGATGTGTTATCAGAACTCTATCAGCCACTAGAAAACTTCAGCACATTCCTTAGGCATACCTAAAAACATATTAAGTTATTTGGTAATGGACTTGTATGGTTGTTCTTTTGCCAGTGTCAAATAAAGCGAAGTTATCATTTACAATAATTTCTTTAAAAATCCTTCAAAATATGTTGATTCAACACATTGCGAAGTTTATGGGAGATTTTGAAGGCAGACACATTATCTTGAAGTTCATATCACCATCGGGCTTGTTTCGTCGTTTCCACTAATAATTCACAGGTGTAGGCATTTGATTTATTATTTTCTTACTTACTTAAATTACACAAGGACAAATATCAAGACGCGGAGCAATTATTTGTAGGTCATACTAATACTTGTTCCATGTGGAATTTGAGTCCGTAGCCCTTAGCACTCCAAATAATACGCTACGGAGTCGTCGATTTAATACACAAAAAGTGCACCAGGTTTACGTATCAAAATCCACATTAAGCCATTATTTAAACAATACATGGGGTCAAGGTCCCGCCAAAACTCCCATTGCAATGAAGTTGTTCACTATAGAAACAGTTCTATTTGTAATATTGAAATTGATTCTCTTTATTGTTATAATAAAAAACGGTTTATACTAGAACGGGAGACATTAAAAGCTCATTCAATTCCAACGGTACGTCGGTGGTGGCAAATTAATGCAACCGCTCGCAGGCTTGAGCGAGCGTGTGGCAAATTACTACCTACACTTAATTTTATGGAAAATAAGCAAGTTTATGATTTGTTAATTGCAGTGCATTTACATTTTTATTAAAGGTCTGGTGTTAATGCAAACAATAATAAAAGCAAAAATGCCGAGTGTAAAGTCTACTTGTACAGTTAGTGTTCCTTGCCATTATCATCCACTTAAAATACTAAACTGATAAAACATTTTTTCGGTTTCTAGTGTAAATATATATGTACACAAAACAATGATTTCATGCTGTGTTCTTTAATTTTCAACATACTTTAACTAATATTTCAGTTAAAAACATTAATCTTTACACTTTTCTAACAAAATAACTTCCCCCTCTATGAGAGTTGTCAAATATTTTACCTCATTCTAAGTGACACCACCCTGGAAGCAGAAAAAGTCGTGGATGCCATCATTAGTGATAACATCGATATAAGTAAATATTATTTATTTTTAAGAAATAGTAAGTTCTTTAAGCGGATTTCACGTGATGTTCCTGTGTTCTTACCCGGTAGAGCCAACCCTTCCGTTCTGCAGGCATAACATACTGACTCGTGGCTCTACCACGAATGTAAACATACATACCGTTACCGTTACAGCTTATTAAAGTCCACTGCTGAACATAGGCGTCCCCCATAGATTGCCTCTTGGGGGGATATTTGCCATACTTGCCACGCTTGGCAAGGGGGTTGGCAGCCGCAGATTTTTTTTAGTTTTAGTCTGCTGCCCATCTCCTGATTTGTTTGCCTCTGTCGCCTCTTACGACACCCACGGCATTATATGGGGTAGTGGATATCCTTACACCGCCACTACACGGCACATATTGTAACAAAACAATAAACATACATATTGTAACAAAACTAAAATAGTAATTAACTACATAATGATGATGACAGTGAAATAAATCGTTCCATTTTTTTAAACTGCCACAGTTAGAATTTTTTTTAATCATTGAATAAATTAGTCGGCATAGACTAACATTCCCTCTTTACTGTGCTTAATTAACACCTTTGTCGACCTCGCCTCAAAGCAAGTATTAACCAAAACGAAGCGTAAATCGAACAACATTAAATGCATTCGTACTTTGCGACATCATGCTTTACTACTTAGTAATAGGGGCCGTGCTATCGCCTCAGAACAAATTAACAAATCTCCGAGCCCCAAGTCGAAGGGGGTGGATGTAAATTAATTATAACGGCGGAATTATTTCAGAGACGTGAACAATGATGAAATTTGTTTTTGTAGAATTTATTTTTCATTCAAATATTCTGATTTCAGTTTGTTTTTATGAGTAAATTCTATCGATGCCCATTTCAATAGAAGTTTTCGCAATAACAGGTTCTCAAAATATGCGGCGTAAATAAGATAATTATTAAAGAATATATTTATTGCTTAATTTATAAATATTTTTATGCATCTGTCAATAAATTACCGAAGTGGCCATTCGTTTACAGCCAAATATTACTGATAATTCCTTCTACCTTTCCTTAGATCAAATAAGAACAATTACATACATACATAAATAAAGTCTTACGCCTGATACCCAGAGGGGTAGGCAGAGACTACAGACTTCCATTTGTCACTATCCTGACACACCTCTCTCGCTTCTTTCACATCCATATCCTAAGCATATATGCTCGTCGGTTAAAAGTATTCTTAATTTAGCCCATTTTCAGTATAGCACCAATTTGGTCGATACACTTTCGCCTAGGGCGTCCCTTGCCGAGCCTGCTACATACTTATGCAGCATAAATTTGCTTCGTCACTCTTTCCTCATTCATCCATTCTACGTGTTCTAACTACCAAAGCATTCCTATCTTGATTTTAGTCACAACATCTTGCAAACCACACTTTTATCACACAATGTCTTACCCTGTCATTCAGTCACCCCTGTCATACTCCATAGTGACTATGACTTGAATTTCTACTTGTGCTTCTTCTGCCGCACCCAACTTTCACTACCATGCATTAGGTAGGGACTAACACAGCATTGTGAATTACTTTAATACGTGCCTTTTGTGATATTTCTGACTTCCAACAATTGAATAAAGAGCCCCATTTACTCTGTGCTCTGCGTTCACTTGTTGTTCCTTGTCATGTCTAATATCCCTATTATAACAATTAACAGTTACCTTATGACTAATTATAACTCAATAAAATTATTTTAAATTATAACACAAATATAATAAGGACAAGAATGTCCTGCAGACTAAATTTCGGTCACGGCGGCCAGTATAAACGGAGACTAGTCATTTAGGCAGGACAGGCTTATAGTGCCTGAGTGTATCGGCAAGCACCAGTGAACTCTCTATCTCCTCCCTCTTATAGTCCGATGGGATGGCAATCCGATATGACCGTATATAAATCAGGCGCAGGGTGAAACACAGTCAACTTCTTAACTCTGGACTGCTACTGAGAATTTCTTGGTAGAAAAACCCAAATAGTGATTTTTCAAGTTCGAATCCGGAACCTCATGATCAGCAGACGCTATAAAAAACATTAAGAAAGTATTGACCATTTAGCATTATACAGCATGATGATAACGAACAATTATATCGAGAAGTTCAGGCGGTTAAACAACGTTGTAAAACTATTTCAAGCACTGAACTTCAAAAGACTTTCGATATTTTATGGTCGTTTGGGATTCAGAAATTTAAAACGTATACAGAAAATTTATATTACAATATAATTGAAGTTCTATAGTTATGGGGGGAGGGGGGGGGGGGAAGAAAAATCGATAAACTCAATTATAGATGTTATATTTGATTTGAATCTGGCTGGATTTAATATTACATGGAGATAAAAAAAAACTAATGAACAAAAACAAATTTTATATTAATGAAATTTTTACAAATTTTAATGAAAAAATAGAAGTTTTTAAACATTCATATTTAGTTTGCTCTGATGGCGGCAAATATGACAAATATCCATCATATTAGGGAATATATGGAGGAGGCCTAAGTCAGCAATAAATAGACTTTGAGAGGCTGTTATGATGATAATGATGATGTTGATGGAGATGACGATGATGATTATGATTATGAATATGAATGTTTAGATTTTTTGAAAATGTATGATTAATCGTGTGCTGTTATTGTAGATCCCCTAATTAAAAAACAAACATAGTCAAAATTCAGTAAACAGCATAACTTAAGAAATATCTGTCGAAACTAATACCAAATCCCGATTAATCACGTTTACAATCACAATAATTGCTCGCAGTCCGCCATTCCTAAATTTGTTGTTAGATAAATGTTTGTAGATTCTATAGAATTCGCCCTGGTCCGGCTTGTACAATAGTCAGGTACATCTGCCCCTACCGTTCGAAACTCGAAAGTTAACATTTAAAATCTAGTTGGAGAGATAATTTTTTGTATTTATAATAATATTTATAATAATATGACCATATTATTCTCGTGCATACATTATAATTATTTTAAGTTTTATTTTTATTTTCAAACATTCAATCAGCCTAACAAAGTCCACTGCTAAATAAAGGACTACTCATAGATTGCCTCATAAGGGGGAAATTTGCCTTAGTTGCCACGTTTGGCTTTCGAGTGGGCAATTGTAATTTTCTGTTTTCAAATTGTTATTAGGAAGACGCTGCTACTGATTTCCTGGTTTGTTTTCCTGTGTCGCCTTTGGTGGTACCCACGGAGCGATATGGTGTGGTGGATATTCTTACACTGCCTGTAGTGGCGGTGTAAGGCGGTCAATTTTTTATTTAAAAAATTATGTATCTCTACTTGAACAGAATAGAATAGAATGGAATGGAATACATGTCAATATAGATTATATGTCATTCTTATTGAAAGTCATTTTTGTACTTTATCACTGGTTTGGAAAAAACCTCTTTCCGGGAAAGAACCAGCAAAAAACACAGCGGGACTTTAAAAAAAAAGTAAATTATACATGAAAGGTTGTACAAACTATTTAGAAAATGTATTTTAGAAACGGCTTGGAAGCGACCACTTCATTCCCAGGGGCTATTATTAACCATGTATTCTTTTATATTATTATAATAACCCTTTCCTCATTTCTAAGGGTTCACATAGGTTAACTATGTGAACCCTTAGAAATGGATAAATATAGATATAGATAAACCCAGGATAACCGCAGTAGAACCAGAGTGACCGGCCATATAGCTCGAAAAACCGACAACCGATGGGGAAAAAAGGTTCTCGAGTGGCAGCCTCGTACCGGTAGGCGAAGTGTAGGGCGACCCCCTACTAGATGGAGGATGACTGGTGGTACATGCAGGAAGTCGATGGATGCAGGTGGCTCAGGACTGTGCTTTGTGGCATTCCTTGGAGGAGGTCTATGTTCAGCAGTGGACTTGTGAATGAATGTAATGATGATGATGATGATGAAGCCTTTTTATACAATTTTGTAACAGAGACCTTGTATATTTTCGGGGACTTTGATGTAATAGCGTATGCATTGCTCCAAGGATGAATTATTAACTCTGTGGAGTCGAGAAACTGGTATCTAACTTGTGTTTTTATCCAACTTGTGTTTGTTCCTAGTGTTTACATAGTGTACATCCCTTTTTTTCAGATGTGTGATTGTCTTCAATGTGAAATTATCTATTAATTCTCTTTAGTTTTAACTTTTTATTAAAAATTATGTTTTTGGCCTTTTGAGTGGACTATTATTTATATAGTATAGAATAAACTTAATGTCGTCTAAATAGTAACATTAAAAAAGTATCCCTTATTTTGCCACCCGTAAGGGTGGAATATTTTCTCTTAATTAATATGATTATAACAAATTTAATAAAAAGCAATCATCGAAATCAGTTCACAGTGAAGAAAATATCACGTAACATATATACACTTCTCATATTTTAAGGTTGACTAATAAAACGATTTTAACCACAATATAAAAAATAATACAATCCATAGTAGTCCTTAATTTCACTTTTATGCTTCGATGTGTAAATGACTTCTTATATTAGGTAAAAAATTCCAATGCAGTGTGATGACGGCGTATAAGTATCCCATTACACCCCATTTCATCGCGTTGGTGTCGTTAGAGACAACTATGAGAAATGCTTCTCAAATGTCATGGCTTCAGATGGCATCTCGTTTACCGCAGCGTCATTGGTACGAGACTTCTGACACTGCGATTGTTTATCCGCTTGTCATGCATGACGATTAAGAAAATCCCCTCTACATCCGTCCAGCAATGGAATAAAAAAGACATCACAGGATAGCAGAATTGCTGTGAGAATATCGGCTCCAATATCGTTTATCCACCAGTCCAGCGTGGTAAATTCTTAATCGAAGATTAAGCGACAGTAGCCTAATGGCAGGGTGCGAACCGCGAACTCAAAAGGTCGTGGATATGAACCCGCCATTCGACTACTTTCATGAACCACTCCTAACACAAGCATTTTAAACTTACCAGAGGAGTGGTTACAAGAAATGAATGTAATGGAATTAGAAAAGTTAATAGCATTGCTAATATTTAAAAAAAACTTTCAGCCACTTACCATCGAGTACCTCCATATCGTTTGTCACTTTGTAACGATATTAGCAGCCATATCTATGTTGATATGTAAAGTTTTTGATTAATTACATTGTTCAAATACTTGAGTACGATTAAAAAGTTAATAAATACAATCTCTGTCAGTCTAAACTATAATGTAAAAGTATCAATTCGATATATTTTAAGTTTGCTTTAATGTTGTATAAGCCGTGTCGAATGTTGAAACTCTACCGAGAATCTACTGCTGCCTTCCGCTATATCGATATCGGCTATAAATTTCTCCCTTAAACGAACATGTCTCAACCAAGATCGGATGCTATACATCTCGGTTCCGAGGTGCTTGTCCGAGCATGAATTCGCTTTAGATACCGTAGTGTAGACCGCTTATTCTAAAGTAAATCAGTGCGCAATAAATGTTGTTATGTTACTTATAAATGCAAGTTTACATCTTCGAATGTTAAATGAAACAAATTTTGCGGATTTCATCGTCTTTAATTTCACATCTTTTACTTATTTTAATTCCTGACATTTTCGGTGCTTTGTAGCACCCATGGTTAAGGGGTCGAGATTAAACCCGGACTACCGTTAGCTTTTAAATATTAATACGTGAAGGGAAAACTTTGCACCCCTTTTTAAGCATATTGCACACCAAGTAAGTGAGAAAGAGAGACTAAAGCTTATAATATGGAAGAGGAGAAGAATGCAGAAAGCTAAAATTTATACATAATATATGTTACAAATACATTAAATTATATAAAGTCTTATTTCTCATTATGATGCTATTTTATTTTAATATTCTATTAGAGCGTGGTCCTTCTTTTTCGGAGCCGACCCATTTATGCAGCAACCATAATACAATTACAACCTAGTTTCACCACTTGGCGTAGAGAAGCTCAACGTGATTGAATGACAATAATCCAAATATCCAATTTAACCAAGTTATCCATAGCTTGTGGCGGCGCTAACGTCGCGCCACAAGTGAAAAACGCACCGAAGCCTAAATCACGCTTTCAAAGTTACGAAGTACGGTTATTATTATTATTATATACTTTATTGTACACAACAAAACGATAAAGAAAAAAGATTACAGGGAGTAAAACTTAAGAGGTAGGTACAATAAGGCGGTCTTATCGCTAAAAAGCAATCTCTTCCAGACAACTTTAAGATTAGGAGAAAATTGTACTATTGGACAGTGGCAGGTGGTGTATATTATAGTGAACTTACATACTAACACCTAAATAAACTAAACCGATACCTAATAACAAAATATTTAATACACTAATATACGAGTAAAGTAAAAAAAAGTAAAGTTGCAAAGTTGCAGCCTATTTACGTCCCACTGCTGGGCACAGGCCTCCTCTCATTTCTGAGAGGGTTTTAGGGCAAGGAAATGTCCACCACGCTGCCCCAATGCGTGTTGGCGAACTTCACGTGTCTTCAAAATATTTTTTTTTCTTATTTCTCAGACATGCAGGTTTCCTCACAATGTTTTCCTTCACCGCCGAGCACGTGGTAAATCAGCACGAATATACGAGTTTACAATAAAAATATGATAGACAAACATTAGATTAAATAGACAAATATACAAAAAATTACATAAATAAAAAGAGACAGGATACAAAAAAAATGTCGCAAATGATGACCAGTGGTTATTGCGCTGTTAGGTAGTGATTTTTGACACCAGGCTTAAACTTTTCAAGTGTTTTCGCACGACGAATTTGTGGAGGAAGATCATTCCATAAGCAGATGGCCTTGACTGTGAAGGAATTCTTAAAGTATTTAGTTCGATAAGAATGTAGCTCGAGTTAAGTTCTCCGGCTGACCGTAGAACTCTATCCGGTGTGTCATGACCAAGAAACTTAAAGTTTTCCTTAAGATAGCTAAGAGTCATTGGATTGAATAATGCACAGTACAGAAGAGAAACTGTACAGAAATTATTTGTAAATTCCGGCGAAGGCGAATGTGTAACCACTTGAGCTTTTAACAAAATTATTTTTATACGTAGTTGAGCCATGCTGCAGCTATATTAATTGTATAGTAGTAGCACGAATGGGTCGGCTCGACCGGGGAAGGACCACGCTCTCACAGAATACCAGCGTAAAATAGCAGCAGCATTAATGCTGTGTTTCGTATGGTAAGTGTATAGAACCGGAGACCCTTTTTACTGGAAAAGAGGCATTCCATCTTAGTCCTCACGGCTGACAACGCATCTGCATTTGGATTCGCAAACGAGGATATGTGTAGATGTCTATGGGCCACTTACCATCAGGTGGACTGTGTGCTAGCTTGTCACTCTTATCCCATAAAATAATCGGAGATATGGTCATATTTGCGCAAACCGAATATGAACCTAATAGCCAGATTTTGAATACGCTCAAGATTGTTTATGTGATCTTCAGTTAAATCAAGATAGCTTGCGCCCGCATAATTGAGAATAGATAGGAGTAAAGATTGTACTAACATAATCTTAGTAGGAATGGGAAGGAAAGAACGTAAACGCCGCAGTAAGCCCATAGCAGCAAAATTCTTTCTGCTAACTTTTTTCAATTGATGAGATCATGAGAAAGTATTATCGAAGTGGATACCAAATTTTTTAACGGTGGTACTGTAATGTGCTATACATAAAACAGCTATGTACTAACACACGGAGTGTCGGCCGTTACCCGGGCTGAATACCTTGACCGGCGGGAGATTTTCCCTTTTTCTTCCTCGGTCAAAAACTTACATATGAGAATTACTTATATATAAGTATAAGGGATAACTTGGTTAAACTCTACTGATCTGAGCTACCAAGCTATCCTTATACACTTATATAATATAAGGATAGCTTGATAGCTCAGAGCCGTGGTAGTTCCTGTACTAGCAGAGCCTAAGTGTAGTAATTTTAAAATACTCGAGCAAAGTGGGTTCAATCCCCGCCACTAATAAAATCTTTAATTGCAAACTTATGCGCTGTATTACTACGCATTTGGTAGTGAAGGAAAATATTGTGTTGAATCCTGCATGTCCAAGCTACAAAATATTTTCTAAGACATGTGACGTCCGCCAGCACGCATTAGATCAACGCGGCGGAATAATTGATCCATAATCTCTTAGAAATTTGAGGTGTGTGCTCATGTTACTGTATTTTACTTGGTGTGTTTAATTTTTAAATATAATCTAAACATAAAAAATATAAAAGTGTCTGTCTGTAATATCGAAATAACTGCCTTGTATTGTGAGCGTGAGTTTACCGTGTAGTGGCGGTGTAAGAATGTCCACTACCTCATATCGTCCGTGGGTGTCGTAAGAGGCGACTTAGGGAAATTGAAGAGGTGATGAGCAGCATCTTCCTGATAACAACTTAAAATAATAAAAGCTGCTGTTGACAACCCGCTATGCGTAATAACTACAAAATCCCCTATGAGACAATTACAAAATTCTATAAGTGGGAAAATGTTCAGACTTTATAGGGTCATGATGGATTGTTGAGGTTTATTTTAAAACATAAATAACCATTTTATAATTTTTGGTCTATCTGTCTGTCTGATAATAATATAAGTATAAATAAGATACAATTTCTACTGCATTTTTCGGCATCTTTTCTTTACAGAATCAGAAACAACTACTAACATTTCTGAACAATAACCTGGAGAGTATGTAATTTTACAGAACATAAAACCCAAGTCCATATGTTATTATTGTTCTAGCCTTAACGGGTAATTTCCTGTACCTTCCGCTTGCTTCTACAAAAATATCTTTCCTCGATTCAGCTTCCACTTTGTTTTTATATTTAGTTTAATATAATATAGTATTAAATAAACATTTTAGAATTCCACATTCTGTTTTTGTTAATAACGATAAGATGGTCTCGTCCTCTGTCTTCGTGTCTTCTCTGGTCCTTCCATGTCTCTATTATTCTTATTATGACGTTATTTATTTATTTGTATGTCTCAAAATTATAATATGGTGATTTTCTTCTTTCAAACATCATTTATGGTAGCTCGATCATGAAATATATCTATTGAGTTGTTAAAAATAAAATAAATATTTAGTTGAAACGCTGCTGGTCTAATGGTTGTTGAAAATGGTGAATGTAAAGCTGTTATTCGACTACGGTGTTAAACCTAACACAAGAAGTCAGCGAAGCGAAGCGTCATTGGTACGAGACTTCTGGCACTGCGATGGTCTATCCGCTTGTCAAGCATGACGATTAAGAAACCTCTCTACATTCGTCCAGCGATGGACTTCTACGAGCCAATAAAGAAGACATCACAGGATAGCAGAATTGCTGTGAGAATATCGGCCCAATATCGTTTATCCACTAGTCCAGTGGTAAATCTTAATCGAAGATTGAGCGACAGCAATGGCAGGGTGCGAACCGCGAACTCAAAAGGTCGTGGATATGAATCCGCCATTCGACTACTTTCGTGAATCACTATAACACAAGTATTTTAAGCTTACCAGAGGAGTGGTTACAAGGAATGAATGTAATGGAATTAGTAAAGTTAATAGCATTGCTAGAATTTTAAAACTTCCATCCACTTACCATCATGTACCTCCACATCGTTTGTCACTTTGTAACATTGATCAATACAAAAGTGGTAATGGGCCGGCCATAGCTCTAAAACCGACAACTATCGGGGAATAAAGTTTTCGAGTGGCAGCCTTGTACTGGTAGTAGCGTGAAGTGTAGGGCGGCCCCTCTACCAGATGAAGACGACGTGATAAGACATGCAGGTCGATGGATCCAGGTGGCTCAGATCGGATTTTGTGGCATTACTAAAGGAGGCCTATGTTCAGCAGAGGACTTGTGAAGGGCAGTAATGATGTGTTTTATTTATCTCTATAACTAGTAAGCGAAGGCGATAAAAGCTTGCTTCAACTTAAAATAACTAGAATCGTGAGAATTTCATTATTTTATTAAATTTTAGGTAGAATGATTTATTCGACCTAAAATTTAATGCTCTGATCGATATTAGCAGCCATATCTAGGTTGATATTTAAAGTTTTTGATTAATTACATTGTTCAAATACTTGAGTACGATTAGAAAGTTAATAAATACAATCTCTGTCAGTCTAAACTTTAATGTAAAAGTATCAATTCGATATTTTATGTTTGCTTTAATGTTGTATAAGCCGTGTCGAATGTTGAAACTCTACCGAGAATCTACTGCTGCCTTCCGCTATATCGATATCGGCTATAAATTTCTCCCTTAAACGAACATGTCTCAACCAAGATCGGATGCTATACATCTCGGTTCCGAGGTGCTTGTCCGAGCATGAATTCGCTTTAGATACCGTAGTGTAGACCGCTTATTCTAAAGTAAATCAGTGCGCAATAAATGTTGTTATGTTACTTATAAATGCAAGTTTACATCTTCGAATGTTAAATGAAACAAATTTTGCGGATTTCATCGTCTTTAATTTCACATCTTTTACTTATTTTAATTCCTGACATTTTCGGTGCTTTGTAGCACCCATGGTTAAGGGGTCGAGATTAAACCCGGACTACCGTTAGCTTTTAAATATTAATACGTGAAGGGAAAACTTTGCACCCCTTTTTAAGCATATTGCACACGCGAAGTAGTGTGAGACTTGGCACAGTTAAAGCTTATATGGAAGAGGAGAAGAAGTGCAGAAAGCTAAAATTTATACATAATATGTGTTAAAAATACATTAAATTATATAAAATCTTATTTCTCATTATGATGCTATTTTATTTTAATATTCTATTAGAGCGTGGTCCTTCTTCTTTCGAGCCGACCCATTTATGCAGCAACCATAATACAATTACAACCTAGTTTCACCACTTGGCGTAGAGAAGCTCAACGTGATTGAATGACAATAATCCAAATATCCAATTTAACCAAGTTATCCATAGCTTGTGGCGGCGCTAACGTCGCCACAAGTGAAAACGCACCGAAGCCTAAATCACGCTTTAAAAGTTACGAATTACGATTATTATTATATTATTATATACATACACAAAAACGATAAAGAAAAAAAGATTACAGGAGTAAAACTTAAGAGGTAGGTACAATTATGCGGTCTTATCGCTAAAAGCAATATCTTCCAGACAACCTTCAGATTAGAAGAAAATTGTACTATTGGACAGTGGCAGGTAGTATTATAGTAAACTTACATACTAATACCTAAATAAACTTAACTGATACATAATAACAAAATATTTAATACACTAATATACGAGTAAAGTAAAACAAAAGTAAGGTTGCAAAGTTGCAGCCTATTTACGTCCCACATGGGCACAGACCTCCCTCATTTCTGAGAGGGTTTTGCAAGGAAATGTCCGCCACGCTGCCCAATGCGTGTTGGCGAACTTCACATGTCTTCAATTTTTTTCTTATTTCAGACATGCAGGTTTCCTCATGATGTTTTCCTTCACCGCCGAGCACGTGGTAAATCAGCACGAATTTTATACTTTCTATTTTTAACTATACAATAAAAATATGATAGACAAACATTAGATTAAATAGGCAAATATACAAAAAATTACATAAATAAATACAGACAGGATACAAAAAAATTTGTCGCAAATGATGACCAGTGGTTATTGCGCTGTTAGGTAGTGATTTTTGACACCAGGCTTAAACTTTTCAAGTGTTATCGCACGACGAATTTGTGGAGGAAGATCATTCCATAAGCAGATGGCCTTGATTGTAAAAGAATTCTTAAAGTATTTAGTTCGATAAGAATGTGGCGCGAGTTAAGTTCTCCGGCTGACCGTAGAACTCTATCCGGTGTGTCATGACCAAGAAACTTAAAGTTTTCCTTAAGATAGCTAAGAGTCATTGGATTGAATAATGCACAGTACAGAAGAGAAACTGTACAGAAATTATTTGTAAATTCCGGCGAAGGCGAATGGGTAACCATTTGAGCTTTAAACGAAATTTTTTATGCGTGGTTACCATGCTGCAGCTATATTAATTGTATAGTTGACCACGATTGGTCGGCCCGACTGGGAAGGACCACGCTCGTAGAACACCAGTAAAATAGCAGCTTAATGCTGCTGTTTCGTATGGTAAGTGTATAAAACCGGAGACCCTTTTACTGAAAAGAGCCATTCCATCTTAGTCCTCACGGCTGACAACGCATCTGCATTTTGATTCGCAAACGAGGATAGATGTACGAGTAGATGTCTATGGCAATTACCATCAGGTGGACTGTGTGCTAGCTTGTCACCCTTATCCCATAAAAAAAATCGGAGATATGGTCATATTTGCGCAAACCGAATATGAATCTAATAGCCAGATTTTGAATACGGTCAAGATTGTTTATGTGATCTTCAGTTAAATCAAGATAGCTTGCGCCCATAATTGAGAATAGACAGGAGTAAAGATTGTACTAACATAATCTCAGTAGGAATGGAAGAAAAAACGTAAACGCCGCAGTAAACCCATATCAGCAAAAGTCTTTCTGCTAACTTTTTTCAATTGATGAGATCATGAGAAAGTATTATCGAAGTGGATACCAAAATTTTTAACGGTGGTACTGTAATGTGCTATACATAAAACAGCTATGTACTAACAGACGGAATGTCATGTTACCCGGGCTGAATACCATGCCTGCGGGAGATTTTCCTTTTTTCCTCGGTAAAAACTTACATATGAGAATTACTTATATATAAGTATATGGGATAACTTGGTTAACTTTATTGATCTAAGCTACCAAGCTATCCTTATACACTTATATAATATAAGGATAGCTTGATAGCTCAGAGCCGTGGTAGTTCCTGTACTAGCAGAGCCTAAGTGTAGTAATTTTAAAATACTCGAGCAAAGTGGGTTCAATCCCCGCCACTAATAAAATCTTTAATTGCAAACTTATGCGCTGTATTACTACGCATTTGGTAGTGAAGGAAAATATTGTGTTGAATCCTGCATGTCCAAGCTACAAAATATTTTCTAAGACATGTGACGTCCGCCAGCACGCATTAGATCAACGCGGCGGAATAATTGATCCATAATCTCTTAGAAATTTGAGGTGTGTGCCCGGCAGTGTTACTGGTATTTTACTTAGGGTGCAAGTTTAATTTTTTTAAATATAATCTAAACATAAAAATAAAATAAAAGTGTCTATCTGTAATATCGAAATAACTGCCTTGTATTGTGAGTTGAGCGTGAGTTTACCGTGTAGTGGCGGTGTAAGAATGTCCACTACCTCATATCGTCCCGTGGGTGTCGTAAGAGGCGACTTAGGGAAATTGAAGCAGGTGATGAGCAGCAGCATCTTCCTGATAACAACTTAAAATAATAAAAAGCTGCCGTTGACAACCCGCTATGCGTGTCAACTACAAAATCCCCCCTATGAGACAATTACAAAATCTCCCCTATAAGGCAATGTATGGGAAAGGCCTGTGTTCAGCAGTAGACTTTTATAGGCCGTCATGGATGGATTAAGTTGAGGGGTTTATTTTTAAAACATAAATAACCATTTTTATAATTTTTGTCTATCTGTCTGTCTGCTAATAATATAAGTATAAATAAGATACAATTTCTACTGCATTTTTTCGGCATCTTTTCTTTACAGAATCCAGAAACAACTACTAACATTTCTGAACAATAACTCGGAGAGTAAGGTGTAATTTTACAGAACATAAAACCCAAGTCCATATGTTATTATTGTTCTAGCCTTAACGGGTAATTTCCTGTACCTTCCGCTTGCTTCTACAAAAATATCTTTCCTCGATTCAGCTTCCACTTTGTTTTTATATTTAGTTTAATATAATATAGGTATTAAATAAACATTTTTAGAATTCCACATTCTGTTTTTGTTAATAACGATAAGATGGTCTTGTCTTCTCTGTCTTTGTGTCTTCTCTGGTCCTGCCATGTCTCTATTATTCTTATTATGACGTTATTTATTTATTTGGTATGTCTCAAAAATTATAATATAGTGATTTCCTTCTTTCGAACATCATTTATAGTAGCTCGATCATGAAATATATCCATTGAGTTATTAAAAAAAAAAAATCTTTAGTTGAAACGCTGCTGGTCTAATGGTTAAATTGAAAATGGTGAATGTAAAGCTATTATTCGACTACGGTGTTAAACCTAACACAAGAATTTTAATCTTAATTGGAGTTGTAAATGGGAATATTTTACAACATCATCGTTAGAATCTATCAAATATCAAGTGCTGAACATAGGTTTCCCCTATACATTGCCTAATGTGCAGTTTCTTATTTTCCACGACTGCAGTTTTTAATTTTATTTTAAGTTGGTATCAAGAAGATACTGCCCATCTCTTATTTCATTTCCGTCTGTCGGTGCTAATTCACTACCCCAATTTTTCAGCGGAAGCCTGGAGTCAGGAAAATGGCAGTGTTTCATTCCTGTGCCTCAGAAAGTACGTAAAATGCCCCCGGGCAGAACCAACGATTACGATTTATTGATTACTTAGACTGACGATACGGCAATGAGACCGGGGTCTCATTGCCGTATCGTCAGTCTATGTAAGCTAGGAAATAGAGATTACACCTGTGTTTGCGCACACACTCTTGCACTATAATTCTGTCCTGCGCTAAAGTCTCCGTTAAGACTGACCACCGTGACCAAAATTTAGTCTGGAGGCCATTATTACACTATATAATTCCGTGGGTATTATAACGGGAATATTAGTAATTTTAAATAACGAAACAGTGTGGCTTAGCAACAATAGAAGTAGACTTTTAGGTGTATAAGAAGTTCTCTGTGAAGTAGACCATAGCAGACCATGACCAAATGCGAGTCTTAGTTCGAATAAAAGGTAGTAAATCGATTTACAGTCGTGTATTCGATTGTCTATTTATTCCCTGTCAACGAATGGCTTTATAATAATTACGTTAATAGGTTATCTCTGAGATTTACCCATACGAAAATATGAACCGCCGCTACTCTTGCACTGGTAGTTTTGCTCCTAATAACCAAGTGAAAAAATTGCTTGCATTCTTTGTAAGCCAGCCTCTGTCAAAGCGAAACAGATACATTAAAATAAAGGTTTGCAAGCCGGCAATTAGTTAAGTGATCAGTAAATTACAAAAAGGGGGAAGAATCGAGAAAATATGGTGATTTGGGTACTCGAGAAGTATATTTAATTAATTCAATTGTGAGAAATCGTAGTTTTAAGTCATTTATCAAGTAACTTATAAGTTTTATTGCTGATGTTGCTGCGTTTGCCAAAAGTTTAATATGAATCTTCATAAGTAAAAAGACATTTTTGTAGACAATAAAACTTTTTAGCCGACTTGAAGAAAGGAGAAATATCTCAATTCGAATGTTTGTCCTTTTTATGTGTATGTTACTCGATACCTACTTCCATTGTATAAAATATTATATTGTAAATTGTGCTTTTTTCTTAAAAAAGTCCCGCTGGGTTTCTTGCTGGTTCTTCCCAGGACAGAGGTTTTTTTGCGAACCAGTGGTAAAGATAAAAGTAAAAAATTACTTTCAATAAGTATTATGTACTGTAATCTATATGGAATAAAAATGATTCTATTATATTATATTCTATTGTAAACCGATTTTAATGAGCCGTGGTAGCTCAGATGGTTAGCGCTCGCTGTAAATTTCACAGTACGCGAGCAAACCGGGTTCGAACCCCGCCGGCACCAATGAAATTGTTAATTGCAATTTTAAGTGCTGATTTACCACGTGCTCGGCGGTGAAGGAAAACATCGTGAGGAAACCTACATGTCTGAGAAATTAAAAATTATTTCGAAGACATGTGAAGTTCGCCAACACGCATTGGGGCAGCGCGACGGACAATTCCTTGCCCTAAAACCCTCTCAGAAATGAGGGGAGGCCTGTGCTCAGCAGTGGGACGTACATAGGCTGTAACTTTAACTTAACTTTAAACCGATTTTAGTGATTTTTTTAAAAAATTAAATTTACAATTCAGGGGTGGTCCCATATAAATTTGGAGAAAAAATTCAAACTTGTCGAACTTGTTGACGAGTTAACCAAAACTTTACTTTATATGGTTCAGCCATTCCGAAGTAAGCTTGAACAGACAGTCAGACATATTTTTTAATGGTTATTTAATGATTATTTAATTAGGCTTAATAGAAGGCAGTAATGTCGATATTACAGACCGACACTTATATTTTATTTATTTGTTTAGATGTGTAGATTATTTGTAAACAAAGTGACAACTACTATCTGCACAAGAATGTATAAAAAGTATCAATAATTTGTAATAACATAATGTATATATAATATATTATAATATTTAATATGTGGAATATGTTGCCGGCGTCTCTTTCCATCCGATTACAGTGTGGCTGTCTTTAAGGCAAGAGTGAATGTGGCTATTGTTAAGTCAGTTCGCTTCAGCATCTTCCGCTGCATCACCAATTACTATCAAGTGGGATAGTAGTCAAGCGCTGGCTTATAATAGTAAAAAAAAATTGTAGATGGGCCGGCGACATAGCTCAAAAATCCGATAACCGAAAGAGAACAAAATTTCTGGAGTGGCAGTCTCGTACTGCAAGCAAGCATAGTGCTGACTAGATGGAGTGATGACCTGATGAAACATGCAGCGTGTCACAAAAATCTGCAAAATTTTGATTTTGTTTTAAAAATAACACCAGACATATTCTTCTTGAAACCATCCTTAACTTAGAGTAACGTCTGAAATACAAAAATGTTGCGTCACTTGAGTGTGTTTGCTTAACCGCTGGGATATTAAAGTAATAAACTAGAAACAAATATTATGAAACGGAAATCTCCGTAGAAAGGAAACATATTGCAATATTTTTAAGCTTAAGAAATGAAATTGATTCTATAATATTTGTGGTTCAATTCAACTCCTTTGTACATATATGATACATTTTATTACAGCATTCTTTTGTGAAACAAGATTCAGAAACGTGTCAACCATTCATCCATTACATCCTTTCAAAATTCAAAACACTATTGCTGAACATAGCCATTCTCCATAGATTGTCTCATAAAAATATTAGAAACAACAATAAATAAAATAATCGTAATTGTGCGATTCGTGGGTGACAAACTTACACACAGTTCACCTGATGAATAGAATAGAATAGAATAATTTTTATTGAATATAGATTATTACATAATACTTATTAAAAGTCATTTTTTTATTTACCACTGGTTTGGAAAATACCTCAGTCCTAGGTAGAACCAGCAAGAAACCCAGCGGGACTTTTTTAAACATATTTCACTTTACAATAATTTCGTTTTTTGTTTATACAAATTTTAAAGGAGTTTTAATAGAACCAGCGTGGTGGCGATCACTTTATTCCCAGGTTTTTATTTCACTTATGTATTCTTTGATATTATAATAACCCTTTATATAAAATTTTCTTTCATAAATCATTTAAACTTATTTATTGACAAATTTTGTACATTTTCTGGGATTTTGTACTAAAAGCGTATACATTGCCCCATAAATGAATTACTAATTCTGTGGAGTCTAGTAACTGGTATTAGAATAGAATAGAATAGAATGGAATATATTTTAATAATTGATTCTTGTTCATATTGCCTCTTCGCCCACCAAAATTAAAATGAAGTATAACTGTTTGTCATATTATTAACACACTGTCCCTTAAGAACCTGGCATTGAGCGCTGATATTCATTTTGATATTTTAATAAGTAGTCAAAACGTTCCTCGTTATATTTAGATGACTTTACCAGATTATCCATGGCCAGTATATGTTCTTTTATCTCATTCTCTGCTGATTTATATTTATTTGACTTAGTAAGCAATTAATCCTAGGGCTTCCTCATATTCTTTGCTGCATCTGGCAAACTCATCGACTGATCTCTTTCCTTTAAAATATTTGTAGTCTCTATGTAACTTTACCTTATCACTTTTCAACTGTGTATTTTTCGAAATTATACTTATTATTTCCTTTTCAATGTCATCCTTTATTTACGTAACAGCTCACACTGTTAGTATGATGGTAAGTGAATACTGTGGCCCATAGTCACATATACTTAACGTAAGCTACCAATCAAAGTTATGAGTTTTCACTGCTGAGAAGAATATAATACTATTTTTATATAACTAATGTCCTCCAATAAAATTCAGTCGAGGCAGCCAGTCTCAACAGAGACTAGCCATAGGACAGTATAAAAGTGCGCGGGTGTATGCACAAGCAAAAGTGCACTATCTATTCCTCACTCTGGTCTGATGGGACGTTTATTCAACACGGGATCAGATGCAGGACCAACGGCTTTCGTGCTTTCCAAGGCACAGGGTGAAGCACCGCCAACTTCCAAACCCGAGCTGCTACTGAGAATTTCTTGACAGAAAATCCAATAACTGATTTTGTCTCAAGTGCCTTCACTAATCTGGTCTGAAGGGTACGGAGAGCTAGTATAATAACCAGTTGCACCAGCTGTTCCGAGGGGTGGCAACGCATGTGTAGCCTTCTTTGTTTGAAGTTGACTACAAGCGTCCATGGACTGCAGTAGCCACTTAAAATCAATTAGACTGTAAGTTCGTCTGTCAATTCAGTTCAATAAAAAAAATTGTTAATTTATTATTAGAGAGCGTAGACTTCTTCGGTTGAGTTGACCTGTCGATTCGTGCTGCATCTATAATATAAGTTTCAGCGAGGCTCTACCACGTCAAAATTCTATTTAAAACGGAAATACTACTAATGTGTTGTCGCCTCTGAAGAGACAGACGAAATGCCTCACAGCCTATAATTATATTAGCTTTTTATGCTTCAAACCGAAACACAGCACACTGCTACTTGACGGTAGAAAAAATAAGAGGATGGTATTCACCTAAGCAGACTCCTAGCAGAAGAGGAGCCTTTTTATAGAATAAGGGTGACAAACGAGAACACAGTCCACATTATGGTAAGTGGATGCTGTGGGCCATAGACATCTACATTTATCTTCGATTAAGAATCAAAATGCAGATGGGTTGTCACCCCTGAGGTCTAAGATTTGCCTCTTTTGCAGTAAAAATATTCTCCGGTTCTCTACACTCACCATACGAAACACAACAGCATTAAGCTATTATTTTACGCTGGTATTCTGTGAGAGCGTGGTCCTACCCATTCGAGCCGACCCATTCGTGCTACAACCATAATATACTCTACCACGTAAATATGCACTACTAGCCTACTGCACACACATTATATTTAAAGCTTATTTACTGCTCTTCGTGTTTTAATGTATAAAAATTAATAATTATGGGTATTATGGGTCATTTGGACAACCGACCGAGTAGTGGCAGTGTAAGAATTTTCGCCGCCTTAGATCAGGCGACAGAGGAATAGATACTAGGAGATCGGCAAATAATATAAAATAAAAAAAACTTGCCATAAATGGCAACTATAGCAAATATAAATTTATGAATTATTCGGGACAACAGAAACCTTAATTATCTTATGCGTGTCCTTATTATATCAAAGTTGCTACATTTTTTTTTTTTCAAAATTACTCGTAAGTGAGCGGAAAAGAAATATGCCCAGTATATTTCGTATTTTCCATTCACACTACAGCACAAAGCTCGCTGAAAGAGCTTTTTGTATGCGAAGGATGTCTGAGGAGGTCTTTGTGTTGTATAATTACTTTTCATCAGGCGCGCCACATTTGTCAGTAGTTTATTGAGAAAGGAAGCAAAACATCAAGTTTCATTTATGCACTATCATTTCAACCGATTTTTGTCTTCTTAAGAGTAAAAATAAAGTAACAGTTTTTAAGGCAACAAACGAGCATACAATTCACCTGATGTTAAGCGTATGCTGTGACCTATTGACAACTACTTTCCTGGATTAAGAATCAAAATTACTACGTTATATTTAATAACACAAATCCATTTTTTATCAGCAATTTGTCAATGTTTGATCATGATGACAAACTTTATATTAAATGTCAATAGAATAGAATCATTTTTATAAAATATAGATAACAAGAATACTGAGAACTGTGTGCTTGTTAGTGACTCTTACTTCTATAAAGAAATAACTTACACGAAACGATTTTATTTTAAATCGTTTGGGAAGTAAAACACATTAAGAGTTATGTTTGGGTCAGCTACATTTTTCTTGTCGCAGGTGCAATGGATTAGTTTTCTTTATAAGCGGAGTTGAAATCTATAACTTATTTTTAAAAACGTTCGAATGAACTACGATTTATCGTTAATATTCATTAATTTGTTTAAAATTTAATTAGACATTAGTGAAATTATTGTAATATCATAATAGGTGAGGAAATCGTATTCAATTGATTTCATTTTATATGTACATATTTTTTGTGGTACCTCAGGGGCTTTATATATCTATATTAAATTTTAATTGCAATTTTAAGTGCTGTTTTACCATGTTAATACTCGACGTTGAAGGAAAAATCATGAACCTGCTTATCCGAGAAATTAAAAAAAATATTTCGAAGACATATCACGTCCGTGACCACGTATTGGACCAGCACTTCTTACACTGAGAGGGGTTTAGGGCAAGGAAACCCTAAAACCCTCTCAGATTTGAAAGGGGGTCTGAGCCTAGCTCTGGAACGTACTATGTAGGCTATTACTTTACTTTACTTTATGCAATTATTTAAAAATAGAGAATTTGAGTTGTTTTTTATCATTTATCTTATAGTGGATTTACTTTTAGGAGCTGATATAATTCATTATGGTGCACATAAGAGCTTGAAATATAATGTTGACTCTAACAAGACTTAACAGAGTACTGTGTACGTGACAAATTTAACAAAATACGAATAAATGCAGGAAAGAAATTAATGGATTCCATTATCGTTGTCATATTTTAAATTATAAAGAAATATAATACATTCTATTTAATACCAACTTTCCTATATGAATCCGCTAATTTTGTTGGAGAATGCTCGTAATTTATTTTCGTTATTTTTGGCGAAATGATAATATGAAAACTCATTATAAACCTTAGCAACAACATTTAAATAAATTTTAATCATTTAACAGATATATCTGATATTGTTTCAAACGTATCTCGAACTTGGAAACATTAAGCCAATTTCATTATTCATAACACAAAAAAAAAAACAACGCGGCTGCTACATACAGACTTCAATTTCAGGAGATTCGGTAGTATTTCAAGTTTATTACTTCAATATCCCCACGGTTCCGCAAACACTTCTCTATTATAAAGCACAATCACAATATTAATATAAGATACACAGTCAAGAAACTTTGTATTATGTAAATTAAATACAATCGCTTGTTAATTAACATTTTTTAACTATCCCATCCATTACGATAAAAATATGATTTCACTGCTATTTATTTACCGCTACCATTACAGCCTATTGAAGTGCACAGCTGAACATTGGCTTCCCCATTGATTTTTAAAATATCCCATCCATTACTATAAAATATTATTTCACTGCTATTTATTTACCGCTACCGTTACAGCCTATTGAAGTCCACAGCTGAGCATAGCCCCCCCCCCATTGATTTTTAAAATATCCGGTCCATTAAGATAAAAATACTATTTCACTGCTCTTTATTTACCGCTACCGATACAGCTTCTACTTGTTGTGCTTCAATTTTTATGCAATATTTTTTGTTTAATTGCTGAAGTTAGTTATTTTATCAGTGTGTTTATGGTGTAATCGTGATAAGTATGAAGTGATTTGGTAATGTTATGATTATGTGGTATTTCTAATTAATTTAATTTACTTTTGTTTTGTGATCCTGCTCTTTGAATAATCACTATAGTTTTCTTATACTATAAATACTATTTCAGATGTGATAATACACAACGTTAATAGTTTTCATTGACAAAGACTTATACATTTTTCGTAGTTCTTGCAACTATGCATATAATTTGTTTACTTTAGAGTAACAAGAAGTTAACATAGGTTAATAAATATGTAGCAAGGCTAAGTCTATGAGCAAGGTAGAAGTAGAAGTTAATCTGTTAGTGTCATCATTCGTCATTACTATTATTATATGCCATAGACATTATATCCCCGCAGAGTTTATAAACTCTTTGATGGTAACCACAAAAGGCACAGATGTCTAAAACATACTGCCTATCAATGTACAAGTTAAATATGAACAAGTTGTTATCGCCCTCATTTGCATGCAACATTTTATGTTTTACTTATTTATTGAATACTTATTATTGTTTCATATATTTCATTTATTGAATACTTGTTAAAGTTTTACCAGCGTGTTAATTTTGGCGGTTTTCAATTGTAGTATTAATAATTATATAACATATTGGTGAAGCAGGGTAGGTAGCCCAGGCTGAGTATGTAACTACTTAATCATTTAAATATATTCGTTACTGTATAATCCTGTGTAATCATTAAGTTATCATTAAGATGTTTAATTTTTCATGTTGTGTAAACAGTTAACTGGTGGGATGGTATTTTGTGAGATTCCTAAATAGTTTAAAATTTTTAGTTATTAGTATTATAGCAATTTTATTTAAAATTTTATGTTAATATAAAAATATATTTATGATATAAATTATTTATTTGTCTATTGCATATAATAATGTCTGATACCGATACATTTCATTTGTATCATTTAACAGTTCCAATTCATCATTCTTATCATGTAACGATTCTATAAATATTTCTGATACCTTATATTCACAGTTAAAATAAACTTTTCAATCTAACAATAAATCTTTGAATATCTGTCATATTAACGCTCAAAGTATTCCGAGCCACTTTTTTGAGCTTGAAGCGTCTTTTAACCCGAACTTGATACAAGCTATTCTAATCTCCGAAAGTTGGCTGAAGCCAAGTCTTCACTCTGCTTTGTATCCACTTCCGGGTTTTGTACTAGTTAGAAATGACCGCCTTGGTAAAAGGGGAGGCGGTGTTGCCTTTACTTAAACTCGTCATTTTCGTATGAAATTATTTTAGCTTCACCTTCCCTTTATTCAGGTTCTCCGGAGTTCTTGTTCTTAAAAGTCAGCGTCAGAGGCATAAAGGTGATTCTTGGAGTAGCGTATTGTCCTCCTTCTATTGACTATTTCGCCACTTTAGAAACGGCTCTCGAAAAAATTGTCTGTGAGTGTGCACACTGCATAATCATGGGTGATTTTAACACCGATCTCTTGATAAATTGTAACCGTTCCCAAAAACTTCGTACAATTATTGAGTCAGTCAATCTCCACATTGTTCCCCCAGGAGCAATACATCATAATTTCGATTGAAATGACTCTTTGATTGACCTTATTATTACAGCTTCTCCTGATCATGTGATATCACATGGTCAGTGTTCCGCTCCAGGATTCTCGCGTCACGACCTCATTTATGTTGCATACAAGCTAAAATCTCCTAAATCTTTGCCTGCTTTTATTCACTTGCGCCACTTTTCTAAAATAAATTTGGATAAACTAAAAAGTGACGCTTCTAATGTAAATTTTGATCAATTAAAATTATCAACGACTGTCGATGATATGTTATCCATCTTTAATAATAAAATAATTAGTCTATGTAATACCCATGCTTCTGTACGTAAGTTAGACTTAAACATCAACCTTCTCCTTGGATGACTGAGGGAGTTCGGATGGCGATGACAAGATGGAACAGGGCTTTCAGCAGTTCAAAAGAGAGCGTACGGAAGAGAATTGGACATGTTTTAAGAAAGCTAGGAACAGATGCAATCAGATGGTGCGTAACGCCAAACGCCGTTATATCCAAAATAATATAATTAATTCTTCGTCAGCTAATGTCTGGAAGTTTCTTAGATCAATTGGCGTATGTGAGATGGAAACTAATCTGAAGTGCGCCTCTTCCCTTTCTTGTGATGACATTAATCTCCACTTTGCTTCTGCTCCTGTTATGGACACTACTGTACTATCTCAAACAATAGCCTATTTAGCTTCTGTCCAATCTCCTCAAATTCCTTCTTTTCTATTTTCTCCAGTTTACCAGGATGACATTAAAAAAATTGTTCTAGCAATTAAATCCAAGGCTGTGGGTTGTGAGGAAATCAGTAAAACTATGATAGTCAATATACTGGAGTATGTACTACCTGCATTTACTCTCATTATTAACTTTTCGCTGGACTCAGGTTAGTATCCAAATCTCTGGAAAAAGGCTTTCATACGCCCTATTCCCAAAATACCGAATCCCACATTACCTAATCACCTTCGTCCTGTATCTATCTATATTGCCCTTTCTATCCAAAGTTCTGGAAGGCTGCGTACATAAGCAAGTCTCTGATTTTGTACTCAAACATAATCTACTCAGCGATTATCAGTCTGGGTTTCGTCTCGGTCACAGCACCACTACAGCATTACTCAAAGTTACGGAAGACATCAGGCAAGATATGGAAAACAAGAAAGTGACTGTAATGGTTCTTGTTGACTTTTCTAATGCTTTTAACGCAGTGGACCATGATATCCTTTTATCTATCCTGTCCTATTTAAGACTTGCACCCTCAGTCTTGGATTGGTTCTCTTCATATCTTCGCGGGCGTCAGCAGTCTGTCCATTTGGGACAGAAGAGTTCCAAGTGGGCTAGTCTTGATGCTGGTGTCCCGCAAGTCGGTATACTTTCTCCATTCATTTTCTCAGATTTTATAAACTTGATCACATCTATTCTCAACTGTTCGTATCATCTGTATGCTCACTACCTCCAAATTTACTTGCACTCATCTATTGAAAAGCTCCATGACGCCAATAGAATGATAAATCTGAACTTGGAAGCTGTAAAAGAGTGGTTTAGAAGTTTTGGAATATCAGTTAATCCAACGAAGTGTCAAACTATAATCGTAGGTAGCTCGAGAATGTTGTCCAAAATTGATGTGGCAAGCCTACCTGCTGTCTATTACAGTGATATAATGTTACCGTACTCTTCCTCTGTAAAAAATCTTGGTCTGTATATGGATAACACAATGAACTGGTGTACGCATGTCACCGAAATTAGCCGCAGTCTTTGCCACCTTACGATCCCTCTATCGTCTAAAGAACTTTCTTCCAATCAAGACTAAGCTAACAATTGCGCAAACACTTATAATGCCCATTATTGATTATGCAGATATGTGCTACGCAGATTTGAACCAAAATCTTCTTAATAAGCTAGAGCTTCTTCTGAATAACTGTATTAGATATATATATGGTTTACGAAAATATGATCACATCTCTCATTATCGTGAACGCCTGAAATGGCTCACTATCCGACAAAGACGAAACTCTAGGATTCTGCTTGTTCTTTTCTCAATTTTGAATAATTCAACTTCTCCAAAATATCTCAAGGACAAATTCCAATATCTGTTTTCAACTCATGATAAGGTTCTTCGCTCCTCATCTAATCATAAGATCAGTATTCCATCTCATTTCACTGGATTCAGCAACAATTCCTTTACTATTCAGGCAACACTACTCTGGAACTCCTTGCCCGAAAACATAAGAAGAGCGCCAAGTAAGGACTGTTTTTAAAAGTTGGTACATGACTTTTTTTTTAAACGAAGCGATGTTGGATGTTAAGTGTGCCGGACGGGCGAAACTCGGGAGTAAATTTTATCGAAGATACTCCGCGAGTCGCTCACGTCCTACACCTATAGGTTCCGCTGGATACTTTTACTGCCGTCTTTGTGGGTGCAGCTGAGGTACTGTGGATTGACGTCCAATCAAAATGCACGAACTGTAGAATACAAATGGCAAGGCAGTGGCCAGCGGTTCGACTGCTCAAATGTTCGGCGGAAATATTCTGACTATTGGTTATTGACCACGGTTGTTGAATACGGTTGTTCAACTACGGTTGTTCTATATCGGTTATTCACTATCGGTTGGTCACTATATTTTTCAGATGATTTTTCAGTTGACGATCTTCTTTCAGCGGCGCTGCATTCATTTCGGCGAGCGACGTTGCGTCTACTTCGGCAGCGGCACGAGTTTCCTGGTCGGCCTATTAATTAGGCCGTTTGCGGTGCGTACCTCCACAGTGCGGATCTGTTCGTCCGCGCCGGGGTGTACAGCTTCCACCCTTCCTCGTGGCCAGGTGTTACGAGGTAACTGGCCGTCGTCTATTAGGACTAGATCGCCCACCTGGAGATTGGGGCCTCGTCCATGAGGCTCCCGCTGGTTTTAAAGTTCCGGTAGATATTCTCGGACCCAACGATGACAGATAATGTCGGCAAGTATCTGGGGGCGTAGCCAGTGCAGGTGTCGGCAGTCTCGCAGATTCTCCCAAAAGGAAGTGATTGGGAGTGATGGCCTCGTTGTCATCGCTGTCTGCAGAGATGCGTGTCAATGGTCTGCTATTTACTGTGTACTACACCTTGCAGAGCAGCGTGGCTAAGACTTCTTCATGTGGATGTCTCTCATGAAGGACGGTGTATTATGCGGTCTTCATGCATCGTACGAGAGGTTCCCACAATCCTCCCATGAAAGGCGTGGAGGGGGTGATAAAACGCCACACTATGCGTCGTTGACTGGCTTCTTCTTGAAAAACCTCCCGAAGTTCCTTATCTGCACCGTGCATATTGGTGCCGTTCGGAGTAAAGGAGTAAATCTTGGTAGGCACCCTCGGCGTGCTGCGAATCTTCTTAAAGCCAGTATTGCGGAGTCTGCGCTGAGACTTGCGACAACTTCCAGGTGGACAGCTCTGGATGTGAGGCAGGTGAAGAGAGCCACGTATCTCTTCTGGTGTTCACGTCCCACAGTGACGGAGAGTGGCCCAAAATAGTCCAGACCGGTGAAGGTGAACGGTCTCTGGTAATGAGTGAGACGTGTGCTGAGATGATCAACGGTGGCTGGCGCTAATGGTTGCGCTTTTCTAATGCGACACTTTACGCTTTGGCTCACTATCTTTTTTGCGGTGGGTCGAAGTCGTATCACCCAGTAGTGCTGTCGAACCTCGTTGATGGTAGGTTCGGTTCCGCAATGATGCAGGCTACGATGGGTCCAGTCGATGTAAAGTTGCGTGATGTAATGATCGCCGTCTAATATAGTTGGCCCCTTCATGTCTTCTGTGACTCCCTTCACGGCGGCTATACGACTTCGTAGAGCGATGATCCCGTCTCTCAATTCTATTTGGAGCGGTTGTAGGCGGCTATCATGGGCGGCCTTTTTATCTTTACGGAGATCGGCTATCTCTTGTTTGAATGAGTTTTCTTGGATGATACGTATTAGGATCTTTTCGGCCTCTCTGATGAATTCGGCCTCAAATGTGATGTATTTTTGACATCTGTACTTTTCACTCGACTGGTAGGTTGCGCGAGATGTCGCGGATTATTTGTTGATTTCCTCCAGTCGGGATCTTGTTCTTTATTTTTTCTAGTCCTCTTGTAGAAGGTTCTATCTGTGGTTTTGCGGCAGAATGTTATAAATTGAAGCACTCTGGCCGTAGCTCGCAATAAGCGTTCCCATCTAAAAAAATTTACTGAAACGGGGACGGTTTCTCGGAATTGCGGAGCAAGACGAGATTCTGTGATGGTCAATGATCTTTCCTCGCCGGTAGGTTCGAACGACGAGGGTCTTTCGGTCGGCCATGCTGACCGTTCTTTATACAGAAACGATGGGCCGTTGTAACACTCGTGATTTGAGTTGAAAATCGGTGGTACGTCCCTCGTGGCGATGTCAGCTATGTTTATTTTGTTAGGTATCCAGCGCCAGTCTTCAACCTGTGTTCTCGATTGCTGCTATGCTGTTTTGAGTGCTTCCTTTTCGGTCGGTGTCTTATGCAGCAAATCGATTGGAAGTCGTGCGAGCTTGAGGTTGAAGCTCAAACGATCGGTACTCGGTTTCCAGATCAATCTGAGTATCTTTTCCTCGGTTTCCTTGTTGCCCAGGTTGACTGACTCAGTTGGATCGCGGTCAGGTTCTAATTCTTTTATAACTTCTGGGCGTTGGAAACCCTTTTTCTTAATTTGAAGTGCGCCTTTTTGTGTATGTCGCGTACTTCCTTTGATATTTGCGTTGCCTCTTCCAGAGACTGGAAACTGTCGAGATAGTCGTCCATATAGTGGTTTTGGACGATAGCTTCTACGGCTTCTGGATACTCGTGTATATGTTTCTTAGCGTTCCAATTCTTGGCGAATATGGCTGTGCAGGGTGAACTAGCTGCACCGAAGATGATCGACGTCATTCTATATTCTTGTGGAGCTTCATCACGTCAATCCCCTCTCCAGAGATATCTTAAGGCGTCTCTGTCTTCGGTTCTGACTTTAACTTGCATGAACATTTCGGCTATGTCCGCGGAGACAGCGATACTATGGCGGCGAAAACGCATCATGACCCCTGGTAGTGACTGCAGTATATCTGGACCCGTGAGCAGAAAGTCGTTCAATGCCACCCCTTTGTTTTGGCTGCGACATCGTGCACTATTTGAAACTTCTCTGGCTTCATCGAGTTGTCGACGTCGAAGTGGGGCAGGTACCATCTTCCTGGTGTGCTAGTTTTCGGCGCTATCTCGGCGCATCGCTTTTGTACTAGGGAGTTCATTTGTTCAATATGTTTCTGTTTTAGATCTGCGTCTCGATCTAATTTCTTTTCGATGGAAGCGAGCCTCTTGATTGCTGTTTTATAAGTGCTAGTTATCTCGATATCCTTTTTCTTCCAGAGAAGTGCCGTTTCTATGTGCCCGTCTTCTTGACGGGTGCTGCTATTAAGTATATCTTCAGCTTCATTCTCTGGATTGGAGTCTGGTCTTCTTGGGTTGATGATAAGAGATTCTAGCGCGAAATATTCGCGGAGTTTATCATCTATAGTCTCCTCTCTCGTGGGCAGCTCGTTGGCCGCGTGGATGCGCTGATGCATAAAATCTCATAGTTCTGTGAGTTAGGCGATTGGGTGTTGCGGCGGACCTCTGCAGACTTGAGTGGCTATCAGAAGTCTCCAATTGTCCTGTCTTATCAGGATACTCGGGTTGCCGGAGTCATATGTCAGCTGCTCCTTTAGGTCTATTAAGTGAATGCATTTTGCTATGTCTGTTACACATACAGTCTGTTGTCCTAAGTTCAGGTTTGTGACCGTGCGTGCTCTGAATGGCACCTTTCTGCTGTGGAGACTCTTCAGCGTAACTTTGACTCTTCGGGATCCCGGCGAATCGAGAGTAGTATTCCTGATAGCGGTGATCTTAAAAGGGTCCAACCGCCCTGTAGTTGCAATCTGTTCGGCGATCTCTTCATCCATTAATCAGACTTTTGACCCATCATCCAGCAGGGCATGTGTTTACAGCTCCCGCCGGTCCAATTACTGGAATTATTTTTAGGTAGGCTTGATGCTTTGACACAGCGCATGAGTTGGCCACGGTTTTATTGTGGTTCCTTTTCTATAAGCTCTGTCTTCTCCTTTTTATTACAGTGGAGAAGTCAATTGTGTGTCACGGTATATCCTTCTAATCCACACTTGATGGTTTTGCATCTGTGTGATTGATTTCTGTTGCGTAGACAGCGGAAACAAAAATTATTTTTCTTTGCGAGTTCCCATCTTTTGTTGACATTTGCTTCTTTAAATTTGTTGCAATCGGATTCGTAGTGACCTTCTTTTTTACACACTTTGCATCTTGGAGACTGTTTGGTGGTAGCTACGTGTGTTCTATGTACTGGACGGCGGTTGCTCTGCGCTTCGTTGATAATTTCAGGAGGTGCAAATGCACTGCAGAAGCGAGCTTGTTCGGTGATAAAATCGCTGAAGCAGCCGAGGTCTGGTCTGGAATTGTACTTCTCAGTGTATATACTATACCACTGGGCGCGTAGAGAGTTTGGTAGCTTGTCGGTGAGGTGTCGTAGAAGCTCTGCGTAGATGAGGCAATGGTCTCTCTTCAGTGCTCGAAGTGTGACGACGCCTCCCCTTACTTTGATTGCGAATGTGCAGATGTCTCTAGGTGCTTCTGTACAGCGTGCTAATCCTCGTACCTACTCGGTCTCTGCTTGTGCGATTGAATCCGGACGTCCAAATTGCAGCTCTAGCTCATGCATGATCCCATCTGGCTTAGCATGCCCGATGAATTCTGAGCTGACTGCTTCCAAGGCTCTTCTTTGTAGACTTCTTCTTAGTCTTGCTGTGTTTTCAATATCATTGAAGTAGCCTCGGGTTGTCTCGTTGATGGCACGGAATGAAAACCATTCGGTGTGTACTCCGCTGAAGCTTGGCAGTGTCATTATAGCTTTCGACGCTGCGAAAGTATGCGAATCTGGTTTTGGTTTGTCAGCGAGTGCGGAGATTGCGGATGTGAGCTCTGCTATAAATGGTCGGAGCACCCTGTCTTCATTGTTGGAGGGTTTTGGATTGAGCTTCTGTGGCATGGGATTCTTGGGTACATCTATTTGCTGGATAGGGATCCTGGTGTATGAGTTCCTGTTGCGGCTCACTGAAGTGGACAACTTCCGTGGGTGGCTTTGGTAATGTTTTAAAAAGTGGAGCCTCCCCTCCGGTAGTTGCGTCTTGAGTTGGCTGCTGCTTGGCTGCGGCATCTTCCAGCTAGGATCGGACGTACTCACTTTTGGAGTGACGATCTTCATCGTAGTCGTCTGATTCTTCTTCTTCAGCCTTCTGTAAGGAGGTCTGTGCGAGTTCCAGTTTGATCTTCAATACTTCTTCACGAGCCTTCAAAATTCTTCTATTGGGCCAAATAGTCTTCTTTGATTTCGTACTGCTATCGGTGTGGCCCCTCGGTGGCTCTTCGGCGCGAGTGTCTTCCCGGGCGGTCATTTTACATTTTGTTACAGCCTATTAAAGTCCACTGCTGAATACAAGCCTCCACAATTAGATTTCCTCATATTTGTCATAGTTGCCACGCTTAGCAAGCGGGTTGGCAACCACAGTTTTTTTTTAGTCGTTATTAGGAAAATGCTGTTGCACATCTCCCGATTTGTTTTGCTCTGTCGCCTCTTAACACACACACGGGAGAATATAGAATACCGGATATTCTTACTACGCAACTACACGGTTATTTATTTTATTAGTTATATCTATGTACTACAAATGGTTGTGTAATAGTGGTGAATGGGTCCACTATTAACAGACTCTGAGTGGTCTAGAGCGGAGGAATGAAACTGTTTTCTTGATATGCCTTACTATGTGCAGGCGACTGAAGGTGTTTATTTTAGTGAACCCGCCTATATTTATATTCCGGCTACATCCTTAGTTACCTACTACTACATATTTATTTAGCCAATTAGAATTTCTACATTTGACCAATGAAATTAATCAATTACAATATTATGTACAACTATTGTCGCGCCCATTTGCCGGCGTAAGACTCGTGGATCGCTTCGTAGCTGCGTTGCTGGACGGGACCATATGGCGTCCTTACGCGCGCGACATATCCGCTTGCGCCGTCGCTCCCGAGCGGTCGTGCGCTTGCGGGTCCGCCGCCGACCGAGCACCCGTCCCCGTACGGGTCTTCTCCCTCGGTCGGCACAGTTTCAGAATAGAACGTCAGTCCCGTCCCGTCCCCTCAGCTGGCGCCGCCGCCCCGTGGTTGCGTTGGCTGACCACCTTCCGTCCCTGTACGGTTGTGCCCCACACTCCCGTCCTTACACGGTCGAGTTTTGCCCTGCTCGGCTAGCACAGCCGCGCCCGTGCGGTTGTGCTTAGCTGCTCGCCGTCGCCGTGTTTCCGTGCCCATGAATATGGGTTCAAGCGACGGTGGAGCCTCCTGTCTCCGCCAGCCGCCCCTGTGGTTGTGTTGTGCGTCTCGCACTTGCTGTTGAACTGTGAGTGCCTTCCTCCCTGTCCCCACTCACAGTGCCGCTGCCCCGTGCGGCTGCGCTGGCAGTCATTCGCACATGCGATTTCACTCATTTCTCCAGCACCGTCGCACTTTGCGGCTGTGTTGGTTGATCCGCGCTTCTGTCCCCGGACGGTTGTGCCCCACGCCTCCCTCTCCCCGAGGGAGGTCGTCTCAGAGTGACAATAAAGCCTTCGGGCTAGAGTCGATCCAAGGTGGTGTTTAGTGGTAGGCACTTATTTCAAAGTGAGTTCCACATAACCACTGCAGCCGGCTGCGTGGTATGCCAGGAGCATTCACCACCTCCCTCCCTGCTACCGGAGGGTGTCCGCATTGGGCGCAAAAAACGCGCGCGCGTAATCGGCGAGCGGCGGCGGCGTGGGACACATCTCCGAACAGCAAGAAGAAGCGAAGCTGCGGCGTTGAAGAAACGGCTCGAAAATGGTCGACGGATTCGCGAAGATAGCCGGCGTGTGAAGACGATGCGGCGCTGATGATATTTGCGACTGTTTCTTGTTTCTATATTAGAACGTTAAATATATACGTCAAATTATCTCGCATCGATATGCAGTCCGCAGTATCTCAGTAGCCGGGGGTAATTTGTAAATAAATGTTTTCTTCAGACCTTCACCTTCTGCGTTATGGTAGCACCAGGGTAACGTTATTTATTACCGTTTTGGGTTGATTAGCCTGGCTGCTACATCACTCTCTAACGAAAGCGTACCGGGAAGCTTGACGACTCGCCCATGGCTCGTAATTTTTAAAATAGGTTTGATCTGGGTTGATGTAGGTGATGGGTTTTCAAGCTTCCTCGCTGGTGGTTGAGTTGATGATGATGATGATGATGAATCCTCTGAAGTATCCTCATTAATAATATAGGCAGGCTTTAGTCGGTCGATCGATATAATTGTAGATTTCCTTCCGGGTATTTGTAATTTAAAAGTCTTGCTATTTCGCTCTAATACTTTATACGGTCCATCGTAGGTAGGTTGAAATTGTTTCTTCACTGCGTCGTTTCTTATAAAACTTGCTTGCATGTTTTCAAATCTTGATGAATGAATACTGATTTATTATTTCCGTGTGATGATGTGCGTTTCGACGATAAGACTTTGTTGATTGATTCTCGAAGTTGAGTTACAAAATCGTAATTCATTTCTTGATTTTTGACGATGTTGAAGTGAAGAAGTCACACGGTAGTCTCTGCATTCATATATGTTAGCTGAGCGGCGCTAAGACTAGTGTCTGTTCGCGGTGTTGCTCGTAGTCCAAGTAGCACTGTGGTAGCTCATCAATCCACTTTTTATGTTGAGATAAACGAGTTTTGAGTGCGGTCTTCAATGTACGATGCCATCGTTCGACTATTCCGTTTGATTGAGGATGGTATGCCGTTGTACGTGGCTTATGTATTCCCATAGTTTGAAGAAGTTTGAGGAATAGGTTGCTTTCGAAGTTTCTTCCTTCCGTTGTGATGGTTTTAGGTGATCCGAAACGAGTAATCCAATTTTCATAAATTATCTTCGCGACGGATTCAGCTGATGTATCATCGGTAGGTATTGCTTCTGGCCATCTTGTTGTTCTGTCGATCATTGTTACGAGGTAACGATGTCCTTGCGGTGAAGTAGGTAATGGTCCAACGATGTCTACGTGCAGGTGTTCGAATCTCTCCGTAGGTGGAAATGAATCTAGGCTGCTTGATGTATGTCTTTGTACTTTGCATTTTTGACATTGAATGCATTGATTCGCCCAGTTGCCAACATCCACTTGTATTGAAGGCCAAATTTTCCAGTGATGAGTTTTCTGGTTGCTCTAACACCTGGATGGCTTATGTTGTGCAGTGCATTGAAGACTTCGCGACGACATTCTTCTGGTAGGTATGGTCGCATGGTTGACGTTGATGCTTCGCAGTAAATAGGTAGATGCGTCATTGGCATTGTAACTTGCTTGATGGTCAAGTTACTTTGCTTCGATAGGTGTTTGATGTTGCGTATCTCTGTCTTGTGCTTCGGCGATCTTGTGATAGTCGATTGATGTAGGCACGTTACACTGTCGATTGGTATGCGACTGAGTGCATCGGCGACTATGTTGTCCTTCCACTGATGTGACGTATGTCGGTAGTGAATTCGCTTGAAAATAAGTTGTCTTGCTCGTCGTGGTGTTTCCGATGATGATGGTTTCTTCTGAAGTACATATATGTTAATGGCTTGCGGTCGGTAAAACGATCAGGTTTCGACCCTCGAACGTTTTTGAAGTGCTTGATAGCCATGTATATAGCGAGTAACTCTCGGTCGAATGTACTGTAGTTACGTTGAGTATCGGAGAATTTCTTCGAAAAATAGCCAAGTGGTTGCCATTTCCCATTGATGTATTGTTGGAGTACAGCTCCTGCTGAGAGATCGGACGCGTCGCTGAAGATAGCAAGGGTTGCTTCGTGTGATGGGTGAGCGAGCAAAGCTGCATTTTGGATCGCAACTTTACAAGCTTCGAATGCCTTCGTGGCTTCATCGTTCCATACGATTGACGTTTTATCTTTTTTCTTCGGATTGTGAAGGTAAGCGTGAAGTGGTGCTTGGATTTCAGCGGCTTTAGGAATGTGTTCTCTGTAAAAATTAATCATCCCAAGAAAACGCCTTAGTTCTTCGATTGTTTTAGGTTTCATAATCGATGATTGCTCTGACTTTTCTGTAGGCGGTTTGATTCCTTCCTTGCTGACGGTGAAACCAAGAAATTGAACTTCTTGTTGTCCAAATATGCATTTCGAAGGGTTAATTGTGATTCCATTGTCTTCTAATCGCTGTAGCACGGTGCGTAGATGGGTTTCGTGCGTTTCTTTATCAGGGCTTGCAACAAGGAGATCATCATGAATGCGAAAAGAAATCCAGTCCATGAAGTACTTCGTGTATGAATCTTTGAAAGGTTTGACCAGCGTTCTTCAGTCCTGAGTCATTCTTGGAATTCGAATAATCCCATTGGAGTAATTATTGCTGTCTTCTCTATGTCTTCATCGCGTACTTTTATTTGTTGGTAAGCTCGGTTGAGATCGATGGTGGAAAATATAGTCTTGTCTGACAGTTGATGAGTGAAACTCCTTGACTCGAGGTATTGGGTAGCGGTCAAGTGGTAATAGAATTCAGTCTTCTGTAATCTCCACAAACTCGTAATTCTCCATTCTTCTTCGGTACAACGTGAAGTGGTGATGACCAAGCGCTTTTGCTTGGACGGCATATTCCTTGCTCGATCATGTTTTCGAATTCCTATCGAACTTGCTCGTATCGGTGTGGTGCGATTGGACGTGCACGGCAATGAAGTGGTGGTCCATTGGTTTCGATGAAATGCTCAACGTTGTGCTTCGGTGTTAATTTCATTGAAGTTATTCTTGTGATTCTAGGATATTCTTCAAGGATCTTGTGATACGATTGTTGAACGTCTATGCTTCTTATTGTGGGCTGATTGGTTGCTTGGACGAAAGACTGAGATGCAAGATTGGTTTTCCGTCGATGATTCTTCTATTTTTGATGTCGACGATCAACTGGTGATGTTGAAGAAAATCAGCACCGATGATTGGTTTGCTGACTTTAGCGACGATAAATCTCCATTTGAATGGTCGGCGTAGGTTTAAATCTAGTTCCATTGTTTTTTCTCCATATGTAGGAATCACCGTATTGTTTGCTGCGTAGAGTTGAAAAGTGGCTTCATCTTCTGTCTTTGACTCGGCGGTAAAACTGAGATATTCGCTCCGGTGTCGATAAGGAAGGTAAGCTTGCTTTTTTTATCGGTGACAAAAAGACGGTAGGACTTTTCTGTTACGCTGGATCCCGTCGCATCAAGCGTATTAGTTAGTTTTCCGACTTCATATTTTCATTTTTGAATGTACACGGTGTTGTGCATTTTCTTGCCTCGGAACCGAAACGTCGATGATAGTAGCAGTAAGGGGATCTTGTTCTTGACCTTGTTCGACTTCTACTTGCAGAGCGGTTGCGACGAAAAAGTGGTCTTCGGTGTTGCTGATTGCGCTGGTTGTACTGTTGCTGGTAACAGGTTTGATGCTGGGAAGCTTTGAGCGCGGCGACTTCGAATGATAGCTTCCGAATTTCTTCGAGAAGAAACTGGTTATCATTGGCCTTGGTTGAAGTGCCTTCGATCATCGATATGTGTGAGCTACTGCTATTTTCGATCATCTTGTCCGCCAGGAGTGCCAGTTCGTCGAGCTTCATCTGCGTGCTGAATGTTTCGCTCACTGCTGGTACCGATCGAACATGTGTGGGTGGGTGGTTTACCCACATTAGCCGTAGCGTCGAATCTGGGACTTTATCTCGCGCCAAAGTACGCATTCTGCGTAGGAGTTGTGTGGGCTTCTGGTCACCAAGTTCTATTTCTGATAGAAGTTTCTGTAGCTGGCGACTGTCGGATTCTTGATATGCAGAGATCAGACGATCCTTCAGCGAATTATACTGGTCGAATGCCGGTGGGTTGTACAACAGGTCCGAAATATGTTCGATGTCTTGTTTCACAAGTTGGGCGATCACCATCTGTGCTAGTTGTGCTTGACTCTTCTTTAAATCGTTCGTTACGGCTAAAACTGACGAACCAAAGTCGGTTTATCTCTCCAAAACGGTGGTATTCTCAACGATAGAGATATACCGGCGATTTCTGTTCCTTGGCCGGTTTGATGTATATGTTGGATTTCTTCGCTTCTCGCTCCATAATGACGTCTTGAGTACACTGATTTTATATACTGAAGTCCTCCTTGATATTTTTCCTACTATTCTTGCAGGATCTTCCTTATCGGTGTTCGTAACGGGGTCACCAATGTAATAGTGGTGAATGGGTCCACTATAAACAGACTCCAGTGGTCTAGGAGCGGAGGAATGAAACTGTTTCTTTTGATATGCCTTGCAGGCGACTGAAGGTGTTTATTTTAGTGAACCTGCCTATATTTATATTCCTACATCCTTAGTTACCCAATAGTAATATTTTTTATTTATTTAATTAGAATTTCTATTTGACCAATGAAATTAATCAATTACAATATTATGTACAACTATTATGTCGCGCTCCATTTGCCGGCGTAAGACTCGTGGATCGCCTCGTAGCTGCGTTGCTGGACGGGACTATATAAGTGATGCAGTCCGACGCGCGCGTAATCGGCGAGCGGCGGCGGCGTGGACACATCTCCGGAACAGCAAGAAGAAGCGGCTACGGCGTTGAAGAAACGGCTCGAAAATGGTCGACGGATTGAAAATAGCCGTGTGACGTCGCGCTGATGATATTTGCGGCTGCTTCTTGTTTCTATATTAGAACGTTAAATATATACGTCAAATTATCTCGCATCGATATGCAGTCAGTATCTCAGTAGCCGGGGTAATTTGTAAATAAATGTTTTCTTCAGACCTTCACGCCTGCGTTATGGTAGCACCAGGGTAACGTTATTTATTATCGTTTTGGGTTGATTAGCCTGGCTGCTACAGTTGTTTATGAATGAGAATGTGTGATTTCATGTTTTATAGAATAAGATTGACAAATGATCACACATCCGCTAATAGTCCGTGGATGTGTTTATATATTTATCCTAGATTAAAAATCAATATATACATGCGTTGTCACTCCTGAGGACTAAGAAGTAATGGTTTTCTACGCTTACCACACAAACCACACCACCATTGAGCTAATATTTTACACTCGTATTCTGTGAGAGCAATGTCCTTCCCCGGACGAGCCAACCCATTTGTGCTACAACCATAATATAGCTGCTGCGTGGCTCTACCAAGTGATAAAAATGACGTGATCGTTATTTAATTAAGTCATAGAATACCGGATGACAGCCAACAAACTTATAGTCACCGTGACTGAGAAAATTAATTTTAAAAAGGATGTTTTAAATGCCTTTTCAATTTGACTAAAAACCGACGTTAAATTTACGTCAAATTACAATAAAGACCGATACCGTGATTAATAAATTGAAGATGTTCTATCAAAGCTTTCAGGTAAATAATATATAATAGCAGCCACTACTAGTCTCTAAAGGTCGAATTATATTGAATCAGGCCGCGTTAATATTAATTTCTGCTAGCGATGTTCGATGATGAACGCTTAATTAAATGAATTCGTGTTGAACAATCTTAGTTCCATGAACGAATTGTTACATACTTAACACTTATGTAATTATGAAAGTTTTTATCAATTGCTTGTCTTATTTAATAAATTTCAAGTGTTTAATGATCTACTGTTTGGGGTATGCCAACAAAATACAAAACGATCAGGTTTCGACCTCGAACGTTTTTGAAGTGCTTGATAGCCATGTATATAGCGAGTAACTCTCGGTCGAATGTACTGTAGTTACGTTGAGTATCGAAATTTCTTCGAAAAAGCCAAGTGGTTGCCATTTCCCATTGATGTATTGTTGAGTACAGCTCCTGCTGAGAGATCGGACGCGTCGCTGAAGATAGCAAGGTTGCTTCGTGTGATGGGTGAGCGAGCAAAGCTGCATTTTGGATCGCAACTTTACAAGTTTCAAATGCCTTCGTGGCTTCATCGTTCCATACGATTGACGTTTTATCTTTTTCTTCGTATTGTGAAGGTAAGCGTGAAGTGGTGCTTGGATTTCAGCGGCTTTAGGAAATGTCTCTGTAAAATTAATCATCCCAAGAAAACGCCTTAGTTCTTCGATTGTTTTAGGTTTCACATAATCGATGATTGCTCTGACTTTTCAGTAGGCGGTTTGATTCCTTCCTTGCTGACGGTGAAACCAAGAAATTGAACTTCTTGTTGTCCAAATATGCATTTCGAAGGGTTGATTGTGATTCCATTGTCTTCTAATCGCTGTAGCACGGTACGTAGATGGGTTTCGTGCGTTTCTTTATCAGGGCTTGCAACAAGGAGATCATCAATGAATGCGAAAACGAAATCCAGTCCATAAAGTACTTCGTGTATGAATCTTTGAAAGGTTTGACCAGCGTTCTTCAGTCCTGAGTCATTCTTGAATTCGAATAATCCCATTGGAGTAATTATTGCTGTCTTCTCTATGTCTTCATCGCGTACTTTTATTTGTTGGTAAGCTCGGTTGAGATCGATGGTGGAAAATATAGTCTTGTCTGACAGTTGATGAGTGAAATCTTGACTCGCGGTATTGGGTAGCGGTCAGGTGGTAATAGAATTCAGTCTTCTGTAATCTCCACAAACTCGTAATTCTCCATTCTTCTTCGGTACAACGTGAAGTGGTGATGACCAAGGGCTTTTGCTTGGACGGCATATTCCTTGCTCGATCATGTTTTCGAATTCCATCGAACTTGCTCGTATCGGTGTGGTGCGATTGGACGTGCACGGCAATGAAGTGGTGGTCCATTGGTTTCGATGAAATGCTCAACGTTGTGCTTCGGTGTTAATTTCATTAAGTTATTCTTTGATTCTAGGATATTCTTCAAGGATCTTGTGATACGATTGTTGAACGTCTATGCTTCTTATTGTGGGCTGATTGGTTTGCTTGGACGAAAGACTGAGATGCAAGATTGGTTTTCCGTCGATGATTCTTCTATTTTTGATGTCGACGATCAACTGGTGATGTTGAAGAAAATCAGCACCGATGATTGGTTTGCTGACTTTAGCGACGATAAATCTCCATTTGAATGGTCGGCGTAGGTTTAAATCTAGTTCCATTGTTTTTTCTCCATATGTAGGAATCACCGTATTGTTTGCTGCGTAGAGTTGAAAATCCAGTGGCTTCATCTTCTGTCTTTGACTCGGCGGTAAAACTGAGATATTCGCTCCGGTGTCGATAAGGAAGGTAAGCTTGCTTTTTTATCGGTGACAAAAAGACGGTAGGACTTTTCTATTACGCTGGATCCCGTCGCATCAAGCGTATTAGTTAGTTTTCCGACCTCATATTTTCATTTTTGAATGCACGGTGTTGTGCATTTTCTTGCCTCGGAACCGAAACGTCGATGATAGTAGCAGTAAGGATCTTGTTCTTGACCTTGTTCGACTTCACTGGAGCGGTTGCGACGAAAAAGTGATCTTCGGTGTTGCTGATTGCGCTGGTTGTACTGTTGCTGGTAACAGGTTTGATGCTGGGAAGCTTTGAGCGCGGCGACTTCGAATGATAGCTTCCGAATTTCTTCGAGAAGAAACTGGTTATCATTGGCCTTGGTTGAAGTGCCTTCGATCATCGATATGTGTGAGCTACTGCTATTTTCGATCATCTTGTCCGCCAGGAGTGCCAGTTCGTCGAGCTTCGTCTGCGTGCTGAATGTTTCACTCACTGCTAGTACCGATCGAACATGTGGGGGTAGGTGGTTTACCCACATTAGCCGTAGCGTCGAATCTGGGACTTTATCTCGCCGTGCGCATTCTGCGTAGGAGTTGTGTGGGCTTCTGGTCTCCAAGTTCTATTTCTGATAGAAGTTTCTGTAGATGGCGACGTCGGATTCTTCATATGCAGAGATCAGACGATCCTTCAGCGAATTATACTGGTCGGATGCCGGTGGGTTGTACAACAGGTCCGAAATATGTTCGATGTCTTGTTTCTCAAGTTGGGCGATCACCATCTGTGCTAGTTGTGCTTGACTCTTCTTTAAATCGTTCGTTACGGCAAAACTGACGAACCAAAGTCGGGGTTATCTCTCTCCAAAACGGTGGTATTCTCAACGATAGAGATATACCGGCGATTTCTTGTTCCTTGGCCGGGTTTGATGTATATGCGTCGGATTTCTTCGCTTCTCGCTCCATAATGACGTCTTGAGTACACTGATTTTATATACTGAAGTCCTCCTTGATATTTTTCCTACTATTCTTGCAGGGATCTTCCTTATCGGTGTTCGTGTGGGTCACCAATGTAATAGTGGTGAATGGGTCCACTATTAACAGACTCCGAGTGGTCTAGGAGCAGAGGAATGAAACTGTTTCTTTTGATATGCCTTACTATGTGCAGCAGCGACTGAAGGTGTTTATTTTAGTGAACCCCCTATATTTATATTCCCGGCTACATCCTTAGTTACCCAATAGTATTTTTTATTTATTTAGAATTAGAATTTCTATTTTGACCAATGAAATTAATTAATTACAATATTATGTACAACTATTATGTCGCGCTCCATTTGCCGGCGTAAGACTCGTGGATCGCTTCTCGTGCGTTGCTGGACGGGACTATATAAGTATGCGTCCGACGCGCGCGACATTTCCGCTTGCGCCGTCGCTCCCGAGCGGTCGGCGCGCTTGCAGGGTCCGCCGCTGACCGCGCGTCCCCATGCGGGGTCTTCTCCCTCAGTCGGCACAGTTTCTTAGAATAGAACGTCAGTCCCATCCCGTCCCTCATGGCACCGCCCCGACGTTGCGTTGTGACCGCTCTTCCGTCCTGTACGGGGTGCCCTCCCACTCCGTCCTGCACGGTGAGTTTTGCCTCACTCGGCTAGCACAGCCGCGCCCGTGCGGTTGTGGCCTCTCTGCCGTCGCCGTGTTTCCGTGCCCATGGATATGGGGTTCGGGCGACGTGAAGCCTCCCGTCTCCGCCAGCCGCCCCGTGCGGTTGTGTTGTGCGTCTCGCACTTGCCGTTGAACTTCAGTGCCTTCCTCCTGTCCCCACCGCTGGTACGCCGCCCCGTGCAGCTGCGCTGGCAGTCAGTTCTCGCATGCGATTCCCTCTCCGTTTCTCAGCACCGTCGCACTTTGCAGCTGTGTTGGGATCCGCTTCTGTCCCCGGACGGTTGTGCCTTACGCCTCTCCTCTCCCCGGTCGTCTCAGATGCGACAATAAAGCCTTCAGTTGAGAGTCGATCTCAAGGTGGTGTTGGTGGTAGGCACTTCTTCAATGGAGTCCACATAACCACGCAGCCGGCTGCGTGGTATGCTGAGCATTCACACCTCCTCCCCCTTTACCGGAGGGTGTCCTTGCATTGGGCGCAAAAAAAAAAAAAAAAACAAAAAAAAAACGCGCGTAATCGGCGAGGCGGCGTGGACACATCTCCGGAACAGCAAGAAGAAGCGGCTACGGCGTTGAAGAGCAGTAAATATATTACTTTACATATAAATTTTTTATTATCAGTTACGCAAAATGTTCAGTGTACCCCACATAAAGTTACCATAAAATAAGCATCTTTTTGCACATTCAATAATTTTCAGAAGCATTTACGTAAGACTGCGTCCGCACTATGCTGTTTGCTCAGAAAAATGAACGCATGAGTTAAAAATACGTAATTATAAAATATGTTAATTTAAAGCTCTTTGGTCTCTAAACAAAATTAAAAGAACATTACAGTAGGTTCGCATAAATTAATTCTACTGACATAATCTGTTGAGGGTAAAACATTGAAATATCTAACTTAGTTTGTGTTAATTTTGAGTTTTATAAACTAAATATGATTTTAACCGACTTCAAAAAGGAGTTGAACTTAATTGAATATTTTTATTGTTCTGGGACAAACTTTATCGAATTAAAACTCTGAGTTCGGAAGAAATTAAAATATGAAAATTAAAAGATTATACAAGATAATAAAATAAATTTAGAATAGTAAAATCATTTTTTATGTATAATGCTTTTATTTTCTTTAAGTCATTTTACTATTTTTAAGTTTTGATATGATACATATGTATGTGCTCGATTGAAAATCAAAATGCCAGATGCGTTGCCTCTTAGGGACTAAGATCGAATAGCTCGTTACCATTTTAAAGGTTCTCCGTTTCTCAATGCTCCCCATACGAAATATTTTATGAATTCTCAGTCGATTCTTCTTTATTTATCTATAGTTAATAATAAGTTAAACTGAATTTAAGTTAAAGCTTGTTTCCTACTACATATCTCGAAACATATCCTGCACCTGCGACAAGAAATATGTAGTTTAGTTTCTATACAGCTTTACTCTGTTTTATTTTTAGACTGCCTCGTTGCTTTAGTGGTTGTAGTAGTGCGACTGCTGATCATAAGGTCCCGGATTCGAATCCCGGGTCGGGCAAAAAACATCAGTTATTGAGTTTTTCCATCAAGAAATTCTCAGTAGCTGTCCGGAGTCAGGAAGTTGGCGGCGTTTCACCCCCGTGCCTTGGAAAGCACGTAAAGCCGTTGGTCCTGCGCCTGATATCTCTTCGGTCGTGTCGGTTTACCGTCCCATCGGACTAAGAGAGTGAAGGAATAGAGAGTGCACTTTTGTTTCCGTACATATTTGGGCCTTGGGCACTGTAATCATGTCCTGCGTCGATTGCTAATAAATTACTATATATTAAATATTGCTTATAGAATTATCATTACTGCTACATTGGTTTAAGTAAGCTACGATCTACGAGCTTTTATTTATAATATAATGTAACAAAAGAAAAAAAGGAGTGAAAATTGGAGTTCTGAAGAAAAAGTTAGTGAAACATCGAAATTTATTTGTTAGCAATGCCCTTATCCTCCTATTATCTTATTTCGACTAAAAAGAATGTTCTTATTATTATAGGAAATATTACGTACACTTATTGCTCAATTAGCACATATTATAGAGGACAAGTTGACGAAAACATCAGTAAATATGCAAAAAATAAAAGAGTGGAAAAAGTTTTGTGTACAAGTAGGTACGGTATTGTTTACGTGATTTCTTATTCTTTTTTTAGATTTAATGAGATAACAGGTCAACGCAAAACTAGGCACAAGAGAGTACGGTGAGCTGAAAGTAGGGAAATTTGGAGTAGGGCAACGGAACCCAAGGGGCCAGCAGCTGGCTGACTTCATGGAGAGAGAGGACTTTTTATGATGAACTCTTTCTTCTAAGCGCCCAGGGAAGTGGACCTGGTCGAGCCCCGACGGTTCGACAAAAATGAGATTGACTTCATTATGACGACCAGGCGACAATTGTTCAGTGATGTCTCAGTGATCGCGAGGGTGAAAACCGGCGATCACCGAATGGTGAGGGCAGATCTAAACGCTAAAGTTGGAGAGGTCGTCTAATGAAGTCAATCCATCCCCGTGCTCTAATCAAACTCCCGAACCTTTCAACTCGAACTACGAAACCGTTTTCAGTGCCTAGAAGATTGCAATGCAGTGGACGATATGAATGACAAGCTCGTGGAAACTCCATGCGGTCGGAGCTAAGTTTGCAAGACCCGCCGCAGAAGAACACAAAACTCTCCGATCACACTCTTAACCTCATGGCTGTTAGACGGGATATGAAGCTGCAGTCTTCAGTAGATATGACAGAATACAGGCAACTGAACAGACAGATCTCCAAATGCATGCGGCGGGACTTGCGCAACTTCAATACAGCTCGTATTGAAGAAGCGATCGAGCGGAACCAGGGCTCCAAAGTCTTTGCCAGAGATCTGTCTGCCAGAAAGAGCCAACTGTCGAAGCTGAAGACCGAGTGTGGCAGCGTCGTTTCCGGGACACCTGAGATTTTGAGTGAGATTGAGAGGTTCTATGGGCAGCTGTACACATCATCGTTGGGCCACACGCAAGTGTGAGTAACGATCCAAGAGCGAGTCTTATCCGACACTATTCCGATGATATCCCGGACGTCAGTCTGAGCGAGATTAAAATAGCTCTCCAGCACCTTAAAAACGGCAAGGCCCCAGGAGAGGATGGAATTACAGCGGAGCTTCTGAAAGCGGGTGGAAAACCGGTACTTGAAGTCCTTCAGAAGCTCTTTAATTCCGTCCTACATGGTGGCATTACACCGGAGGCGTGGAGCAGAAGTGCGGTGGTCTTGTTCTTCAAGAAGGCGACAACGCTCTCTTGAAGAACTACAGACCGATTTCCTTCTGAGCCGCGTCTACGTGCTGTTTTCGAGAGTCATACGAATCGTCTCGCAAGACTCGACGACTTCAGCCTCCCGAACAAGCCGGTTTCCGAAGGCTTTGCACCATAGACCACATACATACCTTCGGCAAATTGTACAGAAGTCCGAGGAGTACAATTTGCCACCATGTCTGGCGTATGTGGACTATGAGAAAGCCTTTGATTCCGTTGAAATTTGGCGGTGCTGCAGTCCTTCAGCGGTGCCAAGTTGACTGTCGGTATATCGAAGTGCTGAAGTGTTTGTACAGTAGGGCTACGATGGCTATCCGAGTACAGAACAGAGTACGAAACCTATCCAACTGCAGAGAGGTAAGACAGGGTGACGTTATATCCCCGAAACTCTTCACCGCTGCATTGGAGGACGTTCAAGCTTCTGGACTGGAAAGGATACGGTATTAACATCAATGGCGAGTACATCACTCACCTTCGATTTGCCGACGATATAGTCATTATGGCAGAATCGCTGGAGGACCTAAGCACTATGCTCACGACCTCAATAGTGCCTCCCAACGGATAGGTCTTAAGATGAACATGGACAAAACAAAGATCATGTTTAATGTCCATGTCACACCTATGCCGGTAGTTGTTAGACTAAGCTCGAAGTTGTTGACGAGTATCTTTACCTGGGACAAATAGTCCGACTAGGTAAGTCCAACTCGACCGAGAGGTCAATCGACGGATTCAACTCGGCTGGGCAGCGTTCGGGAAATTACGGCACATCTTCGTCAGGTATACCTCAAAACTTGAAAACGAGGCTGTACAACCAGTGCGTGTTGCCAGTGATGACATACGGAACTGAGACGTGGTCCTTCACTGCTGGCCGGATGAGGAAGCTCAAGGTCGCTCAGAGAGTTATGGAGAGGCTATGCTCGGAGTCTCACTGCGTGATAAACTTAGAAATGAGGTTATCCGCAGAACCAGCGTGACCGACATAGCCCAACGGATTAGTAAGCTGAAGTGGCAATGGCCGGCCATATAGCCGAAGAACCGACAACCGATGGGGAAAAGGTTCTCGAGTGGCGGCCTGTACCGGCGGACGAGTGTAGGGCGTCCCCACTAGATGGAGTGACGACCTGGTAAGACATGCAGGAAGTCGATGGATGCAGGTGGCTCAGAACCGTGCTTTGTGGCATTTTTTGGGGGAGGCCTATGTTCAGCAGTGGACTTGTGAAGGGCTGTAATGATGATGATGATGAGATAACAGGTAAATGCCGATCAGATGGGGAATTGAAGTTAGCTTGGAAGAGAATAAACTTGTCTGCTAAACACAATTTATATACCTATAGTAGGGAATAATCGAAGACAGGGGGTGGCGAAAAACCACCATCACCTTCTCCTGAGGACTTGGAAATAATGGCAATTGCTCTATGATGCTCAATGATTATGATAATGATGCAGTGGTGAATAAAATTACTTATATATCTTACACATTTAATTAAAATTAAATAACTTTATTTTCCATCACTTAAGTACCTAGGTAGTGCTGTGAAATCTACCATTAAAGCATACAATTTGCAATTCAATATTATTTTCCAAATATTTAAAATTTAATATACATAGTAATAATTTAACATACATTTTTTATAATTAATTACATTCATATTTAAAATTGAAATGTCATAAATTCATACATAGTGGTCTATACAATATATAATAACACACATGTTACTAGATTATCTACATAGTCCGATTATAATTTTCTATTTTATAATGAATAATTTATACTAATCTTGGATCATAATAAAATAGTGAAAATAACAAACAATAAAACTGTTATTACTAGGGGCATAACAAAAACAAAAAAACAGGAAAATGAGCTTGCAAAATAGTTATGTTGAAAAAATTACCTACTCTAATACGTCACATACTTTTTAACATTTGAAAATTAGTACTTTGTACATATCTAAAATAAAAAAATAAAACTTACATTAAGTATTCCATTTCATTTTACAGAAGAGAACATATACACCAAACAATTGTAAAAAGTAACATAGATTTTGAAAAATACAACTGGAAATGATGGAAGAGGAACATAAATACAATATTAAAATAGCTAACCTAAAAATTAAAAAATTAGAAAATTAGAATTACAAATATCTTTATTAGAAAGTCAGAAAAAAACAAGTTAAATAGCAGCTTAATGCTGCTGTGTTTAGTATGGTGAGTGTATAGAACCAGAATAGAATAGAATGATTTTTATTAAATATAGATTATTACATAATGCTTATTGAAAGACATTTTTATTTATCACTGGTTTGAAAATACCTCAGTCCTGCCAGGCTATTCACAATGCCTCGGAAAGACTGAAGTGAAGGTTGTTCGTCAAGTATTCGATCCGAATGTCAGACTTTGTATCACATCTCGTTTAGATGACACGGAAAGAATGTAGTCAGTCTTCCAATTATTCACAAATTGCAAATTTTGAAGTAATCATATGGAAATACGTCCTATAGATATATTAATTGTTACCTACCTTATACTTAAAAAGCTTATTTATCTCTTTTAATCATCACTTTTCGTTTTCGCCATTGAGCTCTCGTAATGTTTCCGATGCGAACTGTCACAATCCCGAAAACGAATGTCAAATTTATCCGAACGTCGAATGAAGAAGCGTTTATTGGTTTCGTGCGAGAAGATATCGAACTGAGTCGATTTCCTTTCCGAGACGATTAGAATAGACCTGGGAAGAACTAGAAAGAAACCCAGCGGGACTTTTTTTTATAAACATATTTCTCTTAATAATATTTTTTTTTTGTATAATTTTTAAATGAATTTTAATAGAACCAGTATGGTGGCGATCACCTCATTTCCAGGGGTTATTTCCATTTATGTATTCTTTGATATTATAATAACCCTTTTTATACAATTTTTCTTTAATAAAACATTTAAACTTGTTTATTGACAAATTTTGTATAAATTTTGTATGAGAGAGACCTCTTTTACTGGAAACAAGGCATTCCATCTTAGTCCTCACGGGTGACAGCGCATCTGCATTTTGATTCGTAGTCGAGGATAGATGTAGATGTCTATGTGCCACAGCAGCTACTTAGCATCAGCTGGACTGTGTGTGTGTGTGTGTTTATCACCATTATCCGATAAAAAAAAACTAAATATTCAAGACTATATCAGATACATATCCTCATATATGAAACTATTCTTTTCATGTTATTTAATATTATACTATATACTTATTTCTGCAAATATTTGTTCATCTTTTATTAATAATTAAAATAAATGATTTTAAATAATATTTATTTTATTTACATAACAATGAAATATAATATACAATAGTAAAAAACTGTAATAAAAAAAAACTAAACCTAATTACTTAGTTATCATACAGTCCTACTCCCCGTGGACCCGTGCACCTCTGGAAAGGAAATCCGGCTGTGAATGTAGAGGAGCGACGATATTCATTAAAAAATCTAAACAGATCTCTACAGCACTTAAAAGTCTTTATATAACATAGCTTCATATTGATGTGGAATGTGCTGTACCCCGCATCTTTCCCAGAAACACAATCATTTACAGCCTAAATAATAGCATTTTGCTCAATTAATGAAATGTTATCACAATACTCCCCAGGATTTATTCCATATAAGTGAAAATTGTAATATGTAGTCGTTATTCTTTGACAGCTGACAACGGCTCTGCAGAAAGATTTATGGTAATATATTAATAATTTATGATAATATGGTATGGTAAGGTATTATGTCTGAAATCAAAAAAGAAATATTATTTTAATTGTCTTATATATTTATTGATCTTTTTATTTTATATTTTGTTATTTAGCCAAAATTGGCCTCTAAATAACAAAATAAAATAAATTAAATATACATAGCTTTCGACAATTGAAAGAATTCGACAGTTTTATAAATATAATTATAAATTATAATTATAAATAGTTATATAAAATTGTAAAAAAAATTGTTTACCTACTGAAAATGAGTTTCAATAAACTGTCTTCTAATATTTTCCCTTATTGATGGTGGAATATATCTCTGTACTATAGGTTTAGATGAATATTGTTCAATGCTATCTCCCTCATAAATACAGAAAATACATCTTCTCTCATGTCGATGGCCATATTGTGTAGCATAGCACATGCAACAATTGTTTTTTTTACTGTTTCAATATCTCCAAACATACCTCTTAATAGGCAACGAAAACGTTGCTTCCACAAACCAAAACATCTTTCCACCGTGTTTCTGGTACGGATATGGCTCTTATTATATATTTCTTCTTGTGGTGTGGTGAGGTTCGGCAGTGGTGTAAATAGGTAAGGAGTGCAAGGATAGCCACTGTCACCAAGTAATATTCCAGAGAATGCACCAGCCTCAAACCTCTGTTTTAGTCTACATTCTCGGAATATTCTGGAGTCATGTACATTGCCACGCCACCTGGTAATAATGTCCATGATTTTCAGGTCAGCATCACAAACCACCTGAAAAATGAGAGCTCATTAGTACTTTGTTTTTCTGATATAGATTGAATATTTTAATATACATTTATTGCCATAAGATAGTCAAACAAATTATTTTCTATTATGGTTAAGTAAAGTTATTAAGAGACAATCATAGCTTATTTAAAATATTTGTATGTTACCTGTACATTAATTGAAAAAAATCCTTTTCTATTAATATATAACTGACGCCATCAGCATTTACTTTCTTTACTCTTATGTGAGTACAGTCAATTGCGTCAATTACTGTAGGAAAATTAGCAATACTGTGAAATTTCCTAATGGTTTCCTGCTGTTCATTTAAAGTAGTAGGCATTTTAATAAATTCTCGGGACGTCCGTGACAAAATTTCCGCTACTTTTTTACATGTCCTACTGACTACTGGTTAAGACACACCATGTAAATCAGCTGTATCGTCTTGAATCTACGAATAAAACAATAATATGAATATTTTGGCTTTTTATCTAGCGTAATGTTAGGTACATTGACCAAGATTTTAAACAGCACTTACTTCATGGCGAGCCCAGTTGCGTAATGCATATATCACTTGAATTTCAGGACTCAATTGGCATCCTCGAGGGTCGTGCACTAAATCCTCACGTAAAACACCCACTATTTTTTCTCCGAAACGTTTTGGGAACCTATTTATACCTAAAATCTTCGTCACTCAAATCAAACGGATTCACACGATGTCGATGTCTATCAGGTCGCCGAGTGGTCTCTAGCATATCCAAATATTCTAAATCCATCAAGTCAATCATGTTAATATCCAATTTTAACGATTTTAAAAACACCAAATGAAAACAACACTAACTTCAAATTAAGAAGTACCGAAATTGAGGTTAGTACCATAGTTAAACTAGGGGTCTCGGAAGTTTAACTTTAGTACTATACATAATCCTCGAATTAAAGATAATCTTTGTTTTGTAATAACGTTTTTCTTAGTTCATGGTTTAACCTTGTACTAATTCCAGTACTATATTTAGTCCGTGTTTTGGAATAAAGCAGTTGAAGTTTATTAACTAAGTCAATCAATTGATAAAAACTAGTGCCATTTAAATGAATTTTCATAAGTGTAAAGTATGTAACAACTCGTTCATGGAACTAAGATTGTTTAACACGAATTCATTTAATTAAGCGTTCATCGTCGAACATCGTTAGCAGAAATTAATATAATATTAACGCGGCCTGATTCTATATAATTAGACCTTTAGAGACTAGCAGTGGCTGCTATAATATATTATTTACCTGAAAGCTTTGAGAGAACCTCTTCAATTTATTATCACGGTATCAGTCTTTATTGTAATTTGACGTCAATTTAACGTTGGTTTTTAGTCAAATTGAAAAGGCATTTAAAACATCCGATTTAAAATTAATTTTCTCAGTCACGGTGACTATAAGTTTGTAGGCTATTACCAGGTATTCAATGACTTAAATAAATAACGATCACGTGATTTTTATTACTTGGTAGAGCCACGCATCGGCTATATTATGGTTGCAGCACGAATGGATTGGCTCGTCCGGTGGAAGACTATACTCTCACAGAATACCAGTGTAAAATATTAGCTCAACGGTGCTGTGGTTTGTATGGTAAGTGTAGATAGAGAACCATTCCTTCTTAGTCCTTAGGAGTAAAAACGCATATGTATTTTGATTTTTAATCTAGGATAAATGTATATGTCCACAGCATCCACTGACCATTAGGTGGACTGTGTGATCATTTGTCAATCTTATTCTATAAAAAACATTAAATCACACATCCTCATTCACAAACAACTATTTGTAGTACATAGATATAACTAAAAAAATAAATAACCATGTAGTTGCGTACTAAGAATATCCAGTATCCCATATTCTCCAATCGGGAGATGGGCAGTAACATAATCCTAATAACGACTAAAAAAACTGTGGTTGCCAACCCACTTGCTAAGCGTGGCAACTATGACAAATATGAGGAAATCTAATTGTGGAGGCTTGTGTTCAGCAGTGGACTTTAATGGGCTGTAACGGTAATGGTACATAAATAACAGTGAAATAATATTTTTCCCATTATGGACGGGATATTTTAAAAATCATTGGGGAAGCCTATGTTCTGCAGTGGACTTTAATAGGCTGTAACGGTAGCGGTAAATAAATAGCAGTGAAATAATATTTTTATCGTAATGGATGGGATATTTTAAAAATCAATGGGGAGGCCTATGTTACTTATTCTGAAAATTTGGCCGGTTATTGCAAAATAACGCTATATATTGAAATATTTTGATAAGATTTGCTCCACGCGGACGAGAATATAGTATTCATATATTAATTCATTAATACTAGTATTTATATAATTCTTTAAATTAGTGTTTCTTTATTGCAATAGTTTGCAACGAATCCAAAAGTAACTAAAAATTATAATTGGTCTATTAAGAAGGCGGTACTTACTTCCTTTAATAAATAAAATATGTAGTATTTACAGAATAATAAAATTTAGATTATAGTCTCATTAGTAGAAATTCATCATTCAACGATCTAGTAGACATTTGCCGACTTTCGTGTTTGCCGAAAATTTTCAAAGCACGTTTTTAATATTTTGTATAAAATAATTTTAAAAAGTTTTTAAAAAGCTTATATCTTGTTCTTCTTCTGTAGCCTCGTTTTTTCGAGGCATCACATTCTCAGATGTTGAATTAATCCTTTTCATAGGATCACACTTATTTGACAATGTTATGCATACAATTTCTTTATTACAATTTTTTTGTGGAACTGTATTGTCCTTCAAATATCTTTTGTAATGTATGGATAAGAAGTCAGCCTGAAAAAAATTTGAGCGAATGTAACTATTTTTCGTAGCCTTCCAGTTAAGACTTCCCGTGGCTTCTAGCCATATTTTTTATGTTCGGATCTCCAGGAAAACTGCAAAAATGGATTATATCAATAAAAATGTATCTTATCAAGAGTAGTAAATATATATACTAATACTATTTACTACTATAGTATAATAGTATTGATAAGCCAACCCCAGGCAAGAGCAGAATTCGGAGATAAAGTATAGAATTACATATTATAAAATTTTTTTTTTACTTTTCACACAAAATAGGTACCAAAAAGTGTTAGGTATATAAAAAGTATTCAATGAAGATTGAAGCTAAAAACTTTATTGAAAATTTTCAACGATACCTATAGAGGGAACAAAATTACAATTCAATAAAAAATGTTATAACAATTTATTCGTAGGACATTAAATTACTATTTGTCACCGTATTTGATCGCATCTATTAAGTTTGTCATTATACCCAGTATATTTTTAAAAGCGACCATATTTCCCCGTTTACCGGTATCAGTAAAATTTTGTTACATACCCTAGTACTGTTGTTTTCACATATCAATATTTCTTTGTTTTTTCTAATATTCACAAAATACAAATAGTTTCGACTTACTGGTGAAAGGATATACCACTTTTATTCAAATTCTATATACGTAAGGCTGTTTTTCTAACACGTAATTATTATAAATTTGAAATAACTTGCACCCAGCAACGATTGACACAAACATTGGGCAGCGACTGTGACGTCAAAAGTGATGTGTTGACATTTAAAGGTGTGAATTGACATGATAGTGGCTACACGAGCACCGCCCACTTTCTATTGTGTATGTATTATAGTATTCTATGGGTATGTCATTATTTATAAGCTTGAACTTAAATATAAAATTTGGCTACTCTTTGAAAAATAACACTGTATTATTCCTAGGAGACCCTTTTCACTGAAAACGAGGTATTATATCTTAGTCCTCAAGATTGATTTGCATTGTAATTATCGAGGATATATGTAGATGTCTATCGGTCCCAGCATCCACTTATCTTCAGGCGAACTGTGTGCTCGTTTTTCACCCTTAAGTTCGTAGTGTGTAACGCTAGTCATTAACACATTGTTGATTTTTCATCGACGTGGAAATTCTTTTTATATGTTGCTTTTCTCTCCTATATTAAATGTTATAACCTTTCCAGCTTTCATCTCAGTGTAACGAATACTGCGCTACTTTTGTATATTAAGATAGTAATGCTTTTGAACAGTAATTAAAACCACTAGTTTCAAAACTTTGGATTACAAAATATCATTTTGCACTCCCACGTTACGTACGTTTAGTATATCGTGGAGTGTATATAAATATACTTATATAGTAGCGAATTAATGAAATTTACAAACTTCTAAGCCATTATGAACTTTGTTACGTTCTGGCATTTCAGTCGAAATATTATTATGAAACAAATTAAAAACCCAGTACGTTAAATTTCTTTAAAGCGTAGTTTCCGTGTGTTGGAAAATGCAAGAAGTATTAAATATTAACTTAATTTAGTGCAAAATAATTATGTATAAGTATATTTGTGTTTTTGAGACCAAAATTTCAGTGGTAAGTACGAAACTAAATTCGTATGTACAAAATAAATTTCCCTCGAAACGAGTACGAAACAAATTACGTAATTACAAAAATAAATTTGTAAGTACGAAACTAAATTCGTAGGTATTCGCAAGTACCAAACGAATATCGTAAGTACGAAACTAATTTCGTTAGTACGAAACTAATTACGTAAGTACGAAACTAAATTCGTAAGTACAAAACTAAATCCGTAAGTATGAAACAAATTTCGTAAGTACAAAACTAAATTTGTAAGTACGAAACTAATTTCGTAAGTAAGAAACTAATTTCCTAAGTACGAAATTAAATTTGGAAGTACAAAACTAAATTCGTAAGTACGAAAGTAAATTCATGAGTACGAAACGAATTTCGTAAGTTCGAAACTAATTACGTAAGTACGAAACAAAATTCGTAAGTAAAAACTAAATTCGTAAATAAGAAAATAAATTCGTGAGTACGAAACGAATTTCGTAAGTACGAAACTAATTTCATAAGTGTGAAACTAATTTCGTAAGTACGAAACTAAATTCGTAAGTACTAAACTAAATTCGTAGGTATTCGTAAGTACGAAACGAATTTCGTTAGTACGAAACTAATTTTGTTAGTACGAAACTAATTTTGTAAGTACGAAACTAAATTCGTAAGCACAAAACTAAATTCGTAAGTTATAAACAAATTTCGTAGGTACAAAACTAAATTTGTAAGTACGAAACTAATTTCGTAAGTAAGAAACTAATTTCCTAAGTACGAAATTAAATTTGGAAGTACGAAACTAAATTCGTAAGTACGAAAGTAAATTCATGAGTACGAAACTAAATTGCAAGTACTAAACTAAATTGTAGTATTCGTAAGCACGAAACGAATTTCGTAAGTACGAAACCAATTTCATAAGTACGAAACCAATTTGTAAGTACGAAACTAATTTCGTAAGTACGAAACTAAATTGTAAGCACAAAACTAAATTGTGTTATAAACAAATTCTGTAGGTACAAACCAATTGTAAGCACGAAACTAATTTCGTAAGTAAGAAACCAATTTCGTAAGTACGAAACCAATTCGTAAGCACAAAACTAAATTCGTAAGTTATAAACAAATTTCGTAGGTACAAAACTAAATTTGTAAGTACGAAACTAATTTCGTAAGTAAGAAACTAATTTCCTAAGTACGAAATTAAATTTGGAAGTACGAAACTGAATTCGTAAGTACGAAAGTAAATTCGTGAGAACAAAACGAGTTTCGTAAGTACAAAATGAATTTCGTAAGTATGAAACGAATTTCGTAAGTACGAAACGAATTTCGTGAGTACGAAACGAATTTCGTGAGTACGAAAGGACTTTCGTAAGTACGAAATGTATTTCGTAAGTACAAAAATAATTTTGTAAGAACGAATCTAAATTCGTAAGAACAAAGCTAAAATCATAAGTACGAAAAAAATTTCGTAAGTTCAAAACTAAATTTGTAAGTACGAAACTAATTTTGTAAGTAAGAAACTAATTTGCTAAGTACGAAATTAAATTCGGAAGTACAAAAGTAAATTCGTGAGTATAAAACGAATTTTGTAAGTACAAAACAATTTCTTAAGTATGAAACGAATTTGGTAAGTACGAAACGAATTTCGTGAGTGCGAAACTAAATTCGTAAGTACAAAACTAAATTGTAGGTATTCGTGGGCACGAAACGAATTTCAAGTATGAAACTAATTACGAAACTATGAAATTAAATTCATAAGTACGAAACTAAATTCGTGAGTATAAAACGAATTTCGTAAGTACAAAACGAATTTCTTAAGTATGAAACGAATTTGGTAAGTACGAAACGAATTTCGTGAGTACGAAACTAAATTCGTAAGTACTAAACCAAATTCGTAGGTATTCGTAAGTACGAAACGAATTTCGTAAGTATGAAACTAATTACGTAACTATGAAATTAAATTCATAAGTACGAAACCATTTCGTAAGTACGAAAGTAAATTCGTGAGTATAAAACGAATTTCGTAAGTAAAAACGAATTTAAGTATGAAACGAATTTGGTAAGCATGAAACGAATTTCGTGAGTACGAAACTAAATTGTAAGTACGAAACTAAATTCGTAAGTACAAAATGAATTTCGTAAGTATAAAACGAATTTCGTAAGTATGAAACCAATTACGTAACTATGAAATTAAATTCATAAGTACGAAACTAAATTGTAAGCACGAAACTAATTTCTAAGTAAGAAACTAATTTCCTAAGTACGAAATTAAATTTGGAGTACGAAACTAATTTCAAGTAAGAAACCAATTCCTAAGTACGAAATTAAATTGAAGTACGAAACTAAATCGTAAGTACGAAAGTAATTCATGAGTACGAAACCAAATTGTAAGTACGAAACTAAATTCGTAGGTATTCGTAATAACGAAACGAATTTCGTAAGTACGAAACCAATTGCGTAAGTACGTAACTAAATTCGTAAGTAAAAAACTAAATTCGTAAGTACGAAACCAAATTGTAAGCAAAACTAAATTGTAAGTTATAAACAAATTCGTAGGTACAAAACTAAATTTGTAAGTACGAAACTAATTTGTAAGTACGAAACAATTTCGTAAGTATGAAACAAATTGTAAGTACGAAACGAATTTCGTGAGTACGAAACTAAATTCAAGTACTAAACTAAATTGTAGGTATTCGTGTACGAAACAATTTCGTAAGTACAAACCACCTAGGTACGAAACTAATTTCTAAGTAAGAAACTAATTCCCAAGTACGAAATTAAATTTGGAAGTACGAAACTAATTGTAAGTACGAAACAAATCGTAAGTACTAAACTAAATTTGTAGGTATTCGTGTACGAAACGAATTTCGTTAGTACGAAACTAATTTCGTAAGTACGAAACTAAATTCGTAATCACAAAACTAAATTCGTAAGTATGAAACAAATTTCGTAGGTACAAAACTAAATTTGTAAGTACGAAACTAATTTCGTAAGTAAGAAACTAATTTCCTAAGTACGAAATTAAATTTGGAAGTACGAAACTAAATTCGTAAGTACGAAAGTAAATTCATGAGTACGAAACGAATTTCGTAAGTACGAAACTAATTTCATAAGTATGAAACTAATTTCGTAAGTACGAAACTAAATTCGTAAGTACTAAACTAAATTTGTAGGTATTCAGTTCGAAACTAATTTCGTAAGTACGAAACGAATTTCGTAAGTTCGAAACTAATTTCGTAAGTACGAAACTAATTTCGTAAGTACAAAGCTAAATTCGTGAGAACAAAACGAGTTTCGTAAGTACAAAATGAATTTCGTAAGTATGAAACGAATTTGGTAAGTACGAAACAAATTTCGTGAGTACGAAACGAATTTCGTGAGTACGAAACGAATTTCGTAAGTATAAAACAAACTTCGTAAGTACGAAACAAATTTCGTAAGAAAAAAACTAAATTCGTAAAAACGAAAAAAATTTCGTAAGTTCAAAACTAAATTTGTAAGTACGAAACTAATTTTGTAAGTAAGAAACTAATTTGCTAAGTACGAAATTAAATTCGGAAGTACAAAAGTAAATTCGTGAGTACGAAAAAAAATTCGTAAGTTCGAAACTAATTTCATAAGTACGAAACTAATTTCGTAAGTACGAAACTAAATTCGTGAGTACAAAACGAATTTTGTAAGTACAAAACGAATTTCTTAAGTATGAAACGAATTTGGTAAGTACGAAACGAATTTCGTAAGTACGAAACTAAATTCGTAAGTAGGAAAATAATTTCGTAAGTACGAAACGAATTTCGTAAATACGCAACTAATTTCGTAATACGAAACTAATTTCGTAAGTATGAAACTAATTACGTAACTATGAAATTAAATTCATAAGTACGAAACTTAATTCGTAAGTATGAAACGAATTTCGTAAGTACGAAACTAAATTCGTGAGTCTGAAACGAATTTTGTAAGTACAAAACTAAATTTGTAAGTACGAAACTAATTTCCTAAGTAAGAAACTAATTTCCTAAGTACGAAATTAAATTTGGAAGTACGAAACTAAATTCGTAAGTACGTAAGTAAATTCATGAGTACGAAACGAATTTCGTAAGTACGAAACGAAATTCGTAAGTAAAAAAACAGCACCGGTGAATGGCAGCCGTCGCAAAGTGGCTTGTGTAAGCTTTCCCCGTCTTTTTTTTTAATAGCTTCTTTTAATTGATCTAATAAAGAAGAGTAGTATCCTCCCGTTATGAAAACACCACGTTCCTTATAATCAATCAAAAGGATACCTTCTGTATCCCTAAAGATCGTTGCCATGATCTTTCCGGCCGATTGAGATACTTTATACTTCTTAGGAGGCGGGGTACCTTTGTACTCTTTGTAATTTAACTTAGAAAACAAAGTCTTCTTTAAAACATCATACATATTATACAGCGTGTCCCTCAGTTAAGTGCAACCCCGAAAAGGGGTGGAACTAGACCATAAATTATTGACATGAAATTGACAAAAAACAAAAAATATATATATTTTACTTTTTATTGACAAATTGAGATTTTAATATATTATGTAGTATCTATGTACAAAAAATAACGATTTCTTTCAAAGTAGTGGGTCGATTACTTTAAAAAAAATATTATGCCACGTACATGGCGGTAAGGATAAAATAACAATTAGCTCGCAAAAAAAGTGGCATCATGACTTTAACTTTGATTTTCGTGAAAAAAAAATCAATTTTTTATGACTGGTTTTTTCAATGATCTCTAATTTTCTCACAATTATGCCCTCAATACCAGGAAATTTTATGATTTATTATTATACTCTACCATATTGCCTTTTAAATAAAAAAAAATCTACGCTGTAACCCAAAAAACACGCTGGCTAAGACTTTTAAAATTGACGTCAACACTCAGGTAGACACCCTTTTAAAAATGTTACAAAATTGGTTTGACCGGACGTGTCCTTTTGTGTGTTGTAGCAAGGGTAGTAAGAAGGAGACTGGGGAGTGGTTCGAAATACGACTTACAATGGGATATACTGTGGGGTAGTGAGTTAGTGAGTCACTCCGATATTCTCGCTATTCCTACCTTTTACCACTTCTACTGTCCTGTGCGCTGAGTTTTTGATACGTTATTTTTGGTTTTGTTCTGTTATTGACTTATTTGTTACGTTTTTGACTCTACTTTGTTGTGAATTGTTGAGAAGCCGCGATTTATCGAGTTCTCTCCGCGAGAAATCGCTGACATCCATTATTATTATGGAATGTCACGTGGACGCATAACAGTCGCTCGTTCTGCATAAATCAACGCATTTTGGGGAAGACTTATACCGTAAGCACGAAATTTTCAAGAAGTTCACCGGAAGTTATCCAACATCGGACTTGGATAAGCACAAAATCGCCGTGAAAAACAAGCTGTAATTATTAATAATTCAATCAAAGAGGCAATTTTAAACGATTTGTTTCCTATCCTACAACCAGCATTAGACGCTTGGCTTTGCGTCACGGTTTATCGAAGACATCAGTATGGCAAATTTTGAAAAAGATGGGATTCCATCCATACCATTACCAGCGAGTTCAGCACTTGCATGAAAATGTAGACAATCGTCCAAGGTACGTCTTGTATGCGTGAATTCAAAGAAAATTGGAAACGATCCACAATTTTTAAAACTATGTTATGGATGGATGAAGCAAAATTCACTCGGAATGGAATCACAAATTGCAGGAATTTACATGAATGGCATTATGAAAATCCACACTTAAAGAGGGATCTACATTTCAAGTGCAGTTCTCAATAAATGTATGGGCAGCTCTAATCGATGACGTTTTAATTGTTCAAGTTATTTTACCTACTACATTAAACTCCGAACGTTTTTTAACTTTATTAGTAGACGAACTGCCATTTCTGCTCGAAAAGTTTCGCTAGCCACAAGGCGACGGGGATGTATGTTTTTGCAGATGGATGGTTCCTATAACATTATAGGAACTAAGGAAAACAGGAATCCTTTCAGTGTAAAAATTACTAAATTTACCATTACAGCCTATCAAAATTCCACTGCGGAACATAGGCCTCAGCCCTTGAATAGAATAGAATAGAATAATTTATATTCAATATAGATTACAGTACATAATACTTATTGAAAGTCTTTTTTTTACTTCTACCACTGGTTCATAGGTTCATAAACTGGTTCAAAGATTGCCTCATAGGGATATTTGCAATAGTTACTCAACCGTATAACTAGCAGGCGCGTTGGCAACCGCAGATTTTCATTTAAGTTGTTATTAGGAAGACCTTACACCTCAATTACACGGAAATAAATATCTAAAATTACTATAATATATTTTTAAATATCTAACTTGGAATTGGCATTAGATTTTATTTATATTGTAGTCGGTTGTACACAATTTTCAATTTTACCACTTGTTAAATCACCCACTTAATTCTATTAGACCCTTGCCTCATAGATGAGATTTGCCATAGTCCACGCGCATGCGCTGATGCTGCTGTCCATCTCCTGTTTCAGTTTCATTCTGTCGTCTCTTACGACACTTACAAGAAGATATGAGGTAGTGGATATTCATACACCACTACACTGTTAAGTTTTATAAATCAGGTACTATTACATATTATGGTATTTATTATATTTTTCGTTTTAAAAAGAATCTAGTTTTTCGGATAAAATATACACTAGTTCCCTCCTGGCGTTGCTCTATCTATTCGTGAAGTTTGTTTACAATCGGTTCAGCAATTCCAAAGATTAGCCTGGACTAAAAGATATACAGACAATTTTTTGATTATTCATTCATGTCTTAATGGTATGCAAACAACCCTCTCGGCTCAATAAAATTTAGTTATTTTGATATTACAGACAGACACTTCAATTTTATTTGTATGTATAAATAAGGATGACATCAAGATGTTTTTGATCTAAAAATCCAGCTTCAGCTAATCCAGCCACTTACGGAGCTAAAACTTTTTTACGGATTTTTTACGGATTTTATCGCATTTAATTTATTATTTTAATTCCCGACGTTTCGGGTGCTTTACAGCAACCCATGGTCACGGGGGGGACTGAGATGTTTGACGTCCCGATGTCACAGTTAGCCCGGCTACCTTCAGTTTTTTAATATTAATTTTTGGTTCGATCTACGCAGAATGAGCTTACAGTATCTTGAAGTCTTGCAGTGGTATGCTTGGGTTTGGATTTAATTTTATCCTTAACAAAGTTATCCTCAGAAGAACACAGACAAACTGGCATATACCAGTGGATTAGTAAGCTGAAGTGGGAAATGATCGGCCATATAGTTCGAAGAACTGACAACCGATGGAGAAGAAAGGTTCTAGAGTGACAGCCTCGTACTGGCAAGCGTAGTATTAGGCAACCCTCCAATAGATGGAGTAACGACCTGATGAAACACGCAGGTTATCGTTGGTTCACGGCTCCATGGCGCAGTGGCTTAGCTTAGAATGAGTTGCGACGCAGTTTGTATGGCCTACAAATAAATTCCGGATCTGGATGTTAGTCCTTGTGTAATTTATGTATGCGAACTGTTTCCAAAATACAGGAGAAAATTCTAGTTCGGTCGTAATGTTTTTTAAATTATTAAAAAATGAATACTGGTGACTCAGGACCGTACTTTGTAGCAATCTATGTGGGAATTTTATCATCAATGGACTTGTGACAGTCTGTAATGATAGTGTGATAGTGAACAATCGTTGGTAGTATAATAAAATAAATCTCTACGAAGCCTTAGCGAATTACTACAATTCATTTAACATTTCTTAATACCTAAATACTAAATTGCATTCTGTTGATATTTATTGAGTCGCAGATTCAATAGATTGAGATCGTTAACTAGAACTTGTAGTTGCTGAATTGTCACAACATGGCTATAAATTGCTTGTGTTCGGTGATTTCGAGGGACTTCGAGATTTCATCGAGTTACCATTGCGTAACCATTCAATTGCTTACATCTGATTCTGAATTTTGTCCCAGTTAAGATATAAATTGATGCTTTAGAATTAGAGTTAAATGTAAGGTCTAATGTAATGAAGAGGAAAATATGTTTTTTTCTTTATTTATTTAGGATCTTTTTCAAAAACGGATATGTCAGCTACATCAAACCTTATTTTCTACGGACTTCAAAAAGGAGGAGGTACGTATACTCAATTCGACTGTATGTTTTTTTTAATGTGTGTTACCTCATAACTTTGTTCTACGTAAACTGATTTCGATGATTCTTGCTGGTGCTTCTCATGTGGTCCCATGTTAATTTGATCAAGGTCTGACTAATAGTTTTTGAGTAATTCTTAATAATATATATTGAAGTCGGTTGTACAAAATATTTAATTTTAAATTATCTATATACTACATGTAAATAATATTGCAGAGTATTTAACAGATAAAGAGCAATGCCAAGAGTGATCCAGACTTGATTAAGGTCTGACCAATAGTTTTTGAGATATCTTTAATAATATATGTTGAAGTCGGTTGTTCTAAATTTGTAATTTTAAATTATTATACTGACACAATTGAAAAAAAATCTTATGGAGATCAAAAATAAGTTGCCAGTCTTTTATCATCATCATCATCCATTAAATCCACAGCTGTATATAGGCCTTCTGCGACGCACTCGTCTAAATTATCATCGTACATAGCACGGTCCTGAGCCAGAAATGAGATAAAAAATTACAATCATCAAAATTCAGAATTCCAGTCTTTAAATGGTTGTAATTTTATTCCATGGGCCGCAGTCAAGTACACGGAAAAATATTTATAGGCCATACAAATACTTGTACTGTGGGGGTTTGAACCTGCGGCCCTTATCGCCGCAATTTAATGCTAAGCCACTGCACCACCGAGCCGTATTATTTGATATGTTAGAATATATTGACCGTGTAGTGGCAGTGTAAATATATCCACAACCCCATATTATCATCCCGTAGGTGTCGTAAGAGGCGACAGAGGGAAACAAATCATAAGATGGGCAGCAGCGTCTTCCTAATAACGACTAAAAATAAAAAATAAACTGCGGTTGCCGACCCGCTTGCCAAGCGTGGTAACTTTGGCAAATACCCCCTATAAGGCAAACTATGGGGAAGGCCTATGTTCAGCAGTGGAGTTTAATAGGCTGTAACGGTAACGGTAGAATATACATGTTATTTATTAGTTGCTTACAAAAATGCTAGATAATACGCTATGTCGTGAAATGAACGATACATAATTTTCGATTTTATCGTAGAACGGTATTGGTGTTATGCCAGCTTGTCTGTTGTGCATGCTTCACAGATTGTAATCACTAAAGAGTTGCCAAACAACTTCTCGTTAGTGCCAAGTTTGATTATGTATTGTAAAATTTCTTGTGCAGTTTCCATTGGTATAATATTTATTACAAGCAACAAAGGTTCTGCCTAGATAGGATTTAATAATATTATATAGGTTTACGATAGTCAAATACCATTTATTTTATAAATTATTCCTTGTTTTCCAAAAAAGCTTTTTACGTTTTTCTATCAAATATAGCCTAGATCCATCCTGGCATTGCTCTCTATCTGTTCGTAAATGTTCATCACAATTGATTGAACCATTCCGAAGAAATTAAAAAATGGTTATTTATATCCTAATAGCACGCATATAACCCCGTGAGCGTAATGTAAGCTACTGATTATAATATTACAGACAGACACTTCCATTTTATTTATATGTATATTGTAAAATATTATATATAGATAAAATAACTATCGGTTTATTTGACGGCTCTGTGGCACAGTGGCTTAGCAATGACTTATGGCGCTAAGGGCAGCGTGTTCGAATCCCGCACGGAATAAGTATTTGTATGGCCTACAAATAATTGTTTCGGGTCTGAATGTTCTTCCTTGTGCAATTTATGTATGTAAATTCTACGATACAGGCTGTGAGGCATTCCATCTTAGTCCTCAGAGGTGACAACGCATTTGTAGCCTCCTTGTTTGAGGTTAGTGTCTATCCCGGCGTCTATAGAGCGCAGTAGCCATTTACCATCAGGGCTGTAAGTTCATTTGTCACTTTAGTTTTATAAAAGAAAGATAAGTGATTTTATATATTTTATTAAATTACTTTATATATATTTTATAGATTGCAGTGACAGTCTCCAGTCTTGTGAAGAGAGTACCAGTACGGGATATAATAGGCAATTCATGGTTAATTTTGAAGTTAATGAACATTTCGGTGGCTGCTAATACGGAACTTTCTAACATGTATAACAAACTAAATATTTTGCATGACTTTTTATAGGATAAACGTAACAATCGAGCACATTGTCAAACTGATGGTAAGTGGATGCAATCGCGCATTTTTAAATAATAAGGGTGTCAAAAGAGCACACTATCCAACTAATTATAAGCGGAAACTATCACCTATAGACATCTACATCTCTCATCGATTAATAATCAAAATGCAGATGTGTTGTTACCCCTGAGAACTAATATGGAAGGCCTCGTTACCAATAAAATGGGTTTCCAGTTCTACCTTAGTACCAGTAGTACCTTACAAAACACAGCAGCATTATTCTGCTGTTTTACGCTGGAATTCTGTGAGAGCGTTTTCCTAACCCGGACGAGCCGACTCATTCGCGAAGCAGCTATGCAGCTAGCCTACCTGCAGTGTGGCTCTACCATGTAAAAAAAGTATAGATAGATATTAGTATCGTAAACTCCAAAGTAAAAACAATCTTACAGAATAAAAGAATAATTTTAATTTTTATACTTTAGTAAATTTTTCACTGATATTAAAACCGTTTAGATACAAAACGTATTTAACCTTCTCATAAGTGAGAGGAGGCCTGTGCCCAGCAGTGGGACGTAGGCTGTAACTTTACTTTACTTTATGATTTCTTATATGCCGTGAGAATAGTTTTATTCATTGTTACTTTACCTTACTTTATGAAACTTATTTAGAAGAAAATTAAGACCTACTCGTATGACTAAGTTAAAGTAAAATGTCAGACACGTTTCAGTGAATTGTTCTTTGTAATTTTTTTCGTTCTTATTATAATAAATTTTCTAGAAACTACTTCATTAATTAATTTGCGACTTTTCGACACCGCTGGTGATAAGATGGTTGGTTATTTTCTCGTTCAAAGGCTAAGTATAGCCATTTAACGAGGAAACGGCACTACATCGCGGAAAGCAGGACTGTAATAAGATAATCACAAATTTTAGTTTTACTTTTAATTGTTTCTATTTTGATAATAAATATTGCAAATCTTAATGTTAAATATACCTTAATTAATGCCAAACAATTTCTTGTACAATTTATATTGAAATGAAGATTTAGCTCTTGAATAGAATGATTGTAGTACTTGAATAACATTCTTCACTTGTTTGTATATGTTGTTAATAGGACGGACTTTGAACAAAATAAACTCGATATTTTCGGGCACTAAGAACGGCGCTTCCCACAAGAATAGCAAATCAAGTATTCTTCACGGGCAATAAAGGCAGCGCCTGCCAATTAATATTAACAAGCTGCTTGAAAGTCAACAAAGAGCTTACTAAAGTTAGCGTTTGTTGTTAAATCTTTTCTTTTATGGTTCTTACATCAAATGGAAAAACGGAACCCTAATAGGAATTTTTGTCCTTTTTTCCATCTGACCGTCGTACCGAAACCTTTTCTCTCAGGAACTGGAGAAATATGTAGTTAAAAATTAACGGTAGCTCAGCAGAAAAATGTATGCACCTTTAAAACATATTGTGCCGTGAAGTGTGGCATTTTGTAGTTAATGTATATATGTTGAAGGAGTGCAGGAAGCTAAAATTTATATATAACATGTGTAACAAATACATTAAATATTTTTACGTGGTATAGCCATGCTGCAGCTATATTGTGGTTGCAGCACGAATGGGTCGACTCGACCGGGCTGCTTAATGCTACTGTATTTCGTATGGTGATTGTACAGAACCGGAGAACCTTTTTACTGGAAACGAGGCATTCCATCTCAGTAGTTTTCAATGTAAGCCTCAGAGGTGACAACGCATCTGTAGCAATATTGAAGTTGGATGTAGGTATACTGTATATATTGTATATACACATATACTGCAGTAGCCACTTAATATCAGGTGTACTGTAAATTCGTTTATCAATTCAAATTTATTAATAAAATTTTATATGAAGCAGTTAAAAGTCTCTTGTGATGCTCCAGTGCAAACAGGCACTCCGACATCACAATTATTCTCTTGATTATTTCCGCAAGCAACAGTACAAACATTCTTCTGTTCTGCTTTAGAAGGTATGTGGAGTTAGTATAATAACATTTTGTAAGGCATTCCATCTAAGTCCTCATATGTAACAAGGCATCTTTGTTGAGTGTGTAGTACGTACTGTCAGGTACTCTTTTAGCTTTTTTCTCACATTCTTCTTAAATGAAATTAATACATAGGCAATCTGCGGGAGACAAAAGAAGCGCACATAGCCCAGCAGATCAGCACGCTGAAGTGGCGAAGAGCCGGCTACATAGCTGGAAGAACCGACAACTTTACAAACATTAATAATTAAAAAACAGCATTATTACGCTTCTATTTCACGCTGCTATTTTTGAGAGCGTTAAAGGACATTGCTTTGCGACCATACATTGTTCGCCCTGGAACCAAGAACATCGGAAAATTATGTGTTTTATTGTCAATCATTAGTAAATTCCTATATGATCTTATTTTTATAGCGGACTAGCTGCAGAATAGATATATTTAATAAAAAGTATCAGATTTTGAGGTTGTAATCGAACCTGAAAAACAATGTTCTAAAACATTTAGCTATTTTTAGTACCTATCTAGATAATTAGGTATGCAGTTTTTGTTCTAAGGCCTAAGTTTATGTAAGTGCAACGTATAAATGCATATAATCTAGTTAACATACCTGCTTTGTTAGCATTGGTTTTGAAATGAGAGAAAATGTTTGTGTATTAATGTAAAAATAAAAATGTATGTATTTCTTGGCAGATAGCATTTAGATGTTATCATTAGCATAAACGGTACGGTAAGATATCGCAATTTACACAAAATACACTTTCCATTGCGTATGCGTAAGTCCGTTTATGAATGCTAGGTTATTGTTTGAGTGGTACACAGTTCCGAAAATCACAGCAAGGTAATTTGTTTTTGAAAGCAATCAGGGTCCGTTAAAATAGCCAAGTCGTAATGTTCAATACATAGTCCCGAAAATCACCAAAACACCGATAAAATTTCAAAGAGCAAGCGACGCCAATGTAATTTTGACAGAGTGAGAGATGAAAGTACAAAGTAGGCATGTCGATCTAAAATCGTTCAATCGATTGTTTATAGTAAAATAATCGATTTTCTAGATCGATACAGATCTGAAAAATCCTTGTCCGATGTCCTGATATCGACTTAGAACACTCCATCGATTCAATGAATCGATCCAAAAACCTCTCGAATCGAACTTATTGAAGAACTAGCTATATTTCAAATGATTCAAGAAATAATTTTGCATAGTTGACATCTGTTCCTTGTGACTTTTTTCTGTTCTGTTCTGCGTTCGATCCCAGGGTTGGGAAAAGTATTATTGGGTGTTTTATAACTTGAAGTTCCTAGTAGTAGTACGGAGTCTGGATTTGTGCCCAGTGTTTGGCAATACGCGCACCTCCTATTACATGGGACGTATAACATAACTGGTGCTAATTGGCAGTATTACACACCTCTGCCTACTACTTCTGGGAAATACAGGCGTGGTGTTATGTTCATTAATTTAATGATGTTTCTATCCAGTTACTTGTATTTACGGTAAATTATCATCAATAATGTTCTGTGTCTATATTAGGCATGTTTGAAAATGTCGAGAATCGATTCTAGTATGTTCGATTTGAATCGATTTGGAGATCGTTTTTTTAAAGTAAATCGACATGCCTAAGTGAGAGCACAGGTGAGAAACTGACAAGTGACAAGTGACCATTTAGTTACATCTAAAATGGGAGTGCCAAATACGATACGATTTATGGATATTTCCTAAGAATAAATAGATTTTCGTACGCACTTTACAAACTAAGCAAAGTAGCCACAAAAAATACAGCACTTACTGCGTATTTTGCCTATGTGGAATCCGTTCTGCGATACGGATACTACGGATATACGGATATACGGATACTATAGCCATACGTTACAAACAGTATTACATACATCACCTTTTGTCATACGATAATATTAATACCATAACAAGTATGACAATGTCCTACTTTACTTATAATAACACGTACGTCTCTACTTCTTCCATACTTGTAACAATATTAATAATAACATCTGTATCTAATCTGCAATATTGATCTTTTTAAAGAACACATTTATAATTAATGCAGTAACGATAAGTGTTTTTTTTAAATATTAATTGTCGTAAACTCGTAAGTTATCGTTAAGTGAGAAGTAAAGTCCACACCTTTCTAAACGATCATTAAAAATCCTGCATAATTATATTTATGAATATTTTTTTAAATTAACCACCTATTTAAAATCGAGTATGACCTCATTCATTAGATATAGTAGATTTCATAAATTACACTTTTAGAGAATAACATAAAAGAATGTAAAGAAATGGTAATTGATTATTTTTATTGTAGCTTCTATTTGCAACTTTATTCGAAATAAATTCAAAATGTGATTCAGATTAAAAAATATGCAACAGTTCATTAAAAATTCAAAAAATCGATTACAATCGATTGGGCATCCCTAATAATTTTTCGACACCATATGATGTTTGGCAAAGATGGCGGCGATTAATGTTATTAGTCGAGTAGAATACTTTTTAATGTTCATTTTGGCATGCAGCTAGTCCGTGTTGTAAAAGTATTTGCAACTAATATAATAAAATAGACAATTAATTATCGTGTATGCTTTTATTGCACAGGGCGATTCTGGACATTGTCCTTTCTTTAGCCGACGTGGCCGAGTACAACTTTAACTTGATACTATAAGAACATCCAAAACTGTCTTTTAGTGCAGTCTATAGGTTTGAACACATTACCTCACTCTCCGCAATGGTCGAGCGAATTACTCGTAGTATTAAAGCGGGGAGAATTTTATAACAAACAACTTACTTCCAATCTCGATGGTTTCTCGGCAGGCATTTGTTTACTTTTTTTTAATAATAAATATAAAAACGTTCTTTTAAAATATGTTTTCAATATCACCTAAATAGTAATAAGTCTTTTCATTTTCATTTTTTTCCAAAATAATTATATTTCGGTAAATTTACAGTGGTTCAAAACGTTAAAATTTACTACATCGTCGCCTTATACAAGTTGAGACTTCAAAGTTTTGTAATTTTTTTATTGAATACAGTATGATATTCCTATGAGATATTATTTAATTTTTTCCATATCATTTTGTTGCAAAGATCTTATGGCTTCCGTTCCTGCTATACTATTTACGCCAGACATAAAATTTCCAGTCCGGTGATGGGAAGAACTCTCAAAATACTGCGACGTCCAATCCGTCTCCCAAACGTGGCGGTTATGACAAATTCTCCCTTCAACAAGAGAGGCTCATAACCAGCATTGGACTTTTGTTGGTTGATAAGACAGAATAAAAACAACATTTAAGTAACATTTAAACATTCAAACATAATACATATACTGTGGGTCAAGCTACTTAAGTCACTGAGTTACAAAGTACCACCGTAACTCTCACACCGTAAGCGAGACCGACTTCAATGAGGTAAATTGGCAGACGCGCAGTGCTTTGCAAATGGCCACAACAGTTTGTGGTCCAAGTCATAGTACGAGTATGTAACAATATAATAAAAAAGTAGTTACTTTATTGCACACTTTTCGGGTTTTTATTGAAATTATTAGTAAATAAATATTAATTTAAAAAAAACACTCCTAAAACAAGCTGTTCCCTACGCAAAAGTTGTGAAGAAGAGATCACTTTCAGTACTAGTACTGAGTGATAACTTCACCTGTTGTACATATGTTTGAAATTATACTTTATTCTTATTCTGTATTTCAGTGCACAAAATAATAAATAAATAGTAGAATAGCCAGCCTCTCGGTATTCTATAGGATGCATTTCGGAGGGTGTGCGCAGGAATTGCTTTAATTCCTCCCTCCCCTTTCCACCATCGGACAATCAGACGGTCGATGGCTCTTTACTCCTTCTTGTTATCGATATTCCATGCATTCGAACAAAACGGGTTGCTTTAATTTGCCTTTGTCTGTCTTTCCGTTCAAATACAATCTGGGCGGCTTCAAGGGAAAAATGAATAGGCTTTTGTCACGCTAAGATTTTGAGATTCACCATCCTGGGCTTCATCACCTTACATCATTCATCACTTACCACCAGGTAAAATTGTGATCTAGTACTGTTTATAATAAATTAAAATAATGAAGCTTATTTGGAGTTGATGACAAGAGTATTAGAAATGTAAACAGTGTTAAAAGTATTCTTTAAAAAAAATATGCTGCTATAATGAGTGACAACGTCGATAAGGGTCGCTCTGGAAGGAAGTTCGTCGAATAAATTGACGATATATTGAAGATGGGCCAAATTTAGACTACTCTTAGTACCGTAAACGGTCGAACATAATGAATGCATGCGTAAATGTATGGATTTGATTAATGTGTTACATTTTTCGTAGAACTTCCGTTGTTTTGAGATGAGATAACAGCGATGTACACTCTTTTTTGTATTTTATAGGTGGTGGAGCAACACTGCAGCTGTATCGTGATAGCAGCACGAATGGATTAGCAAAACCAGGATTATACCAGGACCAGGAAAATAGTAGCATAGAGTAGTAAAAGTGAGACACTTTTTTACTAATAACGAGTAGATCCATCCTCTTTTTTTATGGATAGATGCAGGTGATCATTAACATCTACATTTGTGTTCATAGGGTGACATTGTTGTTCATCGAGTTGACTGTGTGCTTATTTTCCACACTTACTTCTATCATCATCAATCTATGGGAAGGTCTGTTGAACATAGACCTCATCATAGATTGCCTTATAAAGAGGTTATGTGCCACAGTTGACACTCGTGGCAGCCTGTTTGGAAAACACAGTTTTTATTTGTTATCTGCTGTTCATCTCCTGGTTTGTTTTCCTCTTTCGCCTCTTACGACACCCACGAGACGATATGGGGTAGTGGTACTTACACCGCCAATGAAAAGCAAAACACTTTTAAAATAGCAACAGGTAAAGTAAAGACCAACTATATTATAGTCATCTTCTACTACTAATACTACGAGAAAAAAAAAACTATTTCATACTATATTATTATATTGATATTTGTAAAACTCAATTCACATGAATACAATTAGAACAGCATGATACTTAAAGTTTTTAGTTTTAGTGTTTTTCTTGTAGGTTAATAAAATTGTATATATTTCAATCTTATGTGAATAAAAATGTATTAATATACAATTACGAAAATTTTATTTTGCCTAACTGGTGCTTGTTTGTTAAAAGTAAAAAAGTACGAAAAGAAAATCTATCACTTTACTTATACTTGCACCATAACCCAAGTGCAATAGAGGAAGATCGTAAGCTGTCAGGCGCCACCGGAAATTATGCGGGCCAAGGGGGCATGAATCAACAGTTATTAGGTTTCATTGCATTCAGAAGTAAACAAGATAAGACGTATGCTAGTAACAATAACTAAAATGGAAGTTATTATATTAACACGAATAAACTTTTTTTTAAAGTGGAAGTCTCGAGGGAAGCTGAACCAGAAGATGAGCAGCAGCATGTTCCTGATAACAGCTGAATAGAAATTAAAAAAAACTGCGATTTTCAACTCGTCTGTCAAACGTGGCAACTAAGGCAAATATCCACATGAGGCAATCTATGGAGGAGGCGTATGTTCAGCAGTGGACTTTTGATTTTTTTTAGAGAATAAGGGTGAAAAACAAGCACACAGTCCACCTGATGGTAAAGGTATGCTGTGGCCCTTAGACATTTACGTTTTTATTCTCAATTAATTATCAAAGTACAGATGCAATGTCACCCCTGAGGACTAAGATGGAATGCCACGGTTCTAGTAAAAAGGATCTCCGGTTCTCTACACTCCCCATACAGCATTAAGTTGCTATTTTACGCTGGTATTATGTGAGAGCGTGGTCTATCCCCAGGCGAGCCAACCATTCATACAACCATATATACGTGGTAGAGCTGCAACATGGCTCTACCTAACCTTACCTACCTACCATGTCTTACCCTTCTACGTAAATAAATGATACGCTGTAATTGTAATGGTGATTATAAAAGTGTATTTTTTAAAGAAGAGGCAAACAAGAATACTGCCTCACATGGTAAGTAATCACCGCTGCCTCATCTGTAACACCGAGGAATTACATCTGTAACACCGAGGAATTGCAGATGTATTAACGACTTTTAAGGAAGATATAGTACCAAAGGTACAGCATTAGAGAATCAATCACACCACATAACCGCATAGGTGTCGTAACGTCAAAATCTATGAAATGACAAAAAGACTCACACTTTCTGATATAATGAAGGTAAAGCTAAACTACTGGGATAAGTGGGAGTAGGTAGGAATCTTTTTCTGCCTTGGTGTTTGCCTGGGGGGAAACACCCTCTTACCTATTCCAGTCTTAAGGAAAAGAGAAGGGAAGAGTGTCAGTATAAAAACAGGCTGTGAGGCGTTTTATCCCAGTCCTGAGTAGTGAAAACGCATCTGTAGCCTTTTTATATATAAAACTGGAGTGACAAACGAACTTACAGTTGTAAGCGACTGCTGCAGTCCATAGACACCTGTAGTCAGTTTCAAACAAGAAGACTTTCTTTAATCAAACTTCTATCGTCATCATCGTCATAACAGCCTATCAAAAGTTCACTGCTGAACTTTGGCCATTGCAGTTTCCACATAGATTGCCTCTTAGGGGGATATTTGCCATACTTGCAACGAGTGACAAATGGGTTGGCAACCGCAGTTTTTTATGTTTTAGTTGTTATTAGGAAGATGCTGCTGTCCAAATCTGCTCTGTCAAATCCTAAGAAAACAATAAGAAGATAATATAGGGAAGTGTATGCTCTAACGCCACCACTATACGAAATTCAAACTTAAAAATTTCATATTTATATCAAAAATTGATTTCATAGAGCAATTTCTTTATACTTTAGTTTAACTGATTGACAAATAATTTGTGATTACCCTGCAAATTAGAACATCGAACTGTTTCAAGTTTCGAATGTAAGTTAAATTAAATTGCGAAAACAAATTTAGAGAAGTGTAATGGGAATGTAATTTTGATAAAATACTTAGGTCAGTTAGATAATTATTAAATACAAACATGAGATAATCTCAGATCCCTGGTTAAATAAAGAATATAAAAATTTGCTAATTTTATAATTATTACACACTTGTATGAATGTAATGAAAATTTTTTATTCAGTTTTCATCCACTTGCGGACGTCTGATAATCTGAAATTTTGCAAATGTTAGGACGAACTGATGACAATACAATAATTTCGTGACAGTGATCTTGTATTCTCATAAGGATAGCTCATAATCTAATGCGTTTTGTTTTTCTTAAACGAATTATTTATAATGTCATTAAAATTGATTTAGCCGCTTAGGTAGCGTTGTATTAAATATCTTTCATATTTAAGTTTATATTTCGAACACATTATTCATTACAGACTATCTTAACATAGGCCTGTCCACTCACGCTCTTATGTCTATCCTCGATTAAGAATAAAAATGCAGGTGTGTTGTCAATGAGGCCTAAGATAGAATGGCTCGTTACTAGTTAATAGTTTACTCAAACACTCTACATTGTTCATAGAACCGAATAGAACAATTTACATTAAATAAAAATTAAAAGTAACATTTATTGAAAGTCATTCATGAAAAAATGAAATATACTAAGAAGCGATCTCTACCAAGCAACCACATTGCAGAGGATATAATGACCTGTGAGAAAGGGTAAGGATGTACGTTAGTTGTTAGAAAATACGACATAAATAATATTAAATTAATACATTTCAATTACAAAAGTATAGAAATATATATACAAGAGCAGTAAGGAGTGAACAGGTAAGTGATATAAAAGCCCTGACGTAAGGGAAAATAGGTAGTAAATATATATAAGGAGGAATGACTATTTAAGGAGGAAAGAAGTGCGTTTTGGCAAGTTTTTTAAAATTTTCAATACATTGCGCACTTCTAATGTGCAGCGGTAAGGAGTTTCAGAGCTGAACAGCTTCAATAGAAAAGGATTTAGAATAGAAGAAAGTGGCACGGAATTTTTAAGGTGAGGTTATTAGAGCGAAGAGAGCGACTGTGAGTGTTACCAAGAAACTCAAACCGCTATTTAAGTGGAAAGTGGGATTGAACAGAACACAAGGAGAAAGAATGTGAGTATTCCTGAATGAAAGACGAAGACTGATTGAAAGCCACTTGAGTTTGTCGTGAAATTCGGGAACATGGTCATAATTTCGTGGTCCAAATATGAACCGTATACAAAGGTTCTGAATGCGCTCAAGTTTATTAAGCAAAAATCTTCATTAAAATTGAGATAACTCGTATCAGCATAATCGAAAATTGTTAAAAGAAGTGATTGTGAATTGCATAATCTACGGAGAGATCCGACCGACGCAAACATGCTCTTACTCACTTCCACTTACCTGTGGAGCCCAAGATAAAAATTTGTCAAAAGTAATACCTATATTTTAACGGTGTCACTATATTGCACGGATGTCTCATCAAAAATAATGTTTTGACCACTAAGTTAGAGCGACCCGCCCCAGCTTCCCTTCTGTGGGATCTATTAATCGGGCGTAATTTATATGTACGATAATCATCAAATACCATTTATTTTATCAATTTTTCAATTTATCAAAAAAAAGTTCAATTTCACATAAAATATAGTCTTGTTCACTCCTGGCATTTCTCTGCATTTATTTGAAAAGTTACAGTACAATCAGTTCATTCATTCCAAAGATTAGCCCAAACAGTCAGATAGACCGAGAGACAGAAATTTTAAAATGGGTATTTTTGTCAAGCAAAAAAACCTCTCAGCTCAATAAAATGCAGTTATTTCAATATTACAAAAAACACTTTAATTTCAGTTATATATAATAAGTACATAGAAAATAATTGAAATAATATTTGGCTCAAATTATAATTATTTTTCAGAAGTAATATCATCATCATCATCATCATTATCATCATTACAGCCCTTCACAAGTCCACTGCTGAACATAGGCCTCCCCCAAGGAATGCTACAAAGCACGGTCCTGAGCCACCTGCATCCATCGACTTCCTGCATGTCTTACCAGGTCGTCACTCCATCTAGTGGGGGTCGCCGTACACTTCACCTACCGGTACGAGGCTGCCACTCGAGAACCTTTCTTCCCCATCGGTTGTCGGTTCTTTGAGCTATATGGCCGGCCCATTGCCACTTCAGCATACTAATTCTTTGGGCGATGTCGGTTGCTCTGGTTCTACTGCGGATATCCTCGTTTTTCGTCCCCATACGGCCAGCAGTGAATGACCACGTCTTAGATCCATAAGCCATCACTGGCAACATACACTGGTTGTTTTCAGGTATTGAGATATACCTGACGAGAAGATGTGTCGTAGTTTCCCGAACGCTGCCCAGCCGACTTAAATCCGTCGATTGAGATGCAGCGGTGAAGAGTTTCAGGGATATAACGTCACCCTGCTTACATCTCTCTGCAGTTGGATAGGTTTTGTACTCTGATTCTGTATTCGGATAGCCATCGTAGCACTACAGTACAAACACTTCACACTTTGATATACCGACAGTCAACTTGGCACCGCTGAATGGACTGTAGCACCCCGAATTTTCCCGAATCAAGGTTTTCTCATAGTCCACATACACAAGGCAAAATGGCAGATTGTACTCTTCTATCTTCTGTATAATTTTCCGAAGGGTGTGTATGTGTTCTATGGTACTAAAGCCTTTTCGGAAACCGGCTTGTTCAGGAGGCTGGAAGTCGTCGAGACTGCGTGCGAGACGATTCGCTCAGAAGGAAATCGGTCTGTAGTTATTCAAGAGAGCATTGTCGCCTTTCTTGAAGAACAAGACCACCGCACTTCTGCTCCACGCCTCCGGTGTAGTGCCACCATAGAGCGAATTAACGATCTTCTGAAGGACTTCAAGTACCGGTTTTCCACCCGCTTTCAGAAGCTCCGCTGTAATTATATCCTCGCTTGGTACTTGCCGTTTTAAGGTGCTGGAGAGCCATTCTAATCTCGCTTAGACTAACGTACGGGATATCATCGGAATAGTGTCGGATAAGATTTGCTCTTGGATCGTTACTCACACTTGCGTCTGGCTCCAACGATGAAGTGTACAGCTGCCCATAGAACCTCTCAATCTCACTCCAAATCTCAGGTGTCCCGGAAACGATGCTGCCACATTCGGTCTTCAGCTTCGACAGTTGGCTCTTTCTGGCAGACAAATCTCTGGCAAAGATTTTAGAGCCCTGGTTTCACTCGATCGCTTCTTCAATACGAAAAATATTAAAGTTGCGTAAGTCCCGCCACATGCATTTGGAGATCTGTCTGTTCAGGCGCCTGTATGCTGTCAAAATTACTGAAGACTGCAGCTTCATTTCCCGTCTAACAGCCATGAGATTAAGAGTGTGATCGGAGAGTTTTGTGTTCTTCTGCGGCGGGTCTTGCAAAACTTAGCTCCGACTGCATGGACAGTTTCCACGAGCTTGTCATTCATATCGTTCACTGCATTGCAATCTTCTACGCACTGAAAACGGTTTTGTAACTCGAGTTGAAAAGTTGCGGGACTTTGGATTAGAGCGAGGGGACGGAGCGTTAACTTCATTAGACGAGACCGCTCCAACTTAACGTTAAGGTTCAGTGTGCCTCTAACCATTCAGTGATTTCTACCAGTTTTCACCTTCGCGATCACTGAGACATCACTGAACAGTTGCCGTCTAGTCGTCATAATGAAGTCAATCTAATTTTTGCCAACCGTCGGGGCTCGACCAGGCCACTTCTGTGGGGCCGCTTCTGGAAGAAAGAGTTTATCATAAAGAGTCCTCTTTCTCCAAGAAGTCGGCTAGCTGCTGGCCCTTGGTTCCGTTGCCCTAATACGAATTTCCTACTTTCAGCTCACCGTTCTCTTTTGTGCCTAGTTTTGCGTTGAAGTCTCCCATTAACACCGTATAGTTGGTTTTGGAGGAATGCATGGCTCTAGAGATATCCTCATACAATTCCTCCACCTACTCATCGGGATGTGCTGAGGTTGGTGCGTATACCTATATGAACTTCAGCGAATACCGTTTGGTGATTCTGAGTATAAGGTACGCAGCCCTCGTCGACACACTCACAATCTTTACTACGTTGTTAACGAGAGACTTGTGGACGATAAATCCGACACCTCCTTGGGACAGATGGCCCCGGTGATAGAACAAGTTGCCGGATTCGAGGATTACCGTCCTCCTCTCTTCGGACCTTGAGAATCCTATAATATGCCAGCGCAACTTGTCTATCTCTTCTTTCAGCTCCAGGATCTCCTCGTCAGTCCTCAGGGTGAGTGCGTTATAAGTTGCCAGGTCGAGTCGTCGTAGGTGGCAACCAAACCTCCACCGGAGATTCTTAGCACCCCCTGCCCTGCCGTTATAATGGTCGGCACCGTAGCCAGGGATAGCGAGGCCGCCGGGGACTGGGGGCCGTTTATTAGTATCGTTGCTCATGGGAGGTATATTGCCATAGTTGCCACGCTTGGCGAGCGGGTTGACAAATGCAGTTTTATTGCTTTTTACTTTTATCAGAAAGATGCTGCTGCCCATCTTCTGCCTCAGTTTTCCTCTGTCGCCTCTTAAGACACCCACGGGATGATATGGGGTAGTGGGAATTCTTACCCGCCACTAAACGGGTAGAAGTATTCCTTAGAATTTTTTTTATTGACTCCTACTTATTTAGAATCATGATTAAAATTAAAGAATGGGGTGAGTGAGTATTGATGTCACCACTTTAGAAATCTTGAGAACGTGAATGGACATAATTATAGGCTGCTGCTAACTTTTCTCTTAAAAATATAGCTGTAGTATGTACAATAGTATCCTTATTCATTCATACATTCATACCACCTGCTCACAAGTCATAACTCAGGTGAATTTAGACCCCCACCTGATAAAAGGGGATATTTGCCATAGTTGCCACGCTTGGCAAACGGGTTAGCAACCGCAGTTTTTATTATTAATGAGTTGTTACCAGGGAGATGCTTCTGCCTATCTCTTGCTCCATTTCTCTTCTGCCGCTTTTTACAAAACCCACGGGATAGTATAAGATAGTTGATTCTCTTACTGTACCAGTATATTGCAAGTAAATGATATTTTTCGTCTACTTTTATAAATTATAGATATTTTAGATATATTTTACGTGGTAGAGCCATGCTGTAGCTATATTAGTAGTATAGCTGTAGCACAAATCGGTCGGCACGGCTGGTTAAAGACCACGCCCTCACAAAATACCAGCGTAAAATAGCAGATTAACGCTGTTGTGTTTCGTATGGTGAGTGTAGAGAACCGGAGACCCCATTTACTGGAAACGAGACAACGCATCTGCATTTTCTCGATAGATGTAAATGTCTATGCGCTGCAGCAACTGTTTACCATAAGCTACCATAAGGACTATGTGCTTGTTCGTCACCCTTATCCTATTTAAAAAATCTTTTAATTTTTTTAATTACTTTTAAACATTAACGAATAATAATAACGACTAAATATTTATGAGGTTGTTATGAACTATTTGTTTTCAATTTGCCCCTTAATTAATTTAAATGTTAAAGCAAATCTAAATCTCAGTATTCCTTTCTACGACACTCAGGATTCTTGGAATTTGGCCAAAATCGACGTTGGCACGATTAAGCCACCAAACATCTACGTATGTTGATTTACTCATCAAATCAGAGAGCTCAGATACGCTTGCATACATTTAGGCTTTAACAGCTGGCACATTCTTGAAAATGTATAAACCTTTTAAAAAGTCCATTTATTTGAAATAATATAATCACGTAAACACTACGAGGGTGACACTGAAAGTTCTTAGAAAATCAAAAACTGAACAAACTAGTAAGTTATTAGTTTTATTATATCTTTTCAAAATAGTGTCCATTTACATCAATACACCGCTGCATCCTATGGAACCACTAAGAAAAGCACTTTGCACACTCGTCCTAGGCGTCCATAAAACGTTTTCCTCGAAATTATTCTTTTATTTTCGGAAATAAATAAAAATCGCAAGGTGCGAGGTCGGGGCTATACGGCGGGTGACCCAGTAATTCCACGTCTGACGTCGCCAAGTAGTCGATTTTTTGCTTGACGGTGTGCAACGAGGCGTTGTCGTGGTGAAGGAGGATCCTACTGCGAGGTCGTTTCTCCCGGACTTTTTCCAAGACAAGTGGCAAACAATTGTTAGTGTACCACTCTGCAGTAACTGCTTTTCGATCCTCTAAAAAAATTGTTGCGTAATGACCTGTCGTTCCGAAGAAAGAGGCCACCATCTTTTTCCCACGCTTCGACCTCTCTTCATTTTAGTTGGCAACTCCTCGGAAGTAAACACCCAGCCAGCAGACTGTTTCTTAGTTTCAGGATCATAACAATAAATCCAGCTCTCATCACCCGTAAGTATGTCGAACACACCATTTGAGTCACTTCCGTTAAATCGTTGAACCATTTCACGACACCAATCAACACGACGGAGTTTTGGGCCTCTGTAAAATTATGAGGTATCCACCGGGCACAAAGCTTCCTCACCGCTAAATTTTCATGGAGGATTTTGTGCACTTGACTCATACTAATGCCTAACCTTGTCCAAATCTGCTGATAAGTCACTCTTTTGTCAGTCTCTATCATACGTCGCACAACACTGATGTTATCTTTAGTCGTCGCCGTAGAAGGCCGCCCTCACGCAGATCATCGGTGAGATTAGTGCGACCACGTTTAAACTCATTAAACTAGTTGTAAACAGTGACACGAGATGGGGCTTAATCGAGAAAGGCCAATCGAAGTTTATCATGACTTTCTTGTTGATTTATATGACATCGAAAGTCATAAAAAATCATTGTACGAAAATGTTCTCGCTTTAAATTCATGCTGACGTGACACAAACAATTTTCAATTTGCCGCCAAATCGTAAACAAATGACAAATTAATAAAATACATGCACAATAATATTGGCAAAGAGTACCATTTTCAAAATTTGAACTTATTTTTTTATTATATAGTTTGCAAGTGACCAGTTCTAAAAACTTTCAGTGTCGCCCTCATATTGTGTAGTGGCGGTATAAGAATATCCACTACCTCATAATATCGTCCCTTAGGTGTCGTAAGAGGCGAAAGAGGGAAATTGAAATAGGTAATGCGCAGCAGCACCTTCTTGACATAGGTCCACCTAGTAGACTTAATAAGGCTATTGAAGAATGAAATATTATAACAAAAGAAAAACTACTTCTACTGACAAATTCTTCGTTAATCATTTTTACAGGTTATAAAAAAATTAGTACATCCATTATTCAGGAATGTAAAAATGTTATCTTATTATATAATATATTGTTGCGGCGCTGTCGTCGCGCCACAAGCGAAAATCACTGAAGCCTAAATTACTGCGGCATACATAGAACAGCTCTTTACCACCACACGGAGCATCCCTTTTCCTTCCACGGCCAAGTTGGGGATGGAACGTGGTGTGAACACGTGCGTGCAACACGGTAACATGCAACCTTCGAAAACCTCAACTTCAAGCTTTCGTCATCGTCCTCAAGTATCTCTTCAATTCACTTCTGAGCAGATGTCATCTGCAGCCTTCAGACCCTGCACACCATCTACCTTTACAAATTGCATCGCACCACTGGAATAACGCGTCCTGTTTCTTTTCTACTCTCTGAGCTTTTAGAGTTTGGCTCGGCTCTGAGTCGTACTGCTCGCCTCTGCCTCATGGCACCTCGCAGATTACTTGCCTTCTTCTCGACTCACCGCAGTGGCACTTGTATATTCGTCGACCTCGGGACTGTCCGATCAACTTCCGGTCTGAACAGGGGGTGACGTGGCGGCGCTGTCATCGCACCACATTATAATTAAATAATTATTAGGATGATACTTTACACTATATAATAAGTAATTTAATTGTTTATAATGAGTTATCATTTAAAATGTTAGAAAACAATTCATTTGTACGTAGCTACTGAATCAGGGGAACACAGAATACTCGTAATGTAATCAATGCTTAATACAAACATCGCAATGAAATTGCAGCTTATTCTAAGTTTACTAAAACACAAACAATGTTTGCTTGCATAATGCGTGCTTCTCTGCAATATCCTTCAAACTTACACCATGTATGCACTCGATTTCGATTTGATTGCCATAATGTAAAGTTACACAAGCACAGGCTTCCTCTCATTTCTGAAGAGTTTAGGGACTAGACTTGTTTTTTTTATTTCTCAGACATGCAGGCACGATGATTTCATACCTTGCCCTACGCGTCGTAAATTCACACTTAAAACTGCTATTAAAAATTTAATTGGTACTGGCGGGGATCGAACCTTTTTGCTCGCGTAACGTTGTGGCGAGCGCTTAACCTTTGACCTACCATGGTTCACAGCTACCACAGTTTACATAGTACTACCAAAGTATGAAATAAATAATATCCCTTTAGAGTCTTAATGAGTTTTAACTATGTTAGAGGTTGGAGGGTAAAACATAAAATACTAATGGTCGTTATGGACGAGCTATGCAAGTCTGATCTTCGCCGGCACCAATGAAATTGTAAATCATAATTTAAAGTTTATATATTTACCACATCATTAGTATTGGTTTTGGTACGTGGTAGAACCATGCTGCAGCTAAGCTAAGGTTATATATAATGCACAAATGGGTCGGCTCGAACGAGGTTGGACCACGCTCTCGCAGAATACCAATGTAAAATAGCATCGTGTGTATGAGTGTAGAGAACTAGAGACTCTTTTAACTCGAAACGAGGCATTCTATCTTAGTCCTTAGGGGTGACAACGCATCTGCATTTTGATTTTGATTCGATGATAGATGTAGATGTACATATATAGGCCACAGCATCTAATTAACATCAGGTAGTATTTGTGCACGTTTGTCACTCTCGTTCTATAAAAATTATTCATAAGATAAAACATCATATTAATGATGTGAAAATTATTAATATAAATGAGAAAATATAAATCATGCACACTACTTCATTTGCATGCTATATTACCGTCGCCACTAATCCAAATACCACTATCCCTACACCATTACACTAGAAAAGACACACCACCGTAGATTATACGATACATGTTTCGACTCTAAATGAGGAATCATCGGGAGAAATAGATTCTGCAATGGCTGACATTTTATGACCTAGAGAGATCAACATGCCACCGCCGCGTCAACCACCACCATAATTATTTTTTCGCACGAGAGTTTTTATATAAAAATGGTTAGTGTGAGTTATCCTTAGAAGATAGATATTAGCTGCCGCAACCTTTTTTTTTTACTTTTTAAAAGGATCAATTCAGTATACAATATTTTCGTGCAACTTTAACTATTGACGCAGTGCACGCCGGGGAAGCTCTCGAGAGGCACGACTTTTTTGTACTTTGTTGACGACTATCATCATAAATTTTAGCCATTTACTATTTCACAAGTAAATATATAATATATACCTTTCAAATGGTAATATAATTTTTCAAATAGGTGCAGTAGTTCCAGAGATTACAAACTCACAAAATCGCACTTTCTTTTTATGCTTCGTCTTCTTCATTAGCCCTTAAACTTCACTGCTGGACCGCCATCTATCGGAAGCCGTAAGACTATCTGGCATTTCCCATGGTCGCCTCTGATGACACTTCACTCATATGGCGAAATGGTAATAAATTATCTTACGTCGTGACTTCAAGGATTCCATAAATCGTTTGAATTATTTATTTTATTTTCCAAGGTGTGTTTAAACGACTATTGATTAAATATTTTATATATAATAAGCATAATACCTAGCTTTTATGTTCTGAAAATTCTGTGGTCGAAGTCTATCTGTGAGGTTAAAGAGAAAATATAATTTGGTTCCCAAATAAGGGTTTCTTTATACCGTCCTTATCCCATTGTATTATACAATTGCGTACGACTTCTTATCGTCTATTTCATTTCTTATCGGCCCCTATTTTATCTTTATCGAAAGGTGACTTTTACGATATTTAAAATTATATTGTAAATAAATATGATAAAAATTGCATCGAATCGATGTTTTGATGGTCACTCAATAATGAATGTGACGGCATGACGGCGGCGTTGTCTTTCATCGGCACAGCAAAATTGTAAACAGCACATGCACCGATCACGCCACCCAGCGCGCCACTCGATTTCCCCACCGCCCCATTACTCGACTTGTTTTGCAACGGATCTAAAACGACCGCGCAGTGACGGAGCGGGCATTCCGCTTGCGCTGGAGATGGGCTGAGTGATGATTTTTCTGTAACAATGACTGCATGACAATGACAAAAAAACATCGATGACGGGAACAATGACAAAATCATCAATGATTTTTATTTGAGTATAAAATCACGGCACTTTAATTATCAGTAATGGGTAGATACTGAAATGATCGTGGAACGGTTTAGTAGCTTAGTGACTTTATCATTAGTTATTTAGTAGCAGGCATGGGTAGACTTTGTGAGTTTGCCCGCGAAATTATTTTTTTACATAGGTATTGATTTATAATCATGGAAATCATCAATATATTTTCATTAGTGATATTTACTGCAAGATAATTAAGACTTTTAAGTACTTCATGGCAATCTGGCGTTCTTGAAAGTAAATGCCTGGCGTAAAACAACTTCCCTACAAGTAACATTCCAATTTTAATTTCATGCTTTTCCAGGCTTAGGACTGGCGAAGACTGGCAAAATAATACTAGTACCTAATAAAAAATATATCATTTTGCTTTTCTTTAGCGCATTTAAAAGATTGGTATATTTATAATAATCAAGTTACCGGTCCGTGCGCCAGTCATGCGATAGCGCAGCCTCGGAACAGTCGCAACGTCGCAATTTGAACCGCAGCGCCCGAGCGAAATACGAATCACCGAAGTTCGCGTTCATTTCATTCATTCGATTCGAGTAATGATTTAAAAGCATTGATGATTTTGTCGTTGCCATTGCATGATGAAATGATTTTAAAATATCTATGATTTTAACATGTGACATGATATCGGACTCATCTGCGTATCTGGACTCATGTGCGGTCGTGTGCTAGCGGAGTCCGCCAGCTGACCGAGCACCTATCCCCGTACGGGTCTTCTCCCTCAGTCAGTTCAGTCGAGAAATTGAACGTCAGTCCCGTCCGTCCCCCTCAGCTAGCGCCGCCGCCCCCGTGCGGTTGTGTTAGCTGGCCACGCTCCCGTCCCCGTACGGTTGAGATTTGCGGCTGTGTTGGTTGACCCGCGCTTCCGTCCCCGTATGGTTGTGCCCCACGCCTCCCTCCCCCGAGGGAGGTCGTCTCAGATTCGGCGGAAAGGCCATACAGGCCAAAGCCGTTCCCAGGTGGTGTTTAGTGGATAAGGCACTTCTTCAAAGTGAGTCCCACATAACCACGCAGCAGGCTGCGTGGTGTGCTATGAGCATTCACCACCTCCCTCCCCCGCTTCCGGAGGGTGTCCTTGCATTGGACGTAAAAAAAAATGGAGCGGGCAGTCTTCGCTCTGGCGTGACTCGTTGCACTGGTTGGTGAAACCAAAGGGCATACCCCCGTCATACCGATAAGTTGTTTCGACACTCGAAAATTGTACGACAAGGAAGCATAAGAATCTCCAGTCGACAAGTATCTTACATTGCATTACGATCTAGTTGCAGCAAGTCTGATATGTTGGTCAACAGCATTCCGTTTTTTTTTTATAGGAGAGGGGGCAAGCGAGCATGCGGCTCACCTGATGGTAAGTGATTACCGCCACCCATGAACAACTGCAACACCAGGGGAATTGTAGATGCGTTGCCGGCCTTTTAAGAGGGAGTAGGCTCTTTTCTTGAAGGTTCCTAAGTCGTATCGGTCCGGAAAAATCGCTGGTGGTAATCGATTCCACAAGGAGGTTGTGCGAGAAAGAAAACTTCTTCTAAATCGCACAGTGGTGGACCGCCAATCATCCAGATGGTATGGATGGTATCTCGAGTTCTGTCGCGATGTGCGATGATGAAATTGAGCGGCTGGAATTAGTCCGAACAATTCCTCAGAGCACTCCCCGTGATAGATGCGATAAAATACGCAAAGAGATGCAACATCTCTACGCAGTGCCAGTGAGTCCAGCCGATCGGAAAGAACTCGGTCGTCGACGATTCGAGCCGCTCTGCGCTGGATGCGGTTAAGTGGAAGGAGCTGGCACTGGGGAGCCCCTGCCCAGAGATGGGAACGGTATTCCATGTGGGGCCGAACCTGCGTCTTGTAAAGTTGCAAACGGTGTGCCGGCATGAAATACTGTCCCGCTCTGCTGAGCACGCCAAGCTTTTTAGAGGCTAATTTGGCCTTTTCTTCCAAGTGACCACGAAACTGCACATCACTCGATATGTCGACACTGAGGATTCCCATACTAGCTGAGACATGATGTGCCTCGAAACTGAGGAGATACGACAAAAGGGTTCTTTTTAGCGGTAAACGGGCAAACTTGTGTCTTCTGGGGATTGAGCTGGACTAGATTTAGTCACCCCAGTCTGAGACTTTGTCCAACAAAGTCTCGACTTAAGACACAAGTTTGTTCCGGTACTCAGCGACGTTTTCCCGAGAAATATTGGCACGGCCGGTGTATAAAGCATCACCAGCGCTGTCGACTGCATAGCAATGAATGTTACCGGTTTGCAACATATCATTGATATGCAGAAGAAACAGCGTTGGTGATAGCACGCAGCCTTGTGGAACACCAGCGTTAATAGGCTTGTAATCGGAGCATGCACCGTTTACTACGACCTTGATGCTCCGATCTGCAAGAAAACTGGTGATCCAATTGCACAATTTCTCGGGAAGCCCATAGGAAGGGGGCTTCGAAAGAAGCGCTTTGTGCCAAACCCGATCGAAGGCCTTCGCTACGTCCAAACTAACGGCCAACGCCTCTCCCTTGGACTCCACTACCTCCGCCCATCTATGAGTTAGGTAACCTAGAAGATCACCAGCTGAGTGACCTCGACGGAAACCTTACTGGTGGTCACTAATCAGCTGATGATCCTCAAGGTACCGCATGAGCTGGCAGTTAATAACAGTTTCCATTACTTTGGAGAACAAGGAGGTGATAGCGATAGGCCTGTAGTTGGGCGGATCTGATCTTTGGACGGAACGGATCTGCGGTCGCCCTTTTTAGGGATTGGGTGCACCAAAGCTGTCTTCCATGAGTTCGGAACTACGCCTAGGGAGTAGGAGTACCGGAAAAGACGCGTTAAAACCAGTGCCAACTCCGGAGCACACGTCTTCAGCACAATAGGTGGGACTCCATCGGGCCCACTCGACTTGTTGACATCCAGGGAGAGGAGTGCTTTACGCACCGAGCGCTGTGTTAACAGCACTTCCTGCATGGAGCACTCACACCGCGGGATGGTAGGCGGTGTGTTCCTCCCGTCATCAAGAGTTGAGTTGGAAGCAAAAAGAGAGCCTAGCAGATCGGCTTTCTCCTTTGCGTCATGGGCCAGTGAGTCGTCCACCCTGTGCAGAGATGGCAGAGATAGCTGACAGAAGTTCCCTTGGACAGCCTTGGCGAGAGACCAGAATGCACGTGTTCCCAAAGGGAGGCGAACTAGTTTCTCACCAATTCTGCCGAGGTGCTCTGACTTTGCCTTGGCAATGACACTTTTGAAGGATCTGGAGGCGGAATTATACTTTTTTTTAAGAGCGCTGGTGTTTACATCCCGGGACGTTGATGCGTCAGCCCAGGCCCGGTAGCAGACCTGCTTATAGCGTGATGCAATTTTACAGGAGCGACCAAACCATGGCTGAGTTTTGCCTCCGATAGGCACCAGAGATGATGTAATAAATAATTCCATTCCCTGAAGTACCACATCAGTGACAGAATCAGCAACAACGTTGGGATCATCTGGCGAGAAGTAAACCCGCCCCCAAAGGTAAGATGCAAAAAAAGACCGCATCCCATCCCAAACGGCCGATCTATAGTGCCAAACACGGCGGCGAGCTGCAAATCGCAACTGCGATGGGAGCGTGAGTGGCACCGTACTCCGGATCAGACAATGGTCCGAAGAGCCAAGAGGGGCATCGACGGAGACCTGATATCCGTCCGGATGAGAGGTCAGCAGAAGGTCCAACAGGGAAGGTACATGGTCCTCCACATCTGGGATCCGCGTAGGCGACGTAACCAGTTGTGACAGACCATATGCTAAGGCAAAGTCATAAACAGATCTACCCGCATAATCGGTTAAACGGGAACCAAGCCATTCAGCGTGGTGGGCGAATTGTATCCTGTTTGGATACGGAAGGTCTACATCTGATTTTGAAACTTTATTTGTAATAAAGTTTCAAAATCAGATGTTGACATTGGAGTAAAATTCACAAAAGATCCGTAAGACATTCGGAGATCATTTGAAATATTAATTCTTCTTTCTTCTCGTTGTAGTAAGAAATTCCGCATCCACCACCTTCTCTTTCGCTTACTTAATAAGTACTATTTACGCAGCACTAATCGCCACAACCTCATCGGGCTACATTTCTATATAAGCACTGACGAGTATGGCCTGCAAAATGTGCCGCGACATATGTCTCGGGACATTACGTTATTGAGCAGAATTTTGCGCAACATGCTGCGCCTTTTCTCCCCATGTATATCCAAGGCTTAATTTAATTGGTTTATGCACTTCGTACGAAAATATCAGATGGCATTTACATTAAAAAATTAAGTTCATTCTTGCCCTTTTATAATAAATAGTAAAAAAGTAGGAAAATTATTTTCGATGTACACGTATAAATGTAATACTTATTCAGCCTATTACTTATTTTTACCTTTTCAAATTTTTATTGTAGATTTATATATCCATTCTAAACGGCCGTATCCTTAGCGGGATCGCTCTATAATTTCCTCACTCGTGGAGCAGTTCAACGTTTCGATTTGGTTCACTCCATTGCTCTGAAAAATTGCTTAGAATGGTCAGTACATGTAACTGTTCCATACGCTTTATTTCAAAAAGTTTTCAGCAAAGCTGGAATATGTGGAAAATATCTTTGTAGAATTTTTTTTAGAAACTCCCCACAGTTTCTTGTCTTTTAAATATTTTTTTTAAAAATCGACTAGTCCTTTTACATTAGTATCAAAGGCCCAAAACTGAGGAGATAAATGAACTTACAATCCAAAACTTACAATCCACCTGATGGAGACTAACGCAGACCATGGACACCCGCAGCGAACTTCTTACAAAAAATGCTCCATATGCGTTGCCACCTTGCGATGCGATTTTTTTTTATACAACAAGTGTGAAAAATGAGCACTCAGTCCACCTGATGGTAAGTGGATGCTGTAGCTCATATACATCTACAGTTATCCTCAATTAAGAATCAAAATGCAGATGCGTTTTCACCAGTAAAAAGGGTTATTTCCAGTAAAAAGGGTCTCCGGTTTTCTACACTCATCATACGAAACACAGCAGCTAAGCCGCTATATTACGTTGTTATTCTGTGAGAGCGTGGTCCTACCCCAGTCGAGCCGACTCATTCGTGTTACAATCATAATGTAACTGCAACGTGGCTCTAAACTTAGTAATTTTAACCTCGCAGTCTGTAATTATACTGATTCCCATACCCACACTAGAGAGATATAGAAGTAGTTTTACTAGTAACGACATTCTATCTTAGTCTTCAAAGGTGATAACACATATGCATTTTGATTCTCAATTGGGAATAGATGTAGGTGTTTATGGGTAACACACAGTAACCATTTATCATAAAATGGACTCTGTGCTCGTTTGTCATCCCCTCTCGTATGAAGAAATAATCACCAATCCACCTGCCATGGATGACAGCTAATCATCCATATAATGAGACAACACTGTGTCCAGCTTTGGATTAACATAAAAAAAAATACTAACAAATTTATCTTGAATCTGAATATTGCATTAAAGTTGAACAGACAAATCTACATACATAGCCATATGTTTTATTTTATCAAGGTTATCATTATCATTGCAGCCCCTCACAAGTGTCCTCAACCTCCTGCAACCATTGACTACTTGCATCTCTTACCAGGTTGCCACTTCATCTAGTGGGGAGCCGCCCTACTCTTCGCTTCGCTCGGTTGTCTGTTATTCGAGCTGCTACTTCAGCTTACTAGTTGATTGATAATTTGTGTTTTATTTTATCATAAAACTAAAGTGCGTAACAAAATTGCTTATTTGTTTGAATCTAAATATATTTATGTGAAAAACAGTTTATGAAGCATTAGTCAACAAATCAAACCTAACGCTCCCACTGTAATAGAGACTGAATTCAATGGGCCAAATTGCGGGAAAAGCAGTGCTCTGCAAATGGTCAACATTATTGCGGCTCAAGTTAAAGGATTAAGAGGGTGATTAACTATTAAAGAAACTTTTTTTTACGTGATGGAGTAATGCTGCAGCTATATTATGTTTTTAGCACGTATGGGCCGGCTCGACCGGGGAAGGTCTACGATGTCACAGAATACCAGCGTAAATATGCACCTTGATGCTGCTGCGTTTCGTATAGTGAGTTTAGAAATACGGAGACCCTTTTTACTGGAAACGAGGTATTCCAACTTAGTCCTCAGGTATGACCACTCATCTGCATTTTGATTTTTAGTCGTGGTGAGATGTAAATGTCTAGGGGCCGCAGCATACACTTACTATTAGTTGGGCTGTATTTTTCTTATATAAGAGGGAGCAAACAAGTTTGCGGCTCACTTAATGGTAAGTGACTACCGCCGCCTATAAACAGTTGCAACACTAATCCTATAAAACAATTAGTAACAAGTACTTATATTATTTTGAAAGCAATATCGCCAACTCAATACTTGGAATACTTCCGTAATACTTGGTTTTTTACCCAACTACGGAGGGTAATGTATTTATCAGCCTATATATTATGTTATGTTATGTATGTATGTATGTATGCATGTTTGTTCCTTTGTGGTGCTCTAGAGACCAAACGTGTGGGCCGATTTTGATGATTCTTACGTCAATCGATTCGCCTTAATTTTGTGAGTGTCACTAAAGACATGATAGTAATCAAAATTCAATGTGGCGACAACCAGACGCCACATTGCTCAAAAGAAAAATTGGAAGTCGATGAACTATGTCAAGTGGGTTATCATTGATTAGGTCTTTGAAAATCATATTTAGGTTTTTCTAGTTATTTGTCATTTTGAATGACCATTTAGGTTTATATGGTTAGCGACCATTCTTGCTTAAATTTTCAAACTTATAACAAAGCTGTGATAAAATTCTTATATAATCGTATAATGGGGATTATTATGATTTTTTAAGCAGTCGTGTTTTTTTAAGCAGTATTAACTTACTTGTTAGATTCTTCTGTTAAGAATAAGAATAGTTTTGTCCAGTTGTTCTATTGAATAATATGTCATGCCATAATCACTATTATTATTTTTGACCAAACTAGACACAAATTTAGGTTTATGCTCCTTCTTTAAAAACTTCTAACCGGGGAAAGAATCAGAAAATAATTCATGACTTTATCATCACTATAGAACCCATCTAGGTACTCTTATGTTTTTGGGAATTCAGTTACATATGGGCTTCCACCAAAATACTACTTTGTGCATGTTTCATCAGAGTGTAAATGGCGCCATGTTATTAAGTATATTTTGAAATATATTTTTACGACTACATTTTAAAATGACATAATAAAATAAATTGTATTTTGTTTAGTCACTAGCCGTTATATTCTTATTATTTTCATTTTTTTTAAATATAGATCAGTCACTTACAACATGGGCGTAACGACTGGGCAGTACCGGAAGATCGTAAGCTGTCGGGCGCCATCGGAAATTACGCAGTGAGCAAGGATATGAATCAACTGTCATGTCAATGGTATCATAGAAACGTTATTTTGCAATTTAAAATAAATATTAAAATAAAATATATTTAAATTAAATATCAAAAATTGCTCAATAAATTCCATTATTTTGTAAAATATGTGTTTATTTTCTTATGCAAATCTTTATTCCGAAAGAAAACAAATTTTCACTTTAAACATCAGTGTAGTCCGAATTCCCAACGCGTCATAATCATCATTATTACAGCTCTTCACAAGTCGACTGCTGAACATAGGCCTCTCTCAAGGAATGCCACAAAGGACGGTCCTGAGCCACCTGCATCCATCGACTTCCTGCATGTCTTATATTCTTCTTTCCCAACGCGTGATTACTATTATTATTACGCCCATGTGTATTTTAATGCGATTTTCATGAAAAATTGTTAATACAGTAATCAAAATAAGGACGCAAGAATTTTTTATTAGAATATAATTTAAGTTTTTTTTTGTAAATAATTTCATTCACAAATAATCAGTAGTAATATAAAGAACTTTAAATGATGGGGTAACCTTACGCCTTAACCTTTGTCGAGACGGCCTTACATCCATCAAAAGTCACAGTTTGGTGTGCGTTATGGGCAGGTGGCGTCATTGGCCCAAGATGATGCCAGCCAGAATGTTACCGACAATGGAGAGCGCTACAGAAATATGATTGCTGACTTCTTCGTACCTCAGTTGAATGGCATTGATGTGACTGAGCTTTGGTTTCAACAAGATGGCGCAACATGTCACACGGCGGGCGACACCATCAATTTATTGCGGGAAACATTTGATGAGCGCATAATTTCGCGTAATGGACCTGTGAACTAGCCTCCACGATCGTGTGATCTCACGCCTTTAGATTACTTTCTTTGGGGGTTTGTGAAGTCACTAGTCTATGCTGATAAACGAGAGACGTTGGACTATTTGGAAATCAATATTTCCCGTGTTATTGCTGATATACGGCCCCAGTTGCTCTATAAAGTTGTCGAAAATTGGACTTCACGATTGCGCTTCATTCGAGCTAGCCGTGGCGCTCACATGCCCGAAATCATATTTAACCACTGATGGAATAAAATTTTCTATGAAATGTAGCCAATATCATAGACATTAACATTATTTTGATGTGTTTTATTTCATATTGAATTTGTATACCTTTAAAAAAACAGCCCTTTATAATCCCTACTAATATTATAAATGCGAAAGTGTATTTGGTGGTTTCTAGGCAGCAACGGAGGAACGGTCGATATGATTTTTGCATAGAGATTGACTATGAGCCACAGTTTGATACTTTTTATCCCTAAAAATGCACGGTACCTGTGGGGTAGATCTGAAAATGAATACTGTGCTTACCTTTTTATGCGAAAATGGCTAAAATTTAGTTTAAAAGTGTATAAGATCTTGGATAACAAACAGAATACTTTTTATCCTTAACAAACAAATGCCAAGATGACATAACGAAAGAATCACTTTTGGGCACATACATTATAAAAATTAGTGAGGATTGTGAGACCTTACCATAATTGGGCTATAGAATGACCCCAGTAATAAACATACCAAAACTGGATCACCTGAACCTCACGGACACTGAAACAGTTAACCTGAAAGGCTTAGCCTTAGACGACCTGAAACATCTAGCATATTTATTGAATCAAAATCTTAAGTTCAGTGGCAGTGAACATAGTAATCAAAGTAATAAAAGTGTGATAAGGGTTAAAGGTGTTAGCTTAGCTACTTTATTACTATATGTCATTTTACCTATTGTTATTATCTTTAGTGTTTAAGAAATTATAAAAGTATTTTAGTTAACAGATGGCGGAATCATCGGACAACAGCTGAAAACACTGAAGCCGATAATTCCGCTCTTAGAGAGGGAGGAGTTTTGCAACCACAAGACCATAGGGTTGTTAGAGTTTGTACCTAGAGGGGGCTGTATAAGCATTAGGCAGTCCATCGTCACCGGACCATGATTCATATGCGTAAATCTGTAATTTTTTAACAGCCTCAAAACTCTCATTCTTTAAAATACAGCAGCTTAAATACAAATGTAGCATGCAACACTCTGGAGGTAAAAAAAATTTCTAACGAAAACAGATTTTTATTTATTTAAAAGCCAATTAAGAAACTGATATTAAATTGTATACGCTTTTTCATTCAGATTGTCTTCAGTTTATCTTTTTTTTTTATAGAAGAGGGGCAGCGGCTCACCTGATGGTAAGTATCAATCGCCGCGAATCTATATATATAACCTCATGGCTGTTAGACGGACTTTACTGTTCGTATTGAAGAAGCGATTGAGTGAAACCAGGGCTCCAAAGTCTTTACTAGAGATTTGTCTGCCAGAAAGACCCAATTGTCGAAGCTGAAGACCGAATGTGGCAGCATCGTTTCCGGAACACCTGAGATTTTGAGTGAGATTGAAAGGTTCTATGGGCAGTTGTACACGTCATCGTTAGAGCCACACGCAAGTGTGAGTAACGATCCAAAAGCAAGTCTTATCCGACACTATTCCGATGATACCCTGGACGTCAGTCTGAGCGAGATTAGAATGGCTCTCCAGTACCTTAAAAACGGAAAGTCCCCGGGGGATCATGGAATTACAGCGGAGCTTCTGAAAGCGGGTGGAAAATCGGTACTTAAAGTCCTTCAGAAGCTCTTTAATTCCGTCTTCCATGGTGGGACTACTCCGGAGGCGTGGAGCAGAAGTGCGGTGGTCTTTTTCTTCACAAAAGGCGACAATGCTCTCTTGAAGAACTACAGACCGATTTCCCTTCTGAGCCGCGTCTACGTGCTGTTTTCAAGAGTCATTACGAATCGTCTCGCACGCAGTCTTGACGACTTCCAGCCTCCCGAACAAGCCGGTTTCCGAAAAGGCTTTAGCACCATAGACCACACACATACCCTTCCGCAAATTTTACAGAAGACCGAAGAGTACAATCTGCCACTTCGTCTTGCGTATGTGGACTATGAGAAAGCCTTTAATGCCGTCGAAATTTGGGCGGTGCTGCAGTCCTTTCAGCGGTGCCAAGTGGACTGTCGGTATATCGAAGTGCTGAAGTGTTTGTACAGTAGAGCTACGATGGCTATCCGAGTACAGAACCAGAGTACGAAACCTATCCACGTGCAGAGAGGTGTAAGACAAGGTGATGAAATATCCCCGAAACTCTTCACCGCTGCATTGGAAGACGTTTTCAAGCTACTGAACTGGAAAGGATACGGTATCAACATCATTGGCGAGTACGTCACTCACTTTCGATTTTCCGACGATATAGTCCTTATGGCAGAATCGCTGGGGGACCTTAGCACTATGCTCAATGACCTCAATAGTGTCTCCGAACGGATAGGTGTTAAGATTTTTTTATAGAATAAGGGTGACTAACGAGCACACAGTCCACCTGATGGTAAGTGGATTGGTTGTCACCCCTGAGGACTAAGATGGAATGTCTGGTTTCCAGTAAAGAGGGTCTCCTGTTCTCTACACTTACCATACGAAACACAGCAACATTAAGCTGTTATTTTACACTGGTATTTTGTGAAAGCGTGGTCCTACCCCGGTCGAGCCAACTCATTCGTGCTGTAGCCACCATATAGCTGCATCATGGCTCTACCACGTTAAAGAGATGAACATGGATAAAGCAAAGATCATGTGTAACGTCTATATCACACCTATGCCGGTAGTTGTTGGGAGTACTAAGCTTGAAGTTGTTAACGAGTATGTTCACCTGGGACAAATAGTCCGACTAGGTAAGTCCAACTTCGACCGTGACGTCAATCGGCGGATTCAACTCGGCTGGGCAGCGTTCGATGATTATGACTCATCTTCCGTCAGGCATACCTCAAAACTTCAATAATAGATTTTACAACCAGTGCGTTTTGCCAGTGATGACCTATGGATCTGAGACATGATCGTTCACTGCTGGCCGAATGAGGAAGCTCAAAGTCGCTCAGCGAGCTATGGTGAGGGCTATGCTCGGCGTTTCTCTGCGTGATAGACTTAAAAACGAGGATATCTGCGGTAGAACCAGAGTAACCGACATAGTCCAAAGGATTAGTAAGCTGAAGTGACTATGGGCCGGCCATATAGCTCGAAGAACCGACATCCGATGGGGAAGAAAGTTTCTCAAATGGCAGCCTCGTACCGGCAGGCAAAGTGTAGGGCGTTCCCCACTAGATGGAGTGACGCCCTGGTAAGACATGCAGGAAGTCAATGGATGCAGGTGGCTCGGGACCGTGCTTTGTGGCATTACTTGTCCTATGTTCAGCAGTGGACTTGTGAAGGGCTGTAATGATAATGACGAGACGAAATTCTAGTTGATACTTTGAGTTTGTGATATTGAGCCCACTCAAAGGGGTAAAAAATAAACTTTCAATAAATAGTAGTAGTTAGTAGTATTGCATTCAAAGACATAGGATATCGAAGAATAAAGCCTGAATTTAGAAGCTTTTATGTTCCATGTTGCAGCTATATTATGGTCATACGTGGTAGAACCATATTGCAGCTATATTATGGTTATAACAGGAATGGGTCGGCTCGACAGGGGAAGCATCGTGCTCTCACAGAATACCAGCATAAAATATTAGCTCTACGCTGCTGTGTTTCGTATGGTGAGTGTAGAGAACCGGAGATCCTTTTTACTGGATACGACACATTCCATCTTAGTCCTCAGAGTTGACAACGCATCTGCATTTTGGTTCTTATTCAAGGATAGATCTATATGTCCATGGGCCATAGCATTCACTTACCTTCAGGTGGACTGTGTGCTCGTTTGTCACCCTTATTCTGCAAAAAAAAGTGTAAAATTTATTGTTCTTTATTTTTTGTTACTGTTATAAGCCAGTGCTTTGCTACTATCCTACCTGATAGTAAGTGGTGATGCAGCCGAAAATGGTAAAGAGTACAAACTTAGCTTAACTAAAGCCTATTCACTATTGCTTTGAAGACTCCCACATGATAATTGAATGGAAAGTCAGAAGCTGGCAGATTATTCCACTCCTTTTCCGTAGGCATTATGAGTAAACAGTATGCACAATGAAGCTAATCGTTTGGTTCGAATGCATGGTATGTCGACAACAAAGGTTTCGAGACCAATTGAGCGAATGTTTTAAGTATTTTTAATTTGAAACAAATCACTTGAATAAACCATTTATTCAGGCATTCTGCGCAGTCCGTCTATGGCAATTTTTTTATTGAAATGCCACGGAGATGATCAAATTATTATACATTACAACAAAGTATAATAAGGAATAATTTTATATAAGGGTTGAACTTGAGTATTGCAACATAGCAACAACTTATTGACTTTATAGTAAGATCACTAATTATTTTCAAAAGTTCTATGTTGTAATTAAACTCTGAAGTTGTGAAAGTATGCTTAGGACGAAATGTGATTAAGTTTTCATTATGTTTTGAATTTCTTAAGGGATATGTGTTCAGAGTTAATCATAGAATTTTACTTACAGAATTAATTAACCCCTTGAATAAAACACAAGATATAAATTAAATTAAATTTTATGTCTTGTATCGAAATTTACTCAAATAAATTACTATTACTTTTATTACAGTGTATTTTATATTATATAGCATAAAAACTATGCGAAATCGACGACAATTGTACTTCTAAGAGAAATATGGCTCCTTCTTTTTTAAACTAAACTTAACAGTAGAAGTAGAGTGTAGCAGAGTGATTTAGGGCCAAACATGTTTTGTACAAATTACTCAAAATTTTGTAATGTATGAGTACTTTTATTATGTTTCAGTCACTTCTTTAGAGATCATCATGACTATATACCTCGTCAACGAACATAACATTATAAGACTGAAATTTGACACATTTATACAATGCATTTATTTTAAAACGCTGCTAAGAAATGCTGTTTTATAATACTTTGATACTTTTTGATGGTAATAATATTTGTCTTTTACACAAATTACATTTCACACAAAAGGTAATCAACAAAATAGCTCTCTATTTTTAATCCTCTAACTCCTAAACCACTTTTAAAACTCATGTTTAAAATTTCTTTACAGTATTTTGAAGCGTGCAAGTTCAATTACTACAGTGTCACAATTTAACGTATCAAAATTTACTTCAAACCATTATATTAAACAATAAAGGGGCAGCAATCAAATTTCCCGTCAAAACTTTCTTCACACAAGTTATAAACTTCCATGGTTAAATGTACGCAATGATTAGAAGAACGATTATTTATATGTATAAAATTGACTAGTCCAAATTGATGCGAGTTACCGTTCCAAACATGATGATGATGACTGTTCCAAACAAATTCAAAACACATAGTAAAAAAGACAACGAAAAATATCACAGTTACATAGGAACAAAGATTGCAAAGTAATGCGTAGAAGATAAATCAAAGGTGCATGCGCACCTGGTGGTAAGCCGTCCGTGTAGTGAGAGTGTAAGAATATCCGCTACCCCATATCGTCCCGTGGGTGTCGTAAGAGGCAACAGGAGGACAATCTAGAAGATGGCTATCAGCGTCTTGCTAATAAAACTAAAAAAAAATGTTGTTAACTCGCCTGCCAAGCGTGTCAACTGTGCTAATATATATCTAGCTTTAGCCCGTAAACAACCAAGTGCTGGTTCTTATTCCTAGTGAAAGGATTTTCCTTTATAATTATGATAATTATGTGAATTCCGCACGTATTAAGTATTTGTACTGCCTAAAAATAATTGTACCGGGTTTGAATGTTTGTCCATGTGCAATTTATCTATGTAAACATCACACACAGTAAAGTTTTTATAAAGAAAATAATCCTTAAAACCAATAGGCACATGTTCAGTATTAGGGTGTGACGGGCTGCTAAAGATAAAGACGTGAAAGTTATACTGCGATCAATTGAATACCAGAAGATCTTAAGTGCTTTTCAATTGTTGTATGTATCTAATAATACTTTTTATTTGACTGCCTTCCTCCCCACCAGCATGTGAATTGTTCCTACCAAAACACGGGCCATTCCTTGCCTAAGGAGGATTTGTCGGTATGACCATGCTTAGCAGAATAATCAGGGGCCTCAGTACCAGATATTTCGTAACTTTGATGCTCGGCTTCATTTAGATTTATTCACGCCTGTCTCTAGCCACAACAACTTGTAAATGTTTAATGACAAAAACATAAAATTTATTAAATACCCGTAATTAAGAAGGGGCTGCCAAATTATAAATTCATTGAAGTTCAACTAGCTTGGATAACGTGTAAATTCTAAAACACACTGACACACTTTAACAGCTGTTCTAATATTTAAAGACAATGTAGTAGCTCATGAAAATTTTGTTCCAATATGCAAGAGAATTTTGGCGCGTATATATGAGATTCTTGGAAGTATATTCTTGTTGGATTTTATGAAGTAATGTAGGAACCAAATCAGTATTTATGGACTACCTCACATATAAAAAGAATCTAGTTTAACCTTTACCGGTAATACGTTCTTCTTCTTCTTCCATTTTAGCCCTTAAAAGTCCACCGCTGCACATGGGTCTCTTCAGTTGAAGGCTTGGCAGGAGGATTGACGATAGTAGTTCCAGACGTCTCACACCTTCGATGCTGTATCCCGTCGTCTCTCTGAATATTTTACACTTTACGTCAAAAAGATGATTATATACTGTATTCTATCAGGCCATATAATCGCCTCTTATTTATCGTGTGACTACACTACATGGAAGGAATAAGGTCATATTTTTTTTTGATTTAGTCAATTAGCCGCCTTTAAGAAAAGGAGGAGGTTTTCAATTTGACGGTATTTTTTTATGTGTGTTACCTCAGAACTTTTTTCTAGGTGAACTGATTTTGATGATTCTTTTTTTATTTGAAAGCTGATGATTTGATCCATATCTGACCAATAATTTTGAGGTATCATAATAATGTGTTTAATTGACTTCGACTACATTAACAATGATGTTTTCATTTTATTTATATTGAAGACGGTAGTTCAACATTTTTAATTTTACCACTTGTTATACTTATTGTAGACACTGCGATATTACACAGGCACTAGTTTACTGAGAATACTCCGTATGTACACACTATAAGATTTTTTCCTGCTGGTAATAAACGTTTACCTATGCAATTTTATGAAGCCGACAGAAATGTATAGTTTTTGATTTGTTTTTGTAATTTTAGACATATTACATCGTCTTTTAATCATCAGCACACTAAGCTTTCATAGAACAGAATATCAGTCATCCAGTCATCAATCAGTGTGGCGGTGCCGTTTCAGTGGCTAAAGATGAGCCTGAACAATTAGACAAGAACTGGTATGTCTCTGTCGATAACTACCCCATTCATATTTCATTTTATTACTATAATTTTAATACGATCCACTAAAGTGGAAACTCGCGTCTGTAGTCGAGTAACGAAAAAAAAACAAAAAAATTCGCATTCTGATAATATTACTACAGTCATATTATCAGAATGTGATTTTCATAATTTACATTTATGTATTTTTACATTTATCCTTTTTTATTTTATGTCAGCGATACACATCACGGTATGATTGGGTCAACAGGGCAGACCAGCCCCGCCTGGCGTCGCCAACGACCGTTACTGGCGAAGAAGAAACAGAAGGGTCAGCCCCGGAATTTTTCCAATGGCAACACCACAGTGAACACTCTGCAGTGGTCAGCTGATCCTCTGTAAACACCAGTTGCATGCCCACCTTCCGAGACCATACTTCACGCTGGTCTCGTTAGGAATTTCCCGGAAGGAACACCCAGCAGACTGTCTCTTAGTTTCAGGATCATAACAATATAACAATAAATCCAGCTTTCGTCACCCGTAAGTATGTCGAACACAGCATTTGAGTCACTCGGTTAAATCTTTGAACTATTTTATATATATATATATATTATATATATATAAAATAGTTCAAAATTATTTCAAATAATTATAGAGACTTAACTATTTTATATATATATATATATATATATATATATATATATATATATATATATATATTATATATATATATATAAAATAGTTCAAAGATTTAACTGAGGTGACTCAAATGCTGTGTTCGACATACTTACGGGTGACGAAAGCTGGATTTATTGTTATATTGTTATGATCCTGAAACTAAGAGACAGTCTGCTGTCTGGTGTTTCCTCCGAGGAGTTACCAACTAAAGTGAAGAGAGGTCAGCGTGAAAAGATGGTGGCCCTGTTCTTCGGAAGGACAGGTCATTACGCAACAATTGTTTTAGAGGATCGAAAAACAGTTACTGCAGAGTGGTACACTAACAATTGTTTGCCACTTGTCTTGGAAAAAATTCGGGAGAAACGACCTCGCAGTAAGATCCTCCTTCACCACGACAACGCCTCGTCGCACACCGCCAAGCAAGCAATCGACTACTGGGCGACGCCAGACGTGGAATTACTGGGTCACCTGCCCTATAGCCCCGACCTCGCACCTTGCGATTTTTATTTATTTCCGAAAATAAAAGAATAACTTCGATGAAAACGTTTTATGGACGCCGAGGAAGCAGTGGCTGCGTTTCAAAATGCCGTCGAAGAGACCCCTAAGGACGAGTGGGCAAAGTGCTTTGCTCAGTGGTTCCATTGGATGCAGCGATGTATTGATTTAAATGGACAATATTTTGAAAAGATATAATAAAACTAATAACTTGCTAGTTTGTTCAGGTTTTGATTTTCTAATAACTTTCAGTGTCACCCTCGTAAACCATCACCAATGTTGTCATCCCCATAGCAATTAATGTTACCGGTTTGCAATATATCATTGAATTTAAATCTTTTAATTTGTGTTTAATTATATTTCACATTTTTTCAAAAAAGTTTTTATAAATTGTGATCCCCAATCATACCGTGATGTGTATCGCTGACATAAAATAAAAAAGGATAAATGTAAAAATACATAAATGTAAATTATGAAATCACATTCTGATAATATGACTGTAGTAATATTATCAGAATGCGAATTTTTTTGTTTTTTTTTCGTTACTCGACTACAGACGCGAGTTTCCACTTTAGTGGATCGTATTAAAATTATAGTAATAAAATGAAATATGAATGGGGTAGTTATCGACAGAGACATACCAGTTCTTGTCTAATTGTTCAGGCTCATCTTTAGCCACTGAAACGGCACCGCCACACTGATTGATGACTGGATGACTGATATTCTGTTCTATGAAAGCTTAGTGTGCTGATGATTAAAAGACGATGTAATATGTCTAAAATTACAAAAACAAATCAAAAACTATACATTTCTGTCGGCTTCATAAAAATTGCATAGGTAAACGTTTATTACCAGCAGGAAAAAATCTTATAGTGTGTACATACGGAGTATTCTCAGTAAACTAGTGCCTGTGTAATATCGCAGTGTCTACAATAAGTATAACAAGTGGTAAAATTAAAAATGTTGAACTACCGTCTTCAATATAAATAAAATGAAAACATCATTATTAATGTAGTCGAAGTCAATTAAATACACATTATTAAGGATACCTCAAAAATTATTGGTCAGATATGGATCAAATCATCAGCTTTCAAATAAAAAAAGAATCATCAAAATCAGTTCACCTAGAAAAAAGTTCTGAGGTAACACACATAAAAAAATACCGTCAAATTGAAAACCTCCTCCTTTTCTTAAAGGCGGCTAATTGACTAAATCAAAAAAAAATATGACCTTATTCCTTCCATGTAGTGTAGTCATACGATAAATAAGAGGCGATTATATGGTTTCCGATAGAATACAGTATATAATCATCTTTTTGACGTAAAGTGTAAAATATTCAGAGAGACGACGGGATACAGCATCGAAGGTGTGAGACGTCTGGAACTACTATCGTCAATCCTCCTGCCAAGCCTTCAACGGAAGAGACCCATGTGCAGCGGTGGACTTTTAAGGGCTAAAATGGAAGAAGAAGAAGAACGTATTACCGGTAAAGGTTAAACTAGATTCTTTTTATATGTGAGGTAGTCCATAAATACTGATTTGGTTCCTACATTACTTCATAAAATCCAACAAGAATATACTTCCAAGAATCTCATATATACGCGCCAAAACTCTCTGCATATTGGAACAGAATTTTCATGAGCTACTACGTTGTCTTTAAATATTAGAACAGCTGTTAAAGTGTGTGTGTATATATATATATATATATATATATATATATATATATATATATATATATATATATATATATATATATATATATATATTTTTTATTATCAACACGACGGAGTTTTTGGGCCTCTGTCAAATTATGAGGTATCTACTGGGCACAAAACTTCCTCACCGCTAAATTTAATGGAGGATTTTGTGCACTTGACTCATACCGATGCCTAAGCTTGTCGAAATCTGCTGATAAGTCACTTTTTTGTCAGTCTCTATCATACGCCGCACAACACTGATGTTATCTTCAGTCGTCGCGGTAGAAGGCCGTCCCTCATGCAGATCATCGGTGAGATTAGTGCGACCACGTTAAAACTCATTAATCAAGTTGTAAACAGTGGCACGAGATAGGGCTTCATCGTCAAAGGCCAATCGAAGTCTATCATAACTTTTTTGTTGATTTAAATGACATCGAAAGTCATAAAAAATCATTGTACGAAAATATTCTCGCGTTAAATTCATGCTGACGTGACACAGACAATTTTCAATTTGGCGCCAAATCGTAAGCAAATGACAAATTAATAAAATACATACACAATAATATTGGCAAAGAGTTCCATTTTTAAAATTTGAACTTATATTTTTATTATATCGTTTACAAGTGGCCAGTTCTAAAAACTTTCAGTGTCGCCCTCGTATACACCGGCCGTGCAAATATTTCTCGGAAAAACGTCGCCGAGTACCGGAACAAATTTGTGTCTGAAGTGGAGACTTTGTTCAACAAAGTCTCGGATTGGGGGCGACTAAATCTTGTCCAGTTCAATCCCCAGAAGACACAAGTTTGCGCATTTACCGCTAAAAAGAACCCCTTTGTTGTGTGTACTCAGTTTCAGGGCACTCCCCTTTTTGCCTTAGTTAGTATCGGAATCCTCGGCGTTGACATATTGAATGACGTGCAGTTTCGTGGTCACTTGGAAGAGAAGGCCAAATGGGCCTCTAAAAAGGTAGGGTGCCAGCACACCGCCTGCAACTTTTCGGCCGCACATGGAATACTGTTCCTATCTCTGGGCCGGGGCTCCCCAGTGCCAGCTCCTTCCATTTGATCGCATCCAGCGCAGAGCGGTTCGAATCGTCGGCGACCGAGCTCTTTCTGATCGGCTTGACTCACGGGCGCTGCGAAGAAATGTTGCATCTCTTTGCGTATTCTATCGTACCTACGACGGAGAGTGCTCAGAGGAATTGTTCGGACTAATTCTAGCCGCAAAATTTCACCTTCGCACATCGTGGCAGAACTCGCTATACTATCCATGCTATCTGGATGATAGTCGGTCCACCACTGTGCGATTTAGAAGATGTTTTCTTCGTCGCATAACTTCATTGTGGAATCGAATACCACCAGCAACTTTTCCGGACCGATACGACTAAGGGACCTTCAAGGAAAGAGCCTACTCTTTTTTAAAAGGCCGGCAACGCAGCTGCAATTTCTTAATTCCACTGGTGTTGCAGTTGTTCATGGGCGGCGGTAGTCATTTACCATCAGGTGAGCCGTATGCTCGTTTGCCTCCTCTCATATATAAAAAGAATATGTTTGTCCTTCAAACATCTATTTCATAACCTACAAAAATCTTTAAAAATTATTTCTCCGTTTGTCTGCCCTGAAATGATTTTTATAACTGCTTTTATCTACATATAAAATAGTCGCCGAGGAAACGTCTGTGACATTGAAACACCCATGTGATTCTGTCTGTCTTTCAATGTCACAGACGTCTTGGTAATATTGTTACGTAACACTAAAAATTCATTTTACTTATTTCATGTTATATTGTATATTAATAACTAGGTAAATCACGTGTTTATGTTTATTTTAGTTTTTTTTTGCGTATCCTATATTTATTTGATTAGCATTTGCAATCAATGGCCTTATTCTTACGGGAATTTGATTTTTATGATTTCACTAGTTTTTAGTTTAACATTATTTTATGAGATCTAAATTTTAAAGCGACTAATCTTCTGAACTCGTCAGCATTTAACAGTGATTTATTTATTTACATTAGCATAAAAAATTAAAACAATAAGAAAAACTTAAATAAAAGTTATGAAATAGCTTTGCGATATAGTGTCAAGCTCACTGGCTGCGTATCCTTACTAAATGGTTATACCGAACCTTGGTCAAGAAAATAATAAGCTTTCTTGCCAGTAGTTCAACTAGTCGCGGCTACAGTTCCTTTTAGGCCTGTTTACTTGAAACTTCACACAATTCAGGCAATAATAACAAGTATTTTTATTTAAAAATATGCGAGTAACATTCACACACTCTCTGAACCTGTTATATTAAACCACTCTCTGAACCTGTTATAAAAAAACCTCTACAAATTTCTTATTGATATAAATTTTTGATAGAAAATTTAACCTAGAAACTGAGTAGGGGAAAGCTTAGTCCTAATAGCGTAAAAGTTGAAAGCTGGAAACTTGCCAGGATGTCGTGATTTTGAACATTTACGTAATAACTCACTTTGAAATTTGGTTAGTGGAAAATTTGCTTCAATTGCTTGAATGTAACGTTCGCTCTAAAATCAATATTATATAATTTATCCGTGAATGCTTTTCAGAAAAATCTTTTGAGCTATGATTCCTTGTAATATTTGTATGTAACTAGCGAACTCACTTCGCACGTGTGTTTTTTAAATAATATTATTTATATTATATTTTAATATTTTTGTTTTATGTGAGGGTGTCTAAAGTAAAGTAAATCCTAAAGATGTTAAAAATTAATTAATTAAGAATCGCGTTTGTTTAACGCGGATATTAGTTAATTAATTTGTAACATCTTAAATACTGTATTTCCGCAAAATGACGCCGCATTATAATAATTATCATAAAGTAAATCCATAAATTCTTTGAAGTAAAAATAAGAAACCATTAAGAAGGTCTAAATGAGAAAGAACAAGAGAAGAGAAACTCAAGTTTGTAACACAAAATTATACCAATACATTTGAAAATGAATGTGGTCGTGAACAATAGGCAATCCAAATGTACAGTGGTTTTCAGGTTTATTACTTAGACTTGTCGACAGCTTGAGTTGTCGACAGTTAGTATCTCTCGTATATTTGTGTATATTCTTCGAATATTAACAGTTTTCCAACCAGTTATTATGGTTACGATTAATGGCAATAAGAAATTTTTTATCCATATAATATTTCGAATTATATCGCACAACAAATAGTGAAGAAGAAATATCACAAAATTCCACCGCTGAATATATTCATTCATTTATCCCTTATCTATTAAAGTCCACTTCTGAACATAGACCTCACCTTTGGATTGCCTTGAAGGGAAAATTTTAGCCACAGTTGCCAAAATAGGCAGGCGGGCTGGCTACCAAGTTTTGTATTCTTTTATCAGGATGATGCTGCTGCCTGCATCTCCTGTTACATTTCCCTCTGTCGCCTCTTACGACGACTTAATTTTACATACCTGTATTTTATGTGAAAAAGAGACAAGAAATCTTATGAACAAACATTTGTATGGGAGTTCGCCATTGTCCTTTAACGAACATAAATAATAAAAGAAATATGTACGGAAATAGCCACAATCCCTCTTCAGCTATATTAGAAGACACCACACATTACCAGATCACTCATCAAGAATCGCGTAGTAAAGAAAGTTTAGATTGGTCGCAGATCGTGAATGAATATAATAAGCATATAGGAAAGGTGGACCTTGCGGATATATTGTGTATTATCTGTTTATACAAGACTCTTCATATGATGTTACATGGGAATCTTACCTCAGTTGATAGATATTTGTATCAACAATGCTTGGCTTTTATACAGGCAAGACCAGGCCAAAATATCCTTCCAGGCTACAACGACAATGAAAAATTTCCGGTTTGATATTTAGGAAGGTATTAATAAAAACAGGTACTTAGATCTTACACTTCATTAAAAAACGGGGAAGGTAAAAAAAAGAGACAGCCTACGCAGGGTGCACCGATCCAGGTTGTGAGATATGACAATGTGGGCCATTTCATGGATATAATTATAAGGGTCGATGCCGCCTTTGTTCAAAATTGACCTGAGTTATTTCTATCAAGTGCCAGGTACGGTATCTGACTTTTTATTTTTACTCTATTCATTTAGGGTAAAAAAATATTATTTTTATACTAAGTACCTAATGATAGATTACAAAATAATATTCCTTTCCGCAGAGTTAACAACACAACAGTCTACGCATTAAAGAAGCATGTGATTCTGTCGCAGGGTATGGTCCAAATCCATTAAGGATATAAACCATTACAACACACAAAAAATGGCTTAACTAAGTCACGATAATTAAGCAGACTGTATATTTGCTTCTAGTACAAGTAATAAATACTTTTTTACACACAAATATATTATGTACAATCTATACTGTCTATCTACTATAAAAGTTAGTTACAACCTATATACGTCCCACTGCTGAGCACAGGCCTCCCCTCATTTCTGAAAGGGTTTTAGGGCAAGGAAGTGTCCGCCGCGCTGCCCCAATGCGTGTTGGCGTACTTCACATGTCTTCGAAATATTATTTTTTTATTTCTTAGACATGCAGGTTTCCTCACGATGTTTTCCTTCATCGCCGAGCACATGGTAAATCGGCACTTAAAATTGCAACTAACAATTTCATTGGTGCCGGCGGGGTTCGAACCTGGTTTGTTCGCGTACTGTGAAATTTACAGCGAGCGCTAACCATCTGAGCTACCATGGCTCACCTATCTACTATGGCAGGCATAAATTCAGGATCCAGTCTGGATTACGAAATAATCCATTGGGTATTGTCAAGTTATATTGAGAACTTGTTGAATACATAAGGTATTTGTCCCTAGATGCAGTAAAATTAACTGCTCTTCAAAGCACTGACTTACAATATTTAAGTTTATGAACACAGTCAATGAAGCTACATCAAGTAAAGGAGCTATGCATTCATTGCTACATCCTGTACGAAGTTTACCGGGTAGCGGCGGTGTAAAAATATCCACTACCCCATATCATCCCGTGGGTGTCGTAAGAGGTGACAGAGGGAACAAATCAGGAGATGGGCAACAGCGTCTTCCTAGTAACGACTAAAATTTGAAAAAACTGCAGTTACCAACCCGCTTTCGAAGCGTGGCAACTATGGCAAATATCCTCTCTATGAGGCAATCTATGGGGGAGGCCTATGTTCAGCAGTGGACTATAATAGGCTATACCGGTAACAATTGAAATAAAGTTTCATAAAGAACATAGCTAGACTTCTTGGCACATAAAATGGGTGATCTATCAGTAATCTCTCTTTTAGTTGTGTAGGTATTAACAATATAGATGAATTATTAGAAATCTTAAAAATACAGTGACGGGAAGTAGAAACAGCCATAGTAATTGATGATATCCCTCAGGAAATGGCATAAAGTACAGGTGCAGGCATATGGGGCAGTTGTGGGATATTACCGCCGTATTCATTACCCATTGATTGTATGTCCATATCCCTTTTATTATTTTGTTGTATCGTTTTGTATACAGTTTTGAAAGCCCTCAGCCGGCAAGGAACGCAGACTCGTTTTTAACAATTCACCTAAAAAAATTTTTTTTTAATCAATTCTCGCCGAACAGACTATAGAGTTTTACAGAGTATTTATTTATTTTATGTACTAAATAATAATATTTATTAATATTTTATTTATTTCAAACTGAACTAACTAGAATATATTCTTAATAACTTTAAAAATATGAATAATAGGATGTATTTGTTGGTTTTTATAAAACTTTTGTGACTGATTTCACTAAGGTAAAAATAAATAAAAAATAGCAAGTACATTTTAACGGTGGTAGAGTCATGCAGCAGCTTTTGCTGTTGCACGTATGGGCCGGCTCGAGCCGGGTTAGTACCACGACCTCACAGAATACCGGCGTGAAGTGGAAGCTCTGCTTTTGCGTTTCGTCTGGTGAGTGCAGGTGACTGAGGCCAAATCTCCCAAAACATGGTAGCGGAATTAAATTTTAGATCACCCCAGGAGGTACCAGCACCCTGGAGAACTCGCTGAGCATCCACGACCATGCACTCCACCCTGAGCGTGGTGCTCAGGCTGCTCCGCGTATTCCGGGGCAAAATTCGCTCAAAACAATAACTGCTCAGCAAACTGAGCACAAGACCAAGGCGACCCTGCCACGCTATCCGTGGATTTCTGCAACATCAGGGGACTTCACTTGAACCTAAACGCCGTCCACTACCATCTCGAGACGGCAAAGCCGGCCTCGCTCTTTCTGACCGAGACGCAGGTGTCCTCTCCGGCTGATACTTGTATCTCTCCTACCCGGGGTACAAATTGGAACACTCCTTTGTGCCTCGGGCTGGAGTTTGCGTATACGTCGAGAAGACATCTGTTCTCGACGCCTCGGCAGTCTTGAAGGTCGGACCTGTCCATCCTTTGGCTACGCGTAGATAGCGACGACCATCCGCGCGTCTACGGGTGCCTCTATAGTCCCATAGCGGTAATGCCGAAACAGATCGACTCATCGACCACGTCCAAATGGCTACAGATTCCTTGCTACAACAGGTCCCATCCGCAGAGATCGTGATCCTTGGCGATTTTAACGCCCACCACGCCGAATGGCTTGGTTCACGTTTAACCGACTGCGGGGAGATCTGTTTATGACTTTGCCTTGGCATGGTCTGACAGCTGGTTACTTCGCCTACGCGGATTCCAGATGTGAAGGATCATACACCTTCCCTGGACCTTCTGCTGACCTCTCATCCGGACGGATATCAGGTTTCCGTCGATGCCCTCTCGGCTCTTCGGACCATTGTCTGATCCGGGTGTGGTGCCACCACGCCCTCGCGGTTGCATTCTGCAGGTTGCCGCCGTGTTTGGCATTACAGGTCGGCGGATTGGGACGGAATGCGGTCTTTCTTTGCATCCTACCCATGGGGCGGGTTTGCTTCTCGCCGGATGATCCCAGCGCTGTTGCTGACTCTTTCACTGATGTGGTGTTACAGGAATGGAACTATTTATTCCATCATCTGTGGTACCCATCGGAGGCAGATCGCAGCCTTGGTTTGGTCGCTCCTGTAAGACTGCATTACGCAGTAAGCAGGAGTGCTATCAGGCCTGGACTGAGGCTTCGGCGGCTCGGGATGTAAACACCAGCATTGCTTAAAAAGTAACTTCGCCTCCAGGTCCTTCAAAGTGTTATTGCCAAGGCAAAGTCAGAGCACATGGGCAGAATTGGCGAGAAACTAGTTCGCCTTCCTTCGGGAACCCGTGCATTCTGGTGTCTCGCCAAGGCTGTTCAAGGGAATTTCTGTAAGCCATCACTACCATCTCTGCACAGGAGGACGACTCACTGGCCCACGCCGCAAAAGAGAAAGCCGACCTTTAGGCTCACTTTTGCGTCCAACTCGACTCTTGATGACGGGAGAACACAACGCCGACCATCCCGCGGTGTGAGTGCTCCATACCGGATGTTCGGTTCTCACAGCGCTCGGTTCATAAGCACTCCTCTCCTGGACATCCACAAGTCGGTGGGCCTGACGGAATCCCCCAATTGTGCTGGGACGTGTGCCCGGAGTTGGCACCGGTTCTAACGCGTCTTTTCCGGTACTCCTACTCCTAGGCGTAGTCCCGAAATCATGGAAGACAGCTTTGTCCAACCGATCCTAAAGGCGACCGCTCAGACCCGTCCAACTACAGGCCTATCGCCATCACCCCTTGTTCTCCAAAATAATGGAATCCATTATAAACTGCCAGCTCATGCGGCACCTTGAGGATCACCAGCTGATTAGTGACCGCCAATACGGTTTTCGTCGGGTCGATCAGCTGGTGATCTTCTGGTCTACCTGACTCATAGATGGGCGGAGGCAGTAGAGTCCGGGGAGGCATTGGCCGTTAGTTTGACATTGCGGCTTTCGATCGGGTTTGGCACAAAGCGCTTCTTGAAGCCCTTCTTATGGACTTCCCGAGAAATTGTGCAATTGGATCACCAGCTTTCTTGCAGATCGGAGTATCAAGGTCGTTGTAGACGGTGCATGCCCGACTAAGCCTATTAACGCTGGTGTTCCACACTGCGTGCTATCACCAACGCTGTTTCTTCTGCATATCAATGATATGTTGCAAACCGGTAGCATTCATTGCTATGCGGATGATAGCACTGGTGATGCTCTATACGCCGGCCGTGCGAATATTTCTCGGGAAAACGTCGCCGCGTACCGGAACAAACTTGTGTCTGAAGTCGAGTCTTTGCTGAACAAAGTCTCGGATTGGGGGCGACTAAATCTAGTCCAGTTTAATCCTCAGAAGACACAAGTTTGCGCGTTTACCGCTAAAAAGGACCCCTTTGTCGTATCTCCTCAGTTTCAAGGCACTCCCCTTGTTGCCTCAGCCAGTATCGGAATCCTCGGCGTCGACATATCGAGTGACGTGCAGTTTCGCGGTCACTTAGAAGAGAAGGCCAAATTGGCCTCTAAAAAGCTTGGCGTGCTCAGCAGAGCGGGACAGTATTTCATGCCGGCACAACGCCTGCAACTTTACAAGGCGCAGGTTCGGCCTCACATGGAATACTGTTCCCATCTCTGGGCTGGGGCTCCCCAGTGCCAGCTCCTTCCACTTGACCGCATCCAGCGCAGAGCGGCTCGAATCGTCGACGACCGAGTCCTTTCCGATCGGCTCGATTCATTGGCGCTGCGAAGAGATGTTGCATCTCTTTGCATTTTCTATCGCATTTACCACGGGGAGTGCTCTGAGGAATTGTTCGGATTAATCCCAGCCGCCACGTTTCACGACCGCACATCGCGGCAGAACTCCCGATACCATCCACACCATCTGGATGATTGGCGGTCCACCACTGTGCGATTTAGAAGATGTTTCTTTCCTCGCACAACTTCCTTGTGAATAGTTTACCACCAGCGATTTTCCGGACCGATACGACTTAGGGACCTTCAAGAAAAGAGCCTACTCCTTTTTAATAGGCCGGCAACGCATCTGCAATTCCTCTGGTTCCCCTGGTGTTGCAGTTGTTCATGGGCGGCGGTAGTCACTTACCATCAGGTGAGCCGCATGCTCGTTTGCCCCCTCTCCTATAAAAAAAAAAAACATCAAACATCAGGCAGGTAATCAAGCAACAAATTGTTATTATGAAATTTTAACATTATTTGACTAACTGCAAGTTATTTGACCTTTTAGTTACCTAATTTCATTTAAGGTAAAAAAATATTACTTGCATATTAAGTACAGAGGCATTTAAAGTTGGGCAGCAGCGTCTTCCTAATAACAACTAAAGATAAAAACTGCGGTTATTAACTATGGCAAATATCCCTATAAGGCAATCTATTGGGAGGTTTATGTTCCGCAGTGGAGTTTTAACAGGCTGTAAAGATGACGATAACCTAGTGTTGAACAGCAATTTTGTATCGGCATAAATATCAGACCAAAATTAAATTAATTTGTTAATCTGTGTGCCAAAGCGTTTATGAAAAATCTTTCATAAACGTTTCCTATCAAAAGAGGAATATTGATTATTATAATATATTATGATTAATATAATATTGATAATTTAACTTTATTATATTATATTATTGGACTGAAAAACTACTTATTACACTTTATTTACTTTTTTCTTTATTATATATTTTATCTTTAATATAAATAATAACATGCCGAACTAGAAAAAGAAATAATACAAATATTCTTAATAACATTGTTTTCTGATTGATATACCGGGTGTTAGTGAAACGCTCCCAAAAAGAAGACAGACGATAGTACTAACGATACCTTTGATGATGGGTCAGAAGGAAAATCGATCCCGAGGAAAAAAATATCATCTTTTCACAAATTTTTATTAGCTTTATTCACGCTCCATCATGTTAGTACAGCTAAATGAAACGATAATTTCATAAAACAAATCATGAAAATACTTAAACATAAAACCATTTATTGCCCCCGCCAAGTCGAGCAAAAAAGTAAGCAAAGAAAAGAAGAGCAAAAAATTCAGTTCGGGGCTATCATGAAGGCGAACGGCTGGAATAAAAGTCAGGCCATGACTGCTCTCAACCCAGGCCTGCGCGACCAGGCCTTAACTGTTCTGGAAGCTCTCGGTAAGGAAGTGACTTACGAGCAGTTCCTTGAGGCAGTGTAGGTGAGATATGGCAACGTCACCTGGAACACGTCTTTCGTGCGCAGGTCTAAGATCGCGTGCAACGCAGCAACGAAAACTTGTAGCAGAAAAGTGGACCTTTGAGTTGGAGAAGCTGGTTCTAAAAGCATACCAGTCTGTACCTGCGCTCATTGAAGGGAACCTGGTGCAGACATTCATCGACTGCATCCGCGACCGCCCAGAAATTGAAGGAATAGAACTTTGTGATCGAAAATCGCAGCGGGAAATCTCATGGCAACGCAGATGCATTGTCAAGAAGACCTTGTCCTGAAGATTGCAAGTATTGTACTAAGCAAGAGGGTAAGCAAGTGGTATCTGTGAGGATGCTCAGGACAGACCAGCTCAGCAATGAGTGGAAGGATAGCCTACAACATGCACAGCAGGACGATTCGGACATCAAGCCGATTCTGGAATGGATGAAGGCCAGTGCTCCTAAGCCCAAGTGGAGCGACGTCTCAGCGATGAGTTCAACCACGAAAAGATATTGGGCCCAATGGGACAGCTTGCTGATTCAGGATGGAGTCCTATGCCTTATAGCGGATGTTCTACAGCTGTACCATAATGGTTGTTCAGGAGGCCATCTGGAAGTTAAAAAAAACTCTATTGAAGATCCAAGAATGGTTTTACTGGGTCCACAGTCGTGACGATGTCGAGGACTGGTGTCGCAAATGTACAAGTTGTGCGGCTGTAAAGGGACCTCAGACTCGTAGTAGAGGTGCAATGAAATTGTACAATTTTGGTCCACCATGGGAGAGGATAGCCCTTGAGGTTGCGGGGCCGTTTCCGGAAAGTGAAAGTGGTAAAATGTATTTCATGTGTGTGATGGATTACTTCACTAAATGGCCAGAAGTCTTCGCCATTCCAAATCAAGAAGCTTCAACAGTTGCAGATAAACTAGTTCATGAAGTCTTCTGTCGTTTTGGAGTACCTTTAGAAATTCACAGCCATCAAGGAGCGAATTTTGAGTCTCAAATATTCCAGGAAACTTGCCAAGTTATGGGTACTCATAAAAAAAGAACAACTTCATACCACCCAAAATCTGATGGAATAATAGAACGATTTAATCAAACATTGGAGAGGTACCTAGCAAAAGTTGTGGAAAATCGGCAACGAGAATGGGACAAGCACATACAACCGTTTTTGTTCTCATGTCGAAGCGCTGTTCACGAAAGTACATCAGTGACACCAGCTTTCGCAAACTTTGGAAGAAAATTACGTCTGCCTGCAGACCTGATCACCGGAATAACACCTTATGCCCCACGCAGTATAACCGATTATGCAAATGACTTAGGTAACAAAATGAATGACATTTATGAGCACGTCAAACAATTGGGCCGGCAAATATCTGAAAAGATGGAAACCCGGTATGACCGCAAAATGAACAACAAAGGGTTGGACGAAGGTTCACTAGTGTGGTTGCACAATCCAGTTCGCGGCAAAGGGAGATCTCCTAAGCTTCAAGCTAAATGAGACGGATCGTACCGGATTGTGACAAGGATTAATGACGTAACCTACAGGATACAGAAAGTTGCAAGAGGTACTCCTAAGATCGTCCATGTGGATCGACTGGCGCGTTATTATGGGGCTGATAATGCTTGGGACGAGCATGTCTTAGGAGGGGGCGGTGTTGCACGCCACAATTAATGCCTGGTACATGGCGACACTAGTTACAACTAGCACCTTTTAGTATCGAGTAGCAGAACAAGGAGAGTCAAGATCCTTCTAGAAATTTCAATGGAAGAACTTTCTAGAACTATCGACACCTTGTCAGTCGGGACCGGTATGTAATTGAACATTTTAGATGTTTTTACAGTAGAAGGTTCTGGAACTATCTGAGGCCGGAATAGACCGCAACCCGGGGCAGTGTTGAATTTGCGATACAAGCGAATACTTCGAAGCGATACAACTGCGAACTAAAGTGATCAGTAGTACAATTGTGTTTTGTTATTTAAGTTGTAATTAGTGTTCTGTAATTAAAGTGTCAATTTTGGTAATTCACTCGGCAGTTATTAATTGTGTCGAACCCCCAGCTCGTAACATAATTTTAGAAATAGGATTAAAAACAAGTTTTCAGTGGTATATACTTTTATTAATAAATATATGATATACAAATACATAATATATGTATATAATTATATTTTACTCTTGTATAATTGGGAATAATAAAATAAATACGTAATTGCGTTTCTTTGTAAAACAAAAGAAACAACATTGAAGACCTTTATTTCAGGTCTTGTTATATCTTACAAATATAGTATACATTATCTTTGATTTGTTTTTTATTCAAATTTCACATTCATCACAAATTTGTTTAATTTTATCGATGATATTCTTTGCTGTGTAGAATAGTGTTATTTTATTTGTCATCTGGGTTCTCCCAATATGGCAGTAAGCATCGTGGATATTTTTTATTAGTTTTGCTGATTTCTTCTGATAGTACGATTTTTTTGTTATTTATTATTTTTGTAGTAAATTTTATTCTCCAAAATAAATTTTCCATTTCGTAGGTCTAGATTTGTATGTTGGTAATTTTTATAACTTCTAGGTTTATTAAATTTACTTCTTTTAAAAAATCGTCAGTATTATCGTAAGGTTTTAATACTGGATTTCTGCTTCAACAAACAACCAACAGTCTGCTTCTTGAATTGATTGTCCTGGGTTATATTTTATTGTAAAATTATATTGGGATAAACATTACGTCAAATCACCTATTTCTTCGTCAGTTATAGCCTTGATATTCATATTTTCTAATGGAAAGTGGTCTGAGTATACCATAAATTATTTTCCATAAGCCAGTGCTGCTAAAATTTCAGTTTACCGATCTAAATCGTCCCTGATCTTATGAGATGCGGCTCAAATTGTGACCCATTCATTTCGAGGAAAATTTGGGCTCGGTGTTGAGTCTCCTCTTGCAATCGGGGCATCATCGTGGGGTCTTCGACACAGTCCGCACGTAGTTTGTCGAAAAAATCCATGATCCTTTGGCGCATTTCGTCAGCACTATCACACTCACGATTCAAAACACTTTCTTTCACATACCCCCACAGAAGGTCCTAGTCTGCCGATCCAGCGATCATCAAAAAGTTCGGTGAGGCGCTCACGGGCGAACCTCACGACATGTGGAGGGGCACCATGTGCAACCATGCCGGAACCATGTGCAGCAATATTCAGCCAACAATAGGTCGTCTAAAATGTCAACCAACTGTTCATTTATGAAGTTCAGGTATCGCTGTCCGTTAAGTCGCTGTGGCAGAAACACTGGTCCTAGTATGCAATCCTTAAATAAGCCTGCCCATTGGTTAACCGACCATAGGGTTTTGTGCCCGGTTTGTCGAACAGCGTGCGGGTTAACCTCGGAATACACGTGTGTATTTCTTCGGTTCCACAGGCCGTTTCTGGTAAATGAATCTGATAAATGTAAAATAAAAATTTTACTTTGTACACTTTGTTTGGGAGCATTCGGTTACGCTTTAACACCTTGTGAACTGAACAGTATGACACACTTCCATCCCGTCGACTTAACAATTTAGCGATAATTCGTATACCTACGTTCGGATTCCGGCAAACGACATCTAAAATGCGCTCCTCTGAGTGAACAGTCACTTGAGTTACCACCACCACTACCAGAGCAATGGGCCGATTTTCCAACACTCCCTGAAATGCTGCTGTTATCAGACGAGAGTCAGCTAGATGTCGAGCGGTCGGGAATTTCTCTCGGTAAATTCTTAATGCACGCGAAGCATTCCCGTGAGCTTCTCCAAGGCACATTAACATGTTGCCGTAATCACGAACACTATAAACGTACGCGTTAGGTATTATAAAAACAAAACAAGAAACTCAAAACTTAACAACAAGAATAATATCATTAAGTAATAAATAACAAGTAATAACGACAATAATTTAAGAAACAAAATGATTGAACTGTCGCTCGTGATAGTCAACACGGAACTGTCTCAAAAACTAAAATTATTAATCAATCCCGCCAAAACCAATGCGCACGAGGTAACATCCTTGAAGCACTGAGCACTTGCACAGACCGTTAAACCGTTACGACATCGCCAACGTTTATTTTATTTATAAGTTTAGTTATCCCTACGACTAGTCTTCACATGGAATTTAGAAGTTATGGTTGTCATTTTTAATACAATTACACAATAAATTGTACCCTGACGCAACAAGCAGTTCTTTACTACAAAAATTATTGAAATTAATAAACGTTTTTTTTACTTCACATTACTTAATCTAATTGGGTACTCAGTACTCACACAGTTATAAACACTATTTCATCGTTATCTTTGATTTTGTATAAGAAAATAGAAATGAAATGGTACTGAATAATTTAATAGTTGAAATAAATTTCAATTATGATCGACAGTTAATTAATCTATCAGAATTAATGTAAAAAATAATACTTTTACTTTATTTTAATTGACTTTTCGTATTTAATCCGACTAATAGTTTGAATTCAAAAAGAGGTACGTCAACATTATTAAAAATTACTGCAAGTTTTATAGTGATTGCCGCCTCTAATTCTTATGTCGCTGGCAAACTAAATTTCGGTGCAACATGGCAGCGTTGCCAACACCAATTTGTCAAATTCCCCCAAAATTCATGTCAAATTCCCTAATTTAAGGATAAAACTTCAACAGATTCCCCATAAATCCCCTCAATTTTGTATTACATTTCTGAATCAATTTTCAACTAAATTTATAAGTTTTATTTTTAACTAACTTTTTTTTTCTTTAAAATTAAAAAATAAAGAAATGAAGAGCATTAAATTATACACAAAAGTTGCCGAAATAAATGCGAAAATTAAATGTGGTGCAATGAAGATAATTAATAAAAGGGAGTCATTCGATATTCATAAGTAACCTAACAATAAACAACGCACGGTCTATAATCTGTCAAAACAAACACTGGACGAACCTACTATAAAATTATTATCGAAGGGCCTGAATTTTGCAATAACACCGCGAAAAATTTCGTATGAGGAAATTATCTGTAACGTTGAGGATTGTCTGTTTAGAAACAATGTGGAAAAGGAAGATTTAGAGGCCATACGTCAAGACATTTCGTCCTTGTTACGTCGAAGTTCAGTGCCGAAACTAAATCTACCCAAAGACGAGATTAAAGCGTTGTACAACTTACGCAACAGACCAGAGCTCACGATTCTTCGTGCAGATAAAGGAAATGCTACGGTAGTAATGGATACGTCAGATTATAATTCTAAAATACAACAACTTTTATCGGACGAAAGTACGTACAAAAAGGTCAAAACAGACCCTACAACCAATGTGCTTAAAACAACAAGCGATCTGTTAAAGAATTACTCGGAAAAATTAGATCTCGACGTAAATTCGATAATACCACCATGTACCAAACCATCGAGGTTGTATGGGTTACCTAAAATACACAAACCAAACGCTCCACTACGTCCTATAGTGAGCCAGATCGACTCACCAACTTATAAATTGGCTCAACACTTGGCAAAAGTTCTGTCACCGCTGAGAGGACTAACCAGAGCACACACAAAGGATTCGTACCATTTTGTTGTGAGATAAAAGACCTACATCTTGCTGACAATGAAACTATGGTCAGTTTTGATGTTCAGTCACTATTTACATGCTTACCTATTGAAGACTGCATCTCAATTGTAACCAGGAAGCTAGAAGAATACAACATGCCTACAGAATATGCAGTAGTACTAAAACACTGCCTTACATCTGGCTATCTATTGTGGAAGGAGGAGTTCTACAAGCAAGTAGATGGCGTAGCAATGGGCTCACCCGTATCTCCCATAGTCGCCGACATATTCATGGAGGACTTTGAGGAGAAAGCCCTTCTTACTGCTCCTGTACATCCAAGATTCTACAAGCGGTACGTAGACGACACTTTCACAATTTTACCGTCTGACAAAGTAACTGCATTTTTAAACCACCTTAATTCCATAAATTCTAAAATACAATTCACAATGGAGTTAGAGGCAAACAATTCTTTAGCTTTCCTAGATGTTTTAGTCATCCGAAATCCTGATAACACTATTGGTCATACTGTGTGTATAGGAAAAAGACCCATACCAACCGATATTTAAATGGTAAATCGCACCATCATCCATCACAGTCAGCTACCGTGGGAAAATCTTTGTTTCCCGGGATCTATGACAGAAAACATCTGGCCGCCGAGCTTCAGCACGTCGAGCAAGTATTGCAAGACAACAAGCTTCGGGTCCCGCGCCTACGTCACAGTGACCGAGTGAAGCCGGCCACAGTCGAGCGTGTGCCTGCTGTACTACCCTATGTCAGAGGAGTCACAGACAAGGTTGGCTACATTTTGAAGCGAGCTTCTATTAAAACATACTTCAAGCCGCCGAAGAAGATTAGTTATTTTTTACAATCTGTCAAGTGTAATATCCCTCTACAAGATGCAGGAGTGTACAAGCTTGATTGTGAATGTGGTCTCTCTCTTACATAGGACAAACAAAAAGATCCATTAAAACCCGCGTGAAAGAACATATAGCTGACGTGAGGCACCGACGCTCTGGGAAGTCTGCAGTCTGTGAACATGTTCAAGATCGTCCCCGCCATTACATCAGATTTGATAGACCACAAACCGCAAAAGAACACCGATTCCTACCAAGGATGATACGCGAGGCTATTCAAATTAAAAAACATCCTAATTTCAATAGAGAAGATGGATGGGTGCTGCCATCTGCTTGGGATCCTATAATTAACAAAATTAAATCCAAACCCAAGCATACCACTGCAAGACTTCAAGATACTGTAAGCTCATTCTGCGTAGATCGGACCAAAAATTAATATTCAAAAAACTGAAGGTAGCCGGGCTGACTATGACATTGGGACGTCAAACAGTTCAGTCCCCCCCGTGACCATGGGTGCTGTAAAGCACCCAAAACGTCGGGAATCAAAATTAGTAAAATTAAACGCGATAAAATCCGTAAAAATAGTTTTATGTAGTGTTCGCGTAAATAAATGAAATCATTAAGATAAGTATTTAGATTTCTTGAAAAAATGTTGTGATTTGGCCCTGGCTATTGATTTTCAAAATCCTTGCATTTTCCCCGCATAATACCAATCCCCATAAAATCCCCAACCCACTTTAAATTACCCGCAATTTGGGGAATTCCCCACATGTTGGCAACGCTGACATGCTTAAATTCCACAGCGCGAGGCGACACGAGTCGGCCGGGTGGTGGCAGCGCGTGTGTGAAAAGGAAGGGTAGAGTGAGTAGTATACTTAATGCATTGTTTCATATCGAGCTAGATAAGAGTTCAGCGCCCGCGAGGATATTGACCCTATTGTCAGCTGATTTTCTTTTAAGTTTCACTGCTGGTTTCATGTTTAAGTATTTTCATGATTTGTTTTATGAAATTATCGTTTCATTTAGCTGTACTAACACGATGGAGCGTGAATAAAGTTAATAAAACGTTGTGAAAAGATGATTTTTTTCCTCGGGATCGAATTTTTTTGTGACCCATCATCAAAGGTATCCTTAGTACTATTGTCTGTCTTCGTTTTCAGGAGCGTTTCACAAACAATTATATATAATAATTGTTTGTGAAACGCTCCTGAAAATACAATGGTATACTGTATTTCATTTCATATGACCGATATTTCAACCTCAACACAAGTACAGTTTTATAAAATTAATATTTTGCATAAATAGAGTAAATATTTTGACAATTCTTCTGTTATGGAACTAAAAAATTCTGTCAAATAAATAAAGTTAACATTTGTGACGAAAAACTTTGCCTGGCATTCGATTTAAGACTAAGACAAGACTTTAGTCCTTATACGTATTTCAATTTCAACGACACAATTGTGAGTCACAAAGAACGGCAAATAAATACATTCTTTCTGAAGTTTTGAACAGTTCAAAGAAGTACTAAGCACACGAAACTTGTACGGATTTAACTGTACAGAAATCTCAAAAAGTTAAAAGAGGCTCTTAGTCGTAGATTTATTTGCTGATGCCCGGTTGATATATTCGAGAATTGTTTAGTTTTTACGATCCGTTTCATTATTACAAAGTGGCTGTAAAACCGTTTTCATTACAAACTTTTCGTTTGGCAACTTACGAAGGTTGGAAATAAAAATTAGCGTGGATGCGATGCGGTCCTTTATTACTAATAATATTCCAATTTTGTGACTAAATATTGAAGAAATGCCACAAAATACGTTTCTGAGCCACCTGTATCCATCGACTTCTTGCATGTTTTACAAGGGTTCTATATAATAAAGGTTACAATTAAATTTGTTAAAAAGTGTCATAATTGTAAATACCGTTTAAAATTTACTACATAAATTGTAAAAATAATACTGCTAAATATTTGTAAAGTAAATTCCGTATAATAAAACCACAAAATTGTAAGAATAGCACTGCTAAATATTTGTAAATTAAAACTTTCAAATTGCATAAAATTTCTGCTATTTTCAATGATACTTATATTTTACAAATATGTCATGGTTAGCTTTAAACAATCAAATAAAAGGTTTAAAATTTGAATATTTCAATGGTTGTCAACCGCAATTTTTTTTTGAGTTGTTATCAGGAAGATGCTGCTGCCCAACACCTGTTTCAATTTCCCTCTATCGCCTGTGTCACACACGGGTTGATATGTTGCAGTGGATATTCTTACACCGCACCTACACGTAAAAATCTTAATTAAAAATTGTGAATTGGGGTTTTTTCTTAGATAAGGCCCAGGTCGTTACTTCATATAGTGAGAGCGGCCCCTACAAACCGCTTACCGGTACGAGACTGCCATTCAAAAATTGCTTGGCGAACTTGGACAGCGCTATGGTCGAATTTTCTCTGCGTTGTAGAATTCCGAATTAAGATAACTGCAGTGGAACCAGAGTAACCGGAATAGCTCAAAGGATTGGTACGCATATTTTTAAATAGAATAAATGGAATAATGTAAATTATCGAATCCGGTTTATTTACGAAACTATAAAATAAAAATAAAAATAGGATTTTAAGTGGGAACTTGACCGGCGGTTTGAAGTGGATTTTGGTACGTAAAAATGATGCGATTTTTCGAATAAAATTTATGTGCATGTGAACTATTAGCGGATACTATGAAACAAGTGCTCCGATAGTGATGCGAACCTCTAGTTACTGTATCTACTCATGTGCCTTGAAATACTGTCGTCATCGACTATCTGCTGGCACAAACTGCCGTCAAAATGCCCATAAAACTTCGCATTGTGACTATGGACATATTGTGAAGTAGTTTCAAACCAATTACATTTATTCTTATATTTTTAACTTAATGAGATTACTTGTCACTGGCAAAAGTAAAATCGTACGAGTGCATTATCAAAAAAAGCTTTTTTTTTTACTATACACTTTAATGATACGTTAACGTAGCAAATAGGACAGCAAATTTCATTACGACATTTAACATAAAAACAAAGTCATCAACGCGAATCACAAACGTAATAATCCTCATACTATTCGAAGGTTACATGTGGGCAATAACGGGGACTTTATCCCACTTCTGATGTAAGATGTTATTATAATGTATAGAGTCACATGAAAAGGCTTTTAGAATAGAATAGAATCAATTTTATTCAATATAGTACTACTACCACCGGTTCGGATAAAACCTCTGTCCTGGGAAGAACCAGCAAGGAACCCAGCGGGACCCTTGTTCCAAACAAGGCTAATTTACAATAGATCACCTAACACAAACTATAAATTGTACCGAGGCTAACTTGCAGTTAAGAATAATAATTAATTCGTTTGCACAAATTAATTATCCAACGAGTCAAGGATAAGCTAGTAACGGAACACAACAAGCGCACCGTTCCACGCCAGAGCCAAGACTGCCCTAATGGCGGCCGCTCTGTCCGTTTTATACTACCAGAACGGGCGCCACCGCAGGTGCATTGGCGCAGGTGTGCGGTGCACGTGTTGTTTACAAGAATTCTGTCTAGCTACACCGACGTCGTGGCACGTGCAATGGTGCTGGTGCCGTCAAATATAATGAGAATGTAGCAATCTTGTTTGTCATCATGGCCAATGTAAATAAAAAATCTCCACAAAAAAAGGATCACTAAATGTTTTATTTGTATTTGTATAAGTCTTTACTACTCATATAATATTCAATATTTTATCTATATTTGCGGTTATAATTTCCGATAAAAATTCTATAAAAGTAACAAGTTGTTATAGCTAATAATTATTCCTCTTTGATTTTTCTAATATTTTAAGAAGAGACGGAGTTCATAAGAGACCTGCTGTGAAGTCACTGCTTCGAGATGTTAGATGAGGCTACGGATGCAGTTGCTAGTTCTACGTTTTCTTGGCTATCGGCACGCTTCTGCGTGCTCCTGATTCTCGCCGGCTCATTGACAGCTAAACGGACAGAGGCTCCTACGAACCTCCTCTGTAATCTAGTGACAGTATCTAGTGCTCTTTTAACAGTAACGTTTATATTTTTTTATAGAATAAGGGTGACAAACGAGCACACAGGTAAGTGGATTTTGTGGCCAATAGACATCTTCATTTATTCTCAGTTAGGAACCAAATCGCAGATGCGTTATCACCCCTGAGGACTAAGGTGTAATGCCTCGTTTCCAGTAAAAAAACGTCTCCGGTTCTCTACACTCATCATACAAAAACACAGCAGTATTAAGCTGCTATTTTACGCTGGTTCTGTGAGACCGTGGGCCTATCGCGGTCAAGCCGACGCATTCGTGCTACAACCGTAATATAGCTGCAGCGTGGCTCTACCACGTAATGTTTTGTAAATAAATTTACAAGTACAAAATAAATTCTTTAAATTCATTAACTGCACGTAGCGCACGTTACGTAACCATGTCTGACGCTTCTCTACACCAAAAATCATCTGACATTTATAGACTGTTACATACCTAACTCTGGTCCACCTTAAAATTTTAATAAAAGAAATAGTATTAAATTATATACAATATTCAAAAATATAATTAAAAAAAATAACTAGTAACTTAATTATCATACAGTCCTACTCCCCGCGGTATCGTGCCAAGAACGCTGGCTGCGTTTCCCGCTGAATGGCTATACTTAGCCTTTGAGAGAGAAAAGAACCAGCCCTCTTATCACCAGCAGCAACGACCAGTCGCGGATGGAGTTCCTTTAGGATCTTCACCGCACGTGGACCCCACGGACCGATAATTTCTACAGCAAATAGCACAAATATGTAGTCATCTCTCAGATACTCATATTTGCGCCACTTACTCAATTCAGCTTCCTCTGATGCCGCTTCGGTTCTAAACGAGGTCCCCTGAGATGAGAGACCGCCAAAGTGTCTACGCAAGTAGCATCCCACACTAGGGCTTTCCGTCTCTCCCAAGGGGCCAACGTCATATCGTCGGTTCTCCTGCAATCGTCTCTAAATATTCCACAAGGCTCTAAAACCGAGGGACCATTTATAGAGACAAGAGCCCTTCGGATGACATCGTTCAAAGAACCGTGCCGTGAAAACCTACTAGCACTTTTCTTACATGAGAGTCCTTGGATCCCAAACTTGTCGACGCTGCTACCAAAGTGGCACTGATGGGGTTGACAAATCGCCGCTCCTAGTTGGATTCCTACGGCGATACGCAAGCTTTCCCCATCAAGTAATGTGCCGAGATTACTTGATGGTAAAGCGTGTAACCAGTGACTAGATTCCTTAGTCGAAACAGCTAGAAGGCGTGCCTGATTTTGGTCACTATAGAAATTGTGAAAAAAATCTTTCTGCACGTTCTGTACCAACGGAATATCCCACTGATTTTGTTGGTTAACTTCCAGTGGAACATTTTCGCCGGGACAGAGCACTCGTCATATCTGCCCTGCCTCCGTAGCAAAGCACAGGTCTAATTTATTATTTATATTTATGTTACATAAGTCACTGACACTATGCACGGAAGCAAGGGAAGCATGCAATGCAACGCTAGAAAGATTTCTCACACCAAAACCACCAAATTTTATAGGTAAAGTAGCTTGAGGCCAGGCTGTTGTATTTAAAGTTAAATTTAGAATTTTTTCTGTAGCTATTTTAAGACTATTATCAATATCTTTTAAAATATCCGAACATTTCCAGACTAGACGCGAGCGGAGTAAGTATGTAAATCTAGGTACAAGTAGACAATATTTTAAAATGGTAAGAGCAATGTGGGGGTTTAATTTATACAATTTATCAACGTGGTTTAAAAACTGATCAAATTTTGTTTTTAAAACAGGTTTAATACTAACGAAAAACAACGGGGCACCTAGCAGGTTTAGCGATTCCGTACTGACAGTTTTTATTCCTGGAGAAATATGATTGAAATTTTGAAGTAAAGTGTCTCTTGTAGAACTAGATAAATTATTGCCAAAAAATATTTCACATCTATTGCTATTTGGTTCAAGACCAATATTTTTAAAATTTCGAAAAATATGAGTAAGATCATTGAGGACGTTATCTGCTCTACCTCCCAGTGTACCGTGGTCCAGGTACCAGACATTCAGCTTGGATTTCAAATTTGAAATAATGGGTTGAATTCCCAAACTGAAAAGTACTGGACCTAGTGGGCCAACCTGCTGAACATCGACATCAGAATCGATAATATGATTTTCGTAAAACAAGTTAGTATTTTGACTGCTACAGTGCCAAACGTAATGATACATTTCGGGGGTATTGTTAGTCACTTCTTTCCGCAGGGTTATCCTATCGATAGAGTTAAAAGCATTCCTTAGGTCAACCTTCACAAGAACATCTGTAATGTACTGCCGCCTCACAGCTACCTCTAGTGCCAAAGCCTAGTTGAGTAGGCTGAAATTTTGTCTTAAGGTTAGAGATTATGTGCGTACAAGCTAATTTTGAAATTAAGCGTCGAAATGTGGAACCAACGGCAATAGGACGGATACCGTTATCCTTTTTTTCGAAGGCACATAATCTTGTCCCATATAAGAATGCAATGAAATTTGGATTAACATTACCACAAAGCATAAAGTTACACAATTTTGTAATGTCATCAAGAAGTACTCCGCCGGCGTCACCGGTAGAAGCGCTTATAAGATCTTTAAGATCTTGAGGCGTAAATGCCACCAGCAGAGCCATTCGAAAATGACTTAATTGCTTCTAAAGTGTATTTTTCAGAAATTTGTAAAGGTTGCATAGAAGTCTTGGGAGGCAGCGGTAAACTTTGAGAAGGATTGACCGAAGGATGCTTCTGACGAAGGCCTTTAAGAGTTTCGACATTACTAGGAGCCAGGATGTCGTCTGTGAATAAAATACGGGATTCATTTTTTAAGTCGCCATCCATTACTTTCGACTCAACAACTTTTTTTAAATCAAATTTAGGACGTGGTCGAGAAAAATGAGTATTAATTGGGTAATCTAAATTTTGAAAAGATGTCTCTTTTAGTTGAGACGTAATTGATTTATTTATTGTTTTATCAAAATGAAAATGGGAAAACGCGAAAGTAAATACGTGTTTGTCACATATTCTATTAATACCAATATACCAGAGAAAATATTCCGAACATTTTATATATAAATCTATTATTTTTGTGTTAAAATTGTTGAGATTACTGTCTACCATTTTCTAGGTACTAAAACTGTAGTAATTTCATTACAGTGTTGTACTTTTTCAATCATGGCACTGACCATAAATCTCATAACTTACTTATGCCGCCTCCGGGCCTTGTGTCACTGGTTAGAATTAAGATATAAATCTTAATACTGGTACCCATTTTCCTCTTATTTGACTTCTTCGAAAAAAATCTCTTTTTGTTAGCCTCGAAGTTATTTACAGTCTACCTCCGAAACAGAATTTCGAAACTTAGTACCGCCGCAATAATTTATTTTATGCCGAGTTTCCAGAATGTGTAAAGGGTAAGTTTGTCATTCGCACAATAAATGATGTGCGCGATTTTGTTAACCTACACTTGACCTCCGCACAAAAGTTGGTTGAATGTGAAAACATTTATGCAAATATACAAAATTATATACAAATAGAAGCAAATTGAGTGGTGTCAGCGTAGGAAAATCCATCACTTCATTTCGCGACTATGGGAAATTAATTAATGGATGAATGATTAATTCGTCACACACCAACACAAAAAAATTGTGCGTGTAATTGTGTACAAGCGTATGAATCGAAACTTATTTACGACTTATCATTCTTTTGTAGGTTAAATAATAATATACTCGTGCAGTGAAACGAGAGTGAAACGTTACAATAAACGTTTTTTTTAATACTGTACATAATTTCTCCACTACGTCCATAAAAAATTTTGGTTAAAGACATTTATTTCTCTTAAAGAACACATTGTTCACTTTTATAGAGATTAAGTATACATAAAAAATAATAGTAACAGTATTAACACGGTAGCATACATTACATAATTCTCGTTGTTTTTTTTTCTTATGTGTCCTTAATTAATTTGTTACACATTTATTTTATCAATTTAATCATATGTATCGTATGCATTATAAAATGGTCATTTTTTTAAATATCAATATTGCATTAATACAATATTCATATGTTTAAAATTGAAGATATGCAGTCATAAAATTTTATTTATAACATATGATTTCAGCTTATTTTTAAAATGCTTAATATTATTACAATATTTTATAGTATGCGCTAGATAATTATATAAAATTACACCTTCACACATTATATTTTTATTACCATAAGATCTCATCCGAGGCTGCCAAATTTGAAGTTTGTTTTTGTTTCTCAGATTATGTGAAATATACTTTGGTATGAATGATATTGTTGAATGTATGTTTTTAGTTATTATTTTTTTAATAATGAGGCATGTGTTGTATGTACTAGGGTGGTCTGAAAAGTTTCCGATCTCAACGTGAAGATGGCAGCACTCGACAATAAAAGCTAGTGAATGTAGTTGTACATCTTTTCACAGTTACGCACCAAAATTCCAGCCATTTGGGACGCGTAGTTCTTATTTGACAGTCGTTTGAATGAGTAGATGTGTCTTTGTGAAAATGGAAAAAATTGAGTATCGACCTGTCATAAAGTTTTGGTTTTTGAAAGGCAATACGCCTTCGCAAATTAAAGATAAGTTGGACTCTGTGTATGGAGAATCTATACCATCATTTGTCATAGTGAAATGTTGGGCAGCTGAATTTAAACGAGGCCGTGAGAGCTTGGGAGACGATGAACGTTCGGGTCGTTCAAAAGCAGCAACTACTGATGATAACATCGCTAAAGTTCACAAAATGGAGCTAGACGACCGCCGAATTAAAGTGAGAGAGACAACAGAGGCTATGAAAATGTCCAAAGAACGTGTTTGTCACATATTAAATCAATATTTAGGAATGTGAAAGCTGTCAGCGCGTTGGGAGCCGCGTTTGCTCACGTTAGACCAAAAACGTGTTCGAATGAACATTTCCAATGCTCGGTTGGCGCAGTTTAGGCGCAATAAATCCGAATATATATATACGTCCGAAATAAAAATACAGTCAGAACTGTGGACTGGAAAGGGGGAACCGGCTCCAAAAAAAAAAAACTGCTTTTTCGGTTGGGAAAGTGATGGTGACTGTTTTTGGGATAGTCATGGAGTTATCTTTATCGATTATCTTCAAAAAGGATAAACAATCACAGGAGCATACTGCGCATCATTACTTGACAAACTGAAGGCAGAAATTGCGGAACAACCGCCACATTTGCAAAAAAAGAAAATCCTGTTTCACCATGACAACGCGCCGTCTTACACCTCAGTGCCATGGCGAAAATCCACGAATTACGGCTTGAACTGCTTGACCATTTACTTTACTCACCAGATCTAGCCCCAAGCGACTTTTTTTTGTTGCCTAATCTAAAAATTGCGCTCGGAGGACAGAGATTTTCGTCAAATAAGCAGGCAATCACCTTCGTGAACAATTATTTTGCAGATAAAACGCCGAGTACTATTTGGAAGTGTGTACAAGGAGACTATGTAGAAGAATAAAAATACATTTTAAGAAAAAATGTCTTGTAAGTATTTTTGTTAGGTCGGAAACTTTTCAGACCACCCACTATAGTTGTTTAATGTTTAAAAAATTGGTTTTTTTGTATATCTCCTTAGTTAGTGTTAGGTAGTTGTAATGAAATAGTGTTTTTATTAGTTTACTTTGTGCTTGTTATAACTTAATTATGTGTGTTGTTGCGGCTGAACCCCATATCTCTATGACAGGTGTGGCTTGGCTAGGGCGTTGTAAATAGCACGAATCGGTCGGCTCGACCGGAGATGGGCAACGCCCACACAGAGTACCAGCGTAAAATAGCAGCTTAACGCTGCTGTGTTTCGTATGGTAAGTGTAGAGAACCGGAGACCCTTTTTACTGGAAATGAGGCATTCCGTCTTAGTCCTCACGGGTGACAACGCATCTGCATTTGTAATCGAGGATAGATGTAGATGTCTATGGGCCGCAGCAACCACTTACTATCAGCTGGACTGTGTGCTCGTTTGTCACCCTTATATTATTAAAAAAATACAGTTTGATACCTTTTGTAATGCTCCCATAAGTGATGCTAATTTTGATGTTATTTTGTCAATGTTTTGAGTCCCATAATAATAGGCCTAGGTACTTTTCTTTTTTAGATCTATTAAGAGTAATATTATTAATCTAGGGTGGTGTGTAGGTAGGTATTTTTTTTTAATTTTTAGCACAGAAAATTATAAATGATGTTTTAGCCGCATTTAATATGTCCAAATCCTTTTATGCTTGAGATATAACTTCATGAATTGAGAGTGCATAATAGTAAAAAAGACAAGTATCAAATTACCTGATAAGTTTAAATTTACTATGTTTTTCATGTATTTAAGAAATAACAAAGGTCCCAATATTGAGCCTTGTGGAATGCCACAGGTAATTTGTTGAGGGTCAATTTTATAGCAAGAAATTTGTACAATCTGTTGGCGGTTAGCGGGATAAGAGGCCAATATATCGAGTGCTGTACCCGCCATTCCCATATTACTTAGCTTTTGTAATAATTTTGAGTGGCTTACCGTATCAAAAGTCTTTTTTAAGTCTATGAATATTTATTTTTGTTACTACAACAATTGCTGCTGATGATGTGTTAAATTTGGATCTAAAATCATATTTCTGTTCAATGAAAAAGTTTTAGCGTTAAAATACTCGTTAAGTCTGTTGTATATAATAAAAAAAAAGTTTTACATCAAAAAGAAATGAAAATAAATGCATTGGCTTGCAGCAACAAAAACGCTTCCGACTAACATGATGCTGTTACAGAGTTATCACGGCCACAGGTAGTAAAAAGGAGTAAAATAAAAATTTTATAACCTTAAATAAGAAGTTAATTAAAAGTACTGAAACAAATTTAAGTAAAAAATTAAACCGAATCATGATTATAACTTGTATTGACTTATGCACATAAATATAATACAATAACTACAGTAAAATTTGAATAGAATTTGCTGAAATTTAAAATTTAGCTGATGGAAATGCTAGAAAAATATTATGACCTCCGATCCGGTATAAACATCTCGTTTATACCGGATGTAAAATTAAAATACACAGGCAGATAACGAGCAGTGGCGTTAAATGTGTGAGACGTGAAGCATGTCGTTTTTTTATTACTATTTATTTATAGAAGAGGGGCAAACGAGCATGCAGCTCACCTAAGCTCACATCAGTGTCGACCGCCACACATGAACAACTGCTGCAACACCATGAAAATGCAGGTGCGATGCCAGCCTTTTCAAAAGGAGTAAGCTTAAGTCCTTAAATCGTATCGGTCCGAAAAAAGGCTTATCCTCCCTACGACGGAAGAGGTCCATGACCAAGCCAAGTATAGCAGTGGACTTTAACTGGTTGATAAAGAAAAAAGAAGTGAAACTAAGAAAATTGGAGACTCTCAGTTGAGGATCCCATGGAATCAATAAATTTAACGTATTTTTTAACCTAAGCAGCTTGCCGCAATATGTTTTGATTCAACGAAAAAGCAGTAAATAAGAAAAAAATACAATTAACGGTTACAGTGATGTCGGAGCGGACTGACCCTATTTTTAGTTTACGACGGGCTGTTTTCCGCAACTCCACGTCTAAGCGCGTATTTTGCGTGTGGGCAGGAATAATGTAATTATTCGAGCCATGAGATCTCCCCGAAGACGTTCAACAGTCCTTTGATGTTGTGTGCAACTTCGGGGAGTGATCCTGGCGTGCCGAGATGTTTAGCCTGTATGCAGCGACCTCCGGACATTTCAGCAACACGTGGGCCGCCGTTTCTTCCTCCCCCATACATGCCCTGCACAGGGGACTATCTGTAACACCTATGGTAAATAAATGTTTATTAAAGGTGCCGTGTCCTCTGATAGCGTGATTATCAATGATGTACTTTAAATTATGTAGGTATATATTTTATATTTATTTATCTATTTCTTTTATTACTTTTTAAACTTTTACAAAGTAACTTTTCTAGATTTCATGTGGGTAAATTTAGAAATAATACTATCCGTATCAATTTCTTTATGCAAATCATATTTTATATTCATCAGAGAGATAATTATTCCGCTTTTTACTCAAACTGTTCCTTAATTTATTTTTTAAACGGCTTAATGTCGAAAATGAACGTTCACCACTGCAGTTATTGATCATGAGAGACAATAAATGCGCAAAGCAGTTTCTAAATTGGGGAAACATAATTCTAATCAATTATCCATAAGGAATATACAATGTGTCCGGTTACCGGTGTCGGAGCTTTTAATGCTATAAAATATAATCAATTTCACCGACAAATCATGTCTCAAATCTCATTTAGACCTAGCTGTATTTAAATGGCAGCCATTTAAATTTTTCAGTGTCACCACCTCGACCCCGCGCATTAAAATTACAATATTCACCGATGTAGAAGTCCTACATTCTTAAAAGATGTCTCATTGGGTAGATAAAGATACGCGTAATAAAATAAAAGCAAACTTTTAACTGCAAAATTGTATTTAGATCCTAAAAAGACTAAGAAAAGAAAAAAAATGTAAAAATAAATCGGTTATTTTTTCACATTTTCGACTTTAATGAAAAAAGTAGGTCATTTACCTATCAATTTTGTACATTTATTAGATAGAGCGAGATATTTCCTTAACATAAACAGAGCTGAAATGAATCAATGAAACATTCTGGCGTACTCTGTGAAAGCTCTGTTTGCGTTGCCGTTGCACAATCCATACACAAAGTGGATATCAGCGACATGCTGGTTTGACTATTCACCATCTGCCATTTTTGAAAATATCAAAATAACTAGAAACTTCACCACAAACTTGAAAAGTTCCACAAAACGGTTCTTTTTAAACAATAACAACAACAAGCGATCGTAGAGGGGCAAAAGTAGTGTAATCACAACGCGTGGCGAGGGACGACTGTTTTTGTTGTCCCAAGTACACTTGTTTAGAACATCAAACAAAGGGCTTTGGGTTTTTCTACCTGCTCTTGAACTATCATAAATTATCCTGCACGTGCAGCTTGCGCTTTTAAGAGGTCGTGTTTGATAAAGTACAATTCTTAAACTATTTAATTTACAATTAAGCTTTTAACGTTTATGTTATGGAAATATCTTGCTCTATCTAATAAATGTACAAAATTGATAGGTAAATGACCTACTTTTTTCATTAAAGTCGAAAATGTGAAAAAATAACCGATTTATTTTTACATTTTTTTTTCTTTTCTTAGTCTTTTTAGGATCTAAATACAAGTTTGCAGTTAATAGTTTGCTTTTATTTTATTAAGCGTATCTTTATCTACCCAATGAGACATCTTTTAAGAATATAGGACTTCTACATCGGTGAATATTGTAATTTTAATGCGCGGGGTCGAGGTGGTGACACTGACAAATTTAAATGGCTGCCATTTAAATACAGCTAGGTCTAAATGAGATTTGAGACATTATTTGTCGATGAAATTGATTATATTTTATAGCATTAAAAGCTCCGACACCGGTAACCGGACACATTGTATAATATTGAAATTTCCAGAGATTCGTTTTTCGTATTGTCAATCGCACCAGCCACAACCGTTTTGAGCAGCTCGGCAAACTGCACTAATTCACCGTCTATGCTGTCTTTCAAACCATTTGCTTAAGCACTGACCACAATTGGAGTTTCTTTCAAAACCTCTTCTGCTGTAATAGATTTTAAGTGTCAAAATATTCAAAACACACTAGTTAGATTTTGGCATGCTTTCATGCATTTATCTAAAGCAGATAGTAAGTCATCAATATCATTATTGATACGGCAAAAGGGTTTTTTTGCAGTAAATGCGCAAACCTGTCTTTGTTGGTTAAACTGGACTAGATTTAGTCACCCCCAATTCGAGACTTTATTCAACAAACTTCAGAGAAATATTAGCACGGCCGGTGTATAAAGCATTGCCAGTGCTGTCGTCTGCATAACAATGAATGTTACTAGTATGCAACATATCATTGATATGCAGAAGGAACAGGGTAGGTAATAGCACGCAGACTTGTGGAACACCAGCATTCACATGCTTGAAGTCGGATCATGCACTATCGACTACGACCTTAATACTCTGATCTGTAAGAAAACTGGTGACCTAATTGCATAATTTCTCGGGAAGCTCATAAAAGGGAAGCTTCGAAAGAAGCGCTTTTTGCCTAACCCAAACGAAGGCCTTCGCTATGTCCAAACTAACCGCCAGGGCCACCCGCTTGGTCTCGACTGCCTCCGCTCATCGGTGAGTCAGATAGACAAGAAGAACACCAGCTGAGCGACCTCGACGGAAACTATATTGACGGTCACTAATCAGCTGATGCTCTTCAAGGTACCATATAAGCTGGCAGTTAATAGTAGATTCCATTATTTTGGAGAACGAGGAAGTGATAGCGATAGGCCTATAGTTAGACGGGTCCGGGCGGGCACCTTTTTTAGGGATCGGCTGTCTTTCATGCGCCGGGAACGACACCTAAAGAGTAAGAGCCGGAAAAGACGCGTAAGAACCGGCGCCAACTCTGGAGTACACGTCTTTAGCATAAACGGGGGATTCCATCAGGCCCACTCGACTTGTTGGCGTCCAGGGATAGGACTGCTTTGCGCACCGAGCGCTGTGTAAACAGCAAATCCGGCATGGAACACTCACACCGAGGTATGGTCGGCGGTATGTTCTCCCCGTCTTCGAAAGTAGAGTTGGCCGCAAAAAGAGAACCTAAAAGATCGGCTTTCTCCTTTGCGGCGCGGGCTAGCGAGTCATCCTCCCTGGGCATAGATGGTAATGATGGCTTACAAAAATTCCCTTGGACAGCCTTGGCTAGGGATCAGAACGTACGAGTTCCAGACGGAAGGCAAACTACTACAATGTGCTCCAACTTTGTCCTAGCGATAACTCTTTTGAAAGACCTGGAGGCAGAGTTGTACTTCCTTTTGAGTGCGCTAGTGTTTGCATTCCGGGACTCCGATGTGTCAGCCCAGGCCTTGTAACACTCCTGCTTTTGCCGCGACGTAATTGCAACCCTTGGTTTGCCACCCTTGGTTTGGAAGCTCTGCAAAAATTTGCAGAGCGTCCAAACCAAGGGTGGGATCTGCCAACGATAGGCACTACAGATGACGGGATGAAAAGTTCCATCCCCGGAAGCACTATATCGGCGACAGACTCAGCAACATTTTTTTTGGGATCATCCAGCATAAAGCCAATCCGCCACCATGGGTAGGATGCAAAAAAGTCCGCATCCAATCCGCATATAGTGCCACACATGGCAGCAGCCTCATACCAGCAATGAGCAAGTGATGGGCACTCTACTTCGGATCGAGCAGTGATCCGAAGTGCCAAGAGGGGCATCGACGGAGACCTGATAGCCGTCCGGATGAGAGGTCTGCAGAAGGTTCAACGGAAAAGGTGTATTATCCTCCAAATCCAGAATCCGCGTGGGCGAAGTGACTAGTTGTATCAGATCATATGCCACGGCGTAAACAGATCTTCCCGGTCGGATCAGTAGTACGAGAATCGAACCATTCGGCATGTTTATTTTCGCCAACGAAATAATCGGTTACCAATTGTCTGACGTGGATTAACTTAGTCGAAAAAGGTGTAACGTTTTACGTTTTTGTGACAGCAAGAAAAATTAAATATACCATGTCTAAGTAAGTTATACGTGCGGCCCCCTTTTGCGCGGGGCCCGTAGCAATTGCTACTCTTGCTATGTGGTTAATCCGGCACTGATCAGGGTATATAATATGTATATACATATCTTTATATATAAAAATTACGTGTCGCATTGTTTGTCCACGATTAACTCCTTAACTACTGAATTGATTTCAATGAAATTTTGAACACTGTGTGCAGTTTGGTCCCACTTGAGAGATAGGATAGTTTTTATCCCAATAAGTTTTTTTATTGTGAATTTAAGGATTTTTTTATAGAAAGGTTCGTCGGAAAAGGCAGAACAACGTCTGCCTGGCCAGCTAGTATAATATATATACAAAGATAATGTATTACGTATATATATATATATATACTATGTCTGTGTGTGTATATGTATGTATATATATATATACGAATGTTCGTTGTTCTTATAATATACCCTGATGTTGCCGTGAGGTGAAACCGGTCGGTTTTTAGTTTATAGTTAAAATAAAAAAGTTAATAAATTAATAATTTAAAATCAATTTTAAGGAACAAGTACAAGTATTCACACAAATACACACAAAAATAAAACTATATAGGTACTTTGTAAAATTTTTCGTCATTGAAAATAATAACATAATTTTCTGTATTTTACTCTTTTAGATAAAATAGCTTCCTGGACCATCACTTTCACAATCACAAAACCACTATCCTAATAGCCGCCTTTGAAGACATGCTAGACAAGTATCACAGTTTGTACATTCTCTATTGTTATAAGTGGAACCTATAAGTCCTGGACCAATATGGACGACATTTACCCAATACGAGTATGGAAATTACTCTCTGGGGCGTCACAATAACATGTATAATTAATTTTTGAGAAATAAAAGTATTTATTATTATTGTTATTATTATTTTAACATGATATATATCTATAGAATATATAATTATTATCGTTTTTTCACAAACAGAATAGCCATCGGTTAATAACTAATGCAACTATGTCAAATACCCACTTTATGAGGCAACCTATATGTAAGACCTATGTTCAGCACCCGCTAAGTTACCACGGCTCTTATATACTGTTAGTACTAAGAAATAATGGAGAAGAAAGAAGTTGTCATTGAACGTGAAATTATTTTTATATTGCGCGTTGTATTATGGATAGCCAGTACAATGACAGGATGCTAGTCATTTCTTCTTAATTTTCAAAAGTGTTAACGCATCCGTAATCCCATTTAGATGTCAGTTGCAGGTGCAGGTCAAATTTTGATAGGCTATAATGAATGAATATTAAATAACAGAATAGCAATTCTATATACACTTCTGTGTACGTACGCAGTACATATCCTTCACTATTAGACTTATTTCACAATTTTAACTGCTTCGTTGATATAGTGGTCGTAAACGCAGTTGCTGATCATCAGGTCCTGATTTCGAATCCCAGGTCGGAACTTTAAACCGATAATTCAACTTTAAACAGGAATGATCACAAAGCATGTGTACGAACTACATTTGGTTTTTTTACTGTTAATCTATAATAAGTACTGACAATAAAATCAAAATATGTTTACAGGTTTATAAAGAAATAGGAACGCAAGTCTAAAGATTAAATTAAACGCAATACAATTGCCCCGCTTTTTAACTTAGGAACTGAGTAAAAGTTTTAAAATCAAATGTCTACTTTAGGTTAGTTTCGTTCTTATTCAAAGTTGCTTCCAAGAAAATTAATACTAACCTCTTTCCTTTACTCCCTTTTTACTTTAATTCCAGAGAACTTACTTTATAATTTTAAGTTTTCCTTGTTGAAAGTAGTAAGTATAGAATCATTTCAATATGAAGTATTGTATCGTAAAGGTTATTTCAAATTATTGTAAGACACCAATTTATCAAATTACATATAAAAGTAGCAGTATACGTTGCAATGCCTCTTTTTGTCAGAAACATCACATGCGCGTACACAACATCTCATCAACGTTTCATCGTAATCGGATAAAATTAAAAATCTACTGCTGAACATAGGCCTCCCTTTTAGATTGCCTCATAAATATTTGCTATAGTTGTAACGCATAGCAGGCGGCTTGGCAACCGAGGTTTTTTATTTTTGGTTGTTATTAGAAAGACACTGCTGCCCATCTCCTGATTGGTTTTCCTCTGTCACCTCTCACGCATATTACAGTTGTTGCACGAATAGATCGGCTCAACTGGGGAAGGACCACGCTCTCATGGAATACCAACGTAAAATAGCGAGTTAATTCTGCTGTATATACATATATCCAGGCTGCTACTAAGAATTCTTGACAGCAAATCAAACATTTGGTAGAGCCACGATGCAGCTATATTATGGTTGTATCACGAATGCGTCAGCTAAACTGGAGAAGGACCACACTCTCACAGAATACCAGCGTGAAATAGCAGCTTAATTTTAATATGTTTCGTATGGTGAGTGTAGAGAACTGGAGAAACTTTTTACTGGTTTCCTTCCATTCCATCTTAGTCCTCAAGAGGACAACGCATTCTGCATTTTGATTCTAAATCGAGGACAGATGTCTATGGGCCACAACATTCACTTACCATCAGTTGGGCTGTGTGCTCGTTTGTCACCCTTATTCTATAAAAATTACACCACCTTTGATAATACAAATGGCACTTTCAGGAGAAATCTCTGTAACAGCTAATCACGCTTTTTAATTATTTATAACATTACTCAATTAAAAGACAAAAATATAACGAATAACAACAATAGCGGTCATGGAAGAATTATTTGCCAAGCATGAGAAATTCTCACTGTATACCCAGTATGCACTGTACGTAAAAAGGGGTTTGTACGTATTTCTGGCCGCCTTTTGTGCACACTTTATACTTTATGAGTCATTTTACAAATGAAATAAAAGACAGCATTTTATTTAAATGTAAAATTATTAGGTTTGATAATACATTACTCCCTTGCGGCGAAACCTAAAGACGTCAGATTCAACCTAAACCTCTCTAACCTCCAGACGTACTTCTTAAGATATTACATTCATATTAGTTATACTTTGGTCTGCTATTCAAATCCCAAAGCTCTTTTTACATTATATAAGTATATAGTATTTATATTAGATAAGAACCAATTTCAAAGGCAGCTGGCATTAAAGCTTAGATTTACCTTTGTATTTGCATTCTTAAATTAAATTTTGTATCGAATTGAATATTGTTCTATTAAACTCATTTAAGAAAATCCTTTTTCTTACTATTAAAAGTCAGTGCCCGATTATTCTCTCAACTGATGGTAAGAGGTGATGAATCTAAAGATATTAATGCGAAACGACTTAGTTTAACAAAAGCCTATATTTTTTTGTTTTGCAGACACACACCTTCCTCATAGTAAATTATTATAATTTAATTTATTAACGGCCTTCATTTTTAATTTATTTTAAATAATAGAGTATCTTTAACATACCACAATTAATATGTTATAAAAAATAAACTACAGTAAGTTTTCTGTAAAATTGCAAAAAATTCGAAGTAGTCATCCTATACGTTTTAACTTGTTAAATTATATTAGCTATTTCATTGTCGGATACGGCTCATGGGGGCATTCTGCCATAGTTGCCATGCTTTACAAGCGGGATGGCAACCGGAGTTTTTTATTATTTTAAATTTTTATTAGGAAGTTGTTGCTGCCCATCTCCTATTTCATTTTTCCTCTGTCGCCTCCTAAGACACCCTCAGGACGATATGGGGTAGTGGATATTCTTACACCGCCACTCCACGGTTAGTTAATTTTGGTGTCTACTCGTTTATATTTGGATACCCAGTGACTGTATTGTACACTTACGATATGAGACGTAGGTGTCATTATTTTTACAAAAAATTACGAATCGCCACACCAATTTTTAATTTTTAATTAGCAGCCGTGGATATGGTTACGCATTCACAAACATCTTTTTAGTGCTCCTTTTTGAGCAATATTTTATAAAAAAAGTTTAATTACCGTTACAAAGCAACACACAGACATTAAAACTACTGGTAATTAATAAAAAAAACAATACTTTATTGGACATTAGCAACATGGCACACCGCTTGCAACTTTACAAGGCGTAGGTTCGGCCTTACATGGAATACTGTTCCCATCTCTGGGTCGAGGCTTCCCAGTGCCAGCTCCTTCCTTTTTATAGCATCCAGCGCAGAGCTGTTCGAATCTTCGGCGACCGAGCGCTATCTGATCGGCTTGACTCACTAGCACTGCGAAGAGATGTTGCATCTCTTTGCGTATATTATGGCAACTAGGAGTGCTCTGAGGAATTATTCAGACTAATTCCAGCCGCTCAATTTCACCATCGCACATCGCGACAAAACTCGCGATACCATCCATACCATCTGGATGATTGACAGTCAACCACTATACGATTTACAAGAAGTTTTCTTCCCCGCACAACTTCCTTGTGGAATCGACTACCACCAGCGATTTTTCCGGACCGATACGACTTAGGGACCTTTAAGAAAAGAGCCTACTCTTTTTTAAAAGGCCGGCAACAAACCTGCGATTCCCCTGGTGTTGCAGTTGTTCATGGGCGGTGGTTGACACTTACCATCAGGTGAGCCAAATGCTCGTTTGTCCCCTCTTCTACAAAAAAAAACTGTAGAAAGCCACGCTGTTAAAGGAGACCAATTAGTGGTGTTAACTGAGCGCTGTTATTCAATTGACGCCACTAGCAGGGCTACGAGCATCCATCAATTACAGCTGTACAATTAATAGCATAAAAAACGCAATTACTTACGTAAAATATATTTTGTATGAAGTGCGTATTCCTAGGAGATTGACAAGTGAAAATATTTGGAGTAAATAAATATCAGAACTTTAAACTTAAAATAAGCATATTAATTCGATCGCCATAAAATATGCACATTCTACTAAGCTGTTTGAAAGATCTCGCCCAATGGGAGCTAAAATAAAAGCAAGGTCGCTACTTTAAATCTGTACGCCTTTCCACATGGGAGTGATGTGTTTCGAGGAAGCAAATCAATATTGCGCCATTGGGCTTTTTAACCTTTAATTTGTTTCTACTATTTTTATAAAGTAAATATATTTTCGAAAGTGCCAATGTTGGTTTTTTATTTTTAAGGAATGAATTGGCTTGAAATTCTCAAACGCAAGTGTAGTACGTGCAGTACACAAGTGTAAGCGGTTAGTACCCTCGTGCGCATGCGGTATTGGTTTAGCACGAATGGCCAATTCATGGACAGATAAACAGTCGAGCTTTCGCAGACGATCAGTGTTAAATAGCAGCATAATTATGTGTGTTTCACATACTGCCTGACAAGAACCAACACACCAGGGATAATACAAACAAAGTAACTTACAACCTGATCCGATACTGATTTGAACTCAGTCCACCTGATGATAAGTGGATGTTGTAGCCCCTAGACATCTACATCTATCCTCCATAGACATCTACATATATCCATTGAGAATCAAAATGCAGATGCGTTTTACCAATTCTTACCACAAAGGAAAAGGCCCATGGGCTGATAGAAAAGAAGATCTTTAGTTACAAAGCACGTGGCGCAGTGGCTCAGCAATGAGTTGCGGTGCTGAGGGTCGCGGGTTCGAATAATCACACGGAACAAGTATTTGTATTTTGTTTTTGTGAAATTTATGTATGATTATATATATGTGAGGGAGTAACATTTTGAGCACCAAAAAAAAAGTAAGACAAAGAGGAATATACCTAAATGTGTAAGCAGCGAAACTAATAGACATTTCATGAGAAGGATAGATATTCTATAATAGTCACGAATATATATTACAATCTATAAAAGCTTAATTATTAAACTTAATTACACTATAATGGAAATTTTATTGCACAGTGCTCCTATGTAACCGGCATCTTCGTTAGACAGTTCTCAGAGAGGTAGTCCCAATTTGCAGGCGCTTTGTATCGCTTGTAACACTCAAATTATTGCTGTTAAAATGTTAATTTTATAAGAATCCTATTTTGTAACGCGTGAATGACTCCTTTTCTGCCTGGGAGTTCATCTATGTAGGTCACACCACAACCCTCTGCCCCCAACTCTACTGTGTTCCAGTGTGAAGGTATAGACAGCCAGTATAATTACAGGCTGTGAAACATTCTATCTTAGAACCACAGAGGTGACCACGCATCTGCAGTTTTCCGTGAACTGCAGAAGCCACATACTGTACGTTCGTTCACACTGTAAGTTCGTTTGTCACCTCTGTTTTATAGAAAAAAAAAGGTATAAAGTTTTGTTAAGTATAACACGCTCGAAATCTTTAAGATAAAAAAGAACTACGTTTGTTACAAATACTTCAGTACATAAAAACAAAGAAAAACATACTTTCAAAAACATGTTTTATAATATAAAAATTACATAATGGAGATAACAAAGTAGTTATTAACGTAGAGATAAGACATAAATATTCGGAGGATATATTTCTATCTATTCCTTCGAATAATACATATTTATATACTTTAATATTTAGATACAACCACATCTACTTAATTTGTCCAGAGCAATGATTTTAGCTAGCTAAAAGTAATACCCTAAAATAGCACTATATCGGTATTACAATCTTGCTCTTACGACTAATAAGTAATCTTATTTTAACTGCCTTAACCTTCCAGCGGTCGCGCCCTTGAGCCAAACACGGGCAGTCGCGCGCGGTCTGTGATCCCGCAACTTTATGTGACTCGTTTCAATAAATGAATTAATATTTCAAGTCATTGAGTAGCACATCATTAAAATGAAGTCTTAGTAGTGTAAATGATAATAAAAACAACTTATTTACTCATTATTTCTTTAATTTGTACGTAATAAAACAAAAGTCTATATAAACTGAAAGATTTTCTTTTTTGTCAAAAATCAACGTTGCAAATCCATATAAACAAAACAAAATGAAATTTTATTTATTCCTAATAACTAATAGACATACTATAATAATAGTAGAGATCAATCAACATTCATTGATCTCGTCCCTCGACCTCCGCACAGAGTGGACGTATCGAAACTTGCAGAATATTATTTTATTTTAAAATTAAAATCCACTTCGAAAATAGTCAGTGATAATATTATATACCAGGAGTCCATGAGCAGAGCGAAACCAACACAAAGTAGCGCGTGAGTAAGACAGATAATTTAAAAAACGAGATAATTACAATCTTATTGCATCTTCTAAAATCGGACCCAACCCATTAACTAATCAGAACGCGGGACAGCTAAGGCCTTTCACTTTAAGTGATTAACACGCTCACTTTGTTCCCTTGCTCACTCGCACCTGCACTCGCTTTTTTCCTACGATTGCACTGCCCGAATCAATTACCGACGGCAAATTTAGGCCTAAACAGAATATTGCGCTTCGAAAAAATGCCGCTTCTTAAATCTCCGAACGCGGGAACTTCCATTAATACACAATATAACTCGGACCCTTCGCTTAATAAATCCTTTGATGATGATGAGGAACTGGTTGCAAATACAAAGGTAACCAGGAGACAAAAAAGGAAGTGTATGAAATCTCCCATACACGGGGATATTGTAAACAAGGTTTGTTGTTTGAAATGTTTAAAATGCTCCAATCTCAACAAACTGCAAAATTCTTTGCCCTAGATTCGGCCATCCAAACTGTTGTTCAACAAAATCAAGACATTAAACAATCGGTTGATTTCATGTCAAAACAGTACGATGAATTGATACAACGTATGACTGAGCTCGAACAAGAGAATCTCCACTATAAAAAATATGTTCAAGAATTGGAAAACAAACTTGATTATTTTGAAAAGTTTTCTCGTTCAACAACCTTAGAAATGCGTAATATCCCTAAACAAGACAATGAGAACCGACAAACTTTATTAGATATCTCAAAAAAAATTGGTTCCATTATTCAGTTAGAACCTAATCTACAAGACACAGAAATAAGAGATATATATCGTACTAAAACGCAAACTATCGTCATCGATTACATATCTACAAGTCGGAAAGAAGATTTTCTTAAAAAATTTAAGGAATATAATAAAACTAAGAAAGAAAAAAAGGAACGGCAATTAAATATGTTGAATATATTTATAAACGGAATGCAAAAAAATATTTATGTTACGGAATTTTTAACATCCAAAGCAAAAGAGAGTTACATAGGTCGAAAAAAATTGTTGGTTGTTGGACGGCATTTGGAAAGGTGTACGCACGTAAAGGAGAAGGAAAACCTGCTATAAGAATCGAAAAAGAAGAAAACTTACATAAATTAATTAAATGACTAACATTAAATTTTCAACTAAATTTTTATCTATATATTTAAATATTATAGTAAGCGCTTACACTATTTAATACAAACTCATAATATCCTCATAACATGTTACAATCATACTATATCACATAAAAACCTCCTTTGTTTGTTAAGCCGAAAGCACACTAATAAAAAATACATTCGTATGCTATTTTTATGTATTTATCAACCAACAACAATACAAGACATGAATAATTACAATCAAAAACATATAGAGATTATCCTCTATAGTATACATAAAATCATACATGAACTTAAATTGCAAATCACATACATTACTTTTACTACATTATTTTTAATTTTATTACATTTTTTGATTACTTTTGAATTGAAACTTACTTTTATTCGCTCATTCCTAAATAATAAGCGTAAAATTTTCAGAATTAAACAAAATAGTAATAATATAAATGCTGCTCTTCTATATCCCATATCTTTAAATAATATTATCATACTACCTACATCTTTAAAAATAAGTATTTTTCGTTACCTTAAAAGATATACATTTTTGTGGTTACTATGTTCCGTAATATATATAGTTTTCATCAATAACATTCAATAATCTTAAAAAAATAAATAATGACTTAGATAATTTGGCTGTAGCTAGTTCCTTTACACTCGATAATATAGAAGACTGTTGGTGTCCAATCCCCAACTCAAATTTTCCATTAGGCATATTACATCAAAATATAAGAAGTATTCAACGGAATATGTCAAACTTTCTCACTCTACTTGCCAGAAGCAACGTAACTTACGATATTATTGTTTTGACGGAATGTTGGCTTTCTCATTCGCCCTATATACCCACCATAAACGGTTATTTTTCCTGTAACTCTTTAAATAACAATTCACAAAATGAAGGTGTAGTCATATACTATAAACAAAATTTTAATATAACAGTGGAAGAGCCTGAACTACTTGATGCAAACTGTCTGAAAATAACGTTAAATTCAAAAATCGTCATTTTGGCCATTTATAGGCCACCGTCAAACTATAATATAGACAGGTTTATAACAACTTTAAATAATTGTTTAGAGCAATGTGCATCGTATTACGGATAATATATTAATTGTTATTACGGGAGATACAAACATTGATATTGCAGAATTTAATAATGACAATCGATGTGAATCCTATCTTAATCTTTTGGCGTCTCATGGCCTTCTTCCAGCTCATAATCTACCCACACACTCCCACACCTGTCTTGATCACTTCTTAATAAAAACTAAAGGGAAGGCATATTGTTATGTTATAAAAACATCAATTACATATCACTTTACTGCTACCCTTTACTTAGATACTAATTTAATAACTAGCTCAAGGCCCAAAACAATTAACAAAATAGTTTACACTTCTTTAGCAAAAAATGATTAAATATATTGATTTAAGTCCTATTTATAATACAACACATGTAAATTTTGCAGCGAATCACTTAATCGATACCTGAAGTAACGTCATAAAAATCAACACCAAAACTATTAAAATTTCTAATCGTAAACGAATCATAAAACCATGGATAACACAAGGACTTTTGAAATGTATGAGGAACAGGGAGAAACTACATAAAAAAATTAAAAACAATATAGAAAATGAAGTCTTAAAAGTAACATATAAGAGATATAGGAATTACTGCAATAAGATACTGAGGAGACTTAAAACGGAATACGAGAAATCTGAATTACAAAAGGCCAAACTGAATAGTAAAAAATTATGGGAAACGATCAAAATTATAACAAACACCAAAAAAAATAGTGCCCCCTTCTGAGTTAATAAATAGTGAAACCCAATAGACGCTGTTAACACTGCAAACCAGTTCTTTGTTAATATCGGTAAGACATTAGCTGAAAAAATATTGAATAATGATCCTAACTTAGCCTCTACCAGCAATTATAACTCTACTCCTTCTTCGTTTATACTCCTACCAACCACAGAATCCGAAGTACTAGATATCATTTCGAACTTAAAATCCGATTGCGCAGTAGGCTTTGATAATATTTCAACAAGTTTTATAAAGACCTTTAAGAATATACTAGTCCCACTCATTACTTACATCTGTAATCTTTCCTTTACAACAGCTGTCTTTCCCACGGCGTTTAAAAAATCACTAATCCATCCCATCTTCAAAGCAGGCGACAGAAACTGTGTATGTAATTACAGGCCAATATCCATTCTTCCAACTTTGTCCAAATCCTTGAGCGCCTTATAAACACCAGATTGATGAAATACCTAGAAACAAACGGACTAATCTCTTGTAACCAATTTGGGTTTACGACGGGCAAATCCGCTGAAGCTGCTATTCATAACTTAACCAATTTTGTTGTCACCAAATTGGATGCAAGGAAAAAAGTACTGGTCGTCTTTCTTGATCTAGCCAAAGCGTTCGACACAGTCTCATTGCCCATAATTATAAAAAAGCTAGAAAGCCTTGGCATCCGTGATCTCCAGCTAAAACTTTTCTGGGATTATTTGCAAAATAGAACTCAGTGTGTCAAGGTGCAAGACTACATGAGTAAAGAGTTGCCTAATAGTTTGGGTGTACCAAAAGGCAGTATACTAGGCCCTAAACTCTTTTTAACCTACATAAATGACTTATGTAATCTCAATCTTCCAAATGGACACATAATAACTTTTTCTGATGACACGGCACTTCTCTTTGGTGGTGATTCCTGGCCCCAGACATTTAGTAATGCTCAAAAAGGATTAAATATTGTTGTGAATTGGCTAAACAAAAACGTACTTACCTTAAATATTGAAAAAACTAAACATTTAACCTTTTCCATCAGAGCGCAAGATCAGCCTTCACTGGATAACCTCCATCTAAAGGTGCACTCCTGTTTTGCCCATAACTCTCTCTCTTATCTTACCAACTATCAGACTGTCTCAGACTCGATTATGCATTGTACCTACCCAACTATCGAGAAATCTGAGTACGTTAAATATCTTCGTGTTATAATTGATAACAACTTAACGTTTGAAAAACATATAGCTACACTGGCATCTATATTGAGAAAGTTGATTTATGTTTTTAAAAACCTTAGAAATGCTTCGGATACAAAAGTGATCAAAACTGTTTATTTTGCCTTTGTGCAATCTCTTTTGGTGTACGGTATAACATCATGGGGTGGTGCAGCAAAAACCCGTTTTATAGGGTTGGAACGCACACAAAGATCCATTCTAAAAGTTGGGTTTTCATTTCCATTTTTATTTCCAACTGCTGAACTATACAAACGTTGCAGGGTACTTACTGTTAGGCAAATGTTTATTTTGCAAACTGTTCTAAAAACATTCTTCGCTACCATACAATAGCATTTTCCAATCTCGGAAGGGTAGGATAGTTTGTAAAAATCAAAATGTAATTCAATTTTCTCACAGATTCTTCTGCTATCTTGGTAGTCTTCTTTACAATAAGATAAATAAGGCTATACCAATATATTCTATGAATAAATAATCCTTAAAAACAAGAGTAACGGAATGGCTTTTGGGCTTAAACTACACTGAAACAGAACCCTGATAACTCCCATTATTTAAATATTATCCAAACATACACACACACACAACTCACTCACACAAACACACACCTCACCCCTCTCACACACACAGACACACACACACTCATACACACACACCCACACACACACAGCGCTCACATTACAGCGTAAATTAGTTTTTAGTTTTTAAAATTGTTTTTTTTTTCTTTTTTTTTTCTATATTTATTGTAACTTTAATTATAATAACAACAATTATAAATCATATTGTCGCACAAAGTGTACTAAAGTTAAAGGTATGTTGATAAATGTTAAATTTAGGGACGAGAGTCTGGTGATTAGTCATACAGTTCTTTCCTAGTACTAACACCAGGCTCTCACAAATTAAAATGGTTATACCTCCAACATTATTACAAGACAATGTAAATTTGTGAGAGGAAATAAATAAATAAATTATTATTATTATTATTATTCATCTTCAATGGCATCATGTTATAGGAACTCTAAAATCACATGTGAATATCAGTGTTAAATATGCTGTGTAAAATGTGATAACAAGGCATTTTATCTTAATCCTCAGGCGTGACAATGCATTTACATTTTAATTTTAAATGGAGAGCAGATGTAGGTCTATGGGCAACAGTATTTTCTTACCATCGGGTGAACTGCATGCTTGTTTGATACTTTTATTCTATATAAAAAGATACACTATCTATGATTTGTTCTAGGTCATGTAATTGTGAAGAATTTAGGAATCGTAAAGGTTACTTTTCCTTAAATGTCCAAGCAATCTGTGATGCTGATTTGAGATTCAAGAATGTGATTGCCCGTTGGCCAGGCTCGACACATGATGCCACAATATTTCTGACTGGTTTAATAGATTTATTTGCTTTTGTTACATTTCAATGTTATCATAATGTACTTAATTAAATATGTCTTTATTTACAGCCCAATGTGATGCAGGTCTGTTTGGTAACCGCTGTATGCTTGGTGACAGTGCTTACCCAAACAGGCCATATTTATTAACACCTCTTATAAATCCTGTTACTGAAGCTGGACAGCGCTATAATGAAGCACACATAAAAACTAGGAATAATATTGAAAGGTAGCTACTTTGTTTAGATATTAGTGTATAAGTATTAGGTATTTTATTTTTAGCAGAAAACAGGAGGTTCTCAATTCTACTATATTTTTTCATATATATATCTTTATCAATTGAGAAATTACTTTAATGATGCTTTTTTATTCAATAGTTTATATTATGGACTTTAGAGGTGGTCCCATATGAAGTGGAGATAAAACGAGGATAGGAAAATGGGAAATGAAGTTTGCATTGTAATTATTTAGATGACAGTCTACTCGTAGTCATTGAGCTTTGAACCTTGAGCTTTTGATATTCCATAATCCATTTAAAAAGGTCAATTCTAATATTATGCTTTTATCTTTTTCTCAGAACACTTGGTGTCTGAAAGCGTCGCTTCGCTGTTGTGGCATTAACACTGCATTTATCATTGCCTAAGGTTCAGGCAATAATAATTGCCACCGCAGTGTTGCACAATATTTGTAGGAACTACAACTTAGAGGAAGTTCCTTCAGAAGTGGAGCTGCCAACAGTGGATATAAATGAAGATGTGTACTTTTCAGAAGTTCAAGATGTCAGTGAAAGAGCAGCTCTTATAAATAATTTTTTTAGATAAATAAATACTTTTCTAATCAATGTTTGCTTTATTACATACAAATTTTAAACCTAAGTTAAATGTTATTTCCAAAGGAGTCAGTCGTTTTTGGGCCCACTAGAAATTTTAACGACCCTTAATGGTATTACATACAAAAAAAAGTTACCAATTTATTATAATAAATGGCCTATACATTTTATGAATATCTAAACGGAATCAAGAAATCTAAAAAAAATTAGTGGTTTTGATATTCCGTGTTCTGGTTAATGTAACATGGGGAAAAATGCGTGTAATGAATCATTTTTGCAGTTTCTATTAAAAGAAAAATGTATTTTTTTACCAAGATAACTTATTATATACATATTATATTTGTACTTATTTGTATATTATATATTTATTACTAAAAAGGGATACCACTGAGATTTTTATCCTATTTCTAAAAGTGTTAGCTTATATCATATATCATGGTTCAAAGACACACAACCGTGGAACGAAACGCTATTTTGTCATTGACTTCCGTGCTGGGTAAAAACCGACGGCCATATTATCATAATATAAGCATCATATCTATGTCCGGCGGCTGGGTATTACTTTACGGCATAGACATTCGTCAGGCTGCTGTTTTTTGTACTTACTTACTTATCTGGAAGATCAGCATACACTGAAAACAATTAAATAATATTTGTGGATTTCAACGCACTGTGCGAAGACAATAACTAGCCGAGACAGGAGCAGATGTGCGCCAACTTTTATATTTGTGGATTTCTCAAGAGGTGAGTATCTTATCTTATGGAATGCGAAGAATTCAACTGTACAAAACCTACAATTGATTTAAAGTTTCAAACTTTTATGTGAAATATATCTTATTTTTGTCACTCGAAGTTCTAGTCCAAAAATAATATACTACGGAAACGAAAACTACTAAGTTTCGTTTATAATGTATTACATTTTATTTTATTTTTACTGAATATTGAGATATGGTACGATTTTTTAGAAATAAAAATAAACGACCCACACCCACATACACTTAACGATCTATACATGTTTTAGTACTTAATTATTTTAAGTTTGTAAAAATACTAATAAATATCCCTTCATATTACTAACAAATTAATATGTCAATATCTAATCAATGCAACAAGTGTTGGATTATAATATTATACAGGTTAGCCAAATATTCCACATTATGTATTTAATTCGCCAATGACATTCGAAAATGAAAACTGACGAGTTTAATTAAAAGTATATGTGAGTGTATAATACAAGTTTACTTATGCTCCTAGAATTTTGGAAAATCTATAATTTATGTTGAATTACCTAAAACATATGACAAACACAATTCTTATTAGTATGTTAAAAGTGTCAAAGTATTTAAGTGTTATGTTATTGGTAAAATCTAATTTAAATAATAGAGAAAATAAAATCACACAAAATATACACAAATCTATGTTAAAAGTGTCTGTCAGAGTAACTATATCCACAACCATTACATCCTATCAAAAGCCCATTGCTGAACATAGACCTTCCCTCAGATTTCCTCAAAGGAGGATACTTGCTATAGTTGCCATGCTTAGTAGACGAGTCGGCAACCACAGTTTTTTTATTGGTAGTTGTTAATAGGAAGACGCTGCTTAAATTCAGAAGGAATGTACACACATTCCTTCTGAATTTAATATTTATAGATATAGATAACATAAAAATAAATGGATGTTATTAGGGAATACATACATACATATAATCACGCCTCTTTCCCGTAGGGGTAGGCAGAGACCATTTCTTTCCACTTGCTACGATCCTTACATACTTGTTTCGCTTCGTCCACTTTCATTATTACCTTCATACATGCTCTTCGGTTTAGGGTACTCTTGACCTGGCCTTTTTTCAAGACGTCCCTGATTTGGTCGAGAAACGTCCTCCTAGGTCTACCCCTTCCAACACTTTCATTCACACTCGCCTTATACACTTTTTTCGTCAATATTAGTGTTAATATTTAATTAAATACATCTACTATTTATGTTTATTATATTTAAACTCCATCAGGGAAGCAAGAATTTTGTTTACATTATTTTTATGTTATTTTGTTGATTGTAGGTAATGTACACTCTTTCTGAATTTAATATTTTTACTTCTTTATTTTTATTTGCATTCCCAATTTTTCAGTTACATCTACTTGATGCAGTTTGTTGTAACTGCCTAAGAAGAAAGTATTGAAACTGCTCATTCCATTAGAAGATTTGTATTCCATGTGGATCTTCAATTTTAAGAGCTCATTTTAAGAACCCAGCAGAAAGAGATATTATTTTGCAGTGGATACCATCACACCAGGTACTTACTTTACTTTAACAGCCTGTAAGTGATCCCCTGCCTGAAATAGGCTTGCCGGAGGAGTTGGCATAATCGCTTTGGCACACAGATTGATGTTTGTAGTATCATACACCTCGCACTACAAACAATTTGGCTATTCACCACCAGGTTATCTTTAACTTTACAGCCTATCAAAAGTCTACTGCTGAACATAGACCTCCCCCACAGATTGCCTTATAGGGGAGATATTCGATAACCACAGTTTTTTTTCTTTAGTTGCTACTTCTTCCTTACCTTACCCCATATTTGTCTGCCTTTGTACTTAATACACAAGTAATATTTTTTACCTTAAATGAAATTAGTTTAAATGTAAAACGTCTAGGAACTTGTACTTAGTTAAATAATGTTATAATTCTAAAATAACTACTTCACTTGTTTACCTTTCTGATTTGATGTATTTTTATTTTTACCTTAGTGGAATCTGGTTTACTACAAAAGTATTATGAAGGAAACGAGTACATGCTATTTATATATAATTTAAGAGACATTAAGACTGTTTATTAGTAATAAAGATTGAAATAAATAAAATATTAATAAATATCATTATTTAGGTGGAAGACACTGTAAAACTATAGTCTGTTCGGTTAGTTGATGAAAAAAAAACACTTCAGGTGGATCATTTAGAATGAGTCTGCAATCTTGTCGGCCGAGAGCTTCTACAACTGTATGGAGACACAAATGATAACAGGGATATGGAATTACAATTCATGAATATTGAAGACATCGGTAACATCCAACAAACACCCCTTATGCCTGTAACTGTAACTCCTGCCATTTCCAGAGCGGCATCAACAATTACTATAATATGCAGACCTTTTCTATCAAAAGGTTTAAATTATTTCTTAAGCAAAAATTGTCTAGTAAGGATTACTAGAGAGTAAATGACTGATAATAACCCCTGGGAATGAGGTGATCGCTACCATGCTGTTTCTAAATGTTTTCAAAACAATTGTATAAAAAATTATATTGTAAAATGTGCTTTTTTAAAAAAGTCTCGCTGGGTTTCTTGCTGATTCTTCCCAGGACAGAGGTTTTTTTGCGAACCAGTGGTAAAAGTAAAAAATGACTTTTAATAAGTATTATGTATTGTAATCTATATTGAATAAAAATGATTCTATTCTATTCTGTGGCTAGTTATAAGCGTGCTGCTTCTACTTCCCGACACTGTATTTTTAAGTTATGTAATCATTTATCTAGATTCTTAATACCTAAACTAAAAGGAACTACTAACCTAAAAGAGAGATTGCTGATTGATAACTCATTTTATGTGCCACTGTGCGCTGTATTTGTGAATACCACTTAAATGAACCTCACAATGATTGGAATAATTTATATTAAGTAGTAATGATGCATATTTATATAGTAATATAAATATGCATCATTACTATATGGTAGTTTTTGCCACAGTTGCTACGCTTGTGGCAACCAAAGCTTTTTGTGGTATTCTATAGGGAGATGTTGCTGCTCATCTCCTGATATCTTTATTTTACTCTGTTACGACTTTTAGGACACCATACGGGACGAAACGCGATGGCAGTTGACGGAAGGGCTATACAATATTTTACATTATATATTTAATTTAGGGAAGACCTATGTTCAGCAGCGAATTGTCGTAATGATGACGAATAATAATCAATAAAACTTGTAATTATTGTTGCTTACTTGACCTGTTTCTACTATGTGCCTTATTATAAATAAAGCGCCTAATTTATAAATAAACGCCGAGCAAGTTGAATAGATGCTCTGGTACCTTTTCTTATCTCTTTCAATTGACAATTTCTTTTGTTTTTTTATAGAATAAGTGTGACAAACGAGCGCACGGTCCACCTGATGGTAAGTAGATGCTGTGGCTCATAGACATCTACATTTATCCTCGTTTAAGAATCAAAATGCAGATGCATTGTCACCCCTGAGGACTAAGATGGAGTGCTTCGTTTCCAGTAAAAAGGACTCGGTTCTCTACACTCACCATACGAAACACAGGAGCATTGTTACTATTTTACGCTGGTAGCGTTTTCAGAGAGCGTGTCCTACCCGGTCGAGCCGTATCCGTACACAACTAGTTTAAAACTTCTTCATCATTACAGCCTATAGCCCTAGGCCTATGTTCAGCAGTGGACAAGTCCACTGCTGAACATAGGCCTTCCTAAGGAATTATACAAAGCACGGTCCTGAGCCACCTGCATCTCCATAGACTTTTGAATATCTTACCAGGTCGTCACCCAACTAGAGGGTAGCCATCCCACACTGAGCTTACCGGTACGAGACTGCTACTGAGAATTTTACATTTTAGCTTTAATTGCAGTTGGATGTAAACATGCTAATCAATGAACACATATTAAAGAATGTCCTGGCACTGCACCTCGCGGCCTGTGATACTTATAATAGACTGCTTTAAGAATATGATGATTTTATAATAATAAACAATAAAATGCAGTGACAATACAGTGTTTCTTTTATCCTAACACAAATAGCTCAAAACACCTTACATGCTATTTATTTTTCGTGGTTAATATCGTAAAAATCGGATATGTTACTATCCAGTCATTTTGGTTTTAATGGTGCTTGGAATGTAAACATGTTATTCAATCAATACAAATTAATAACAATGTCCTGACACTGCACCTAGTGGCATGTGTCACTTTTAATACTGCTTTAAGAATGTGATGATTTTACAATAACAAATACAGTGACAATATAGAGTTTTTTTTATCCTTACACGATCAGTTCAAAACATCTTACGTGCTATTTATTTTCTCAATCGCTGTAGAGGTAAAACTCGCTAAACACCCCTTAATAGTTCACTGTTGGATGCACACATGCACCTAAAACCGTGTTACTGGTTGCAAATGATATTAGATAAATAAGTACATGTGTGCTTGTTTCAATATTCATTAACTTTTTCAGGTGGGTTGCTTAGAATAAATGTGTATGTCTTGTAGGCTGAAATCTTGCAGAGCTGCTCGTAAGCAGAGACAAAAAAGTATATGGATATTGAAGACAACAGTCTTATATCACATAAAATATCCTTATGATTCCTAACAATTTCATAAATGGACATGTTATTATCATGTTATTTTGAAAAAATATTTTGGAATGATAATGACTGACAATAATAAATACAATTAAATTATACATGTGTTTTGTAATCCTTACACAACTAGTTTAAAACATTTTGGCTTTAATGGTGTTTGGGGTATAATAACTAATCAGTTAATATATTTTAAAGCAAAGTTTACACACTGCACCTTTACTAACCAACAAAGATATATCAAAATAAAGTCTTAACACCGCGCCTGTCCGTCTGTTCCACTATTAATAGACTACTTTTGAAATGATTACAGTAATAAATACAGTGGCATTTTACTTTGTGTTTTTATCCTTTTACAACCAGATTAAAACATCTTTCTTACTATATAGCATGTAAAGGTAATATTATAAGTGAACATATTATCTTTTATTCATTTTGGCTTTAATCATATTTATTTAATTACTGTAATGGTGTTTGTGATGTATATTCACTAATCAATCAATACATGTAAAAATAGCCTCCACACCATGTTTATTGGTCAGTGTACTATTTTGCCGGAACTACTAAAAGTTTTCCATCAGTCTAAAAGTACCTACCTCTAAATGTTAAATGTACCTGCAACTTTGTTTTATGCTATTAATTATTTAGCTGTCTATTCTATTCTATATACACTATTCTAACTCACAATACTAATAGAAAACAACTTTTAGTTTAGGCTCAGAAGGGCTAGAACCCAGAGCCGTAAAGCCAGATTAAAAAAATAGCGTTTAGTTTCTTTTAGGTTATTGTGATATTCATATTTTAATTTCTCTGAATTCCCTTTAGATGCGATAAAACTAATATTAATTTTGCAATCTATAGATTATAAGGAATAAATCGACATACATTTCATTAAGTATCCCTAAAATTTGTAGTGGGCCCATTCTCCATACAAAAAGAAATTGTCTCCTTTGAGGTAAGGCCCTCAACAGTGAATCAATAATTTCAAATAAGTTCATAGGTCTCAGTTTTAATCTTAAGGAAACCCCATGCTACAAAAAGAACAAGTCAACCTAAATCCAATTCCTGTCTTGTTTCATAATTATTTTTATCATAACATAATTATAATAATAATAATAATTAAATAAAAGGCGTAGGGAAGTGACGACCCCATCGCCCGCTGACGTAACAGTTAAGTGACAAAACTGCTACGTCGGTGCAGTCAGTCAGCGCCCTGCCAAAAGGTGTGAGCGCCGTGCCTAGGCAAAACTGAGGGTGCAAAGGTCCGTTTGTGCATATGGCCGAACCATGAAACGGTGCCGGGCCTGGGCGTCTCCCGTTAATTGACGCCCAAAAATGGATGATGGAAAAAAAAAGAGTGCGCAAAGGGCCGCTGCCTGGAGGTCGCCAGGGCGCGTCTGGAGCTGGCGCTGGACGCGACAGCATGCGGGGGGCTGCAAGACCACCTAGTAGCCGCCCGCATCCATCATCCCCACCAGAGGGCTTGGTGTCGGCTGGGTCTTCTCGGACTCGGCAAGCAGCATCCGCCGCTGGTGGAACACGTCGCATGCGTTGGATGCAAATTATGAACGCAATCGCATTGCGAGCGTATTTTAGGGCAAAAGGGGAAGAAACTGGAATGTTAGCATATCGGGCTCGGATGCATCGCTTTTTCGCAGAGCTGGAGCCATCTGTTCCTGTAACGGAGCAAAACCTGGCAGACCGAGTTCGGTACATCCTGCGCTCCAACATATTTGGTGACGCCGAACTCGAACGACTACGACGTGAGGCTGTTCCCTCGTTGGATGAAAATGCTACAGCTGGTAATGCGGTGCCACTAATTGCAGAGCAACCTGCGCACGTGGATACCGCCGTGGATATTCCAGTTGTGGTTAATTCAGACGATGATGAAATAGTCTCCCACAAGCTAGAGCAAATGAGGAGCATATTGGAAGAGGCTATTTTGGAAACGCGCAGTACGCCTCTCGAAAATCGACCGCGACTTCCCCGCATACTGTTAAGCAAGCGGAATCGGGCTGTCGTGAGGGCTCTCAACCCAATTCTGGTAACCTATTTGGAAGCCAGCCGGGACCTTTGCGAGACGGACTCAATTCTCTTTGGCGCCGCACTGGCAGTTTGCCGTACTATTGGCGCCAAATTTCCCACGGCTGGACGCGCTACTAGACAAAGTAGCACCATCCCAGCCTGGAGAAAAAGAATTGAGGACCGTATCGCAAAGGCAAGAGCCCTCATCGGCAGACTGACAAGCTTCAGGTCGGGTAATAATAGACTGAGAATTGTGCGCACCATCAGGATGGCGTTTGCTGGGACAAATATCAGTTTGTCCCAGCCGGATATAACGCAAAAAGTGACGGAGCGCATAGACGACCTGAAGCAGAGAATCGCTGCTTGGGGGAAGCGGATTCGGCGATATACCGAGAGGTCGACACGGTTCAACCAGAATCATCTCTTCCAGAGTGATCAGAAGAGGCTCTATGAATCATTGGAGCGGCCGATGGTACGTGGAACGGGCTCAGCACCGAATCAGGCCGACACTATCGCATTCTGGCGCGGCCTGTGGTCAGAGCCCGTAAACCACAGCGAGGGCCCTTGGACGGAAGTTGTGGCGAGTCAGTGTGCGAGTGTTACGCCCATGGACCCGGATGACGTAGCTGAGGCGGTCCGTAGGACCCCGAACTGGAAAAGTCCGGGCTACGACGGACTGCATCACTACTGGCTGAAGGGGTTCGTGGTGTGTCACGCTGTGCTCGCTCGACAGTTTCAAGAGGCTCTCGCGACCAAAAGTCACTCCCGAGCCTCTTCACTACTGGCCTCACTCATTTGGTTCCTAAAGACCAGAATTCCACAGACCCGAGCAAATACCGCCCCATAACGTGTCTACCTACCATATACAAGACACTAACACATCCATTTTGAGCGCGAGAATCACTCGTCACCTGAACGCAAATCAGGTGATGTCGCGCGCTCAAAATGGATGTCGGGGCGGTGGTCGTGGAACCAAGGAACCACTCCTCATTGAGGCGGTCATTGGCAAGGTGGTTAAACGCAACCGTCGGAACCTCTCCGCCGCCTGGATAGACTACAAAAAGGCATTCGACTCGGTGCCTCATACATGGCTTAAGAGGGTCCTCGAGCTGTACAAGGTTGACTGTACAGTTCGAGACTTCCTCGGGCAGTGTATGGGGCAGTGGAGTACGATCCTTTGTCACCTAGGCGAGCGGATGACGGCTGCGGAGAACCACATAAGGATAAGAAGGTATTTTCCAGGGCGATTGTCTGAGTCCAATCTGGTTCTGTTCTCTGAACCTCTCAGTACGTTACTGGAGGGTTCTGGGAGAGGATTTCAGCTTGAAAGGAGGTACAAAGTGACCCCTTTTGTATATGGATGATCTCAAGTTATTCGCCTCCAGTCGCTCACATCTTGTGGAATTGCTAAACATCACTTGTGATTTTAGCAATTCTATTGGAATGGAGCTGGGGACGGATAAGTGTGCGGTCCTCTATGTCGAAAGGGGTAGGGTTGCTAACTCTGAGGGCATAGACTTATCTATGCCCATCAACATAAGGACCCTTTCCGAGGCTGAAACATACGGATACCTGGGTATGTCACAGAACATAGGTATCGATGAGGCGGATATGAAACAGTCAGTTTGCGATGTGTTTTATGCACGCTTGACCAAAGTGCTCAACAGTCTTTTGTCGGGTGTGAATAAGACACACGCATATAACGGTTGGGTCATGGCTGTCCTCATATATACCTTCGGCATGCTCAGGTGGACTCAGACCGAACTGAACGCTCTGGATAGAAAAGTCCGCACTGTTATGACGTCACACAGAATGCATCACCCGAGATCGTCAGTAATGAGGCTGTACTTGCCGCGGAAACATGGTGGGCGCGGCTTTTTGAGCGCTCTCACCATGCATTACCGCGAAGTGTGCAGCCTCCGTAATTACTTTCAGGCGAGATCGGATGATCCATTCTACAGGGACGTCATTTCGTGTGATAAAGGGCTTACTCCTCTATCCTTAGCCAATGAGCAATGGCAAGACCAGCAGTACAGTGCATTTCCGACCGGAGACCGTATGGAAGGAGAAGGAGCCCACGGGAGGTTCTACAAGGCTCTACATGAGCCTTTCAAACACAGGCGCCTCTCTCCACTGGCTACGTTTCGGTGACCTCTTTGGGGAAACCGAGGGTTTTGTCTGTGCGATACAGGATCAGGTTATTAAGACCAACAATTATCGGAGATACATCCTAAAGGATGGCGCCGTCGACATCTGTCGAGCTTGTCGCCATCCCGGCGAGTCACTTAGGCATGTCATCTCCGGTTGTTTGGCGCTTTCTAACACTGAGTATTTGCACAGACACAACCTAGTAGCCAGGATTCTACACCAGGAGCTCGCTCTGAAATACGGTCTCGTGGATAGGAAAATGCCATATTATAAGTACTTGCCGGAAGCCGGGTTCGAAAATGACCGCGCCAGGCTCTACTGGGACCGGGCCATCATCACAGACAGGACTATTCTTGCGAATAACCCTGATATTGTATTGATGGACCGGGCACAGTCAAGGATATTTTTGGTCGATATTACCATTCCTTATGACGAGAACCTCGTGAAAGCCGAAACAGATAAGCTGACAAAATATCTAGACCTGGCTCACGAGGTGACCGATATGTGGGGTGGTCTGCCGACCGAAATTATTCCTGTGGTCGTTTCTGCGAACGGGCTAATCTCGGTCAGCCTCTCGGGTCATCTGAGGCGACTGGGACTCCGTGACGGACCGCTCCGTGCTCAAATGCAGAAGGCGGTGCTCCTCGACACCGCCCGCATCGTCCGCCGGTTTCTTTCCCTTTCCCCTAACAGTGAGGTCAAATCACACGATTTTGGTGGCCGATTCACGTCACTTCTGCGAAAGATAACCCTACTCTCATATCGTTCATGCAGAATTTCCATTGTGGCGTTCGCTGTATGGCACGTGGCGCCACCCTGCTGGAACCACAGATCGTCCACGTCCCTATTGTTTAATGTGGGCCAAAAGAAATAGGTTATCATCGATCTGTACCGCTCGCTGTTGACATTGATGGCCTCACAAACGTCGTTTTCGAAAAAGTACGGACCAATGACGCCGCCGGCCCAAAATTCGCACCAAACAGTGACTTTTTGTGGATGCATTGTAATCTGGTGAAACTCGTGTGGGTTGGCATTGTCCCAAATAAGGTAATTTTACTTATTAATAGAGCCATTCATCCAAAAATGCACCTCATCACTAAAGATGATTTTCCCGCTAAAATGTATGCCATACCCGCTTTGTACATGGGAAGATTTTCCTTACCTTATACTGAAATCGTAGTTAATATTGTACGGTCTTCCAATAGGTAATAATAGGAATCGCAGTGTGCAAGCGAAACAGGTAGCAAATTTTCTAAGCACCGGGTCATCACATTGAGTGACATTGTGTTTTTCACGAGTGGGATTTTTGCTGGCGGCAAGTTTATAGAAGTGGTTGCAATAGAAAAGAATAGGATATAATAGGATAGAATGGGATATAATGTGATAGAATAAGATAATATGTCTTAGATGGGATTAAATTAGATAGAATGAGACAGATAGAATGGGATAGAAAGGAATAGAATGGGATAGAAAGGGATTAAATGGGATAGAATGGGATAAAATGGGATAGAATGGGATTGAATGGAATTGAATGTATTGGAATGGCACAGAATTAAATAAAATAAAACAAATTAAAAAATATTAAATAAAATCGTATAGAATGAAATAATATTGAATAGAAAATAAAATAAAAGAAGATAAGTTAATGTAAGGTAAATTAGCTAAACTAAGCTAAAATATGCTAAACTAAGCTAAGGCTACGTGGTAAGGTAAGGTAATGTAAGGTAAGTTAGCTAAACTAAGCTTAACTAAGCTAAGCTAAGTTAAGGCTACGTGGTAAGGTAAGGTAAAGTATGTTAAGGTTAGGACCACCAGATATTACACCATCCCTAGTAGCTGTTTGTTGACTAATATCTCTGATATCTCAAAGTTGAATAGTTTTGTCACACATTTGCAATAAGATAAGATAATATAGGATAGGATAAGATAGGATAGGATAAGACAGGATAAGATGGGATAAGATAATCGTAATGGAATGTAACAGAACAGAACGAACCAGAACATAACAGAACATAGCAGAATAGAATAGGACAGGTCCTGGATATTTTCTAACACATTGTTTTTTTTAACGAAGGAATTATTGACTCTGTGTTAAGTAACTGGTATTACTAGCTTGTAGCTTTTTCTAGTAGTTACACGTAGAACTATTTTGTTTTTCGTGTGATTTTTATTTTTTTAAAAGGAATAATATTATAAAATATTAAATATTTATTTTTATATTTTTTTAAAACTTCATCTAACAGACTATTTATTTTTATTTACATTTATATTTTACTATTTACATTGAGTACGAATCATAATATTAGATATATTATATTATCAAATAATCTAGCCACATTACTTGATGAGGAAAGCTTGCCCATCGGTGCCCCTGTGGTAGCAGCGTCGACGAGTTTGGGTACCACGATAGTTCGTGTAAGAAAAGTGCTGGTAGATTTTCACGGCACGGTTCTTTGAACGATTTCATCCGAAGAGCTCTTGTCTCTATACATGTTCCCTCGGTTTTAAAGCCTTGCGAAATATTTAGAGACGATGACAAGAGACCTGACGGTATGACATTGGTCCCCTAGGAGAGAGGTAAAGCCATAGTGTGGGATGCTACTTGCGTAGACACATTGGCAGCCTCTCATTTCAGGGGTACCTCGTTTAGAGCCGGGGCGGCGTCAGAGGCAGCTGAACTAAGTAAGTGGCGTAAATATGAGTCTCTGAGAGATGACTCCATTTTTATGCCATTTGTTGTACAGGTTAACAGCCCGTGGGGTCAACGTGCGGTGAAGTTCCTAAAGGAACTCTATCCGCGACTAGTCGTCGCTGTTGGTGATAAGAGGGCTGGTTTTCTTCTCGCTCAAAGGCTAAGTATAGCCATTCAGCGAGGAAATGCAGCCAGCGTTCTTGGCACGATACCTCGGGTAGTAGGACTGTATGATAATTTAAGTTATTGTTTTTAATTAATTTTTTTAATTATTGTCTATTTTTCAATGTTATATTATATAAATTTTATATATAAAATTGTAACTTTACAAGGCGCAGGTTCGGCCCCACATGGAATACTGTTCCCATCTCTGGGCAGGGGCTCCCCAGTGCCAGCTCCTTCCACTTGACCGCATCCAGCGTAGAGCGGTTCGAATCATCGACGACCGAGTTCTTTCCGATCGGCTTGAATATCTGCCACTGCGTAGAGATGTTGCATCTCTTTGCGTATTTTATCGCATCTACTACGGGGAGTGCTCTGAGGAATTTTTCGGGCTAATTCCAGCCGCTCAATTTCACCATCGCACATTGCGACAAAACTCGCGATACCATCCATATCACCTGGATGATTGGCGGCCAACCACTGTGCGATTTAGAAGAAGTTTTCTTCCTCGCACAACTTCCTTGTGGAATCGATTACCACCAGCGATTTTTCCGGACCGATACGACTTAGGGACCTTCAAGAAAAGAGCCTACTCCTTTCTAAAGAGCCGGCAACGCATCTGCAATTCCCCTGGTGTTGCGGTTGTTCATGGGCGGCGGTAGTCACTTACCATCAGGTGAGCCGCATGCCCGTTTGCTCCCTCTCCTATAAAAAAAAATATAAACACTAAAGCCTGTCACCCAGAGGGGTAGGCAGAGACTATGGACTTCCATTTGGAACGATCCTGACACACCTCTCTCGCCTCCTCCACATCCATATACCTACACATACACGCTCGTCGGTTAAGGGTACTCTTAATTTGGCCCATTTTCAATATATCGCCAATTTGGTCGATAAATTTTCGCCTAGGGCGTCCCTTCCCGACTCTGCAATGATTCAAAAATTTTAATGATTTAAAATCATAATCAATAATGTCAAATTCATCATTGTGGCAAATACTAATTACTATGGTCTGGAAACTGGGAAAAGACTACTAAGGAAGAAAATTTTCAGTAATCCTACTCTAAAATATAGATAGTATTGTTTCTCATTATAACCTTAGTTTATTTGTCATAACTTTTTTTATCAATATGCATTTATAAACGTATTTTCGGTCTATAGATGATTTTGGACTGATGCAATTTACATTGTTCGCTCATATAGCAAAGTTGATTGGTAGGAACAGTACTAGGCAAGCGACATGAAAGATGATAGTTATCATCAACATTTTAAACGTTTGTTCATTTTGCACACTGATATTACTTATATGGTCTTCTGTTCGCCTGATACTTTCTTTATCATTCAAGTTATTGCCCCAAAAAATTAAATTGAAATGTTATGATGTTTGACAAAAAAATTATGACAAATAAAGTACTAAAGTTGGTTCCGATAAAATATCTATTTAATAGAGTAGGACTACAGAAAATTTTCTTACCCAGTGGTTAATAGTAAAGTTACTTGGAAAGAAAATTTCGTGTCGTCTTACTTGTGAGACTATTTGGTAAAACAACCGGAAATACCTAATAAATGGTCGGTTTAGCTAAATATATATAACAAACAAAAACATTTGGCTCGAACTGAACAGTTCCAAAATGGCTGCTGAGTATATCCTTTTATAAGTAAAAGTATCTCAAAGGAATGTGGACAGAAGCTTTTCAAGTCATTTCCTTTCAAAACGACGCCGCGAGCTAAAAGACTTGAAATTACTGACGTCCAAATTTTTTAGTCCTTTGCAACTTAAGTCCGATTCAAGAGGTTAATAACCCGAAATAAGTTTCTTAAACACGTTTACATTATAGTTTGTAGTGAAAGTGCTACCGTATATTAGCAATGTAACAATATTTGCTAACCCATATCATGCCGTGGTATGGCATGGCTTGACGTGGTTTGTGATTTATCGTGTAGTTGCGAAGTAGGAATATCTATATCGTCCGGTGGGTGTCATAAAAGGCTACAGGGGCAAACAAACCAGGCGATGGTGAACAGAGTCTTCCTAATAACAACCAAAACTGTCTTATAACAATAAAAATTATGTTGCTAAACCACCTGCAAAGCATGGCAACTATGGAAAAAATTCTCCCTATTAGGCAATCTATAGGGGAGGCCTATATTCAGCAGTGGACTTTTGATAGTGTCTTGTAATGTTGGAAGGTGTCAATGAGAAGGCGTGTTGCTTCTACTAGGACTTTATTAGACTACTCTTTAATCTAAGCTTAACACTAATTATATATTGTCGTGGGGTTCGGGGGGGCCCGTTACGCAGGTGGAGTTGGAGGCCGTGGAGGAGAGCGTGCCTTGTGTTCCTGGTGCGCCTTGCCTGAGGAGGAGAGTGGGGAGGAGAGGTCCTCCCCCGAGGTGGGGCTGCCATGGGGCGGCCGGCGCTGGTGGGGCCGCGGATGTTTGCGAAAAAGGCCTCATTCGGTTCATATAAGTCGACGTATTGTGCACACTTATTTGTCAAAATCAGACATAGTTACTTTACGTAATACATCGGCAAACAATTTAAATTTATTCGTACGATATCTTAGTAATTTAGTTATCTAGTCACTAAGTGACTCATCTTGTCATTATTACACTTATCTAATCCCGACATTTATAAAAGGACACGTCCCGTCAAACCAATGTTGTAACATTGTTAAAAAAGGGTGTCTACCTGAGTGGTGACGTCAAATTTAAGAACTCTTAGTCAGCGTGGTTTTTGGGTTACAGCGTAGATTTTTTTCATTTGAAAGGCAATATGGTAGATAATAATAATAAATCATAAAATTTTCTGATATTGGGGCATAATTCCGAGAAAATTAGAGATCATTGAAAAAAACAGCATAATAATAGATTGTTTTTACCAAAATAATGGAAACGTTTGCGATTACGTCATACATCGAAACAAAAATTTATAAAAAAATACACTTTTACACAGCTAAAGTTTGTTTAACCAAATATTTATTAACATTAGAAGAGACATTTTTTTCAAGCAGATGACATAATTTTAGGTTTCGTTGTCTATAATATAGAAAAAATACTATTACATTATAAAACTTATAATAATAGCGTATTTAACATGTATGTAACACTTTGGAATTGATTTTAATAAGCAATATATAAACCAAATTTAGTTTCTAATTATACAAATTTTACATAAAAAACGTCACATAAAAAAGAAATTTAAGATAGATTTATTGTAGATATGAATCAATGGAAATATAAAGAAATCTTGTGAATTCATATAAAATATGGTAAAATATCAACGCGCAAACGTATTTTTCATATTTGATTAATTTGTAGTGTAGTTGTGTGGATTGACTCTATAGATACTACATGTGTAACTTGTGGGTAGCATTTTGGGTGGCATTGTGGATAGCACCCTTAGACCATTCAACCAAAGGACGAGTAATGCGCCTAATGCTACGTACAAAAAAGTCTGTCCTTTTGGTGCGGGGTGAGAAAACACTACATAGACAGTATTGCACACCTACTCAATATAATTTTGTGTCATTGTGGCACACACAAATCTAAATCTACAACACTGTTACATTTTACGCACACTTATAGGTAGGTTAAATGCACCTACATAGAAAAAGATATGAGTGTAAGACAGACGAATTAATTGCGATGCTACCATACCGATATTTTATATCAAAACGCACTCGAACAATTAAAATCATCTGAACTCTTTAGTTTGATCAGCGCAAAAAATCTTGTTAGGGTTCCGTAGTAAAACAATAAGGAACCAAGTCCGTCCGTATGTCCATCTGTCCGCGCCTTAGCGTAGAGACTATTGGTACTCTAAAGAGCTGTAATTTTGCATGGTTATACATGAACACCAGAAATACGAGTAAAAACGGCATTAAGTACCAAAACAAGTTGCATTCCAACAGATTCAGTAGTTTCAATGTGATGCGCGAATGTATATAAACGCTATCTCCACTTGATTGACTCGGAAATTCAACAGAAGATCCCACTTCTGATGTCGGAGATTCAGCAGAGGATACCAATTTTGATCTCGGAAATACATCAGGATAGAATTATTTGTTAAAAATAATAAAAGTGTGAGAGCGAATGTTCAACTTTCTCTCCTGTTTGCACAATTGATCGTTATCAGTAATAAGAAAGCGTAACGCACTATACAATCAGTATAGAGTAATTACAGTTCGACCATACCGTAACACGTCCCCGTCACGATGACACACCAGTGTAACGTGAGGTACGTAATTACATGATAACACCAAAGTATGCAAACCAACATTATATATCTCAGTGTAACACAGGCAGCCTCTCAGCAACACCATCCTCCTTGCCTGCCATAGAAGAATTACTACAACGAACAGAACCACGACACTATCGTAGCACTCGTAGAATTACTTCACTCCTAGAATGACTTAAGCGGAATCTCCCGCGCACGGCGCCTACAGTGAAATTTATACTGCACAAACATGTGGGGGTTTCTCGATGTACCCTCAATTCCACCTTGATCCAACCGGTATTTTATAGACGCTCTGACATATATATATATATATATATATATATACATTTTATGAAAGTTTGCATGTTTGTTACTCTTTCACGCCACAACGACTGAACCGATTTGGATACTCTGAATTAACAAATAACCTACATTTTATCCCAGAAACTTAATAATATCCGCGGGAATTAAAACACATACCTTAATCCCCGTGGACGAAGTTGCGGGCATCATTTAGTAAACAAATAAAATCACTGAATATAATTTAAATATAATAATAAAAGGAAGTTTTAATATAGACATATCGATAGTCCGATTTTTTTGTTGAATTTATTTTATCTAAGGACAGAATCTGTTCATTTACAATTTTATTATAATATTAGGTAATAGACTCTACTCAATAATATACCTCTTTAGTTGAGTGATTAAATTAATTAAATAAATTTTGATGCTTCAATGAGTAATAAAAAAAAAATATCGATCGACGATCTGCAATCACATTTCATTTGTGGCGGGACTTACGCAACTTTAATACTGCTCGTATTGAAGCGGTCGAGCGGAACCAGAGCTCAACTGTCGAAGCTGAAGACCGAATTTGGCAGCATCGTTTCCGGGACAACTGAGATTTTGAATGAGATTGAAAGGTTCTATGGGCAGCTGTACACATCATCATTGGTGACACACGCAAGCGTGAGTAACGATCCAAGAGCAAGTCTTATCCGACACTATTCCGATGAGCGAGAGTAGAATGGCTCTCCAACAACATAAAAATGGCAAGTACCGGTCGAGGATGGAATACAGTGGAGCTTCTGAAAGCGGGTGGAAAACCGGTACTTGAAGTCCTTCAGAAGCTCTTTAATTCCGTCTTCCATGGTGGCACTACTTCGGAGGCGTGTAGAAGTGCGGTGGTCTTGTTCTTCAAGAAAGGCGACAAGGCTGTCTTGAAAAACTACAGGCCGATTTCCCTTCTAAACCGCGTCTACGTGCTGTTTTCTTTGTAGACTCGACGACTTCCAGATTCCCGAACAAGCCGGTTTCCGAAAACATTTTAGCACCATAGACCACATACATACCCTTCAGCAAATTTTACAGAAGACCGAAGAGTACAATCTGCCACTTTGTCTTGTGTATGTGGACTATGAGAAAGCTTTTGATTCCGTCGAAATTTGGGCGGTGCTGCAGTCCCTTCAGGCGGCAAGTTGACTGTCGGTATATCGAAGTGCAGTGTTTGTACAGTAGGGCTACGATGGCTATCAGAGAACAGAATCAGAGTACGAAACCTATCCAACTGCAGAGAGGTGTAAGATAGGGTGACGAAATATCCCCGAAACTCTTCACCACTGCATTGGAAGATGTTTTCAAGCTACTGGACTGGAAAGGATACGGTATTAACATCAATGGTGAGTAAATCGGTCACCTTCGTTTTGCCGACGATTTAGTCCTTATCGCAGGATTGCTGTAGGACCAAAGCACTATGCTCAATGACCTTATTAGTGCCTCCCAACAGATAGGACTTAAAATGAACATGGACAAAACAAAGATCATGTATAACGTCCATGTCACACCTATGCCGGTAGCTGTTGGGGGCACTAAGCTCGAAGTTCTTGACGAGTATGTTTACCTGGGACAAATAGTCCGACTAGGTAAGTCCAACTTCTACCGAGAGGTCAATCGATGGATTCAATTCGGCTGGGTAGCGTTCGGGAAATTACGACGCATCTTGTCGTCAGGTATACCTCTAAACTTGAAAACGAGACAAGAACAACCAGAAGACGAGTACAACCAGTGCATGTTGCCAGTGATGACTTATGGAACTGAGACTTGGTCCTTTACTGCTGGCCGTATGAGGACGCTCAAAGTCGCTTAGCAAGCTATGGAGAGGGCTAAGCTTGGGGTTTCTCTGCGTGATAATCTCAGAAATGAGGATATCCGCAGTAGAACCAGAGTGACCGACATAGCCCGACGGATTTGTAAGCTGAAGTGGAATTGGGCCGGCCATATAGCTCGAAGAACCGATAACCGATGGGGAAAAAAGGTTCTCGAGTGGCGGCCTCGTACCGGCGGACGAAGTGTAGGGCGTCCCCCAACTAGATGGAGTGACGACCTGGTAAGACATGCAGGAAGTCGATGGATGCAGGTGGCTCAGGACCGTTCTTTGTGGCATTCCTTGGGGGAGGCCTATGTTCAGCAGTGGACTTGTGATGGGCTGTAATGATGATGATGATGAAGCTCATTATACTCGTATATATTTTCACAGATATATGATTAAATATTTATACTAATTACACTTTTGTATATTATGTGTATGTAGAAGTAATATTTGTATTATTTATTTCTCTGCAAAATGTTTAAATGTTGTTAAATATTAACATTCTTTTATGTAATTTAATTTAATTTAATGAAATATCACACCTGTTTATTTATTTATTTTTCTATACTGTTACACTTATATCAAATTTTCACCACTAATGCCATAAACGATAAATAATCAAATTAAGAAATGATTATACTAAATTATGCAAAGTATAAATTCATTTTCATATTATAATAGATTTGATTTATGTTGATTTACTATTTATTTATTTTTGTGTAGGGAGTCCCACTAGATGAAGTGACGATCTGGTAAGACATGTAGGAAGCTGACGGACGCATGCGGCTCAGGACCGTGCCCTGTGGCATTCCCTGGGGGAGTTCCACGTTCAGCAAGGAACTTGTAATGATGAAATTGGCTGTAATAATGATCATCATGATTAAGTAAATCAAAATGATTTACTCATTTTCCACCTCATTTAGAATCTTAATAGCTTTAGCTTTAAAGGCTGGTTTACTAAAAACAAAGAGATCTATATCACTAAAGATCTCATTGTATGGCCTGAGGAATCGGTTTATGGGTGCATTACGTGCATAATTGGTGACAGCAAACGGCACATGCATTAAAGGGGGCGGCCGACGGCGGACACGACGCGACGGTACGTTGTATGTTATGCTCGCCACCAACTCAGGGCAGTCTACGTGTCCTACACTATCGGACACTATCATACAAAAAACATACGTCCATTAATTTACGCCTGTTTTCGAGTGTCAATAAATTATAAGATTGACAGGTATTTTCATAGGTTACAAACGGTCATTTGAGAAGACGATAATTTAGATGATTGATGAATTTTTCCTGTATGCATTCTATACGATCTTTATAAGTAGCGTATTGAGATGACCAAATTGGACTGGCATATTCTAATATACTATTCTAATATCTTTAAAAGGCTTGCAAGTTCTCATTACAAATTCAAGATTTTTAAAAGCCTTGTTAACAATTTTGTCAACATGCTCTCATAATAAACATTTTACTGTCAAAGTGAACTCCTAAATCTCTAAAAGTAGATGTTCTTTTTATTGGAATACCGTTGAAATTGTAGGAGAATGAAATAGGATTCTTTTTTGGTGTAAATCTAATATATTTATCAATATTAATTGTTATGTTGTTAGCAGAATAATAAGCTAACAAAGCGCTTTAATCAGTTTACATTTGATGACAGTCCTGTTCAGTACGGATGTTGTAAAAATTTTTTGTCATCGGCGTACATTAATTGTTGTGAAAACTTAAAACAAGTAGTAATATCGTGGATATAGGCGTTATACAGTAAAGGTCCTAGATGGGATCCTTGAGGAATGCCTGTTGGTATTTAGATAAAGTCTGATCTATAGCCACCTATTACAACAGCCTGAGACCTGTTACTCAAATAGGATTTAATCCACCTGAGTAAATCCCCATGTATGCCTAACAATTGTAGTTTATTCAGTAAGATGACGTAGTCCAAACGGTCGAAATATTTTTGGAAGTCTGTGTAGACCACGTCTACCTGACCGCCTCCATCTATATTAGATAAAACATAGTTAGAAAAGCACGCCAGATTAGTGATAGTAGAACGACACCTTTGAAATCCGTGTTGAGTGGTTGGCAGTCCCTTACATATTACGGGATATATAACATCATAAACGGTTTTCTCAAAAACTTTGATAATAGTTTTTAAAATTCAAATGCCCCTATAATTTTCAATTTTAGTTTTAGTTCCCTTTTTATGTACAGAAACAATGTGTGCTCTTTTCCAGATATCCGGAAATACACCTTCGCTAAGAGACATATTATAAAATGATGGCGATAGGAACATACAAAGTTTTAGCATAGTTACGCCAAAATAAAGGAGGAATGCCGTCGCATCCTGCTCCTTTAGTTGCATCCTGCTCCTTTTTAAACTTAGATTCCTTTATCAAGGAGTCTAAGTTTTTTCTCAATAGTGGATGTAGCGATAAACAGTTTAGATATATTATCATATGTAGAAGTGGCATTGCCTTCCCCTAATATTTTATCAGAAGGGTCACCGAAAACCTTTTTGAAAAAAGTATTAAAAGTATCACATATATCTTTACCACCCGTTACTTTATTGCCGAGGTATGTTAATTGTTTTGGATAATTCGATCCACCGCGCAGACTTAAAGTATGACCAGAATATCCTCGGCTTGTTTTTAATGGCTTCCTCGGTACGTTGAGTATAGATAGCAAAGCAAGCATCCTGAACCCGATTTTGTAGTTTACGTAATAATGAAAACTCATCGTAATCTAACAAATTGCCAAACTGTTTCCATTTTTTGTGTGCTTTTGATTTTTCATTAATTATTTTATTAAAGCGGGACTGTACCAGATAGGGTATTTATATTTATTATGATAGGACTTAAGTGGTAAGTGTTGGCATATAGCATAATTTATTACATTATAAAAGTTATCACAAGCCTCTTAGACTTTGCAAGATCGTAATTGTGTTCGCCAATTGATGCTATTTAGAGTTTCATTTAGTTTTTCGTAATTGGCTTTATTAAAATCATATTTAGGTTTAGATGCCTCAGTAAACGGTGTGATTGAGACGTCTAAAATTTCCAGTACTAATGGTGGATGGGCGTGGTCAACCTTTATAAGAGGCGAGTTGCAAATTGCGACTTCAAGTGGAAGATTTGAAAATGCCAAATCTAAAATATTACCGGCATAATTTTTAAAACTGTTATATTGCTTGAGACCGACAAAGCTCAGTTCATCTGTTAACCTTACACCAGCGCTTTTAATTTCAGCATTGCCTTTATTTAAATGTGTTGGGCTCTGAGTACTCCATGAGATGCATGGAAGATTAGTGTTTGCAGTAAGTAATCTATTTCAACTTGGATATGTGATGCATTAGGAGGGATATAAATCGCAATAATAAACAAATCTGCAGTAGCAGAAATTGCATGTGCCGGCACTAACAGCATTAACATATCTGGCGGTGAGCACTTATTCAGACTTATTTAGACTACGGGAGTCGCACATAACTCATTACGCACTAAGATCATGACCCCGCCTCCTGTATTTTTATCGCATGATAATAAGTCTCGGTCACACCGAAAGACTTATACCGATCGTCACATAATTCTCTGTCGAAAATCCCGTTATGCGACCATGTTTCAGTTATAACAATAATATCATAATCATTTCTTAAAATCTGATGTCTTAATTGCAAACATTTGTTTCTCGGCCCCCATGTATTTTGATATAATATTTTTAGATCTTTACTTTTATTCAACGTAACGAACTGCCAATTGTTTACAACTTATAGTATAAAAGTTATTATATAACTGAAAAATATTACTAATAAATATAATTGTTTTGTAAAATGGAGGGGCTGAAATACAAAAACACAAATTACAATATTGTGTACAAAAGTGATGTTGATTATAGGTTGACAGAAAAAAGCGATGAATAGTTTTCGTGTTTGGTTCATTTGATATAAGTATTGAACAAGTATAACTTATTATGTGTTCATCTTTTGTAAACAATATATATAAATATGTTAATATTAAAGTTTCCTACTAATGTTAATAGAATGAATAAAATGTGTAAATAGGTCCATGTTGAAAGTTTAAAGAATGCATGATTATTAACAATTTGAAGGTATTGTAAGAATTTATTTCTACGCACCGGCACTAATGTCACATAAGTAACGGTACGGTTTCTTTACTCATGTGCTAATGTTCTTTTAGCAGTGGTAACTATGACTACAATGAAGTTAAAATGCGTTATAAGTCAAGGCTAGGTTGGGAACCTACCCTTTTTTCGATTGCACAATTGTGCCTACCTAATTTTTAAGTGAGGGTTTTTTGGAAATCTGTAAAATAAAACAATTATGATAATCCAAACTAATATTATAAATGCGAAATTGTGTCTGTACTGTAGTTTTTCGGGATAACACTTATCCTAATGCTCAACTCAGTGCCTAATTGCATTCAAACAGATTCAGTAGTTTCAATATGATGCGCGAATGTATATAAACGCCATCTCCACTTGATTGACTCGGAAATTCAGCAGAAGATCCCACTTCTGATGTCGGATATTCAGCAGAGGATCCCAATTTTGATCTCGGAAATACATCAGGATAGAATTATTTGTTAAAAATAATAAAAGTGTGAGAGCGAATGTTCAACTTGCTCTCCTGTTTGCACAATTGATCGTTATCAGTAATAAGACAGCGTAACGCACTATACAATCAGTATAGAGTAATTACAGTTCGACCATACCGTAACACGTCCCCGTCACGATGACACACCAGTGTAAAGTGAGGTACGTAATTACATGATAACACCAAAGTATGCAAACCAACAGCAACACTACATATCTCAGTGTAACACAGGCAGCCTCTCAGCAATGCCATCCTCCTTGCTTGCACTAGAAGAATTACTGCCACCGTCTCTACACGGTATGGGAATATTAATTACCGTTTCGTAATTAATTGAAGTGCAGACATTATTTAAATTTTTATATTAATATTTATTGAAATACTACAGTTGGTTTTAACACCTCACAATTTACAAATAGTTTCTGATGAATATTTATAAGAGAGGTAGCTCACTTTGTTTCAGAATTTATTCATCCCATGTCCGGCCCTGGCTACATGAATAATATTCACTTTGCTTAACAAATAAGATTACCTTATTAAATTGGGTTGTGATGTGCATAATGTTTTATTTTACATAAAATTATATTTTATTTTAGTAATGCGTACAGCAAAGGAGTGGAATAATTTGTCGGCGTCTGTTTTTCCGTCTGATTACAGTCCGAGTGACTTTAAGACAAGACTGAATGGGGTTTATTTCACTGAATTTAATATCTAGGTCTTAATCACCACTTACCACCAGGTGTGATTGTAGTCAAGCACTGCCTTAAAATAAGTTAAAAAAATTATACAAACAATATTTCATTATAACAATTTCTCCTATTGCTTATGCATTAAAATATTTTTTTAAAGTATTTTTATAAGATCTTTGAACCTAAACTGTAAATTTGCTATTTTGAGTGCAGTGTAGTTGAATGCATAAAGCAACACGGACCGCCGACGTACCGGACGGGAGGAGCCATACGCAGGCGTTCCCCTGTGCCAAATTATAAGTCCATTTATGACACGGCGGCCCTATGTTTACAATAAAACTAGTTGCATCGCACTGCTTACTAGACTATATTTAGTTGCGCGACTGAATCGACGTCCTACAAAAGTGCCAAATCGTTCAGTTTTTTTGCTGATAAAAGAGATCTGCCACGTCAAATTTATAAAAAGATGGTGCTACCTTTCCATATGTAAGTTATAATATTATTACTATTTATTTCTTTTTAATCTTAAAAATTACAATAATAACAGTTCACAGGTGCCATAGCAACGGTCGTTTTGTTTCGGATTTGTTTACCACCACAGGGCACTCGCCCTCATATAATATGCGGTTCGATCGAGCGAATGATTTGAGTCTGTATCCGAGTTGTTGCTGTCACCGAGCGATAGTTTCGATATACCGGTTTGTAAATAGTTATCGATAAAAATGGCAAATATGGTCTACTATACAGCCATGTTCCTTGGGCACATAATTATTTTTAAAATTATATTTTCTGATTTATTTAATATATATTGTGAGCTTTATATACAGTTTAATATTAAAATTTAATCAAATTAAATATAATACAATACTTACGAGTATTAATACATTATTAAATTTACTAAGTGTGAACTTCGACCATATTGTTTTTTATTATTTGGAGGTGAATTTAATTATTGCAGGTTTCCTAAAGATCAGACTTTAAAAGATATATGGAAGTACTTTTGTAATAAAAGGCTTACCTGGGTTCCCACAAGAAAAAGTGTCATTTGCTCAGATCATTTCCAGACCTCTGACTTTCAAGTGTTGGCGAACAATAAAATCAAGATGAGGTGCAATTAAATCCATTATGGATGCAGTAACTGTAACGGAAATCCCCCATAAATCTGTGGTTTTCTTTAAATATTTTACAATATCTTGTGGTAATACTTTTTCAAATCTAAATTCTTTTAAACAGGTATTAACATTCTGTTTGAGTAATGAATCGGCGACAGTTGGAGAAGTATTCAATGATTTTGTTGTCAAAATAGGTATATCAGTGAAATATTTCTCAAACAAAATTTCGCTTAAAGCAAAGTTCAGATTCTTCTGGATAGTAGTTCGTCTAGGTAGGAACCACCCTCTTACTTATTTATTTCTGACGACAAATAGCAGTGCGTTCACTGCCTTCCTTTTAATTACAAGCTGTGAGGCATTACATCTTCCTCAGAGGTGACATTGCATTTGTAGCCTTCTTTGTTTAAAGTTGGCTGCAGGTATCCATGGGCTGTAGTAGCCATTTACCATCAGGTGGACTGCAGGTTTGTTTGTCACTTTGGTTTTGTAAGCAAATTCATGATCGAAAGCATAGCGATATGTGTCAGTGAAGAAACAAAGTAATAACGCATAAAAAAAAGCAATAATTTTGGTATAATATAACGATCAATTTAATTAGGAATTTCAAGTCAAATGCAATTTATACGAGTATTATATTCAACACTGTCACTACGAAACTCACACATAACAATTAAAATGATACAATTTCACACACATATAGATATATTCTGTGTCATAACAGTCCACCTGTTGGTAAATGGCTACTACAGCCCATGGATACCTGCAGCCAACTTTAAACAAAGAAGGCTACAAATGCAATGTCACCTCTGAGGAAGATGTAATGCCTCACAGCTTGTAATTAAAAGGAAGGCAGTGAACGCACTGCTATTTGTCGTCAGAAATAAATAAGTAAGAGGGTGGTTCCTACCTAGACGAACTACTATCCAGAAGAATCTGAACTTTGCTTTAAGCGAAATTTTGTTTGAGAAATATTTCACTGATATACCTATTTTGACAACAAAATCATTGAATACTTCTCCAACTGTCGCCGATTCATTACTCAAACAGAATGTTAATACCTGTTTAAAAGAATTTAGATTTGAAAAAGTATTACCACAAGATATTGTAAAATATTTAAAGAAAACCACAGATTTATGGGGGATTTCCGTTACAGTTACTGCATCCATAATGGATTTAATTGCACCTCATCTTGATTTTATTTTTCGCCAACACTTGAAAGTCAGAGGTCTGGAAATGATCTGAGCAAATGACACTTTTTCTTGTGGGAACCCAGGTAAGCCTTTTATTACAAAAGTACTTCCATATATCTTTTAAAGTCTGATCTTTAGGAAACCTGCAATAATTAAATTCACCTCCAAATAATAAAAAACAATATGGTCGAAGTTCACACTTAGTAAATTTAATAATGTATTAATACTCGTAAGTATTGTATTATATTTAATTTGATTAAATTTTAATATTAAACTGTATATAAAGCTCACAATATATATTAAATAAATCAGAAAATATAATCTTAAAAATAATTATGTGCCCAAGGAACATGGCTGTATAGTAGACCATATTTGCCATTTTTATCGATAACTATTTACAAACCGGTATATCGAAACTATCGCTCGGTGACAGCAACAACTCGGATACAGACTCAAATCAGTCGCTCGATCGAACCGCATATTGTATGAGGGCGAGTGGCCTGTGGTGGTAAACAAATCCGAAACAAAACGACCGTTGCTATGGCACCTGTGAACTGTTATTATTGTAATTTTTAAGATTAAAAAGAAATAAATAGTAATAATATTATAACTTACATATGGAAAGGTAGCACCATCTTTTTATAAATTTGACGTGGCAGATCTCTTTTATCAGCAAAAAACTGAACAATTTAGCATTTTTGTAGGACGTCGATTCAGTTGCGCAACTAAATATAGTCTAGTAAGCAGTGCGGTTGCAACTAGTTTTATTGTAAACATAGGGCCGTCGTGTCATAAATGGACTTATAATTTGGCATAGGGGAACGCCTGCGTATGGCTCCTCCCATCCGGTACGTCGGCGGTCCGTGTTGCTTTATGCATTCAACTACACTGCACTCAAAATAGCAAATTTACAGTTTAGATTCAAAGATCTTATAAAAATACTTTAAAAAAATATTTTAATGCATAAGCAATAGGAGAAATTGTTATAATGAAATATTGTTTGTATAATTTTTTTTTACTTATTTTAAGCCAGTGCTTGACTACAATCCCACCTGGTGGTAAGTGGTGATGAAGACCTAGATATTAAATTTAGTGTAATAAATCCTATTCAGTCTTATCTTAAAGTCACTCGGACTGTAATAAGACGGAAAAACAGACGCCGACAAATTATTCCACTCCTTTGCTGTACGCATTACGAAAATAAAATATAATAAGGTAATCTTATTTGTTAAGCAAAGTGAATATTATTCATGTAACCAGGGCCGGACATGGGATGAATAAATTCTGAAACAAAGTGAGCTACCGCTCTTATAAATATTCATCAGAAACTATTTGTAAATTGTGAGGTGTTAAAACCAACTGTAGTATTTCAATAAATATTAATATAAAAATTTACATAATGTCTGCACTTCAATTAATTCCGAAACGGTAATTAATATTCCCATACCGTGCAGTGACAGTGTAAGAATATCCACTATACCCCATATCGTCTGGTGGGTCATGTCGTATATAACTTACTAGGTTGTCACTTTATGTAGTGTGGGACCGCACTACTTTGCTTACCAGTACGAGGCTTTATACATAGAGGGTTAACTTTATAAACAATCAGTGCGTGCTACAGGCGGAGATCTGGTGACCTATGCTAGGTAAAACCTGTATTTACCTAGTTTAGGCACCAGTTTTTCACCTAACAATAGTATTGTTTCAGATGTAAACATATATTCATTGTTGCTTTATATTTTATTGTTAATGGAAATAATTAAATGTATAAATTAAAAAGATAACATTTGGATATGAGACGTGGTCCTCCACAGGTGGCCGTATCAGTAAGCCTAGGGTCGCTCAACGAGTTGGTAGGAGGTAGGTAAGAGATTTACAGCGATTGCTTAGCCCCTGAGAGCACTTTAGAAAAACTGAGCTGTAAAGCAATATGTATTTTTAAATTTTATTCACACAATTCACAGGCACGTCGTTCCAAAAATGTGATTGTCCGCGTGCAAACCTGAAATATTTACGCGTGGCATGTATCGCAGGCAGGACCACGGATTGTACAGCATGTTGTTGTGTATATACGCCTTAACGATCTAAAGCAACTGGAAGGGACATGCATTGAAAAATGAGCGCACTTTTAATAAAACTTGTATGGTATATACGAGTATGGTTATATTTTTTATTTGAATATATTTTTGTAAATAAATCGTTAACTTTATAATAGCTGGCCGGTTTGTGCTGTTGTGAGAGTCGATAGAGGTAAATAACAACGGAATATGGGTAGCAGCATCTGCCTGCTTTAAAACTTTAAAATACTTAAAAACTGCGGTTGCTATCCGCCTGCCAAACGTGTAACCATGGAAAATATACCGGAACAGATTATGTTCAGCAGTTTGATGAGTTGTAATGAATGGATAAAAATTGTTTACCCCATTGTTCATTAATATAAACCTATAAACAATCTATACATAACATATACATAAACACTCACGCCAGTCACCCAGAGGAGTAGGCAGAGATTATGGACTTCCATTTGGCACGATCCTGACACACCTCTCTCGCCTCCTCCACATCCATATACCTACGCATACACGCTCGTCGGTTAAAGGTACCCTTAATTTGGCCCATTTTAAGTATATCGCCAATTTGGTCGATAAACCTTCGTCTAGGGCGTCCCTTCCCGACTCTGCCGTTCACCTCTGCCACATAAATTTAACATTTAATATAAACAATCTAATAAGTGGTATTTTTCATATATACAGGGTTATTTTGGATTATACGGCCAAAACACAAACATTTTGTCCTTTTTTCTTTTATATTCAAAATGTGTGGAAACGCATTATTTTAACTGATTGTTATTCATAAATATGTAGCGCCTACTATTTTATTACGCACGCTCACGTTCTTAAGGGGGTGTTGAATTCGAAAGCAGTCGGTGGCGGTCGCCGCTCGCGCTCTTAAGCCCTTACACCACTTGGTAAGTTCACCTGGCCGGACGACAGTTGACAGTGGTGACCGTGACCTCATTATACACGAGTAAGCCATGAAGGTTTAATTCGTGCGCAAATATTATAAGAAAGTGGTGTTATTCACGATTTTATGGACGATATACCCTAGTGTTACTGTATAATTTTTATTTCCAACATGACGGTGCTCCATGTAATTAACGTGATAAATAATTTAAGAAAACGTGCTCAACTGTGCATTGAGAGAAACGGAGTCCATTTTGAACACCTATTTTTTATATAATATAATATATTTTTACTTACTGGTATTTTTATATAATATAATATATTTTTACTTACTGGTATAAAATACCAGTAAGTTAGTGTTATTTTAAGTGATTGCATGATATTTAGGTTGCAAATAGTTCGTTGTTGTAAATAGTTCATCGTTTTACATTATTAAGAGTTGTAAATACTTGATTCCAATTTAAATGTTTACTTACTACCTTACTTACGCGTAATTTTAAAAACTGCAAAAAGTGCATATCATTATTTATACAGGGTGGGCCATCTGTTGATCCTTTTTTCAATCGATGATTTTTAACACTTCACGTTATCTGTTATAAAAAATATTTAACATATAAAAGGTAAAAAATATGCCATTTGTAATCATGGAGTCATTAACATCACAACAGCGCATTTTGATTGTCCTAATTTGTTATGAAACTGGTCGTTCAAAAAGAGAAAAACATTTCATAAATTACGTGAGAGTTTTGGTCGACATGGACGTCCTACTGAGCGTGCGATTGGCAAAATTATTCATCGTTTTGAAGAAACTTGTTCAGTGGAAGGTTGGAAACCATACCAACATGTTCATCCAGTTCGTACTCTTGATGCAGCCGCATCTGTTAGTGGATGAGGCCCATTTTCATCTTAGTGGATACGTAAATAAATAGAATTGTCGAATTTGGTGAGCGGAGAATCCTCATGCTATTCACGAAGCAGAACATCATCCTACAAAAGTCACTGTTTGGTGTGGTTTATGGACTGGTGAAATCATTGGGAAAATTATCACAAGAAAATGCCCTTACTTTGAATGGGGAACGTTATCGCAACATGTTAACTGGTTTTTTGTGGCCCAAATTGAATGAATTAGGTGTCAACGACTTTGGTTTCAAGAAGATGGAGCGACATGCCACACAAGTCGTGCTAAACCCCATTTATTGTCAAGAAAATTTACTGAAAACTGCAAAAAGTGTATATCATTATTTATATTTTTCACTTAATTTAGTCTAGTCTTTGCAAAATAACTTTGTATAATTGAACTTAATGTTGTATGGTATGGTAGTGAAAGTTGGGTGTGGCAGAAGAAGCAAGTAGAAATAATGCAGTAGAAATGCGGTCATTAAGGAGTATGTTAGGGCTGAATCTAAATGACAGGGTGAGAAGTTGTGTGATAAGAGAAAAGTGTGGCTTGCGAGATGATTTTGTGACCAGGATTAAAAAAAGGAATGCTTCGGTGGTTTGGTCATGTAGGAAGAATGAATGAGGAAAGTGCAGAAGTCAACGGCAAGGGGTGCCATAGACGGAAGTTTATCGAACAAATTGGCGGTATATTGAAGATGGGCCAGATGGGTATACTTAACTGACGAGTAAAAGAGGCGAGATAGATGTGTCAGATTCGTGCCAAATGGAAGTCCGTAGTTTCTGCCTACTCCTCTGGGTGGCAGGCGTGAGTGTTTATGTCATGTCATATTATAATTGACATGTTTGCTGAATGTTTTAACCAAGCACATCGTCCTACATACATTTTCAGTTACTTTATTCTCGTTTTTTTTTTGGGATTTTTATCGAAATACATGCCAATCCCATCAAACCTTATTACTGCTAACACTATAGAACAAAATATGAAAGTAAAATTATAAGTTATTCCCAGTTATTTAATTGTCCCAAAATAGCAATATCACTTGAACTGCTACATGAACGGACTCGAGGTGCGACATTATTTTACAATGGAAACGGATTTATTTTTAAATAATCGAGTTTTAATACTCGTACAACTATTCTTCGTACGACTCGTATAACTAATCTTCAACCTAATACTAAGCTATACTATAGTAACCTGCGATAGAATTTTAAATTAAGACACATAACTAACGTTACTGCCTAATGTTAGTTTCATAGAAATGACAATCTTTAGTATGCTATCCATCCTCCAATCGAAAGTTAGCAACTAGAGATAAGTAAATCTATCATCATTACGTTTATTGGCATGAAAAAATGTAAGACGAATATTTTTTCTAGGGCAAGACAAGAGATAGATTGAATATTGGGAACGGTTGTAAGAGAATTAGAATTTCCTCTGAGAACAAAATGAACGTTTTAGTCTTTAAAGATACTAAAGACCAGTTAAAGTTAAAGCCTTTTTGGTAGTATTTTCTAAAACAAAATTACTCCTCCAATGAAATTAGCTTGAAGTAATAAAATATCATCGACATTTCGTACGCGGGACGATGAGATAGAAAACTTCATGAAAGTAAACATACAAAGACTTCCCTTTCAAAAATAGTAAAATCGAACTCAAGAGAACCCAATATATAATAATGATATTAATTTAAATATTTGAAAAAATCGCTTGTTACCAATATCCAACCGATAATATATAATCCTACAAATTATTTTATAGAATAGGGGGCAAACAAACATGCGGTTCACCTGATGATTGTAAGTGTCGACCGCCGCCCATGAATAAACCAGTGGAATTGCAGGGCTCGTTTCTTCAAGGTACCTAAGTCGTATCGGTCCGGAAAAACCGTACAATGACTCAACTAAATACATAATGCCCTTCATATATTTACAAACTCCTTTGAGTTAGGAGCTGGGGTATTCCGTGAAGAGTCCATTGTTGTACGTGTTTTTGACCCGGTGTAGTGGAGAAAGAAGTTATGAACCGAATTGTGACTGAGGATAAAACTTGGATTCATCACTATGAACCTGAGTTAAAGCAGGAGTCCATGCAGTGGCATAAAAAAGTGCAGCACCGCCTAAGAAGTTTAAGTTGTCACAATCGGCTGTAAATATTATGGCTTCAGTTTTTTGGGATTCAGAGGGGATATAATTGATCAGTTAAAAAGATAAAGGAGCCAACATCACTCGACAGTACTACGCTACACCAATAAAAATTAAAAGAAGCAGTTAAAGGAAAAAGAAGAGGAAAGTGGTTTCGAGTTGTGCTCTTTTTGCACGGCAATGCACCCGTTCACAAGAGTCATGTTGCGATGGCTTCCTTACATAAGAGCGGCTTTGAAACTTTAAACCTTTTAGCCTTTAGTCCAGATTTGACCAATTCAGATTATTATTTGTTCCCAAATATGAATAAAGATCTTCGGGGAAAGAAATTTACAAATGACGAAGAAGCGAAGTCGACAATTTCCTGCCTATTTTGAAGGCCTTGACAAAACATTTTCGAAGGTATAAATTAGTTACGTGAACGGTCTGAGCGTATTAGGGTCAATGGAGAATATATCGTAAAGGAAAAATTATTTCATGTTTAATTTCACCCCCTGTCCCTTTTTATTCCGCGAATTTTTTGACCTCCCTTGTACATGGGCTTTAAACATAGTATGAATAATTCTACATAGTTAGTTACAACGTTTCATAGGCAAAACAACATATTATGTTATTTTGGTCCATAAATATAGAATTTGTTAATAACTTGACTACAGCGCCACCTATCGGATTCTAGCATAAATATGCATCATCGTCCGAAAGAAAAATATAAAAACCTTAAACGATCAAATCGTTGAGAAATTATACGATAACTACTAGACGGACCAGCGATTTTATATGACTAGATGGCTATGCCTATCGAATCTATCGACCACCACAATATTTCCTGAACTTTTCTCTGTGATTGATTGGTATCCCCACAGGATGAGCAGTAGTAGTGGTTGCTTTTATGTTATAATAAAATGGGGGCTATTATATTACACTTTTTTTATAGAATAAGTCCAGTCCACCTGATAGTAAGTGGATGCTGTGACCCATAGACATCTACATTTATTTATCCTCAATTAATAATCAAAATGCAGATGTGTTGTCACCCTTGAGGACTAAGATGGAATGCTTCGTTTCCATAAAAAGGATCTTCGGTTCTCTACACTCACCATACAAAACGCAGCAGCATTAAGCTTCTATTTTACGCTGGTATTCTGTAAGAGCGTCCTACCCTGGTAGAGCCGACCCGTTCGTGCCACAACCATAATATAGCTGCAGTGTGGTTTTAAAACGTATATATACCATCTATACGTATAAATAAAGTATACTATCTATACATCATATGAATTAAATTGAAGTATATGTCTGTAATATCGAAATACCTCTCTTTTATTGATCTGAGAGCATTATTTGCATGCCATTAAGACATGAACAACCATTTTTAAACTTTTTGTCTCTTTGTCCGTCCGGCTTAATCCCCGGCATGACTGAACTGATTGTAATTAAACTTGACGAATAAATATAGATAGCAATTTTTATCGGGAAAACTTTGAGATATTTTTTGAGAAATCCAAAATTAATAAAATAAATTGTTGGGATGATTACCTTAAATCTAAACAGTACTTTAATAGTTCCTACCCAGACAAAGCTGGGGCGGGTCAATAGCTGTAAAATAAATAACATCTTATGAGTTACTAGAAAAAGTTACCATTAAATACACCAACAAGGGTATATAACTCCGTGTTCGCCCGCTACACGGTGGCAAAATGCCAGCGGCTTAACCCTCCAGTATCTCACGTAAGGTGGTTCTGTTCCACGATAACATAGGCATTAATGAACCGAATTATCCTAAATTATTACCAGCTACGTACATAGTTTTTTACGGTATACAATATTTTAATTTATAAGGAAATATCTGTATATTATCTTTATATATATAATTCTTCTGTCCGTGTGTATGTGACTGAAATCCTCCCAAACGGCTGGAACGATTTTAATGAAATTTTGTGTGTGTGATTAACTGATTCGAGAATGGTTTAGAATCACAATTGGACCCGTAGATGGCGCTGTTATCGAGAATCAGAAATTACCCGTGCGAAGCCAGTGCGGATCGCAAGTGTATATACCTATAATCGTTGGTGCGTCTGTTAGCGATTAACCCAAAAGTTACAACACAATATATTTCTTTACTCGAGACGATGGTTTATGAACCTTCGTTTTTTATATATAGGTTTCGATAGATGGCACTGTAGTCAAGTTATTAATAATATTTTTGGACCAAAATGAGCCACATGCACAATAAAATATTTTAGTTTGTCAAAAAAAGAAAATCACAAAATCTGGAACCAATAGGTGGAGTTATTAATAAATGTATATTTTACGCTGTAAAAAAATCGGCGTGAAGTGAAACTCATCGAGTCACCTACAAGAAAAAGGTAGAACAACGTCTGTCGAGCTAGCTAGTATTATAAATGTTACCGTCGTATCTATGGATGTATGTGTTTGTCTCTTTTTAGTGACGCTTTTTCGTTTCATCGAGTTTATTTATTTATTTAAAAATTAAATGTAACATCTTAACGTACTTACGGCGAACTTAACGTCATGTGGTATTCTCTGCCAGTCAACCCTGGGTGCCAAAAACAATTGTTGGCAGGTGCAAATCATAATACTTATATAAAGTGTATTTACATCCAACAACACTCTTGACGTCATGCACGTAGTGCAACGTTTCGACGTCCCCGCATTCGGTTAAGATTTTTTATCATCTCTCTGCGAATATTGTTTAGTTTTTTGATTTCTTACTCAGTGAGGTATTTCACTTTTCTATAACATTATTTTCCGTAATATTCTTCTTGCAGTTGCGCCCAAGTATTTATGACCTCCGATCCATGATGATGTATTCTTGGCTTCCTGCATATATCGAGCACGATTTATCTATTGCGTCGACATTTTGAAGTCCACAGTGCCTTCGTGCGCGCAAATGCGACGTTGCCAGCTTTTATTTCGTTTTTTTATCTCTTTTTAGTGACTACCGTACTACTCAGTTTCTAAGCTACCTAAGAACCTCGACTAAAAAATTTATAATGAAATGGTTATGGATGTTTTGTAATATTTACTATTCATAGTTTTACTCCAAGGTCGGACTGTGTACCTTCTATACGTCAACGATATGTGTAATTTATTCCGGTATGCCTTTGTATACCAATTTGCTGACTACACATGTATTATCACAGCTCACAGGGATCTAAGTACTGCGGAGAAGCTGATGCAAACTGAGTTTAACCTGTTATGTCAATGGGCACAGGACGTTGGTTTAACGATCAATTATCAAAAAACTAAACTCATGCACATTCATTCACCGTACTTAAAAACACAAGGAACACAAAAAGTCGTGGCTCATGAACACCAGTGTATGCATCGGTGCTTGAATGTCTGTGACTGTCAGCCGATTGAAAATGTTAAAGAACATGTGTATCTAGGTCATAAGATTGATCATAAATTGAACTGGGGCCCACATGTGGACTCTGTGTGCACCAAGCTGAGAGTTATTATGGCAAAATTGCGCATATTGAAGCAAAAATTGCCTTACACGACCTTGAGATTGTTGTATATGGCATTGACCGACTATGTTATCAATTATGGCATAACTAGTTACGGAAGAACTTATAAAACTTACTTTGAAATATCTATAATACACAGACATGATTAATAAAGATAATAGTACCAAATAAAATTAAAATCAAATATAAACCCGATTATGATATGTTATTCCAATATTTTAAAGTCATAATTGTATTTGATTATTTGATGATTTGAGGAAATCTCCCGAGAAATGAAAAAAAAAATATTTCGAAGACATGTGAAGTTCGCGAACACGCATTGGGGTAGCGCGGCGGACATTTTCTTACCTTAAATCTTTTCAGAAATGAGAGGAAGCCTGTGCCCACCTGTGGGACGTATATAGGCTGTGACTTTAAATTTTACTAATCCGTATATTATAGCTATTGGACATCCGTATATAGTTACATATCTGGCGTCCGTATATACTCGTAGTTATCCCGAGTCCGTATATAGCTATGGGACGACTGTATGTAGATTTCCAGCGACCGTATATAGTTATTTGGCGCCCATATATAGTATCGGGCGTCCGTATTTACCAGATTTACTTAAATCCTTCCTTAAAGGATTTTTTATTGAGTTTATTGATATTATGTCATATTATGGATTAAGTATACCGTCATTTACATAGTAGGCTCCTGATAATGACATTTGAAGAAGGGAGAGGACTAGAAAACGCTTATGAGATGACTTGTTAGCCTATGTTTTCATATTGATGGAGCTGGTTACTGATAGACATCAATTGATGGAAATGGGAGAGCATGCTCGAGCAGGGTAGATTAAAAAAAGAATAACCACATATTAGTGACACAGAAACTAGATACTAACAGATAATTTAAATTATCATGAGTAAATCTTTATTCCTATAGTTATTAGGTGCCAGTGTGTGCTTATTAGACGTTCGTTATACCATCGTATAATATCCGTAGATACTCATAGCTATGGGACGTCCGTATATTGTTATCAGATGTACATGTATAGATATTGGGCGACCGTATTCTATAGCTGTCTAATGCTTGCCTAATTTACCTAAATCTTTCCTTTACGTTTATAGTTTATTGTTACAATATGTTTGAGGTTTTTGAAGTAATAAAATAAGATATAACTACATGCCGATGGTTTAACTGAGACTTCACACTCAAGGAGTCAATCGTTCTTGGGCCCACTAGAAATTTTCGCGACCCTTAATGGCATTATATACAAAAAAAAAAGATACCAATTTATTATTGTAAATAGCATAAAGATTTTATGAAAATCTAAACGGAATTAAGTAATCTGAAAAAAAGAGTTGTTTTGATATTTGTGTTCTTGTCATTGGTTCAGATAATGTAATATTAAAAATAATTGTAGTAGAGATGTGCCAACTCGGAAGAAACTCGACTCGAGTTAACTTGGGTTGAAATTCAGTACTATTCGAGTTACGCAACTCGAATTGGCGGAACGAAGTTGTGTCAGTTTGTTACAAATTATTTTTATATTTGTTCCTCCATCCAAGATAATTATTATTACTTAACTTAATAGGTAGTTATATTTTATTGGTTTGCGTATAGACAATTTTCATAAAATAATATCACTCTAACTTTATGACGTAGCGTATATTTAATGTTATTAATAATTTAACTATCACTTTTTTAACTATAACTTAATCATCTTGTTGATATTACATAATATATCAATAAATTGTTCGAATTAGTAAGTCGAGTTCATCACTAAATTGTATACAGACACTGAATTGACCGTAAGATAAAGATTACCTTAGTTAAAGCATTTTTAAATAATAATAATAATAATATTGTTTGATTACTAGTTTAAGTTTTTTTTATTATAGTTTTTAATACAATATAAAGTTAAATTTCTATATTAATATACTTTTTAAATAGGCACCTTTATTAAATAAGTAATATGTGACAATATGAAATAAAATACAAATATTTATTATTTATTTATTTGTAGTATTTCGATGTTTTTTATTTACTACAGACATGTGTAGCATTTCAAAATCTATAAACTGCTTTTCGCATATCTTACAAACCGCTACCATTTTTCAAAATAAGCCACACTGACGATTTTTGTTTTGTTGTTTCATTGTTATCATTCATACTTTAAACAAACAAGTATATTTAAATCACCTTTTATGTTATGCACTACTTATACGAAGTAAAAAAAAAAAACAATGATAGCACAATAACGATATTATAAATCAAACTAAGTTCATATTTGACTACAACATGCCAGATGCAAGTTTCACGCCCGCGGCGCCTTATACTATGTGAATTAGTTGATTAGATGATAGAATTAATGAATTAGTGAACTGACATCTAACTAACGCTCTCCGAATCCACACGGTGCGTCGAGTTGACTCGGTAACTCAAGTGCAAGCGGACTCGAGTAAAATTTATTTTCACTCCAGTACCGAGTTACACAGATTCACTCGATTGAATCGAGTAAAAACAGAGTTCGAGTTGCATCACTACTTTAAGAATAAAGTCTGTGCTTAGTTGTTATATATACTTTAAAATAATTTTTAGTAGCAAACTAGCAAAATTAATTAATAGCTAAAAAGTTTATACGTGTTTGTTTACAAGACAATAAAGTAAATATCGTCTCATCGATGCACAAATGTTTAACATATAATGGATAATATCTATTTTTCCTTTTTATTTTTTTGTGGTCGCATCTTAAAATTGCCAATGTCATTTGAAATTGAAAAATGAAAACTAATGAGTTTAGTTAATTAATATAAGAGTATGTATCACAGAACACAATTACTCTCTAAGGTATTTATGTAATACAAGAGTTTACTTTTACACCTAGAATTTTGGAAAATCTAAATAAGATCTATAATTTATGATGAATTACCAAAAAAAAATGACAAACACATGTCTTAGAACTTTATTAGTATGTTAAATGTGACAAAGTATTAAAGTTGTATGTTATTAGTAAAATCTAAATTAAACAATATATAGAATAAATACATAAATGAAGTTTTTCTGTATGTTATAAGAAAATTAGAATCTATGGGTCGAGGGATTTAATGATTTCTCTATTTGATGTAGCTTCATCGGCTTTGAAGAGCGATTCATTTAACTGCATTTAGGTATAAATACCTTATGTATTCAGCAAGTTGCTCCATAAACTTGACAATACCAAATGGCATCAAACATGGATCCTGAATTTATGCCAGCCATAGTAGATAGACAGTATAGATAGTACATATATTTACGTGTAAATAAGTACTTATTACTTGTACTAGAAGCAAATATACAATTTGTTTAAGTATTGTAACTTAGTTAAGCCATTTTTACTTGTGTAATGGTTATATCCTTGTTGATCATGCTTCTGTTATCCTTAGACTGATGTGTTGTTAACTCTGCAGAAGGAATATTATTTTGTCATCTACTATCAGATAATTAATATAAAAATAATATCCTTTTCCCCTTTTCCCCTACACGAAACTAGTGAAAATAAGAAATCAGACAACTTTTACATAGTCAAATATTGTTGATATAAATCCATAACTACTATTTGTGTATTTGATCATATGGAGCTTGATTAATGGTGTATATTTTATAATAACTTCTTATTTATTTATTATACAGGCAGAGACAACAAAATACTGACAGAAATATGGAAATGTAGTTTATTGACATTGAAGTATAGTATATATATAGTATTCATTATACAATATTCATTACATTTTTTCAGGTGGATCGCTTAGAATAAATGTGTATGTCTTGTAGGCTGAAATCTTGCAGAACTGCTCGTAGGCAGAGACAAAAGTATATGGATATTGAATACAACAGTCTTATATCATATCTCACAACATTGATAATATCCTTCTGATTCATGTTATTATCAAGTTATTTTGAAAATATCTTTTGAAATTATAATGACTGACAATAATAAATACAATTAAATTATACATGTGTTTTTGTTATCCTTACATAACCAGTTTAAAGCATCTTACTTCATATTTATCAGTGTGTAATAACATAGATAAACATGATATTACCTAGTCATTTTGGGTTTAATGGTGTTTGGGGTATGATAACTAATCAGTTAAAATATTTTAAAACAAAGTTTACACACTGTATCTTTACTAATCAACCAAAACATATATTAAAACAAAGTCTTGACACCGCACCTGTCTGTCTGTCTGTTCCACTATTAGATTACACTATAGACTGCTTTGGAAATAATTACAACAATATATGCAAATACATTTTACTTTGTGTTTTATCCTTATCCAACAAGTTCAAAACAGCTTTCTTACTATATAGCATTTAAAGGTAATATTATAAATAGACATATTATCCGTTATTCATCTTGGCTTTAATCATATTTATTTAATTACTGTAATGGTGTGTAATGTATATTCACTAATCAATTAATACCTGTAAAAATAGTCTCCACACCACGTTTGTTTGTCTGTGCACTGTTTTGCCGGAACTGCTAAAAGGATTTTCCATCTATCTTAAAATATCTATAATTGTTGAATGTACCTACAACTTTGTTTAATACTATTAATTATTAAGCTATTCTATTCTAAATACACTATTCTAACTCATAATATCGGTGAAAACTACTAGAAAATCGCTTTTAGTTTGTTTTAAGTTTATTGCGATATTCATATTTTAATTTTTAATTTCTCAGAACTCTCGTTAGATGCGATAAAACTAATATTAATTTTGTAATCTATAGATTATAAGGAATAAATCAACATACATTTCATTGAGGTTCACTAAAATTCGTGGTGGGCCCATTCTCCATACAAAAAGAAACTGTCTCCTTTGTTATTTATTATTTGGGAAAGACGTATTAGGTCGAGAACTACGGAGCGAATCCTTAATAATGGCAGTTGAAGAGGGAGTCCTAAAAAAGCTTACGATTACGAGACGACCTGTTCTTATATACTTGATAGTGATACATAGTGTGAAAAAAAAGGCCGAAAATCGGACATCCTCTTTTTATTCCATTTTCCCGAAGTAATTATCACAATAAATGTACTACAAGTACACTCATTTATTGTCCAAATTAAAATAAAGCAAGGTAATATGTTATATTTGCTATTGAATAACTACTCGACAACCGGAATAATACCAACATTGAGACGACCTTTCATTAAAAAAAAAAATTTGGTTTTCTTTCTTTTTTCAAAACGTTACCTACACACTAGAATTTACTCCCGCATCGTGGGTATTTCCTCTTGTATCGTAGTTTATGTACATAAATTTCACAAAAACAAACATACAAGTACTTGTTTCGTACAGGATTCCTTGGCGCTGCAACTCATACATGCTAAGCCAATGCGCCACGGATCCATTTGTATGCAAAAAAAAATATTTAATTTTACTACACTTGGTGCTTATAATTTGTTAAACACTACGGAAAAATGTAATAAAAAGAGGATATCTGAGTGAAGTATAAATGTACATTATCGTGAATAAAACTCCATTCCTGAATATAATATTATTTGGCGGCCGCATGAGCCAATCAGACGCAAAAAAAATATTTTGCAATTGGGCGTCCGTATATGTTATCAGACGTCCGTATGTTGTATGATGATATAAAAAATGCTGCGAATTAACGTTATAATTGAGATAATGCACGTACACGAACTTAATAATGGTGGGTAGTTGAGATGAACGGCTAAGGCCAAAGTCGCGAGAAACGGTAATCTGACAAACTACATTGGGAATTTAATGCGTAAAAATGTACAAATATATAAGAGTTATTTATGAGTGAATTCTATGTTATTTAAATGGAAATTAACATGTTATTATTAGAGGTGCAATGGGGTAAGTGTTTTAATCGTATTCGTTATTTTGTAGTCTGAGTAACTGCAAAAAGCAAGAGTAGCCTAATGGTTGGGTTCGGACCGCGAACTCAAAAGGTCGTGATTGCGAATCCGCCATTAGACTACTGTCGTGAAACACTCTTAACACAAGCTTTTTTAGCTTACTAGGAGTGATTAATATTAGTAATGTTAATGGCATTGCTAGTATTCAAACAAAAAAAATGTATTCTGAGATTATGCATTTATTTCAGTCTGTGGAAACGTCCATTAAGTTGATTGTAATAATAACGCCTTTCTAAATCTCTGCCAGTATGCCATTAGAAAAGTTTATTTGTTGTAAGAATATAAGGATGGCAAAAGACGATACTATATCCTTATTTTAATCAATTCGTCAGCTACAGGCTTAGCCTATCGGCAGAATGAACATATACATCGTGCAACTTCAAGTTAATGGTTTAAATCTCTGACTACATAGAAAAATTATCATTTTGCTTTTTCTCTTTTTTATCATTACGATTTATATTTTTGTAATAACAATTTTATATTGTTTTATTAACAAAACATTAGTAGATAATTTAATGTATATTTTTTAAATTTTTGTTTCTATGAATTTAGCTTCCTTATCTCTTGGCAAAACCTACCAAATATCAATTGTCATAGTCTCATTTTAATTCTCTAGCAATTTTATTTTTTTAGTAAATGCGTAGTTTTTGTCTTAGTAAATTTTTAAGTGCTTACATATTTTTGTGTTAAGATGATTGTAGTTTTATACTTTCAATTATTTGGTTGATTGTTTTGTTATGTCCTTATGTGTTGCTTATAATTTTTTTACACTGAATATAATGCATATTTGTTTCTTGTCTTACCCGAACCCTGACCACCCTTGGTTGAGCACTCCAACATAATTGCTATAGGACGTACGTATATTTTATACCTATCGTGAGATAATTTTGTTTTGCTACCGAAAGCTTGTCAAATATACTAATATCCTTCGTCCATTATTGCAGTCTAATAAGTAAGTAAAAAGAAACATTACAATAAGTACTTACATACAAACTGCTAATTAAACAATAAAACACCATATCTTATATCAATATAAATTATAAATAAAAAAGAGACACGTTGGCAGATCAATTTTATTGATTCTCTTCAAAAAAATTCTAGCACGCATATTTTGCGACTATCGCTGTGCAATGTACAATAACAATAACTGAAAGGAAGTTTATTTTGAAACAAAATTTTGATTATTTTGGTTATATGGTTAAACCGAGCGCCAGACGCCGGAATGCACCTTACGCGTACGTTACTTACGACAGTGAATATTCCTATGTTATTATGATATTGCGATGGCAATTTAATCGAGCGTACCAATTGATAGAGCTGGCAACGTCGCAATATGCGGAAGCCAAATACGCAGCTTCGTCGTCGTAAAAAAAAATCAGCGAGATATACAACTGTAGATATACGCGCTGCAGGAGCGTCACTCTCTTGTTGCGGAACCTTCAGGAACTTTAGATTACACAATTGTAGCCACTGGGATGAATTTTTGATATCCATCGATTTTTGTTCTACACTTAACTACGACCATATTGAGGCAAGTGCAAGCGTTCAAAAAAGTGGCGTCCGATATGCGGACGTCAAAAGGTGGTGGACGTCACTTTGAATGAACCTTTTTCTTCATCTGACGTCACTTTTATTCCACTTATATATATATATATATCAAAAGATTCTCCTGTTCCCTACACACACCATACAAAACATGGCAGTATTAAGCCGCTATTTTACGCTGTTATTCTGTAAGCGTGGTCCTTCCCCGGTCGAGCCAAACCATTCGTGCTACAACTGCAATATAGCTGCAGCATGGCTCTACCACGTAGTAAATGATGATTATTAACCTTACAAGCAAGAAGTTAAGATGTTTAAAATCTTAAGTTTGCCTTTTTTAATATAATATTTTGTATGGGTCGCATCATCCTCATCATTTTTACAGTCTATCATAAATCCACTGCCAATTATAGGCCTCCCCCATGTAGTACCTCATAAAGGGGATAATTACCATAGTTGCCACGCTTGATAGACGGGTTGGTAATCGCAGTTTTTTTTGTTGTTATCAGGTAGATGCTGCACTGTTTCACTTCCCGCTGCCATCTTTTACGACACCCATGGGATGATATAGGGTAGTAAATTCTCTTAGGACGCCAATATCTTCTAGAAGACGTGCAGCGTCTTCTAGAAAATATTTATGATATGATACTTCATGAATAACTTATGCCTTTGTACAAACATACTTCAAACATATTGCTGTCTTTATGTGTACATGAATAAATCAAATACAAAATATTTATGTAACAAAAAATTACTTCTGAATTTTTCTAACAGACATAAGTCGTGATATATAAAATTAAAGAAAAACAACGTAGAGTACAAACAATATATATACATCGTTATACCTATATACAATTAAAGAAAAACAACGAAGATACATAATGAACGATGAACCATCTTTTAAAACTATTTATCCAACGAAGGTTCGTTAACCTACCAGCAGCCGTGAGTACAAAATCGTCGCGCCATCCACTTGAGACGGCGCGGCGCTCGGTACGGCCTTTATGTATTTGTTTGTTTATGTTGTCTGTTTACTTTTCTTAACGAAGCCTCCTGAATTGTCACTGTATTTATTAGAGCCTATCAAACGTCCGCTAGAATGCTTATAGAGCACAGCATTCACTTACCATCAGGCGACTATATGGTCGTTTGTCACCCTTTTTCTATAAAAAGTAAGACGGCGCGTCTATGAAATACCTGTTGGATCGGGATTGAGCGATAGGTTGCGTTACTCTAGCGGAGCGTCATATCGATGGTAGCAGAGTAGAATTGAGAAACCCCTACCCGTTTGTGCAGTATAAAATTTCACTCTAGGCGCCGTGCGCGAGAGATTCCGCCTAAGTCATTCTACGAGTGATAAGACTCGTAGAATGGCAATATAGTGGTTCTGTCCATTGTAGTAATTTTTCTAGTGAAGGCAAGGAAGGTAGTGTTGCTGAGAGGATGCCCTGTGTTACAATGAGATGAATAGTGTTGCTGTTGGTTTGCATAATTTGGTGTTATTATGGAATTACGTCCCTCATGTTACAGTAGTATGTGATTGTGACGGGGACATATTATTACGGTATGGTCGAACTGTAATTGTTCTATGCTGAATGTTTAGTGCAGTACAATGTGTTATTGCTGACTACCTTTTGCCTGCGACTTCGTCCGCGTAGATATTACACTTTAAACACAGTTTTTGCACCGCACGCCAAAATAGCTCGCAGATGACAGATTTTTTCGGACTTACTTAACACTTATCGTTGTATTTTTACCAATTTACACAATATCTTTATTAATTATAGCCTATGTGTTGTTCTGATGTATTACCTATATTATTGTAAAGTTTAATTAAAATACATTCAGTGGTTTTGCGCAGAAGAGTAACAAACATCCATACATCCTCACAAACTTTCACGCTTATAATATTATAGTAGGATAATGACTAATTGCGTAAGCAGGAGACCAAGTTGAACATCCACTTTCACGCTATTATTTCCGACAAGTACATCACATACATACTAAAAATATTTTACTCGTACAATTGCCGAAGGTCGGAATTGAAAATTGTTGCTTGGAATTCACCAACACGCTTTTTTGATACTTGCAAATTAACGTTTTTATAGAATAACATGAGTAACTAACATATTTCAGCGGATCAGTAAGACAGCAATAAAATTCTCTAGGGGCAGCCTTGTACTGGAAAGCGCATTGTTGGGCGATCACCCTTACGATTACGACGAGGAGTCTGTGGATGTGACGATGGAGTGACGGCCTGACGAAACTCGTATAATGGTTTTTTTATAGTATAGGGTGACAAACGAGCACACAGTCCACCTGATGGTAAGTGGATGCTGTGGCCCATAGACATCTACATTTATCCTCAATTAAGAATCCAAATGCAGATACGTTGTCACCCCTGTTGACTACGGTGGAATGCCTTGTTTCCATTAAAAAGGGAGACCCGGTTCTCTACACTCACCATACGAAACACAGAAGCATTAAGTTGCTATTTTACGCTGGTATTTTGTGAGAGCGTGGTCCTACCCAGGTCGAGCCGACCCATTCGTGCTACAACCATAATATAGCTGTAGCGTTGCTCTACCACGTTTGCATGGTGTGGCTCGGGCCGTACTTTGTGGCAATCTATGGGGGAAGCCTGAGTTCAACAGTGGATTTGTGATGGACTGTAGTGATAGTTATGAATAGTGTTTTTAATACGACATTTTCAGATACGACGCTTTGCTAGACTAAAACTTTACTCTCGATTCGGCGATTATTTTGTAGTCGTATATATATAGTTTGGTCTGAAATTTTCCGATCTCAACGTGAAGATGGCAGCACTCATCAAGTAATAGTTAATCTAGTTGTGCATCTTTTGACAGTCACACATCAAAATTTCAGGTATTTTGGATATATTTATTTGACAGTCGTTTGAGTGAGTCGATGTAAGCGTTTTTGTGAAAATGGAAAAAATTGAGTATCGAGCTGTCATTAAATTTTCGTTTTTGAAAAGCAATACGCCTACGCAAATCAAAGATGAATTGGACTCTGTGTATGTGGACTCTGTATCATCATTTACCACAGTAAAATTTTGGGCAGCTGAATTTAAACGCGGCCGTGAGAGCTTGGGAGACGAAGAATTTTCAGGACGTCCAAAAAGTGCAACTACTGAAGATAACATCGCTAAAGTTCACCAAATGGTGCTAGATGACCACCGATTTAAAGTGAGAGAGATAGCAGAAGCCATAACAATGTCTAAAGAACGTATTGGTCACATATTAAATCAAGATTTAGGCATGAGAAAGCTGTCAGAACGTTAGGTGCCGCGTTTGCTCACGTTACCAAAAACGTGTTCGAATGAACATTTCCAACGCTCTGTTGGCGCAATAAATCCGAATTTTGGCGCTGATTAATTACTGTAGATGAAACTTGGATACACCATTATATGACCGGAACAGTCAAAACAGTGGACTGCAAAGGCGGAACCGGCACCAAAGAAAGCGAAACTGTATTTTTGGTATAGTCATGGAGTTACGAGTATCTTAATCGATTATCTTCAAATAGGAAAAACTATTACACGAGCATACTACGCGTCATTACTTGACTGCTGAGTACTTTCCGAGGCATGGAGGTGAGACACCGCAAACTTCCTGACTCCGGGGTGAGAATTTTTTGAAGTAAAAGCCACGCGGCAGCATTTGCTGTTGCATGTATGGGCCGAATACCGGCGTGAAGTGGAAGCTCTGCTTCTGCGTTTCGTCTGGTGAGTGCAGGTGACCGGAGGCCCAATTCCTCCTCACCCCCCATATCCACATGGTAGCGGAATTAATTCAAAGACTACCCCAGGAGGGTACCAGCACCCCTGGAGAATCCCTCGTTGAGCATCCACGACCATGCTACTCCACTCCTGAACCTGAGCCTAAATTCCTAAATTGTAAACACGGCTGCGCGCGTAAAAATGCCCCCGTAAAGGACTACCAAATCGCAAGTACGGAATTTCTATAACCTTGTGCACCTGTGAGAACACAAACATTATCACTTGCTTATTAGTCACTCCGCGCGAAGAAGACGACATTAGCGAAAATAATTGCCCTCCCGTATTCGCACCGCATCTTGAGGTAGCCGCAGCGGTTAGCCGCACTTCACCTCCGGTACGGTGAGAGACAGTTGCTATTTTTCGTCCCTATCAAATCAAAGGGCCGCACATTGCTCGCTGCTGTGTCACCGGCGCAGTTTAGCTGTACCTACCTATTGCCCATTAACCAAGATGATTACTTGCGTTGCTTGTTTGAGTGAAATACATAATAACAGCGGGCACATTGACTGTGTGCGTTGTAAACAATGTTATCACAACCTATGCGTTAACATTTCTGACAAAAACCTTAAAAATATGTCGGATACTGAAAAAGCTAGTTGGCAATGCCTCAATTGTCACAGTAAGCAGCCTAGAGGCGACAACACAAATACGCCCGTCAAGCAGACGGTATCGTCATCGTCATCCGCGACCGCCTCCAGTAACGTTACGACACGTAAAGCAACCAAAGCGGCAGGTGAGTCTTCCATCCCACAAGCATTTTATAGCAGCTTAATGCTGCTGTGTTTCGTATGGTGAGTGTAGAGAACCGGAGACGCTTTTTATTGGAAAAGAGACATTCTATCTTAGTCCTCACGGATGACAACGCATCTACATTTAAATTCGCAAACGAAGATAGATGTAGATGTCTATGGGCCACAGCAACCACTTACCATCAGGTGGACTGTGTGCTCGTTTGTCGACCTTATTCTATAAAAAAAAAATACTAACTAAGTAGCGGCGCACTTACATCCTCGGCGTTGATATATCGAGTGACGTGCAGTTTCCTGGTCACTTGGAAAAGAAGGCCAAATTGGCCACTAAAAAAGCTTGGCGTGCTTTACAGAGCGGCATAGTATTTTATGCCGGCACAACGCCTGCTACTTTATAAGGCACAGGTTCGGCCTCACATGGAATACTGTTCCTATCTCTGGGCTGGGGCTCCCCAGTGCCAGCTCCTTCCACTTGACCGCATTCAGCGCAGAGCAGCTCGAATCGTCGACGACCGAGTTCTTCCCGATCGGCTCGATTCATTGGCGCTGCGAAGAGATGTTGCATCCCTTTGCATTTTCTTTCGCATTTATCACGGGGAGTGCTCTGAGGAATTGTTCGGGTTAATCCGCCAAATTTCACGAACGCAGATCGCGGCAGAACTCCCGATACCACGAAGCTGAGGCTGGTTGCTAGTATACAATATAATATATATTGTATGATGTAATATAGCATTATGCTATTGCAGCCTACCAAGAGTAAACTGCTAAACATAGACTTTCCCATAGATTTCCACATATGGGGGATATATTTGTCATAGGTTTCATGCTTGGTAAGCGAGTTGGCAACCGCAGTTTGTTATTTTTATTCAGCTTTTTATTGCATTCTTCTTGATGTAGATGCCGCTGCCCATCTGCTGCTTCAGTTTCTCTTTGTCGCCTATTACGACACCCAGAGTATGATATGGGGTTGTGGACATTCTTACATCGCTACTTCACGGTTATGTAATATATTATGCGTAATATAAGTAATATATTATGGTGTGTAAATTCTACATTAGGATAAGATATCAATCAGTCTAGTGCAGAACTGTCTTCTTAATTTAAGTTCCGACTTATCTAATTCTAGCGATGCGCTATTTTTAATCAAATTCCAGTAACGACAAGATTCTATATACAACGTTTATGTTTTTTAATGTATGTTCACCAATTTTTTTGAAACGACGGAACAGAATTTAATGATGAAAAATAGGGGATGGAATTTTTCGTGTCACTATTAAGGCGACGTCTTAGTTGTCACAAATATAAAGACAACTCTCGGAGACTTATCTGCTCAGTGAGTTGATCCTGAGATAAATGAAGATTTATTACAATTTTTGTGTCAAGAAAATCATCTGGGTTTACAGTATTACTTTGTGACAGTCTATGGGCAATTCTCAGGTCAATGAGGTATGTGTCCACTAGGGGGAATATATTATAGCCTATATACATCCATATATAGGCTATAATTTTTATATTACTGAAGGAAACTATGCTTAACGCATTTTCTTTGTACCTGGCGCTAACCGTTAGAGGAAAATGTCGGACTAAATGAATAAAAAGAGTGCAACTTAGATGGTAGACTACAGCTTGTCATGCCCGTAATGTTTCCATAACAGCCTATAAAAGTCTACTGCTGAACATAAGAATAAATAGATTGCCTCGTAGGGGGATTTTGCTATAATTACCACGCTTGGTAGGCGGATTGGCAACCGTAGTTTTTTATTATTATTTTGACTTGTTATCAGGAAGACGCTGCTGCCCATCACCTGTTTCAATTTCCCTCTGTTGCCTCTTTTACACCCATGGGACGATGTGGGGTAGTGGATATTCTTTCACCGATACTACGCAATAGTGTTTACGTGAGTATAATATTTCAAAGTAATTGACTTTATAACAATTTATTGTGAAAGTTTGAATGAATTTAATGTATAGATATAGTTTTTTTTTAATAGAAAAGGAGGCAAACGAGCATGCGGCTCACCTGATGGTAATTGATCACCATCGCCGATGAAAATCCGCAACACCACGGGAATTCTAGGTGCATTGCCGGCCTTTCAGGAAGGAGTATGCTCTTTTCTTGAAGGTCTCTAAGTCGTATCGGTCCGGAAAAACCGCTGGCGACAGTAAATTCCACAGTTTGGTTGTGCGAGGCAGAAAATTCCGCGTAAATCGCACACAGTAGTGAACCGCCAGCCATCCACATAATGAGGATGGAATTTCGAGTTCTGTCGCATTGTGCGATGGTGGAATTCAGCAGCTGGATTTAATCCGAACAATTCCTCTGAGCACTCCCCGTGATATATGAGGTAGAAGATGGCTGGATGGCTTTGCGAAGAGACGTTGCATAGAGATGCAACGTCTCTTCGCAAAGCCAGTGGATCAAGCCGGTCGAAAAAAACTTGTTCGTCGACGATTCGGGCCGCTCTTCTTTGAATACAGTCAAGTGGAAGAAGCTGATACTGGTGTGCCCCGACCCAAAGATGAGAACAGTATTCAATATGTGGCCGAATCTGCGCTTTGTAAAGCCGCAAGCGGTGGGCCGGCATGAAATACCGTCTCGATCTACTGAGCACACCAAGCTTTTGTGATGCCAGTTTAACCTTCCATTCCAAGTGACTGCGGAACTGTACGTCTCTCAAAATGTCAACGCCAAGGATTCTGATGCTGGCTGAGGCAACGAGGAGAGTGCCCTAAAATCGAGGAGATACGACAAAGGGGTTATTTTTTGCGGTAAACGCGCAAACTTGTGTCCTTTGGGGATTAAACTGGAATATATTTTGACACCCCCAATCCGAGACTTACACAAACTTGTTCCGGCACTCGACGACGTGTTCCCGAGAAATATTAGCACGGCCGGTGTATAAAGCATCGCCAGTGTTTTATAAACCGGCTGTGCTATAGTAAAATTCATTGTTATGCAGACAACTGCATAACAATGAATGTTTCTAGTATGCAACATATCATTGATATACAGGAACAGGCTAGACGATAGCACGCAGCTTTGTGGAACACGAATATTCACAGGCTTGGAGTCTTAGCATGCACCGTCGACTACGACCTTAATACTCCGATCTGTAAGAAAACTCGAGACCTAATTGCATAATTTATCGGGAAGCCCATAAGAGAGAAGTTACGAAAGAAGCGCTTTGTGTCAAACTCGATCGGAGGCCTTTGCTGTGTCGAAACTAACCGCCAGGGTTTCCCCCTTGGTCTCTACCACCTCCACCCATCAGTGAGTCAGGTTGACAAGAAGATCACCAGCTGAGTGACCTCGATGGAATCCGTATTGACGGTCACTAATTAGCTGATGCGCTTCAAGATACCGCATGAGCTGGCAGTTCATGCCATGCCATTTTGGAGAACAAAGAGGTTATGGCGATAGGCCTGTAATTGGACGGGTCTTTTTAGAGATCGGGTGCACTCACGCCGTCTTCCATGAGCTTGGAACGACGCCTAAAGAGTAAGAGAGTCGGAAAAGTTGCATAAGAACCGGTGCCAACTCTGGAGCACACGTCTTTAGCACAATTGGGGGGATTCCATCAGGCCCACTCGACTTGTTGACGTCCAGGGACAGGAGTATTTTGCGCACCGAGCGCTGTGTAAACAACACATTCGGGATGGAACACACGCACGGCAGAATGGTCAGCGGTGTGTTCCCCCGTCAACGAGAGTCGAGTTAGACGCAAAAAGAGAACCTAAAAGATCGGCTTTCTCCTTTGCGTTGTTGGTCAGCGAATCATCCTCCCTGTCCAAAGATGGTAATGAAGGCTTACAGAAATTCCCTTTAGCAGCCTTGGCGATAGTAATTAAATCAAAAAGATTAGGCCAGTAGATGGTAAAATGATTAGCTAGTAGAACTCCCTTCTGGTTAGTAGTCCGTCTGGGTAGGTACCACTACCCTCTTACTTATGTATTTATGCCGCTAAACAGCAGTGCGTTCACTGCACTCTTTGCAATTACAGACTGTGAGAAATTCCATGAGGTTTTATTCTTCAGATGTGACAGAACATCCGTAGCTTCTTTTGTTTGAAGTTGATTGAAGATGTCTTTGGTTTATAGTAGACATTTACCGTTAGGTGGACTGTAAGTTGGTTTGTTACTTCAATTTTATATAAAAAATCTTTCATCATAACTAATTAGTAATGGTTATTCAATTATTGAAATTAGTGTTTTACTACTAAGCCCTTTGATTATTGTTAAATTGAAATTAAGGTTTTTAAGTAATTAATTCAAAAGACAATGGCGAAAAAAATGTTGATGGGATTTATAAGCGTCTACTTATGTTAGCGTTAAAGATATTAATAAAATAACTTACTATGTATTATCTAATCAAGCTTATGGACTATCGAAGTCTGGAAAAAAAACATCATACATAATTTAAAACTAAATTGACTAGTTGTTGTAGTTGTTACAATTCGCCAATTAAAGCAGGCAAAGGTCTTATACCATACAGCCTAGTCTGATGGGTATTTAATTCACAAAACTCTTCTCAATATACTAATGCGTTATTTCAGGATTCCCTATATGCTAGTAATTACTTCATAATATAAGCATAATTGAAATGAATATTGACTAGTTGTTGTTTTTGTAACGATTTGCCAATTAAGACAGGCAAAGTACTTATACCATACAGCCTATTCTGATATGAATTTTGTTTAAACTGGAATCTCTTTAATTCCTGACTTTCTGCAGTAGTATTGAGAGATTTAGAGTCTCTATATTTGACATATTTTTCATTAGTAGACGCAAGGAAAAAATGTCCACAAAAATTTGTTTGGAAATTCGCCATTGTCCTTTTGAAATGAGTAATTCAAAGGCTAAATATTCGAATATTGATCATTCGCAATCGCGAATTGTTATCTGAATCATTATATTTTGGAGAGACGGGCATCAGCATATTCCTTATAATCAAAATATTAAAAAACTTCGGTTGCCAATCCGCCTGCCAAGCGTGGAAGCTCTGGAGAAATCCCCCCTATGAGATAATATATATAATGAATGAATGTGCAAAGACGAATATCAACGTAGAACTGAAAACGTGAATAACAATTTTAAATATATGAATTTCATCTTATATATTTTCCCTTTTATTTTTTTAGGACATTCCTACTTACTGTTAATATAATGAAAATATAACACTTCTTCGTGGTTTTGAAGGATACAGCGCCATTAAATTCAAAAGAACAATATCGTTTGTGCTGATTTCTTGGAAGCGATTCAATTTCTTGGAGCGAAAATTTAATTTAATTACAGCAAATTGCAGGATTTCCACTAATCAAATAGAGTAAAAAGTAAATTATGAAGAGGTGAATCAAATTTAATGAAAGTTATTTATATATTTAAAATAAATTTTGCGAAATATTTTTGAGAAATACGCTGTACTATTTTAATCTTAAAACGCACTACATATTATTTTAAATTTGTTGGCGTCTATTTTATCAGGTTTTTTTATTAGATTTATTTATTTTATTATTTATATTAGCTGTATGTATTTTATTATGTTATTTTTATGAATGTAATGGAATTTTTACCGTGAATTTTTTACCGTAAGAATATCATCCCATTGGTGTCGGATAGATAGAAATAAACTACAGCAGAATCTTTCTGATAACAGTTAAATAAAAATAAAAAACTGCGGTTGACAAGCGTGGCACCTATGGCAAATATCCTTCCTATAAGGCAATTCAAGGGGGATGTAATGATGACGATGATGAGTTCTTCTCACCTTTCGCTGCCCTTTACGGTAAAATGAAAAAAGTATTTTCGAAAATATGAACGAAATAAAAACTGCATAATAGCCCCATTAAAAGTGAAATAGTAGCAGCCTACATACATGCCAGTATTGGGCTGAGGCCGTAGAGGGTATTGAGACAAAAAAAGTTTGCTGCATTTACCCCAACGCTGAATGAGTGACTTCACACAAAAAAATATTTGACAAAATATTTCTTAACTTCATAAATATCCAGGTTTTCTCGCTTTGTTTAGAATAGAATAGAGAATAAATTTATTTGCAACTATACAATTTGGCATGAGATGGTGTTACAATTATGTATATTATGCGTAGTATTGTGTATAGTCTGCAAGCAGACATGCCAATTTATAAAAATATGTACTTACCTAACCTTAAATTACATTATTTCTAAATATTCTTTTAAATTATAAAAAAAAAACACTTGTTTTGTATCCATTCGGTTAATGAAGTTTTAAACTTGTTTCCTTCTATTTTTTTTATAAAGTTCGGTAATTTATTCAATATTATTATACACATATTATATACATTCTTTCTATGAATATAAGTATGACAAGAAGGTTGGTGTAATAGGTTCAAATATTGAGTTCTTTGCTATCTAGTATTAATATCTGTGTACTTTTTAAAATATATTTGTCGCAGGGTTGCTCGCGACGTTGGGCTTACGTAGTAACATTATTTAATCTGTGATTGGGCCTATTCGCAGTGCAGCAGTAAACTTTTGATAGATTGTATTGAATGGTATGGTAATGAAATGTTATAATTCAGTTTTCACCTACTTCCAAACGTCTCAATAATCAAAAATTTTGCAAACATATTAAGAGCTAATGACGATCCAAAAATTTCATGATTATGACTTCATATTCTCATTAGGATCATCAAAACTCGTAATTAACCCGTGTGGTTTAAATTTTCGTGTGGTTTAAACTTCCACTTGGCCAGGATCGTGCCAAGTGGAAGTCCGTAGTCTCTGCCTACCCCTCTGGGTGACAGGCGTGAGTGTTTATGTATGTATGTATGTTTAAATTTTCTTACTCTAACAATATAACACAATTATATTTTATTAACGTGACCTGTATGTATCTATGTATTTATGTATGAATGTATTTGAATTATGTAATTAAATTTTCAGAAATTTTGCAGATGAATTAAAAATTGGTGACAATACAAAAATTTCATGACTATGATTAATGTTCTTACTAGGCCCATCACAACTCGTGACCAATGAGTAATGTTAGAGTTATTTTAATTTTTTAATATTTCAGTAAGTGACCTCGCTTGTCAGTTGGAGGCAATTTATGGAGGAGGCCGGTACTAGACTTTTAATGTAATGGATGGATTACAAGGTAGCTAAAATTAAAATATGAAATACAAAAGAATTACACGTCAACAAAATTATCTTATTTTTAACTAAAAATATTATATCTAGAGATTATGTCAGACTTTCATTTATCTATTAACTAATATCTATTACTGCCGTCAAATAACTGTGCTGTATTTCGGTTTGTCGGTTAAGAGAGTCAGGTAATTGGTTATTACAGGTTAGTTAATATTCAGGGGTGACAAAGCATTTGTGGTTTTCTTTGTTTGAAGTTGGCTGCAGGTGTCCATGACCTGCAATCGCTTCTTACTGTCAGGTGGATTGTTTCCAATAAAAATCGTTAGTTTAATAATTAATTTTATTTAATATTTATAAAACCGTGTAGTAGCGGTGTAAGAATACTGCTACCTCATATCATTCCGTGGGTGTTGTAAGAGGCGACAGAGGAAAACAAATCAGAAGATGGCTGGATGGATAATTAATAAAATTATATCTCAACCCAAGCATACAACTGCTAGACTTCAATATGCTATAAGTTCTTACTGCGTAGATCGGACCCAAAATTAATAATAAAATTATTAATTAAAAAATATTAATCTGAAAGTAGCCGTGGTTAACTATGACATTGGGATGTCGAACACCTCAGTCGCCCCCGTGACCATGGGTGCTGTAAAGTGCTCGAAGCATCGGGAATATAAAAATAAGTTGATATACGCGATAAATTTCGTAAAAACTAGTTTCATTTAAATGTGTAGTGTGCGCGTAAACATAAGAAATCATTGTGTCGATTGACAATCCCACGTATAACTTGAGGTGCCTATATCCAGCAATAGACTTTTACGGGCTGTATGAGAAGACTTCATTTCAGTTCTTTTTTATTACTTCGTTTCTTTTATTTTTCCCATTTACTATACAATACGAAATAAATGTTAATAATAAACAGTAAAGTTAAAAAATAAGGTACACGGGCACTGGCCTCCTCAAATTTCTAAAGTGGATTTAGGAATGCGTGCCAACCACGCTGCCCCAATGCGCCTAGGGGGACAAGTTTCCTCATGATGATTACCTTTACCGCCGAGCACGTGGTAAATTAGCACTAAAAATTGCAATTGATCATTGGTTCCTGCGGGGATCGAAGCCGCGTTGCTCGCATATTGTGATACTTACCCCTTAGCCCTTACCCCTTAGCCCCCTGAGCTATCATGGCTCACACATAGAAGATGCCATTACCGTTACCGTTACAGCCTATTAAAGTCCACTGCTGAACATAGGCCTCCTCCATTGATTGCCTCATAGGGGGGAGGGGATATTTGCCATAGTTGCCACGCTTGGCAAGCGGGTTGGCAACCGTAGTTTATTTTTATTTTTAGCCTTCATTAGGAAGACGCTGCTGCCCATCTTCTGATTTATTTCCCTATTTCGCCTCTTACGACACCCACTGGATGATATGGGGTAGTGGATATTCTTAACCACCACTACACGGTAATAGAAGATGAATTAATTATTAATTACTAGTGGTCGCCCAGTGATCGAAATTCGACCGTACCTAATTCATGAAATTTTAGTTTGTATATTAAGCAAGCTGTATTTCGCTTTCAACGCTCAGTATATATATACGTATTATCTACGCTTTCAACTACAAATTGACTGTTTGACCACATACTATTATATGTCTGACATTGACGGAATGAACGTAAAAAATTAAAGTTTTACTTTATTTTATTTTATGTATGTATTAGTTATGTATAGCTTTTTGCGCTCATTCTCCATATAAACTTAAAATATGCCAAATCTCACACTCCTCCGTGCGCGGTACATGCATAAAAAGGGGTACAAAGTCTTCTCTTCACATAAATATTTAGGATTTAAAACTTAGATACATGAATAATTTGTTAAAATTTATATGAATATTGTTTAATAAGTTTGTCACTAGGTAGCCTTCTTAACCAAGATAGATGTGAATTGTTATTTTCGTTGAGTAAATTAGCCCATTCCATTGTGTATTTCAAAAAGATTTCTTCTTGTCGGACTTTTCATTGGCTTAACTCCAACACAAAACAATAGAACAGTAATGGGATTTTTCTTTCTAAGATAACTTTTCAACTTAATTTTAATAAAACTACGGAACAAGTTTAGTTTAAAAAGAATATTTTGTATTTTAATATTAGTATTTCTTATTTTAACGCGCTTTTATAAGCTTGGCTTGGTTGTATGCATATTTATATGTTTTCCGTGATAGTACTGTGCTGCAGCTATATTATGGTTGCAGCACAAATACATCGGCTCGAACGACGAAAGCCAACGCTCTCACAGAATACCAGCGTATAATAGCAGTTTAATGCAGTGCAGCAGCTGTGTTTCGTATGGTTAGTGTAGAGAATCGAATACCCTTTTTACTTGAACCGAGGCATTCCATCTTAGTCCCCAGGGTTAACAATACATTTGATTCTTAAACGACATCTACATGTTTGAGGTCCACAACACGCACTTACCATCAGGTGGGCTGTATACTCGTTTGTCACCCTTTTTCAATCTCTTAAAATCACAAACGTCTTAACTATTTAGCGGTTGCTCTCAGTCTTCTCTTGCCTTTCATCTTACCCTACATGCGTTCAATCTCTCATTCGATTGCGTTTATAAATTGCATCATTCATTCCCACATTATATGTTCGAGATGTTCGGATATTTTAAAAGATATTGATAATAATCTTTAAAAAATAAGTTTAAATTTTTTAAATTTAACTTTAAATACAACAGCCTGGACTCAAGCTACTTTACCTATAAAATTTGGTGGTATTGTGAGAAATCTTTCTAGCGTTTAGCCTTCCTTTCTTGCTTCCTTGCATAGTGTCAGTGACTTATGTAACATAATTTTAAATAATAAAGTAGAACTACGCTTTGCTACGGAGGCAGGACAGATATGGCGAACGCTCTGTCCCAGCGAAAATGTTCCACTGGAAGTTAACCAACAAAAACAGTGGGATATTCCGTTGGCACAGAGCGTGCAGAAAGATTTGTTTCATAATTTACATAGTGACCAAGATCAGGTACGCCTTATAGCTGTTTCGACTAAGGAATCTAGTCATTGTTTACCATCAAGTAATCTCGGCACATTACTTGATGGGGAAAGCTTGCGCATCGCCGTAGGAATCCGACTAGGAGCGCGTTTTGTCAACCCCATCAGTGCCCCTGTGGTAGCAGCGTCGACAAGTTTGGGCTCCACGGACTTTCATGTAAGAAAAGTGCTGGTAGGTTTTCACGGCACGGTTCTTTTAGGACAAGGAACGCTACCCCAATGCGTGTTGGCGGACTTCACATGTCTTCGAAATATATTTTTTTCTTATTTCTCAGACGTGGTAAATCAGCACTTAAAATTGCAATTAACAATTTCATTAGTGCCGGCGGGGATCGCACCCGGATTGCTCGCGTACTGTGTAATTTACAACAAGCGCTTAGCACCTGAGCTACCACGGCTAGTTAATAAGTCTCGTATTTAATAATAATAAAATAAATAAATTGTAATCGCTGTGAGTACTATAAGACAAAAACTAAAAAATACTGAGTGTATTTAGACATCATCATTATCGTCACCATAAACCCGTGGAAGCCCACTACTGGACATGGGGCTCTCCGTTCAATTCAATTCAATTCAATTTCATTTATTTGCATAACACAGGTATTAAAGGTGTTACAGAAAATTATAATATGTACACTGTATTATTACCTTATGAGGTGTGCAAATACAATATATGTTGTCTTAAAGACATACAAATATAATTGAGTGTTCTTTTGAAAAATCATGTCATAAAATAAAATAGAATAGAAATAATTGAAATTGGAATACTAATGAAAATTCTACATTTATAAAATTAAATTGATTACAATAAAAATAATAATATTCAATAAAATGTAACTAGTCAAAATTGTCATTCAAGAACTCATCAATTTTATAGTAACATTTGTCTATTAATAAGTCATTCAGCATCTTTTAAATTTAAATAAGGTCATATTTTTATTGAATCAGGTAGTTTATTATAAATTTGTGGGCAATACCAAAAACTTTCATTAATGATGTTTTACATTTTATGTTACATAACCTATTTATGTAGTGGGTGCGTATTGGATTCTTTCTAATATCAGATATTTTGGAAAAGAAATGGATGCTTTTTACAAAAATAGCTGTTTCAGTATATACAATGACAGCAGTGTTAGGATTTTAAGTCTTTAAAATAAGGAAAACAGCTATCTGTTATTTTGAGACCACATTGATCTTACACATCGTTTTGCATCTTAAATACAGCTCCTTTCAGAAGACTGTCCCCAGAAAATGATGCCATATCGCAAAACGAAGCAACTAGTCCATGGTATGCTATCAAAAGAGCCTGGCTGTTAACCTTTTTGAAAGTTGAGAAAGCGCATACGCGGATTTGCCGAGTCGTTTGCATAGATCCTCAACATGAGGCTTCAAGTGAGTTGATTATCAATCACTATACCTAAGAACTTCGCCATATTGCTTCTTCAATATTAAAAGCCTTGGTAGGAAATGATAATGTTGGGGTTTTCACGGCGTTGATGGAAGTGCATAACTTTGTTTATTTAAATTTATTTTTAAATTATTATTATTAAGCCACTCTATAATTTCGCGTAAACAGGTATTTATATCACTTTCATAATTAATTTCATTTGCACACTTTATTATAGCTGTACTGTCATCTGCAAAGAGAACCATTTTGTGTGACGTTATTTTGGTAGATCGTTTATATATATTAAAAGTAGTGGCCCTAGTACGCTACCTTGTGGAACCCGTATTTAATGTGCCTTGGTTTCGATAAATATGTAGTTTCTAATTTACTCTTTGGACATATTCTAGAAATTTCTGTGCATTGGATTCTATTACTTAGGTACGATTCTAAGAGCTGAAGAATGTTTCCTCTTATACCATAACCATGTAATTTGTTTAGCAAGATCTTGTGGTCCACATAATCAAAAGCCTTCGTCATGTCAGTATAAATGGCACAGACTGGATTTCTCTTATCTACAGATGTCATAATATTAGCTAGTAAGTCATACAGTGCCACATTGATATTAGTATTTTTTCGGAACCCTTTGCTCTTTACAAAATAATTTATACTTTTCGAAATAGGTGTATAAAGAGTTATAAATTACTTTTCAAAAACTTTTGAGAATATAGGAATTTTTGCTATAGGTCTGTAATTTTTAAATCTGTTTTGTCATCTTTTTATATAGGGTTTAATAACAACTTTTTCCGTTGTAAGAAGAATTTGCCTTAATCGTCACGGTTGGGCTTGGCAGGCGGATTGCTAGATGACTCGCAAATTTGACGCTTTTACAAACATACATACATACTTACTTAAATATATACATACAAACATCCATACACACAGACACTTAAAACATACATACATACATATATAAATTCTTTGCACCTATAGCACATCTATGTAATAGTAGTTTTCAGACAGGGCAATTTCCATCACCATTCAAGCAGGCCTTAGTAACACCAATATTCAAATCTGGTGATAAGTCCGCTCCTTCGAATTACAGGCCGATTTCTTTGTTACCTACTTTTTCAAAAATAATTGAGTAGATTGTGAACAACAGACTTATAAAATATCTAGAGCGTTATGGATATCTAGCTGCGAATCAATTTGGTTTTAGGGCACATTGTTCAACAGAAGACGCTATTTTACAACTGATTTCGAAAATAACATCTTATGTAGACAAAGCTGATAGGTGCATATATGTTTTCTTAGACTTGCAAAAGGCGTTCGATACTGTGTCTATTCCTATACTTCTCGGACGTCTCGAAAATCTGGGTATAAGAGGGATGCCATATGCATGGTTTTGTAACTACCTTACAAACAGAACCCAAGTATTACGTGTTGACGATAAGCTAAGCGATAAAGCCGAATGTAGCTATGGCATTCCACAGGGTAGCATTCTTGGACCAACACTTTTTTTGACGTACATAAATGAATTATGCAAAATTAATATCCGTAGTGCGGACCTTTTTATGTTTGCGGACGATACTGTGATCCTCTTTCATGGTACAGACTGGGATACTGTGCAGCAATGTGCTGAAAATGGATTACGTACGGTTACAAAATGGCTGGAAAATAATCTTTTAACCGTCAATTGTTCAAAAACAAAATATATATGTTTTTACAAAACAATAATCTCAAAACCACCACACAGCTTCTCTGTCACCATGCATACGTACCCTTGTAATACGTCCCAAAAAAAGGAGAGATGTAAATGTACAATATTAGAACGAACATCTACGATAAAATACCTTGGGGTAATCCTCGACGAAGATTAAATTAGCAACCTCATATATCAAATATATCTAAACAATTCGGAGACTCACTATAGTATTTAAGAACCTAAGAACAGTAGCGACTAAAAACTGCTAATTCAAACATATAACGCCTTTGTCATTGTCTCATAAATTATTGCATCTGCTCATGGGGTGGAGCTCCCAAAACATATCTTATTGAGGCCGAGCGAGCTCAAAGATCTATACTAAAACTAATATTACATCTTCCTTATACATACCCAACATTTTAAGTTTACGAATTGTCAAATGTCCTCAGTGTACGAAAATCGTATATATACAAATGCATAAAACGATATCATAATTTTCCCCAGTATATGTAGCTAAAACAAAAGAACACAAAAATGTCCAGTAGCATTTGTGAAAAGCGCATTTGTGAAAAGGCAATGACTACCAAGCACCTCATTTATATAATATAATTAATAAAAAATAAGTTAAATAACTTAAAAGTCACCAAGTTAAAAATTGTTTTAAATTGGTTAAAAAAGAATCTGACTATGAAAATTGTGAAAACCTACTTTAAGTCATGTACACATATTTTAATAAAACAGACGCGCACACACACACACACACACACACACACACAAACACACACACACACACACACACACACACACAAACACACACACACACACTTTTGTTTCTTTTATATTTTAAAGTCTGTATTGTACACGGAAAATAAGATCACTTAATGGAGGAAACTGCCTCCTAACATACAGCAGGGTAACCTAGTTTAGGAGTCAGGGCACCAATGAATTGTATATTATATCTGTGTTCAATAAAAATTATTAAAGAATTATTATTAAAGAATACATACATAAATATATACATACATACATACATACAAACTTAGATAAACATAATAAAAATGCAAACACGTGCACACCTGTATGTGTGTTATAAAATCGAGTTGTTAAGATGACAACTTCGCATATGGGTCTGGTGTTGATGTTGTAGATGAGAAGATCCTTGCAGACTTCGGATTCCGTAGCAAAGTCTTTGCATTTGTCCAGTGAGCTCATGATGACGTATTGCTGTCTAGTGGTACTCATGGCAAGATATGTTTGTTCGGGAAGGATAGTAGAATATAAGGAAGAGTCAGGATGTAGAATAGGGATAGAATATAAATGGTATAATGTAAATTTTTCATTTTTTACTAAAGGGAATTCTAGGATATATATAAATTTATTCAAATAAATATAGGAAGTAATAGAGGCAGATTCAAGTATTTTGTGTGAATTAGGTAATGCTATTGGGGCAACTAAGTTTTCATTGAGCCTAGCGAGATTAGAAGAAAGTAAATTTGTATAGGCGCATAGTGGATATTATAGAAGGATGAATTACATTTGATTTAATGAAAAGTATGCTTGTAATGACATCATCGATATCTCGTTCCATAGAAACTATAGCTTCTAGAATTTGAATTAAAACGGTGGATATTTCTTCAAGAATAGTTAAATTAAATATAAGTTTGTTTGTTGAGGTAAAGTATGAATTTATTTTTCTAATATCTTCGTTAATAACGTATTAATCATAAGAGATTTTATGTAATGTTTCATTAAAATTCGTGATCGTTGAAGAAATAATTTGTAATTGTTGTTTTAAGATATAATTGCTGTTTCTCTAACTGTTCAATACATTCGTTATAATGTTTGGCATCTTTTGCGTCTGGAACACCAATGAGCCATTTCAAAATTGAACCTAAGCCGTCTAGTATTTCGCGTTTGAATCGCTTGTTGGATTCTGTCTATGTTTATTTTTATAAATGAAGTAGTAGTTATAACGTTAGGTAAATTTGAATGTGGTAATGAAAGATTGATAGTTATTTATAAGTCGTTTGATAGAGTTGCGTGAGCTAGGAATAAAGGTTCAAGGTAACGATATACGATAAATTTCAGGAATTTTAGATAATAATATTTCACCATTGTTTTCGAAATAGAGTCCAGAATTAGAAGGAATAGGTTTTGTGTGGGTATCCCCATCAACAAAAAGTTTTGAGTACCTGAAAATTAAAATAAACCTAGTTAATTGTTTTGACTTCTTTTAAATTTAGTTATATAATAATTCTTAGAAAATAGATAAACTTTGTATAAATAGATTAGATAGTAAAATTAATGTATGAGTTTTTATAAGATATAAAAGATTTTAAATTAAACTAAGAGTTTTATTAGGTGTGGAGCCACCCTGAAATAGATTAAAGTTAAATATTTATGAATAATTACAATCTACTCTTAGAATGAAATTTTATGATTATTGAATGAAGTCATGCAATGGTCTTAAGCGATTCTGCATACACTATTTGGTTTTTCCAGATTTTTGTATAATATAATTTTCGTTAAAATCTATTCTAACAATAACATGAGGCCCGTCCCATAGGCGATTTAATTTGGATTAGGACTTTAAGCTAACTTTATCTCCTACGTTAATTTAGCTATATTTTTAATATTACTGTCGTATCGCACTTTTGCCTTTTCTTTCATTGACTTGAGTCTTCTTGCCTTGAGTCTTTCGTTTAAATCTCGTAGGTAATCATGAGTTGTGTAGTCGTTGTTTGCTTTTAAAGAATATAGAAAACGCGGTTTGTAACCAAAGAGTAATTCATGAGGTGTAAACTTGGTGGACTGATTAATTGATGTGTTATAGCACATAACGGAAAATGGCACAATTTGATCCCAATTAGATTGATTACGTTTGTGGTTCATTCGGATGAAATCACGTAATGTTGCGTGGAATCGTTCTAATGAACCGTTTGTTTGAGGATGATATGCGGTGCTAACTGTGTTGTTCTGTACCTTGATCGGAATGGAAACGTTTAGGTACACCGTAATGTTGACGGAAAATTAAAAGAGATTTGGCTACTGTAGTTGCTTGTTTGTCTTGAATGGGGTATGCTTGACAAAACGAGTTAAGTCATCTTGTAATGTGACTATATATTAATTAAAATCATTAGTTATGTCTGAATAAGGAACTAAGTCAATAGTTACGCGTTCAAACGGTTCAGTAGAAAAAGAAATAATAACCATGGGAGCTTTATATGTTTTACGTTGAATTTTGTTTCGTTGACATATTTGGCAATTATCTATATAATTTTTAATAGTTTCTGTCATTCCTTTCCAGAAATATTCAGATCGTATTTTGTGTGTTGTTTCGATAATGCCACGATGTCCTGATAGGGGATCATCATGGAAGGTTTTCAGGATTGATGCTATCTCTTCTGGAGCTGGAGTTTTAACTTTATTTTCACATATGGTGATTTTGCATTCGTAAATGTCTGCTAAATAAGCTGTGATGTGTAACTGTTCGTTTCCTTTAAGTTTACAAATGGGGTCGTTTTTCAGATTTGGAATGTAAAGTGATTTTAATTTATGGTTGTGTAGGCAAGCGAGTAATATTTTAAAATAGCTTTCAGAATCCCAAGGGTCGAAGTGAGTGGGTCTCGAACAGCCAAATACAATATTTTGTTTCTTATCCGAAACTAATAAATCAGTTTCTTAAAGTGTTTTTGGATTATTTAAATATGGGTCCACTTGAGAGCAAGCGGAAATTGCTTGGTTGAAAAGGGTATTTTTATCGGAAAGTTGACAAGAGGTTTGGATAATAATGTTTTTGTGACGTTCGTTTAAGAGGCAGTGTGGTGAAATGTGGAGATATGGAGTATTACATGTGTGAGAGTCGATTTTTAAGTAGTGTTGAAAATTTAGTTGTAAATAGTCTTCTGAAGTGTTGCGTTTTGCAATATATCGCGAGTTGCGATAGCACAGCACCTAAGGCGTTTATCGAAGCGTCTGTATTTAGTATGAATTCCTTTGTGAAGTTAGGATATTGTGAGATTGGAGGGTTAGTAAGAAGATGTTTACATTCATTGAAGGATTGTTGTTGGGTTTCGCCCCATATGAAAGCAGTGTCCTTTTTAAGAAGGCTAGTTAAAGGTTTAGTGAGTTTACTGAAGTTAGGAATGAACAGACGGTAGTATCCTGTAAGACCTAGAAATGCTTTTATATCTTTACACGATTTAGGAATAGGGAATTCTTGAACTGCCCGTATTTTATCGGGGTTCGGCTTAACTCCTTCGTTGGAAATGATATGGCCTGGAATGAGATAAGCAACTTCGCGTCTAAAAAATTCACATTTGTCTGGATGGATTTTTAGTTCATATTTTCTAAGTCTAGAGAAAACTTCTTCAAGTTTTTGTTCATGTTCTTGAAGGCTAGAAGCAAATACTACCATGTCGTCGAGGTAAACGAAACATTTTTTACCTTGTAAGCCACACAAAACGGAGTCCATTACACGCTGAAACGTCGCTGGCGCGTTTTTCAGGCCAAATGGCATTCTTTTAAATTCGTAATGACCATATGGAGTGTTAAAAGCTGTTTTAGGAATATCTTTTTGATCTACTTCTAACTGATGAAAACCTGAGGTGAGATCCAATCTGGTACAATATAGAGAATGACCTAATTTGTCTAGAATGTCTGTGATGTTGGGAAGAAGGATAACTGTCTCCTACCTACTGTGACTTCATTTAACTTGCGGTAATCAATAACTAATCGCCATTTCTGTTTTCCAGATACGTCTAGTTTTTTAGGAACAACCCAGATGGGGCTACTCCAAGAAGATGAGCTAGGTCTGATAATGTCTTGGTCTAACATTTTTTGGACTTGTGATTTTACTTCTTGTTCGTGTACTTGAGGAAAGCGATAGGTTTTTGTGTGAATTGGAATGTCAGTAGTGGTAGGTATTTGATGTTTTGTATGATTGCTAAATGTAAGTGAGTCGCCTTCGATGAAAAATATGTCGGGATATTTGGAAACAATTTTATCTAATGCGTTCGACTAATCTTTGTTCAAATGTTCGCGTTTAATAAGGGTGAGTACTTGGTTTTGTCTATCGGTGTCGGATGTGTGAATAAGATTGTAAATTAAGTGGTTATGAATGTTATTTGTTTGTTGATTTGGTTGGTAAGGGAGAACTTCGATGTTTGGAATGCTAATTATTTTGTCGGATTTGTTTGTATTTACACAAGTGATAATAAATGAGTTGTTTTTGACTTCGACTAATGCATTGGGAATAACAATACCGTTATCTATTATTTGTTTTTCGACTATTGCTGTCCCGGAATTTATATTGCTTGTTCTACACATAATTACACTCTCAGAGTGGTTAGAAAGGAATTGGTTATTAAAGTCGATTATATTTTGAAGATTTTCGTTCAAATAATGTAATTTGTAGGATATTTCACGTATTTTCACAGTTTTGGATTGAATGTAAATGTTGCAATTATTCTTTATCATAAAATCGTTACCTAGTATACCGTCTGCTTTAATATTAAGGGAAGCCACATGGAAACGATATTTAGGTAAATGATCTAGAGATATGTCGGTGGTGCTTGAGGTTATAATTGAATTTTGGCTACCGGAAATGTCTACGATTGACACGATGTTTAATTTATTTAAGGGAGAAGAACCTATTTTATCCTTTTTTATAATCGAGATTCCTGCTCCGGTGTCTATGAGAAATGTGACTGGTTTGCCTTCTATATGAAAAGTGCAGTGTAAGAGGTTATCGGGCATTTAAGGCGGATATGGCAAAATATTTTGTATTAGATTTGGATTTAGGCGGTTTTGATTTCAAACGTGGTTTATTGGAAACAGTGGAAGAAGTGGATGTAGTAGGTACAGTGGTCTTGATGGAATCAGTGGATATAGTAGGTGCAGTGGTCTTGAAAGAATCAGTGGATGTAGTAGAAATAGTAATAATAGAGTCAGTGTATGTAGAAGGAATAATAAGCTTTGGAAAACCAAGGGTTTGGGGCTGGCTACCCTGTTCGTAGGTTTCCGTTTGAGAACTAGAATTTGTGAGTACTGAGTGATGTGTAGTAACTAAGTCGCTAGTTTGTGTAGACACATTTTTCAATTGTGTATGACACTTAAGCGGTGATTTGGAAGGTACATTGTTTGTTTGTGTAGTGTGATCTCGATGGTTTGGCGGTTGAGGACGCCTTCGAAAAATAGGATTCGATTTGCTAGAATTTATATTTGTAGTTTCTCCATATCCTGAGTCGGGATCGGTGACCAGGATACTGAAGCGATTTCCAACGAGTTGCGCGTCTCGTTGGTCGCTTGGTAGTTTAAATGGTCAACTGGGATAGGAGGCGCAAAAAGTGCGCGTTGGACTTGATTTTTTCTTAAATTGTTATTGTAAGCTCTTTTACGGCATTCTGTAATATTATGCCCAATATTTTTACAATAGCTACATAGTTTCGTAATTTGTTGTGGTGTGTTTGCATTATTGTACATGGTGTGTGTAAACGGTAGATGAGTTCGACTCATAGGCTTATTTTTATTATTATTATTATGGTTTTATTATGCTTATGGTATGGTGGTTTTGTAAAAGTTGGTGGACGCGTTGTGTTCAGTTTAAATAAAGATTGCCTAGCTTTGTTCATTGCACGAATTTTATCTTCTTGAAGTGCGAATCAGCCTGCTTCGCAAAGACTAGGAAATTCTTTTGTTCTTAACATTGCTCCGATCTTGAAGCTAATGCCATTAATAAAAACGTTAAGAGCCGTTTCCTCCGTTATCGCTAAGCGACCTAATAACGTCTTATCGCATAGTTCAGCGTTTAACTTTTCAATTATTTTAGAGCGACAAAGGTCGACTCTGTGAAAATATTCGGTTAACGTTTCTGTAGGTTTTTGGAACATGGATTGCAGTTCAAGGTTAAGGTGTGCTATGGTTTTAACGTTAGAGAATTTTTCAATAAGGAATGTTCTTAAACCGGTCCATGAGGCATGTTCTTTACTGTGAACGTCTGCCGCACCCGAACCAGTGATATGGTTTAACGCGTATACTAAGTACTAACTTCTGGTCCGCTGAACTTAAGTCGAAAGCTGAATTGCATGACCTAACGAATCTGTACACTTGGTCGTTATAATCTGTGTCGAATGAGGGAATTAATTTAAGTAATGTGGTGATGTCTAAGGCTATTTTAGGGTTCTTTTGAGATTGTTTTACACAGGCAATGAATAATTAATATAGTAGAATAGTATAATATGATAGTATATAATAGAATGATACGATTACTTTTATTAAAAAAAATGAATGTGAATGAGGTGGTAGATGTAGGAAAATATTTAGGTAAAATGGAAAAATAGTAATTCGAACAAACAAGTCTAGCCACTTACCACAGTAACAATAAAATGTGGAGCTGCATGGTTCTGCGAAGTTTTTCAAAAGCCTTCAGCTACCGTACGTTGTCTTCTTATTGGGCCAAATTCGACGGGATGCTGTCCCGTCGAATTTGGCACGTTTTTACTTCGTTTTTACGCGATTTAAGCGAATGAATCACGCAAGATCCTACCGACTGCGCCAAATTTGTTATGTGGCAGTGACCAATTTGTGTGTATGAAATAAATGATAGGTGCTAGGAATTCTTTTCTGTCTAGAAGTCCATTTGGGTAGCCTCTTACCTATTTTAAATTATATATATATATATCTATGCATTGTCATAGCGCACATCCTGGCAGGGTCGCCATGTAACGTTGGAAAGGTGTTAATGAATAAAGACGTTTTTCTCAGTTCAAGACTTTAATTATACTGCTGCATATTCTACCTTAACACTAATCTATATTGTTGTGGGGGCTACACTATACTAGTGTTACGCTTAAAAAAAGAAAAAAAAATATTCTCCTATATATACTATTTCGTCAGCAAATTGTGTAATTCTTCATTAAACATACAGCGTTGCTGATTTTAAATGCTCGCTGGTTTTTGAAATGCCGAAAGCATATTGTATATTGCGTCGTATCCATCGTATATATCGTCGTATTGTATCTTATCCCAGGCAAATCATGATCAGCTCAATTCTACAATTGGATAACAATATATTAATTATTTTTAATGAACGGACGACGCCCTTTGTATACGAACGGGTTTTAGAAATTGTATTTGATACCTACCTTTATTATGTTATTATTATAACGTTGAAAGAAATACTCTTTTGGTTTATCCGTACTAAGATTTGTTTTGATTTCAGTATTTTAGATGTTTGTAGTCCCGATGTCATAGTTAGCCCGGCTACCTTCAGTTTTTGAATATTGAATATCAGTATCTGGAAGTCTTGCAGTGGTATGGATTATATTTGGATTATATTTGGTTAATTATCAAAACGGTAGTAATAATGTACTCAAAACTGTAATAAAAAACTGCATCTGTAATACCGAACTGTAATAATAAAAACTGTAATAAACTGTGTAATGAAAACTGTGGTAATAATGGATACTCATACAGATCCCAATTTCTAAATGCGATTTGAACAGGCTTGTCTTTCTCTAAATGTTTTATTAAAGTAATCTTTTGCTGGTCAGATACTTTGACATGAGGCATACGCCATTGCACTTTTTGTAAACTTACTCTAACAGAGTCATCTTTTTGAGACACAATATTCTTTACATTTGTGCGGTAGTAAGACACAAAAACTACCGTCTTGATCATGAAATTCGTTTACGTTCCAACCCCATATAGCTGCTGCTTTATTTTCTCCACTACTGATAGATACTAAAGATTTTATTGTTGTTGTTATTCCAACATTTCTCACACGATCTATTTCTACCCCATTTATTTCATATCTAATATTTTGAAATAGAAAGGAAATGGCATTATTAGTGAGATGAACTATTTTTGTTTTGGTAACTCCAGCGCGATCTTTAGCTTGTACATAGAATTTTCCCTCGATGTATATTGCACTTCCTGAATGTAGTAAGTAGATATATTTTTTGATGAATTGGTATTCTTATTCATAATTTTCATTAAAACCATTATTGTAAGGATTGTAAGTATGCGTTTCATAATTTTCGATAGAATTATAGAACTGCGGATAATCTGATAATTTTAGGATACTCATATTTTAAATCCTAGGGCTCGAAGAAATTCCTTATTGCTTTTTGTAATTTTTTTTATATTTTCACATCTGGATGGTTTAACGTTGCACTTGGTAATGACTGGAGCTTTCTTTTCATTCTCAATTTTATAAATACATTGATTGTCACTGAAGTCTATCATTTTGATTTTGTTACGTGAAGACACAGTTGAATATTTTCGTTGTTAAAATTAATTAGTTTCCCCTCTAAATCCAATTTTTTTAATTTTACTGGTGAAATAATTTTTTTTATAGGGAAATAAATAACATTTTTGGTACTTCAATAAGTTGATATCCCCTGGAGGAATAATTAAGCGCGAATTCATGTATTCTATGCGTAGGTGAATCATTTGTGAAAGAGCCCTGTTTGAGATCACATCTGAGCAGGGGATGAAGTGGCGGCGCTGTCGCCGCACCACAAGCGAAGCCTAAATCGCGCTATCAAAGTTCCGAAGTAAAAACAGTGTAATATAAAATAGCTCCGAACTACTACTACTCAGAGCGTTGGCCGCTCCCCGGGCAGAACACCTTGCCCGGCGGGAGACCTCCCCTTTTCCTAACACGGCCACATCTATAAGATATATAAAAAAAATATAATTTACGTGACCAGTATTATATCTATATATTGATCTTTCTAAAGGTTTAATTATAGGCCGTTAATAAATTTATGGCGTCTTCGTATTACTTAGGACTCTCATATAAGTTGTGTTTGTTAAGTAACTTATTTCTTTTAGGCGTCTCTTGGAAGAATGAATATTCACTAGAGCAGTCGAAAGCCCCCGTTCACGAAGACAGGGCTTGAAAAGGTTAAGAACATTATATAGTCCCTATTAGTCGAGTAAAATACTTTTTAATGTTCATTTTGGCATGCAGCTAGTCCGTGTTATAAAAGTATTTGCAATTAATATATTAAAATAGAAAATTAATTATCTTGTATGTCCGATGCTTTTATTGCACAGGGCGATTCTGGACATTGTCCTTTACAGCATATAATGTTAAAAATCTGAATACCAATGTGTTTTTAAATGGGGAAGAACTGAGTCCTGTTGAATCCACTGTTTTTCTTTGCATCACTCTCGACGCAAGGCTTCAGTGGGGCCCCCATATATCCAAACTAGCAAGCAGACTAAGTTCTGTGTCTTGACACTAGTGTGGTCTCACTTGTGTGGAGACAGCTAGATTAGTTTATTTCAGTTATTTCCATAGCATAATGTCTTATGGGGTTTTGCTATGGGAAATTGCGGCTGATTTAGAAACAATTTCTGTTTTACAGAAGAGGGTCATTAGAGCTATTTACAATCTTAAACAAAGAGAGTCTCTTACAGACAATTTTAAAGAATAAAATATATTAACTTTGGCCTCTCAGTATATTAACGAAAATTTAATGTATCTTCACAAAAACAAAGGAAGTTTTAGTAAAAAAAGTGATATACACTCGATAAACACTATTAACAAACACAAGCTAGTGATACCAGTTTCTCGACTACACAGAGTCAGTAATTCATTACTGGGGCAATTTTTTTATAGGATAAGTGTGATAAACGAGCACACAGCCCACCTAATGGTAAGTGGTTGCTGTTGCCCTTAGACATCTACATCTATCCTCGATTACGAATCTAAATGCAGTTGCATTGTCATCCGTGAGGACTAAGATGGAATGCTTTGTTTCCAGTAAAAAGGGTATCCGGTACTCTACACTCACCAAACCAAACACAGCAGCGTTAAGCTGCTATTTTACGCTGATATTTTGCGAGAGCGTGGTCCTTCCCCGGTCGAGCCCACCCATTCGTGCTACAACTATACTACTAATATAGCTGCAGCATGGCTCTATCATCAATGTATACGCTATTACAACAAAGTCCCAGAAAATATACAAGGTCTCTCTATTACCAACTTTAAATATTTTATTAAACAACAACTGTATAAAAAGGTTTATTGTAATATAAATTAATACATGGTTGATAATAATCCCTGGGAATGAGGTGGTCGCTTCCAAGCTGTTTCTAAAATACATTTTGTAAATAGTTTGTACAACCATTCATGTAAAATTTACTTTAAAAAAAAGTCCCGCTGTGTTTCTTGCTGGTTCTTCCCAGGACAGATATTTTCTTTTCGAGCCAGTGGTAAAGAAAAAAATTACGTTCAATAAGAATTACACATGTGATCTATATTGAATAAAATATTATTCTATTCTATTCTATATATATTATACATCCAGACCCGGAAAAAGTATTAATTGTAACAGGATTCAAACCTAAAACCTGAAGCTCAACATATTTGCACCTGCACGATAGATCCGTAAAAATTACATTTTGAATTTAGCGACTTTTGTTTCTCAGTTATTATTCTTTCTGTTGAATAAATTAGTTCATTTTATCGTGATTTTCAAAAATATTTCTTCTTGTCGTACTTGCATTGGCTTAAATCCAATATTAAAGAGCCAGATTAATTTTACGGTTCCCAATCATTGTCTAAAGAGAAAACTTTGAACCCGTTCTTAAGCATATTGTGCGCTTGGAGGATGGAATTGATGGATTTGGTATAGTTAACAAATGCATGAAAAAAGAAATCTTTTATTGTTTACTTTCATACTGCCAATGTTTACGTTTGTTTACGTTCAGAGTGCCAACGTAAACCACAGACTTCCATCTACGTGTCAAACACGTTATGTCCTGTAGTCAAACAGTCCCACAAAGCAAAGAGTATAATATTATAATCACTACGCACTACGTACAGTATTTTTGTATAGAAGCGAGGTCAAACCAGCATGCGGCTCACCTAATAGTAAGCATTGATCGCCGCCCATGGACAATTGCAATACCAGGGGAATTTCACCAGGTACGATGCTGGCTGTTTAAAAGGATTAAGCTAGTTATTTGAAGGCTCCTAAGTCGTATCGATCCAGAAAAACCGCAGGTGGTAAACAATTCCACAAACAATTGAACAGATGATCAAAATTCATGAAAAAATAATTCTGAAACAGTTTAAAAACATTTTGAATTAAATAACTTGTTCCATGTTGAACAATACGGATTCACAAAAAAACGATTTACAACTGATGCAGGGGTTTCATTGTCCCTAGCTCTTTAAATGTGTCTTACATTTAAAGAGCTTGGGAAAGTAATAAAAACGCTTTTTCTATTTTATGCGATCTTTCCAAAGCATTTGACTGATCTTGAAATCCTCCTATGTAAGCTGTCTCACTATGGAATAAAGGATACATCTCTTGAAATTATTAGATCATATTTAACGGGTCGCATACAAAGGGTTGAAATAAATGAAGTAAAATAAGTCGGGTCATTTGTTCAAATGGTTGTACCGTATTGTTCTATTATTTTTATTTGGCATATATTAACAATTTGCCGTACTTTGTGTCCAAATTTTGCAAAATAGTGCTGTTTGCAGGTGAAACTTCTCTTATATTCAGTGTAGATAGAAACAAATCTAACTTTCCCGATGTAAATGATACTCTTTCGCAAATACAGCAGTGGTTTACGGTTAATAATCTTCTATTGAATGCGAAAAGCTATTCATTGATTATGTGCGGAATTAGGTTGGATTTAAATTTGAATTGGCAACAGGCATATGGCGAATGGAGCATGCACTAACCTGGTAACGTCTACAGACGAGTATGCACACCGAGTAGTATTGTATAGTTTCACAAATTTGACACAGTTCACGGCCGTGATTTTAAGTTTTTGATAATTTAAACAGACGAAGCGATGCGTTGTTAAAAGCGAGCGGAGACACAGTATAATACTGATGACGTGCGTGCGAGTCAGAACGAAGAGTGCCGGTTGTGGACGAATGAATGAAGGGTTTAGAGGAAATCTTATTTGTCAATATGATTGACTCTAAAAATGCGGGAATATTTCAATTGAGAATAAATTAGATATTTCAGTAACATTTCCCTCGCCCTTAACGGTTGTTGTTGGGCTTCCAGGTTACTGCAGTGCATGTTCGCGCTGGCGCACACTGATGGGTTTCACACCGTAGTGCGCAAGCGACATCCCTCCTGCGCACAGTGCGGGGGAGCGCCAACATCATTCTCAGAGTTATCAGTGAAAAGCCTGACTGCCCAATACTGAGGCACTGGGTGTACGCTCACACACATGTTGCAGGGGTGTCGCGAAGTGCCGGCAGATATTCAAACTAGAATAAATATTTTCCAAGAAATGTTACTAACATAGATTTTAAGATTTCTTTTTATGCTACTAACAATATGGACAAACGTCTAAAATAAATCAATTTTATTTTAATTTTTTATATTTTAATAAAACTTTTAAATGTGCTTTATTTTGTACTAAAACAATTGATTTTGGGGTAAAAAATAGTATTGGTGCATTGCTTGGATTCTCGAGAACTATTTTAGAAGCAAATAAATGGCATGAATCAACTCATCCTGTTGTGAATATGTATTATTATTATTATATAAAATAATAATTAAATTCAATATAAAGACATTTAAAAAAAATTGGTTGCCTGTAAAGTCGGTATACGGGCGAAAGTTTTACGTGACAACGACTTTGAGTGGTAAAATAATTTTATTATGTCTGTCTCTCTCGCTCTTAGGCGGGCTAACCATGCCCGAGTGGAAGGGACGCGTGCCTCTCACTCGCTCTCATTGTGAGCGCATAACGTGAGCGGAGCGTAACGCAGTTTCTTGAAGTGTCACCCGGCAAACCAATTTATAAGACGTTGTCACGTCAATATCATAGATATAATATTTTGAACAATTAAAATGCATTAATAAGCATAAAGTTCAAATACATTTATTTCGAATATTAAGTATTATAGTGTAGTAAAGGCTTAATATTGTCTTTAAAAACCTTTAAATTTATTAAAAAAGAAGCATAAGTCAATTATATTGGAATAAAGATAAATAACATTTGTAATATAATTGAAAAAGGGATGGGAATTTTCTAGCACTAAATTAACGAGAGTGTTCTTGTATTATTGGAGGGTGTTCATGTAATAATTGCTTATAAGAGAGAGTTGCCGGAGACGCATACCCGTGGGTGTACATATATATGGGGTGGTCGGGTGACTGACTGCTTAAAGTATTGTTGCACAATGTATAGTGCTATATTACCTAATAAAAGTTACTTATGATAGTAAGATCTATGGAACAAAAGCATTTTTATAGAAGTCATCTATGATGGATTAGCATTATGATAGTAGAGTTATGACTTGAAGTCTAATATGTAAAAGACATATAATAATAAATTCTATGAAATAAAGCAAATATGAGGAAGGTCTCAAATATGTAAAAGCATTATACTGAAAATAATGGGACTTAAAAAGGATTATTACAGTGGCGTGTAGATTGCTTCACAGCGTCCAAGACCGAGGTAAAGGTCAGTCGTTTTAAGGCCCACTAGAAATTTTAACGACCCTTAATGGTATTACATAGAAAAAAGTTACCAATTTATTATAATAAATGGTCTATAGATTTTATGAATATCTAAACGGAATCAAGAAATCTAAAAAAATGAGTGGTTTTGATATTCCGTGTTCTGGTTAATGTAATATGGGAAAAAATGCGTGTAATGAATCATTTTTGCAGTTTCTATTAAAAGAAAAATGTTTTTACAAAGATAACTTTTTATATACATATTATATTTATACTTATTTGTATATTATATATTTATTACTAAAAAGGGATACCACTGAGATTTTTATCCTATTTCTAAAAGTGTTAGCTTATATCATATAACATGGTTCAAAGACACCGTGGAACGAAACGCTATTTTGTCATTGACTTCCGTGCTGGGTAATAACCGACGGCCATATTATAATAATATAAGCATCATATCTATGTCTGTGCCGGCGGCCGGGTATTACTTTACGGCATTGACATTCGTCACGCTGCTGTTTTTTGTACTTATTGCATCTGGAAGATCAGCATACACTGAAAACAATTAAATAATATTTGTGGATTTCAACGCACTGTGCGAAGACAATAACTAGCCGAGACAGGAGCAGATGTGCGCCAACTTTTATATTTGTGGATTTCTCAAGAGGTGAGTATCTTATCTTATGGAATGCGAAGAATTCAACTGAACAAAACCTACAATTGATTTAGTTTCAAACTTTTATGTAAAATATATCTTATTTTTGTCACTCTCGAAGTTCTAGTCCAAAAATATTATACTACGGAAACGAAAACAACTAATTTTCGTTTATAATGTATTATATTTTATTTTATTTTACTCAATATTGAGATATGGTACGATTTTTAGAAATAATAATAAACGACCCACACCCACAAACACTTAACGATCTATACATGTTTTAGTACTTAATTATTTTAAGTTTGTAAAAATACTAATAAATATCCTTCATATTACTAACAAATTCATATGTCAATTTCTAATCAATGCAACAAGTGTTGGATTATATTATACAGGTTAGCCAAATATTCCACATTATGTATTTAATTCATAATAACATTCGAAAATGAAAACTGACGAGTTTAATTAAAAGTATATGTGAGTGTATAATACAAGTTTACTTTTGCTCCTAAATTTTGGAAAATCTATAATTTATGTTGAATTACCTAAAACAAATAACAAACACAATTCTTATTAGTATGTTAAAAGGTTAAAAGTGTCAAAGTATTGAAGTGTTATGTTATTGGTAAAATCTAATTTATTTATAGATAAAATAATGCTTTAAGTTTTACACACAAAATATACACAAATCTATGTTAAAAGTGTCTGTCAGAGTAACTATATCCACAACCTTTACATCCTATCAAAAGCCCATTAGACCTTCCTCAGATTTCTCACAGGAGGATACTTGCTATAGTTGCCATGCTTAGTAGACAAGTCAGCCACCACAGTTTTTTATTGGTAGTTGTTAATAGGAAGACGCTGTTAAATTCAGAAGGAATGTACTCACATTCCTTCTGAATTTATATTATAGATATAGATAAAATAAAAATAAATGGATGTTATTACGGAATACATACGAATGTTAGTATTAGTGTTAATATTTGATTAAATACATCTACTATTTATGTTCATTATATTTAAACTCCATCAGGGAAGCAAGAATTTTGTTTACATTATTATTATTTCATTTTGTTGGTTGTAGGTAATGTACATTCTTTCCGAGTTTAATATTTCTTTACTTCTTTATTTTTATTTGCATTCCCATTTTTTCAGTTACACCTACTTGATGTAGTTTGTTATAACTGCCTAAGAATATTGCAAGAAAGTATTGAAACTGCTCATTCCATTAGAAGATTTGTATTCCATGTGGATCTTCAATTTTAAGAGCTCACCACACACAGGCTGTGCTAATTAACTCAGCAGAAAGAGATATTATTTTGCAGTGGATACCATCACACCAGGTACTTACTTTACTTTAACAGCCTGTAAGTGATCCCCTGCCTGAAATAGGCTTGCCCGGAGGAGTTGGCATAATAGCTTTGGCATACAGATTGATGTTTGTAGTATCATACACCTAGCACTACAAACAAATTGGCTATTCACCACCAGGTTATCTTTAACTTTACAGCCTATCAAAAGTTTACTGCTGAACATAGACCTCCCCCACAGATTGCCTTATAGGGGAGATATTCGATAACCACAGTTTTTTTTCTTTAGTTGTTATTAGATAGATGCTACTTCTTCCTTACGTTACCCCATATGTATGCCTTTGTACTTAATACACAAGTAATATTTTTACCTTAAATGAAGTTAGTGTAAATAAAACGTCTAAGAACTTGCTCTTAGTCAAATAATGTTATAATTCTAAAATAACTACTTCACTTGTTTACCTTTCTGATTTGATGTATTTTTATTTCTCTTTACCTTAGTGGAATCTGGTTTACTACAAAAGTATTATGAAGGAAACAGTACATGCTATTTATATATAATTTAAGAGGCATTAAGACTGTTTATTAGTAATAAAGATTGAAATAAATAAAATATTAATAAATATTATTATTTAAGTGGTAGACACTGTAAAACTATAGTCTGTTCGGTTAGTTGATGAAAAAACACTTTTCAGATGGATCATTTAGAATGAGTCTGCAATCTTGTCGGCCGAGAGCTTCTACAACTGTATGGAGACACAAATGATAACAGGGATATGGAATTACAATCCATGAATATTGAAGACATCAGTAACATCCACAATCACCCTTATGCCTGTAACTGTAACTCCTGCCATTTCAGAGAGGCATCAACAATTACTATAATATGCAGACCTTTTCTATCAAAGGTTTAAATTATTTCTTAAGCAAAAATTGTCTAGTAAGGTTATTATACTACTAGAGAGTAAATGACTGATAATAACCCTGGGAATGAGGTGATCGCTACCATGCTGTTTCTAAATGTTTTCAAAACAATTGTATAAAAATTATATTGTAAATGTGCTTTTTTAAAAAGTCTCGCTGGGTTTCTTGCTGGTTCTTCCCAGGACAGAGGTTTTTTTGCGAACCAGTGGTAAAAGTAAAAAATGACTTTTAATAAGTATTATGTATTGTAATCTATATTGAATAAAAATGATTCTATTCTATTCTGTGGCTAGTTATAAGCGTGCTGCTTCTACTTCCCGACACTGTATTTTTAAGTTATGTAATCATTTATCTAGATTCTTAATACCTAAACTAAAGAACTACTAACCTAAAGAGATTGCTGATTGATAACTCATTTTATGTGCCACTGTGCGCTCGTATTTGTGAATACCACTTAAATGAACCTCACAATGATTGGAATAATTTATACACAAGTAGTAATGATGCATATTTATATAGTAATATAAATATGCATCATTACTATATATGAGTTTTGCCACAGTTGCTACGCTTGTGGCAACCAAAGCTTTTTGTGGTATTCTATAGGGAGATGTTGCTGCTCATCTCCTGGTATCTTTATTTTACTCTGTTACGACTTTTACGACACCATACGGGACGAAACGCGATGGCAGTTGACGGAAGGGCTATACAATATTTTACATTATATATTTAATTTAGGGAAGACCTATGTTCAGCAGCGAATTGTTGTAATAATGACGAATAATAATCAATAAAACTTGTAATTATTGTTGCTTACTTGACCTATTTCTACTATGTGCCTTATTAATAAAGCGCTTAATTTATAAATAAACGCCGAGCAAGTTGAATAGATGCTCTGGTACCTTTTCGTACCTCTTTCAATTGACAATTTCCTTTTGTTTTTTTTATAGAATAAGTGTGACAAACGAGCGCACGGTCCACCTGATGGTAAGTAGATGCTGTGGCTCATAGACATCTACATTTATTCTCGTTTAAGAATCAAAATGCAGATGCATTGTCACTCCTGAGGACTAAGATGGAGTGCTTCGTTTCCAGTAAAAAAGGACTCTGGTTCTCTACACTCACCATACGAAACACAGGAGCATTAAGCTACTATTTTACGCTGGTAGCGTTTTCCGTGAGCGTGTCCTACCCCGGTCGAGCCGTATCCGTACACAACTAGTTTAAAACTTCTTCATCATTACAGCCTATAGCCTGAGCCTATGTTCAGCAGTGACAAGTCCACTGCTGAACATAAACCTCCCAAAGACTTCAAAGAAGAAAATACAAAGCACGGTCCTGAGCCACCTGCATCCATAGACTTTTGAATATCTTTCCAGGTCGTCACTCAACCAGAGGGTAGCCGTCCCACACTGAGCTTACCGGTACGAGACTGCTACTCGAGAATTTTACATTTTAGCTTTAATTGCAGTTGGATGTAAACATGCTAATCAATGAACACATATTAAAAGAATGTCCTGGCACTGAACCTCATGGCCTGTGATACTTATAATAGACTGCTTTAAGAATATGATGATTTTACAATAATAAACAATAAAAATGCAGTGACAATACAGTGTTTCTTTTATCCTAACACAAATAGTTCAAAACACCTTACATGCTATTTATTTTTCGTGGTTAATATCGTAAAAATCGGATATGTTACTATCCAGTCATTTTGGTTTTAATGGTGCTTGGAATGTAAACATGTTATTCAATCAATACAAATTAATAACAATGTCCTGACACTGCACCTGGTGGCATGTGTCACTTTTAATACTGCTTTAAGAATGTGATGATTTTAATAACAAATACAGTGACAATACAGAGTTTTTTATCCTTACACGACCAGTTCAAAACATCTTACGTGCTATTTATTTTCTCAATCGCTGTAGAGGTAAAACTCGCTAAACACCCCTTAATAGTTCACTGTTGGACGCACACATGCACCTAAAACCGTGTTACTGGTTGCAAATGATATTAGATAAATAAGTACATGTGTGCTTGTTTTTAGAATTAGTTGAGCATAGTTTTGGCTTACTTTTTGCTTCACTTGAATACATTTGTAATGTATTCTGTGCTTAGTATTCAATACACCACAATAAATAATAAATACAGTTAAGAATCAATACATCACCGCGTCTGTTTATTCGTACTGTTTACTCCGGTACTACTAAAAATCCATCCACCAAGTAGTACTTAAGAATTCGAAGAACCTACAACTTTTTTACACTTTTTACTATTCACAGTGCACTATTATAACATAGGATATCAATAAAAAACTATTAGACAGTCGCCCGTATGGGATTTTAGGTTATAATGAGATTGCCGTTTGATTGTTATTTTCTCAGTATTCCCTTTATATATGGTACAACTAATATTACTATAGTAATCTAGAGATTATAAGAACAATTTTACGGAATGCAGGTGTTATGAATGGTCTATGTCTGGGCCCAGATATGTCACAGAAGATTTTCGGACCACCAATACAGACCTTCTGTAACTTGAGGGACGAACCGCTTCGTAAAATATTTTGGAGTTCTGAGTCCGTATCTGAGACGCTGCTAAGGCAATAAGGTCTAGCGAGCGTGTTATTGCATCGTTCTTGATAACGCATCCGCGATAACATTGTCCTTCCCGGTAATGTGTCGGATATCCGTGGTGAATTGGGATATAAAATCTAAATACCTAAATTGTCGCGGAGAGCAAGCGTCGCGGGACTTTTAAAACTGAAATAATCGGCTTATGATCAGTCAGTATAAAGAATGGTTTTAATTCTATCATATGTCGAAAATATTTTACTGATTCGTAAATAGCTAAGAGTTCACGATCATACACTGTATTTGACTTGCGTTGATGAAAGCTTGCGCGAAAAGAATCTTAACGGCTGCCAATGACCTAGGACCTTCTGCTGTAATACTGAACCAATGGCGGAGTTGGATGCGTCAGTTACTATGGCCAACGGAGCAGACGAATCCGGATGAGCTAGAAGAGGCATTAGCAATGCTTGCCTTGTTAGCATTAAAAGCTTTCTAGGTTAGCAGTCCAGTTAATGTTGCTCTTGCTTCTCACCGATGGACCACTAAGTAGTGCATGGAGAGGAGCCAGCTTAGCAGCATCCTGTATAAAGCGTCTATAAAAGTTTAATGCCCTAAAACCGCCTAAGATCCCTGATCGTTTTAGGTAGGGAAAGTCAAGAATAGCCTTCACCTTGTCACCAACCGGTTTAGTGCCTTCGAAGAAACCAGGTAGCCCAGAAATTCCACCTGCGGCACGGCGAGTACACACTTATTTATATTTAATAAAATACCGTATTCGATGAAACGCGTACCGCACGTAGATGTTCCTGGTGCTCCACCCATTAGCGGAAGCAACTAATACGTCATCGATGTACGCAAAGAACTCGAGACCCTGAGGACCTGGTCCATGAAGCGCTGAAAGGTTTGCGCTGCATTTCTCAGTCCAAAGTTCATTAGTGGAACTCAAAAGTCCGAAGGGTGTCGTAACAGCTGTTTTCTACATCCTCTATCGCAACCGGTATCTGATGGTACGCTCGCACTAAGTCTAATCTACTGAAAATTTTACTACTAAACAGATTGTGCGAAAAGTCAGCAATGTGGCGTACTGGATAACGATCTGGTATCGTGCGAGCATTGAGTGCACGGTAACTTCAGGGTCGCCAACCTTCACCTTTTTGGCACTAAATGGAGGGTGACGATCATGAGCTCTCCGACCTACGCGCTATACCCGTACGAACCATTTCTTCAAACTCCTGTTTCGCGATTTTTAGGCGGTCAGGTGCTAATCGCCTGGTCGCGAACACACAGGTGGGCCTGGGGTCGTTCTGATATAATGCTGCGTATGGTGCTTGATTTTCGGCTCCAAAGGAGCTCCGACCAGCCGCATTATATCAGGATATTCTTGAGTATCCGATGGAACGGTGAATCACCTGAAATGACCTTATGTGAGGGCACGGGCAAGCAAATGCAATCGAGGCGACTGATGTAAGCGAAGTGCAATTATCAATTAATCGCGAATTACGCACGTCAACGAGTAAGTTATAGAAGGATAGAAAGTCTACACCTATTATCGGCTTGCTCACGTCAGCTATTATAAAACGCCAAGAAAATGCGCGCCTTAAACCTAAATCTAAACATAAACTTAACCAACCATATGTAGCGATTACAGTATTATTTGCAGCAAAGCTCATAATTGGTTTTATTGCGTCGCTGCATGCGCACTAAGCTCAATGGGTAAACACAAAAGTCAGATCCAGTATCGATTAAAACTGCACTTTACTTTTAGCGTCAGTAACAAACAAACGCTTAGCGTTTGACTTACTTTTTGATAATCACAATATACACTTAGCCGTTTCTCGCCGTAGTTGAAGTGGTACCAGCAGTATCGCTGGCCATCAGCGCGAGCACAACTTCTTGACTGACTGCGGCGCCGGCTGCTGAATTTCGACCTCTTCGGGAAGTCACGACATCTTCTTGCTGTCGACATTTCATCAAGCTTTGGTCAGCACATCAATCTTCCGATTTAGGTCTTCGAATGCTGGAGATGAGCATGAAGTGGATGTGGTAGCTACTTGTTGTGCTGACGTTTGTGGTGGCCTCAGCTACTTTATCAGCTAATTGGACAAGTTGGTCGAGCGGAAGGTTATCTTGCATAGCCACTATAGTTTGTAGCAAACTGGGTAGCCGACTCGACCATAAGGTACGTAGGAACTCATCTGGAAACCCTGATCCAGCTAAACTGCGAATATGCCAAAAACTGGCTCGCTTGCGATCTCCAACTCCTCATTCATGAGCAACTGTTTGATTTGCTCGCTTCAGAAGAGATAGATAGCAATCAACTCACGTTTTAGTGTGTCGTATTTCTCGTTCGCCGGTGGTCTAATTATTAAATCTTCGACTTCCGCAGCAATTTTGGATCCAACACTGATATAACATGATAATATTTGTGACATCCGATGTAATATTCGCTAATGAAATTGGCAATCCAACTGTGCAAACCAAAGCGTCGGTTTCGGCCAAAATAGCGGCATCTTAATGCCTACTCGGCAAAGTACCGTTTCACTGCCACTAGTGCTGATTTCGAGGCGTCAGCGCTAACATCTTGCCACATTTTGATGTACTTTGTACGCTGTATTCTTCTCGGGGTCACCACTTGTGGGTTAGATGGTAGGCAAATGAAAATGACTTCACTCTTCCAAGAATGTATATATTTCACTTTCTACTTTTACGGTTTAAAATTACAAGTATGTAGCAAAACAAAAAGAGATGGAAAAGAAATACAAGTAATCGGATGTATGGAATACTCGAGGTTGGTTGAAAAGCCAAGAATAAGTTTGCGACTTAAAAGAACCGTTATTACGGCGGCGCGAGCGTGGGTCTAGCGTTGAGGTCGTTTAAATGCAAACTGCCGGTTAAAACGAAGGCGCCAGACTGTCACGAAAGCGGCTTGAACGGAGCCGAGCATTGCCGACCTCAACCGACACGAACATCGCATCGGCGCGTACGCCGTTCACTAAACAAACAAAATAATATATGAAAATTGCATGTCGCCACACACCAAACGGTATTCGCTGAAGGTTATACAGGTTTACGCACCAACCTCGGCACACGCCGATGAGGAGGTGGAGGAAATGTATGAGGATATCTCTAGAGCCATGCATTCCTCCAAAACCCACTATACGGTGTTAATGGGAGACTTCAACGCAAAACTAGGCACAAAACTCTTCACCGCTGCAAAGACGTTTTCAAGCTACTGGACTGGAAAGGATACGGTATTAACATCAATGGCGAGTACATCACTCACCTTCGATTTGCCGACGATATAGTCCTTATGACAGAATCGCTGGAGGACCTAAGCACTATGCTCAATGACCTCAATAGTGTCTCCCAACGGATAGGTTCAAGATGAACATGGACAAAACAAAATCATGTTTAATGTCCATGTCATACCTATGCCGGTAGTTGTTGGGAGCACTAAGCTCGAAGTTGTTGACGAATATGTTTACCTGGGACAAATAGTCCGACTAGGTAAGTCCAACTTCGACCGTGTACAAAGAATTTTACATTTCATAAAATATCATCAAAAGATATTGTAAAATATTTTAAAACTATTGATGTTAAGAAAACTGCGGATCTGTGGGGCATTTCCGTTAAAGTTATTGCGTCTATATCGATATATCGATATAATCGCGCGTCAACTAGCTATTATTTTTAATACTAGTATCGAATATGGTGTGTTTCCTGATTTGATGAAGCATATTAAAGTTATGCCTTTATTTAAATCTGGTAGTACATTAGACCCCATAATTTTAGACCCATTTCTGTACTGCCAACACTAAGTAAAATTTTTGAAAAATTATTCTTGATCAAATGTTAATAATTTACTTCATAAAAATCAATTCGGTTTCTGAGGGTCGCTCGACAACTGATGCTGGTGTTGAGCTGATTAAATATATTTTCAATGCATGGGAGAATTCACAGGATGCTTTGGGTATATTCTGTGACCTATCCAAAGCCTTCGATTGTGTTCACCATGAAACATTAATCAGGAAACTACAACACTACGGTGTAAGAAGTAATGCTCTTAAATTAATTGTTTCATATTTAAGTAACAGAACGCAAAAAGTTGTCATTAATAGTATGAGCCCTTCCGGGTCGATAGTATAAATGGGCGTGCCTCAAGACTCAATTCTCGGCCTTTTTGTTTCTTGTATATATTAATGACGTACCTTACATAGTAGGGATAACCATAGTATAGTATTATTTGCTGATGACACTTCATTAATTTTAAAATTAAAACGACAATTATTAAAATATGACGAAGTAAATAATGCTATATCTAAATTAGTAAATTGGTTTAATGTTAATAACTTGCATTTAAATAGCACTAAAACGAAATGTATGAAGTTCATGACTCCAAATGTCAGACAATTAAATACTAATGTAATTTTAAATGGGGAGGAACTGAGTCTTGTTGATACCACCATTTTTCTTGGAATAACACTAGACGCGAAGCTTCAATGGAGCCCCCATATATCAAAGTTAGCAAGCAGACTTAGTTCTGCAGCATATGCTGTAAAAAAGATTAGAAATCTTACCAGTGTGGAAACAGCTAGACTTGTTTACTTTAGCTATTTCCATAGCATAATGTCGTATGGTATTTTGCTATGGGGACACGCAACTGACACTGAAATTATATTTGTTTTACAGAAGAGGCCATAAGAGCAATCTATGATTTAAAACCTAAAGAGTCGCTCAGACAAAATTTAAGAAATTAATATATTAACTTTGGCCTCTCAATACATTTATGAAAATGTAATGTACGTACACAAAAATAAAAGTAGTTATACAAAAATAAGTGATATTCATTCTGTAAATACTAGGAATAAACACAAGCTAGTAGTACCAGTTACTCGACTCACCGAGTCAGTAATTCATTCTTGGGGCGATGTATACGCTTACAACAAAATCCCAGAAAATATACAAAATTCGACCTGCTCAAAATTCAAAAACTTTATTAAACATAGTTTGTATAAAAAGGATTATTATAATGTTAAGGAATTTATGGATGATAATAACCCCTGGGAATGAGGTGTTCGCTGCGAGGCTGTTTATAATTTGTTTTGTGTGGTTAATTGTGTAACATACATGATTGTAAGCTGTTATTTAAAAAAAAAGTCCCGCTGGGTTTCTTGCTGGTTCTTCCTAGGACAGAGGTTTTTCGAACCAGTGGTAATTAGACAAAGAGTGACTTTCAATAAGTATTATTTATAATCTATATTGAATAAAAAAGTTTCTGTTTCTGTTTCTGTTTCTGTTTCTGAGGTCAATCGACGGATTCAACTCGGCTGGGCAGCGTTCGGGAGATTACGACCCATCTTCTCATCAGGCATACCTCAAAACCTCAAAACTAAATTGTACAACCAGTGCGTGTTGACAGTGATGACATATGGAACTGAGACGTGGTGCTTCACTGCTGGCCGTCGCTAAAAATTAGTAGCTTAAGTGGCAATGGGCCGGCCATAGCTCGAGGAACCGACAACCGATGGGAAGAAAGGTTCTCGGTGGCAGCCTCATACCGGCAGGCGAAGTGTATGGCATCCCCCACTAGATGGAATGACGACCTGGTAAGACATGCAGGAAGTCAATGGATGCAGGTGGCTCGGGACCGTGCTTTGTGGCATTCCGTGGGGGAGGCCTATGTTCAGCAGTGGACTTGTGAAGGGCTGTAATGATGATGATGATGAATAACATTAATCGCCGCGATCTTCGCTTAACATCATGTGGTGTCGAAAATTGATTAGGGATGCCCAATCGTTTGTAATAGATTTTTTCAATTTTTAATGAACTGTTTTGAAATTTTTAATAAATTTTTTAATCTGAATTATATTTTGAATTTATTTCGAATAAAGTTGCATATAGAAGCTAGAATAAAAACATTCGATTACCATTTCTTTATATACTTTCATATTATTCCCTAAATGTATACTTTAAAAAACCTACTATACCTAATGAATGAGGTCATACTCGATATTAAATAGGTAGTTAGAATAATACTGAAAAATATCATCATCATCATCATTACAGCCCTTCACAAGTCCACTGCTGAACATAGGCCTCCCCCAAGGAATGCCACAAAGCACGGTCCTGAGCCACCTGCATCCATCGACTTCCTGCATGTCTTACCAGGTCGTCACTCCATCTAGTGGGGGGACGCCCTACACTTCGTCCGCCGGTACGAGGCCGCCACTCGAGAACCTTTCTTCCCCATCGGTTGTCGGTTCTTCGAGCTATATGGCCGGCCCATTGCCACTTCAGCTTACTAATCCTTTGGGCTATGTCGGTTACTCTGGTTCTACTGCGGATATCCTCATTTCTAAGTTTATCACGCAGAAACTCCGAGCATACCCCTTTCCATAGCTCGCTGAGCGACCTTGAGCTTCCTCATACGGCCAGCAGTGAAGGACCACGTCTCAGTTGCATAGGTCATCACTGGCAACACGCACTGGTTGTACAACTTAGTTTTGAGGTTTTGAGTATGCCTGACGAGAAGATGGTCGTAATCTCCCGAACGCTGCCCAGCCTAGTTGAATCCGTCGATTGACCTCTCGGTCGAAGTTGGACTTACCTAGTCGGACTATTTGTCCCAGGTAAACATACTCGTCAACAACTTCGAGCTTAGTGCTCCCAACAACTACCGGCATAGGTGTGACATGGACGTTATACATGATCTTTGTTTTGTCCATGTTCATCTTAAGACCTATCCGTTGGGAGGCACTATTGAGGTCATTGAGCATAGTGCTTAGGTCCTCCAGCGATTCTGCCATAAGGACTATATCGCCGGCAAATCGAAGGTGAGTGATGTACTCGCCATTGATGTTAATACCGTATCCTTTCCAGTCCAGTAGCTTGAAAACGTCTTCAATGCAGCGGTGAAGAGTTTCGGGGATATAACGTCACCCTGTCTTACACCTCTCTGCAGTTGGATAGGTTTCGTACTCTGGTTCTGTACTCGGATAGCCATCGTAGCCCTACTGTACAAACACTTCAGCACTTCGATATACCGACAGTCAACTTGGCACCGCTGAAGGTTGCAGCCTTAAATTTCGACGGAATCAAAGGCTTTCTCATAGTCCACATATGCCAGATATAGTGGCAAATTGTACTCTTCGGACTTCTGTACAATTTGCCGAATGGTATGTATGTGGTCTATGGTGCTAAAGCCTTTTCGGCTCCAACTTGTTCGGAGGCTGGAATTCGTCGAGTCTGCGTGCGAGACGATTCGTAATGACTCTCGAAAACAGCACGTAGACGCGGCTCAGAAGGAAATCGGTCTGTAGTTCTTCAAGAGCGTTGTCGCCTTTCTTGAAGAACAAGACCACCGCACTTCTGCTCACGCCTCCGGTGTAATGCCACCATGGAGGACGGAATTAAAGAGCTTCTGAAGGACTTCAAGTACCGGTTTTCCACCCGCTTTCAGAAGCTCCTTGTAATTCCATCCTCGCCTGGGGCCTTGCCGTTTTAAGGTGCTGGAGCCATTCTAATCTCGCTCAGACTGACGTCCGGGATATCATCGGAATAGTGTCGGATAAGAGTCGCTCTTGGATCGTTACTCACACTTGCGTGTGGCTCCAACGATGATGTGTACAGCTGCCCATAGAACCTCTCAATCTCACTCAAAATCTCAGGTGTCCCGCAACGACGCTGCCACACTCGGTCTTCAGCTTCGACAGTTGGCTCTTTCTGGCAGACAGATCTCTAGCAAAGACTTTGGAGCCCTGGTTCCGCTCGATCGCTTCTTCAATACGAGCAGCATTGAAGTTGCGTAAGTCCCGCCGCATGCATTTGGAGATCTGTCTGTTCAGTTGCCTGTATGCTGTTAAATCTACTGAAGACTGCAGCTTCATATCCCGTCTAACAGCCATGAGATTAAGAGTGTGATCGGAGAGTTTTGTTTTCTTCTGCGGCGGGTCTTGCAAAACTTAGCTCCGACCGCATGGACAGTTTCCACGAGCTTGTCATTCATATCGTCCACTGCATTGCAATCTTCTAGGCACTGAAAACGGTTCCGTAGCTCGAGCTGAAAGGTTTCGGGACTTTGGATTAGAGCACGAGGGGGACGGAGCGTTGACTTCATTAGACGTGACCTTCCAACTTAACGTTTAGGTTCAGTGTGCCTCTCACCATTCGGTGATCGCTGCCGGTTTTCACCGCGATCACTGAGACATCACTGAACAGTTGTCGTCTGGTCGTCATAATGAAGTCAATCTCAGAACCTACGACGAAAAAATATATATAAATATAATTATTCAGGATTTTCTAATGATTGTTTAGAAATTTTATCTATCATATCTACCATCCTGCTAAAAACATCCCAAATATACAAACTCATCCACTTACTCAATCATCTCCTTCTATTCTTATTTCACATAACGTTTTACTTTTCTTTCAAAAACCATCACTTTCGTTTTACTTGCGTTCACTTTCATACTCCTTTCTTTTAATGACCAGTTCATTAAAGTAACCATCATTTGCAACTCGGCAGCCGACGATGCAAATATAACTTGATCATCGGCGTACAAAAGGCATTTGACGGTTTAATAATCACAATATTTGTGTGGATGAATAATATAAACAGAGTATACTATCACAAAAATATTGACTAAAAAGGGCACGATAGTTGACTAGATAGTTATCTTCTCCTACTTTAATCAATAATTTATACGAATAGTAATTAACAGAAGAGACAGTTTTATTAAGCGGAAACTTAGTTGTCGGATCGCGTTGTGGTATGTTGATTGAATACCCATCATCCCCCTAGCAAAACATCAATGGATACTGTAGCGCATCATATGCTCGATGTATCTCACTAATACACTGAATTACTTCGGCTCTCGAGGATGATATCCCTTGGATCAAATTGTTGATCCACTAACACTAAAGCCACTTCATTTGTAGTCGGTGCATTCTATCTAACTTTATATTCTTCTGGTGGTTTTTTGTCAGCATGTATGACAACTTTGTATGACTCTGAAGGAGGGGCTTTATCAATGCCACTTTTCAGATCTTTTATATACGGGTTCACTTGATGCATATTTAATCAAACAATTGCACATTCTGCAATTGTTTGATTAAATTTGGCTTTAAGTTAGGAAATTTAGAACATCGAATCTTTGCTTCTCGATTATCTTCACCTACAAAATATATTTGAAGGTACTGAGCGTCATGTTCGGCTTCTGGTAATATACTTCCAATTAAATGGTAGACCTGGCCTTGTACTTTAAAACTCAGTGAAAAATCATCTGCTGTTACCTGTTTACCACCAAAGGAAGTCATCTGGAAACAGGCATTATATTTACGAATATTACCCATAAAATGGTCATGATCTGATAGTAGATCATTAATCAAACTAAAGAGTGGTTCAGGCAGTTGTTTTAACTGATCAAGTTGCAATTTTCCAGCGCTGCAACACATACCAGGTGTCTCATCCTTCCATTTCAGCGCATTGCAACACTGACACTTGTATGTCATAGAACCCAAGGCTACACTGCTGTCAGTTCTATAAGCAATATCAGGGTCATACTCCATAGCGGAATGGACCTTGTTTTTCCATAAACGCGGTGTAATGTTTTCCTCATACCGTGACTGAAGTGCTCTATGCACTTGTGGATTCGCGGTTTGGTAATTTGCAACAGCTTGGCTGTGTACATCGGAATTTTTTTATGATAAGCGGACACAGCTTTACGATTTTAATCTGGCTTGTTCTTTTTTGTGCACTTTTTAATTGACTTTTTCTTGTGTAATTAGTAAATCTCGACCTTCGTTTATTTTTCTTTTTTCCATATTTTAATGTCGACGATACAGATTGATCTGTTCCGCTGGTTGGAGATGATATTTCACTGCTTACAAAAGATGTAACAGTTAAATGGTCAAGCTCTGAAAAAGGATCACGATCTTCGACAGGTACCTCCATGCGACGCTGTGTAATTTTCTTCGCAACAATAGGCAGATAGGCGTCAAAATGTCCATTAGATAAATCATGGCTAAATCGTAATCGCCTTACTGGACAGATATCTATTCCGGACTCCGTGTATAGCAGACCGTTTCGATATACTTCAAACCGAAATAGAAATATTAATGTTGCAGCTACCAATTCACAAAGTCCACCGTAAATTTAATTTTTTAACATATCGGCTGAATATTCATTTGCTGTTGAATAATTATCGCCATTTCTGTCGTGGGTCATAACTGAAAACCTAGGCCCATCATTTACCACAAACCTAACAATTTGTAAACGCACCACCATCGCATTTTCTTGGGTTCCGTACATTACAAATGGAAGAGCACGTAACAAACAGGCGCCATCATCTATAATGGGGACGACAGTATGTTCTTCCATTTTTCCTTTAATATTAAGAGTTTCTGTAGTCATTTTTTCAGTGAGAAAAAATACTTCCATCAACAATACCTAATCACAAAACAAATTGAATTCCAAGTTTGAACAGTGGTTGTAAGAAAGACAAAATCAAGCAACTAATCCGAAACACGAAACAAATCTTAAACCGTAAGCAAGCAAACAAAGTCGAAGTCTAGCCAAATATCCGTTAACAGTGAATAGGTAGCGTATGTGGTACAGGTTGAAGCGCTCATTCACTATTCACTTTATATTAGTTCGAAAAATCACAATGTTACCGCGTTCTAAAACGATACCAACGCCATCTATTGGTAGGGATTAGAACTTGAAGATCAATACAAAATAGGTAGGTACCTGAGTATTTCTTTTGGTTTTGCCATTTTATTAATTTGTAAAAAAATATATTTGTTTTGGTTGTTTATTTTTTTAAATTAGTATTTTTTTGTTCAGATGTAATTTTGTGCAATTTTTTGTACAAATCTTCTTGTCTATTTTGTTTTATGTTTTTGTGCAATTAAAGTATATTCTATTCTAGTAAATTAAGTTTAAAATATTTATCAATATTATTTAAGTTATTTACGACCCAAAAACCTTAAAAATGACACCCAAGTCACCCAACCCATGATGATTTTTACATGCAAACATACATCCATCTATCCTTCCATCCATGTTGGTTTCAAACCATAATCGATGCCATTTTCGTAAATATCGTCTCAAAAACCATAAAAGGACACCCATATTGACATTTCAACCACATCGCATCCCCACAGGGGATGATGGTAGGTATTTCCCGTCTGCTACGTTGGATTTTGAAATAGTTGTTGTTTTCCGTAATCAGCGACCCGATAAACCATAAAAACGATACCCATGTTGATTTTCAGAATTTGTCACCCGTTTTCCACCTTTTAGGGGTTGAATTCTGAAAGAGTACTCTCTAGAGTTGAGTACTCCTGTGAAGTTTCGAATAAAATAGTTTAACTAATCTTGTTTCCCCATACAAACTTTCAATCCCCTTTTCACCCCCTTAGGGGTTGAATATACAAATAATTTCTAATCGTTAACCTAAAAACAAAGTTTCAGGCTTCTAGCTCTAAAAATGACGGACTTCGATACAAACTTTTAGCCCCTTTTTGACCCTCTTAGGGGCGAATTTTCAAAAATCCTTTCTTAGCGGATGCTTCCGTCATTACACTTGTCTGTATGCCAAGCGAAATCTGTGTAGTAGTTTCGGCTGTGCGTGATAGATGAGTCGGTCAGGTTTGCCTTTTATATATATAGATGAATCCAACGATTCCGGCTCGAAGTAACCAAAATAATTGTTAGCAAGCCGGCTCGTAGGAACTAAAAATAAATGGTTTAGCAGTGATCGAAGGAATCAAATAGATGGTGCGATTTAGATGTGCTTATATACACTAGAAATATAAATGGGCCGAGAATTGAGCCTTGAGGGACACCCATTAGTACAGGTGACCCGAAAGAACATTTACCATTGATTATAACTATTTTCGTTCTAATTAAATATGAAATTATTTAAGCACTGTGTTCTTGACACCATAGTATTGTAGCTTCCTCATTAATATCCCATGATGAACACAGTCGAAGGCCTTGGAAAGTTCACAAAATATACTCAAAGCATCTTCTTAATTCTCCCATGCACAAAAAATATGTTTAAAATAAATAAATAATGATATATTGCATTATTGCAGTTTTTGAAAATACGAGAAAATAAGACTTCTAATTTAAATAGAAATTATCCCAAATTGAATGTGATTTATGGGCAACAACGTTTCTGCCTACAGATCGACCCTTACGAATATATGCGTACGCAGTAACATCAGTTTAAATAATACATTACCACGCATTTAGAATTTAAAAGATAAAAAGGACAGAATGTTTGAGATTTTTTTATTAATTATTCTTCACCATTTGCCTATATTACTTATTCTGAACCTCCTCTGCAAGTTCGGCCGGTTGTTGCAAAATAACCCTGTGTATATTAACTAGTTTAAACAGGAGCTCATAAGAGCTGATAGGAATTCTCTTACCAGCTTATTCAGGATGCTTCCAAAGATTATTTATTGAATATTTCTAGAGCATATTACATCAATATTTTAAAATAAACGCGAAAAATCAAAATATAATAAAAGCAAAAGTAAATGACAAACACAATGTCAACGTTTTACTTTTTCGAACTCCACCAATAGACTGAAATGTATCTTAACAATGCAACACCTGCATCAGTTTCAGATCGTTTCTTTATGAACCCGTAATTTTCAACATGGAACAAGTCAGTTAACTCAAAATATTTTTTCAAACTTTTTCAGAACTCAGCACTGAATCTGTTCGAAGGGTTGAGAAAATAGCATGAAATCACTTTAGAAAGTCCCAAATTTCAGTCGGAGATGTACTATAATATGCTTGTTAAAATGGAGGAGTATGAAAAGGAAAAATTAAAAGGTAGTAAACTTATTGTTTCATTAGAAGATAAAATTGAGTTCTTCAAACGTAAAGCTAAAGCTACTCGACTTGAAATTCGCAATATCCCAAAAACAACAGACAAAATTGAGTCAAAATTAGATTTGAGTAAAATTACGAGGGGAGGTCAAAAAGTTCGCGGAATGGTTCGATGAGTGCTTATCATCGGGTCAGCTGTTACTAACCTTAGCATTTCTTCATCAACGTCGTCATGAACAGCTTGACTACGTGGTACAGGTTCATTTCTTCTCCGACGTAAACCCATTTCACTAAATTGTCGATGGATGGTAATAAACGAGCGAAATCCAAGGACGATCCTGTTAGGAAATCGTCGTCTGTACTCGGCAACGGCAGCTCACGCGTTTCCATAACAGAAACCATATACAAAGTGCATGTCAGCAACATGCGATGATTCAAATCACAGAGTTTAGGCATTTTGAAGTCAAAATCACAAATTAACACGAGTCCTTAAAAACTTTCAAGAACACGAAATACGTATAGTCACACAACACAATAAATAGGCGACTAAACTAATCTAAGCTTAGGCTTAACAGTGGGAGTGCGCGCTGCCCAATAAAAACGAGTCAATAAGAGATTTGCGCAGGTAAAAAAATTACTTGCTCTATTCCTTATTTTTGACCAAATTAGTCACTTTTGAACAATTTGTAGTTCGGCACATGTTTGAGATAACTACAAACATTGTCATGAGACTTTGTAGGTAATATCATGTAATTTAATAATAATTAATAAAGTAATAATATTCATTGGGCATTTATTCAACTTTTTAGTGAAATTAATTAAAAACGGGTAATTTTTTCTTAAAACTTTGAGATATATAATTTTTTTAATGTCTTGTTTCATTTTGGGTACATTTTATACCTCGAATTGATAAACTATGATTACAACTGGTAAAGAAAAAAAACAAAATGAAAACCAAATGTAAAAACAAAAAACATATCTTGAAAATACTGCAGCAAGTCAGGTTTCTCTACGAAAAAAATAAAAAACCTAATTAAAAAAAAAACCGATAAGACCTGTACTTTGATGGTATTTGTTGATAGTTTTGTCAAAATTATCAAAAGACGCCCGGCGGTCACTTCGCGCTGGGGCACCTTGTATATACCAAGTTTCAGCCTAATCGGATCATTAGCTTTTGAGTTATCAACGAGTTAATAAGTCAATCGGGAAGAAACTAGGTACTATGTAGAAAATTGAATATCGCGCCGTCATTAAGTTTCTCACCAAACAAGTAAAGACACCTCATACCATTTTTCAAGAGGTATCCTTTGATTGATTATGAGGAACGTGGTGTTTCCATAACGGAAGAATACTACGCTTCTTTACTAGATTAATCAATTAAAAGAAGCTATTAAAGAAAAAAGGCGAGGAAAGCTTACAAAAGGCGTGCTCCTTTTGCACGACAATGCTCCCGTGCACACAGCCATGTTGCGACGGCTGCCATTTACCAGTACGGTTTTGAAAAACTGCGCCACCCACCCTACACACCTTATTTGTTTCCGAAAATGAAGAAAGAACTGTGTGGGAAAAAATTTGGCGACGATGATTTTTTTTTCTGACGGTATTAATAAGTTATTTGAGAGATCTAATAAATGTATTACGGTTAAGGGAGAATACATTGAAAAGGAAAAATAGTTTAATGTTTCATTTCATTATCCTTCCCTGTCATTCCGCGAACTTTTTGACCTCCTCTCGTATTTTAAATTTGGCGAAAAGTGTGAATGTCACTTTAAAAGATTCTGACCTGAAGGACATCTACAGAACTAATCCCAATAAAGAAGTGACGACTAAATCCATAGTAGTTGAGTTGGGAAGTGTCATGGTAAAGGAGCACATTTTGGCAGCTGTTCAAAACCTGAACAAAACTGCCTCTAAGGAAAATAAACTAAATACGTCACATGTTAAATTGCCAGCAGAAAGACGACCAATATTTGTTTCTGAGTCTTTAACTATGAAATAGCAAAAATTGTTTTTCCTAGGTAGGCAAGTTTCAACCGTCGAGAACTTTTTGTACTGTTGGACATTTAGAGGTCAAGTGTACCTTAGGAAATCGGATAACTTCGGAATTCTGAATCAGATTTGAATATTTCATAAAAATTTTACAATATTTGTTGACTATATCATGATATAGCTTGACCAAATCAATGAATAAAGATTTTTTGGCGATACTAACAACTAAACACAACATTGCTACTTCTAGATATTGTTATATTGTAAAATAATTTCATTACACACCGCTAGCAGCGCTGATAGCGTATTTTTGACAGAAGCAGAATTTTTAATAGAATTTACATCACTATATTCCTAATTATATATTATAAAAATGTTCGCGACTTTGTTGTGCGATTGAGTCACCCCAGTCGCAACTCAACTTATTGTGGCTGACTAATAGAGGGGGTACAGTTTATGTTGTTTTCATTGTTTAAATAAAATAATAGCGCCATCTGCTTACTGCTAAAGAAATGCTAAATAAATTAATAATAAGTAACAGATAAATTAAAGACAAATCTATTAAATACTTATTGTTGCAGCATCAAAAATTGTATGACTTAAAATATCCAGACTGGTTGCCACTGCCTGGATGATTTATCATAATTGTCACTTATAACAAAATGACTAACACAACTGTGTACACAAAACTGTGATTAAGAGAAAAGGTGTTTGGTTGAATATGTGGTGTGTCTATCGGCAAGATATCGAATTCAGATTCCGAGCAATATTTCACCAATTTCTTTTTGTATCAAGTCCGATATAATTCATTGAAAATTAAGCGTACTGCGAGATTATAATCATTAATTGATGGAATAGTTTTCGTGATACCGTTAATAGTTAATAGTTTCGTAATAACTAATTACTAGGTAAATGTGGTCCACAATCGCGCAAAAGGTTCTTTTCAGTTTTTATGAATTTTATTTAAGCAGAGCAGAGTGAAGCATAAGCATATAGAGCCGTGTAGCTCGCCGTAAGATTTCATAGCACAGAACAAAAAAGTTTACGATTCCCGCGAGGAGCAAAGAAAGTGATAAGGAAATTTTATTTGCTTATTTTCCACGAGCTCAGTGAAGTGGTGGAGAATAACTTCGCGGGGAACCTTGATGTCTGAGTAGTTTTAAAGAAGATTCGTCGACATGTAAAAAGCGCTATTTTGCACTGTGGCTAATAAGGAGCTCTGTGAAAAGTCGTAAGTCTTACGTAAGCTGAACTAAAGCTAGAACTTTTAATGAGACTTTTATAACAGTTTGTCATATAATATGATAGCTTTCATATTTTCAGACATACCTATTAAAAATTTTGTGACAGTCCCGGTTTCATAGCTCACATGAGTAAATGAACAGGCTCTTGCAAAAAAGTACTATGAATATCAAAGGAAGCAAATTTTAGCACAGGTTTATTTTTAATTGAACTATGAGTAGATTAATTAATTGTTTTACTATTAGTTTTCAAGCTACTGGACTGGAAAGGATACGGTATTAACGTCAATGGCGAGTACATCACTCGCCTTCGATTTGCCGACGATATAGTCCTTATGGCAGAATCGATGGAAGACCTAAGCACTATGCTCAATGACCTCAATAGTGTCTCCCAACGGATAGATCTTAAGATGAACATGGACAAAACAAAAATTATGTTTAACGTGCATGTCACACCTATGCCGGTAGTTGTTGGGAGCAGTAAGCTCGAACTTGTGGATGAATATGTTTACCTAGGACAAACAGTCCGACTAGGTAAGTCCAACTTCGACCGAGAGGTCAATCGACGGATTCAACTCGGCTGGGCAGCGTTCGGGAAATTACGGCACATCTTTTCGTCAAGAATACCTCAAAACTTGAAAACGAGACTGTACAACCAGTGCGTGTTGCCAGTGATAACCTATGGATCTCAGACATGGTCCTTCACTGCTGTCCGTATGAGGAAGCTCAAAGTCGCTCAGCGAGCTATGGAGAGGGCTATGCTCGGCGTTTTACTGCGTGATAGACTTAAAAACGAACTAGAACCAGAGTAACCGACATAGCCCAAAGAATTAGTATGCTGAAGTAGCAATGGGCCGGCCATATAGCTCGAAGAACCGACAACCGATGGGGAAGAAAGTTTCTCGAGTGGGAGCCTCGTACCGGCAGGCGAAGTGTAGGGCGTCCCCACACTAGATGGAGTGACGACCTGGTAAGACATGCATTAAGTCAATGAATGGATGCAGTTGGCTCGGGACCGTCCTTTGTGGCATTCCTTGGGGGAGGCCTATGTTCAGCAGTGGACTTGTGAAGGGCTGTAATGATGATGATGATGATGATGAGTAGAACTGCATTGATAGAATCTATGCTAATCTAATCTGATAAATCATCGCGAGGAAACCTGCATGTCTGAGAAGTTAATTGCGGCTTTTGCCCAGCTGTGAAATGTCTCAAGGCTGCTACTTTTTTACTTTTAATAGGGCTATCCACTGCTGATTATAGGCTTCCCCCATTGTTTGTCAAATAGGCCGGATATTTGCATTAGTATCCAAGCTTGGCAAGCGGGTTGGCAACCGTAGATTTTAATTATTTTGCGCTGTTATCGGGAAGATGCTGCTACCCATCTTTTGTTTCAGTTTCCCTCTAACACCTCTTACGACACGCACAAGACGAAATGGGGTAGTGGTTTTTTTTTTGTTGCGTCAACATAGCTAATATATTTCTACTTCCGTTCATCTCTTCGATTCCCTCAATAAATTAGTCGTATATATTCTTAGTTATTTGTATCTATTAATTATTATGTATATAAACATTATATATTTGTATATATATGTTTGTATGTATATATTTACATATAAGTGTATGTAGAGGTTATACTTGAATACTTTATACATAAGTAAAGTGTACGTGGGTGGTCTGAAAAGTTTCCGACCTAACAAAGATACAAGACATTTTTTCTTAAAATTTATTTTTATTTTTCTACATAATAGTCTCTTTGTTACTCTGAACCCTTCTACCAGCGATGCTTCCATCTATCTAACACGTCCAAACAGTACTCGGCGTTTTTCTCTGCAAAATAATTGTTTACGAAAGCGATTTCCTGCTCATTTGACGATAATCTCTGTCCTACGAGCGCAATTTTTAGATGAGGGAACAAAACGAAGTCGCTTGGGGCTAGATCTGGTGAGTATGGTGGATGGTCAAGCAGCAAAAAGTAATTCGTGGATTTTCGCCATAGCAACCGCTGAGGTGTGAAACGGCGCGTTGTCATGGTGAAACAGGATGATCTTTTTCTGCAAATGTGGTCGCTTTTCCGCAGTTTCTTACTTCAGTTTGTCAAGTAATGCTCAAAATATGTTCCTGTAATGGTTTTTCCTTTTTGAAGATAATCGATTAAGATTAACTCCATCACTATCCCAAAAAAAGTCGCCATTACTTTCCCCAGCCGAAAAAACAGTTCTTGCTTTTTTAGAACCGGTTCTCCCTTTGCAGTATACTGCTTTGACTGTATTTTTGTTTCGTGCGTGTAATGGTTTATCCAAGTTTCATCTACAGTAATTAATCAGCGCCGAAATTCGGATTTATTGCGCCTAAACTGCGCCGACAGAGCGTTGGGAATGTTCATTTGAACACATTTTTGGTCTAACGTGAGCAAACGCGGCACCCAACGCGCTGACAGCTTTCTCAAGCCTCAATCTTGATTTAATATGTGACAAACCCGTTCTTCGGATATTTTCATAGTCTCTGCTATATCTCTCACTTTAATTCAGTGGTCGTCTAGCACCATTTGGTGAACTTAAGCGATGTTATCGTCAGTAGTTGCAGTTTTTGGACGTCCCTAAAGTTCATCGTCTCCCAAGCTCTCACGGCCACGTTTAAATTCAGCTGCCCAAAATTTCACTGTTTAAATGATAGTGTAGAGTCCCCAAACATAGAGTCCAACTCATCTTTGGTTTGCGTAGGCGTATAGCCTTTCAAAAACAAAAATTTAACGACAGCTCGATACTCAATTTTTTCCATTTTCACAAAAACGCACATCGACTTACTCAAACGACTGTCAAATAACAACTACGTTCACATTCACTAGCTTTTATTGACGAGTGCTGCCATCTTTTCGTTGAGGTTGGAAACTTTTCAGACCACCCTAGTATATATGACGTAAGTTGTTATTTATAATTTTTTTTAATTCTATGTTGCTACTCCTACGTCGAATTCTCAGCTCCATGGGTTGACTGGTAAATCATGCCTCAAGGCATTAAGTCCGCCCTTTGTATTCTTTTGTTTAAAGGAATGCAATTAAGAATAAATAAATAGATTGCCAAATAAGTTGGATATTTGCCGTAGTTGTCCCGCTTGGCAGGTGAGTTGTGGCAACTGCATATTTTTATTACATTGAGCTGTGATCAGGGAGATACTGCTGCCAATCTTCTGTATATTTCTACTCCCGTTCATGAATATAGTTCTTCCCACAAGATCACCGTGAATAGAACTATATTCTATTTCATTGTCTGATGAAATCCTATTCCACAGATACCATAATTACAAGAAAACATCAATTTCTCAACAAAAATCAACCCGATGAATTTATTTCTACGCACAAAATCAGTTATACACGCGAATATTTCATATTCAAATAATATTTCCTTTTGATACAAAGTAAATATGAAGAATTAAACTTCAGATAACTTCACAGTGAAACGTACTGACAGCTGACAGTGCACCTGCGTCGTTCGTACGCTTTGTAAGTAAGCTGTCGTAATCTTGAAATTGTGAGTTTATTTACATTCCGTTGAGATATTATTTGCCATCTGTATGTACAGATGTTGTATATCGCATCAATCTATTTTAATTCGCTTTTAATAGATCAAGCTATTTATTCAAGGTTTTTGTAGTTTTTTTATAAAACTGAAGGGACAAACAAACTTACTGTCCACTTGATGGTAAGTGACTACTGCAATCCATGGCAACTGCAGCCAACTTAACAACAAGTAAAGCTACAGATGCGTTTTCACCTCTGAGAACTAAGATGGAATGCCTCACAGCCTGTATGAATGTAATGGATATTTTATTCAGTTTTCACTCACTTCCGTTACCGTTACAGCCTATTCAAAGACCACTGCTGAACATAAGCCTCCCAAATTAATTGCTTCATAGGGCGGTATTTGCCATAGTTGCCACGCTTGTCTCGCGGATCAGCAACCACAGATTTTTATTTTTAGCTATAATTGGCAAGACGCTGCTGCCCATCTCTACCCATACTACAGCTTTTACTATACACACGGGATGATATGTGGGATAGTGGATATTCTTACACAGCCAATACAAAGTAAAATATTCGTCCACTTTCAGACGTCTGAATAATCAGAAATTTTGCAAGACGCATGAGCTAAGACCCCATGACATGATCTTGACAACTCTTGCTCAATCAATGTGTTTTGTTTTAATTATTTTTAACTCTATTTTATTATTATTTACATAAATACACGCTTTATATATTTATTCATATTTTTTTTTATTAAAATAAATTTTTAGCTTAAATTAATTAAACACGGTGTCACAAAAACCTAACAAGGTTTATTTGTACACCATGCTTCATTGACGGCACTCGGTGCTTAACCAATATACAGACATTGTCTCTTACATATTACGGTAAATATAGTATGCTTTAAAATCGTAGCGAAAATCTACACGCTCGCAATGCGTACACAACCGGCTGGCCAATACACAGGGTGTTTACAAGCGGTAGATTTTAAATGTACTACGGTTGGTAAGTAATCTCCGTTTTGATAATGTAGTATTATAACACATAGAAAATCATCGGTATTTATGTATAAATACACACACACATACATACACATACAAATACATACACACATACATATTCATACACGCATACGCTGTGATTTTTTGATTTTTCTTTTATCTTTAATTTATTTATGTATAATATGTACATTTATTACGTACATAACTATAATATAGTTATTTAGTAAGATGCTTTTTTATTTCATCTAAATAATGCAGTTTTTTTTAAATATTTTGCATAGTAATGTCATTAATTAGTTTGGGTATAATATAGGCAAGTCGTTGTCTTCCGTAATGATTTTGAGATCGTGGTATTTTCAGCAAAGCTCAATCAGTGTTGTATGTCTTTATTAAAAAAACTGTTCGTTAAGTAAAGTTAATTTTACTTTCTCATGGACGGGAATAATTTTACAGTAACTAAATAAACCATCATAATTGTTCCTGTACTTCTCTTTTATGTGAGGTTATACGATGGTTTTAAGAATTCTTAGCTGGAGTTGATAAATTAGGTCTAAGTGTGATTTGTATGTCCGTCCATAACTACTCAGCCCGTAGGATATGACAGATTCTCCTAATGCTTTGTACAGTAGCATTTTCGTTGAAAAATGTAATGAGGATATCCGTAGTAGAATAAGAGAACCTGTCAAAGCCCAGTGGATCAGTATGCTGAAATAGCAATATAGTGGCGCTATAGTTCAAGGAGCTGACGACCGATGAAGAAAAAAGGTTCTCAAGTGGCAACCTCGTATCCATAAACAATCTGTAGGTTAACCTTTTTTTTATATTATACTAAGGCAGTGCTTAACTACAATCCCACCTGATGGTAAGTGGTGATGTAGCCTAAGATGGTGAAGCGCATTGACTTAACAAAAGCCTTTTCCATCCGATTACAATGTGGCTGTCTTGAAGACAGCCACATTGTAATCGGATCGAAAGACAGATTCTGGCAACTTATGCCACTCCTTTGTTGTACGCATCACGAACGATGTAGCAAACCACTAGATTGAGTGATGGCTTGGTAAGACGTGACAAGTTAAAACCTTTGGGGAAAACCTATGTTCAGCAGTAAACTTATGAAGGGCTGTAATGATGATGATATGGACAATGACGAGTAGACAATTTTAATAGATGTTTATTTAATGTCTTATTACTTCTAAGTATAATAGAAAGGCTAGGATTTTTATAATTTAAGACACAATTTAATGATTTCTTATATTAATACGAATACTAGACATTGAATCAAACTAATTTTACGGATTTATCACAACATTTATTATAACTCATTTAACTTATTTCCAATTACCGATGTTTCGAGTGCTTTACAGCACCCATCGTCATGGGTGGACATGGACAGAGTAAAAATAAATTTAAATACACGCGATAAAATCCGTAGAATTAGTTTTATTCTATAAAGACTGTTGATTGTTGATATAAGACTGCTTGTTATTACAATATTGCTAAGTTTATAAATCTGGGGGTACGGTAGCCCCGCCAAGTCTAGCAAAATGCAGCGGCTGTACCATCCTTTTCTCGAAGCGTTTCAGGCCATTTTGAACCCCCTATAACTTCGTTGTAGATAAAACTAGAAGCCTAAACCAAGCAGGCATTTAGCATTTTCGCATTTAGCATTTTCAGTAACCAAGCAGGCATTGTATGAGCACGGTATATTTCAAATTTTATTCAATTTTAACTAGTAGTTTAAGAATTATAACTAGTCAAAGTTTTTAATTTTGTCACTCACTCACTGACTGACTGACCGATCATAAAACTCTAGAGCACTTCTAGCGAACATAGAAGCTTCAAATTAAGAACACAATTAGTATTTAGTATATAAATGAAGGAAAAACTAAAATATTTTGCAATTTCGGTCCAGTTTTCTAGATACACTAACTGCATAAATAACTTTGTAATCCCATATAAATATAGGATTACAAAGTTACATTACAGTGAATGAATCATTGTACCTGTATATATATATATAATATAATGGAATAGTAGGTGTAGATAAGTACCTAGATATAATTATGTTCAAAAGTAACTTGTAAAATGGTCAACGGAATGAAAAACCAAAATTGGCATGTCTTATGAAGTTGTACCAAAATCCACAAAGTATGAAGTATTTATCGTCCAGACTTGTCAAAAATTCTAACATCAAAGCTCCAGAAAAACCCATAGAGACAGGGAGTGGGCTTGGAGAAAACTGTAGCTAAAGTTCAAGAGAGATACCGGAAAGAAAAAGGAGACTAGCTATAAAAATAAGAAAAACTCATCAGACAGAGAGTGGGCTAAGAAAATCCGTTGTTGGTATTCATGGTAGAAGGCACCGGAAAGGAAAAAGGTAGGAATATCTACAAAAGAAATGAGATGCCATCAAAAACATAACTTGTAAAAAAAAACAAGTCTCATAACTCAGTTCTTCTACCGTAAAAGTTGTGAGATCCATGTAATACCAAGTCGGTTCAATACCATATCAAGCCACAAGTTATGCGTCAGATTCACTAGTTCCTGCATCCAAGAAGATCAAACAGCGGAAAATCTTATTATTTTGCCATGGCCTACGTATAACATCATATCGTAATATTCGGGTTAGAAAGCATCGTTATTTTGCAAGAAATTTTGGAAAAAACTCGAAACAGTTGTAGGATATCGATTAGAAGATCTGAAATTTACAACATTTTTTTTTTCCAACTTGACATTTTTTGAAGCCAGTACTTGAGTATAATGACATCCTTGGATTGAGGTAGCAAATATATATGAATGAAAAATAGGAAAACTATTAAAGTAGACAATTATTAGGTAAAATAGGTACGAAGGCCTTTTTGTTAAATAATCTGGTTCCCTGACATGACAGCTTACTAGGGTTGACAAAATTTTTGGCTTTGATAATTAATTATATTATATGTGTAATATTATAATAAATTTATTATATTTATTTTAAGGATAGTACAATTTCGGTTTTTGTGAACAATATAATTTTTCCATCTGTTAGTATTTCAACATTCTGTGAAAAATCTCTAATTACTAAATATGGACCTGAATAAATTGCGCTGAGATTGATACCAGTTTCTTCTTTAACTACTATCAAATCATTAATTCTATAAGTTATAGGGTTCATTTTACAATCATATTTGGATTGAGTAGATGACGGTGCCTGTTTGTTTCATGCTCTTTTATTTGTAATGTACAGAACCCAAGAAAATGCGATGGTGGTGCGTTCACAAATTGTTAGATTTGTGGTAAATGATTAGCCTAGGTTTTTAGTTATGACCCACGATAGAAATGGCGATAATGATTCAACAGCAAATGAATATTCAGCCGATATGTTAAAAATGAAACTTACGGTGGACTTTGTGAATTGGTAGCTGCAGGATATCACCAGTTTTCTTGCAGATCGGAGCATCAAGGTCGTAGTAGAGGTGCATGCACCGATTACAAGCCCATTAACGCTGGTGTTCTGGCTGCGTGCTATCACCATCGCTGTTTCTTCTGCATATCAATGATATGTTGCAAACCGGTAACATTCATTGCTATACATGACAGCACTGGTGATGCTTTATACACCGGCCGTGCCAATATTTCTCGGAAAAACGTCACTGAGTACCGGAACAAACTTGTGTCTGAAGTCAAGACTTTGTTGAACAAAGTCTCAGACTGGGGCGACTAAATCTAGTCAGTTCAATCCCCAGAAGACACAAGTTTGCGCGTTTACCGCCAAAAGAACCCCTTTGTCGTATCTCCTCAGTTTCAGGCACTTTGTTGCCTCAGCAAGTATCGGAATCCTCGGTGTAGATATCGAGTGATGAGCAGTTTCGTGGTCACTTCAAGAGAAGGCCAAATTGGCATCTAAAAGCTTATGTGCTCAGCAGAGCGACAGTATTTCATGCGGCACCATTTGCAACTTTACGCGCGTTCGGCCCCACATGGAATACTGTTCCCATCTCTGGACTGGGGCTCCCCAGTGCCAGCTCCTTCCACTTGACTGCATCCAGCGAAGAGCGGCTCAGATCGTCGACGACCGAGTTCTTTCCGATCGCTGGAATCACTGGCACTGCGTAGATGTTGCATCTCTTTGCGTTATCGCATGTACCACGGGTGCTCTGAGGAATTCGGACCAATTCCAGCCGCTCAATTTCACCATCGCACATCGCGACAGAACTCGAGATACCATCCATACCATTTGGATGATTGGCGGTCCACCACTGTGCGATTTAGAAGAAGTTTTCCTTGCAAACTTTCTTGTGGAATCGATTACCACCAGCGATTTTTCTGGACCGATACGACTTAGGGACCTTCAAGAAAAGAGCCTACTCCTTCTTAAAGGCCGGCGCATCTGCAGTTCCCTGGTGTTGCAGTTGTTCGCGGCGGCGGTAGTCACCATCGGGTGAGCCGTGCTCGTTTGCCCTCTCCTAGAAAAAAAAAGGATTAATATTTCCGTTTTGGTTTGAAGTATATCGAAAGGTCTACCACAGGGTCCGGAACAAATATCTGTCCAGTAAAGGCGATTACGATTTAGCCATGATTTATTTAATGGACATTTGACGCCTATCGCCTATTGTTGCGAAGAAAATTACACAGCGTCGCATGGAGGTACCTGTCGAAGAGCGTGATAATTTTTCAGAGCTTGACCATTTAACTGTTACATCTTTTGTAGACAGTGAAATATTATCTCCAACCAGCGGAACAGATCAATCTGTATCGTCGACATTAAAATAAGAATAAAGAAAAATAAACGAAGGTCGAGATTTACTAATTACACAAGAAAAATCAATTAAAAGTGCACAAGAAAGATATAGGTAGAACAAGCCAGATTCAAATCGTAAAGCTGTGTTCGCTTATCAGAAAAAATCCGATGTATACAGGCAAGCTGTTGCAAATTACTAAACTGCGAAACGAAAAGTGCATAGAGCAAAATTCAGTCACGGTATGAGGAAAACATTACACTGCGTGTATGGAAAAACAAGGTCCATTCCGCTATGGAGTATGACCCTGATATTGCTTATAGAACTGACAGCAATGTAGCCTTGGGTTCTATGACATACAAGTCAGTGGTGCAATGCGCTGAAATGGAAGGATGAGACACCTCGTGTGTGTTGCAGCGCTGGAAAAATGCTTGATCGGTTGAAACAACTGCCTGAACCACTCTTTAGTTTAATTAATGATCTACACCAAGATCATCACCATTTTATGGTAATATTCTTTTATAATGCCTGTTTCCAGATGAATTCCTTTGGTGGTAAACAGGTAACAGCAGATGGTTTTCACCAACTTTTAAAGTACAAGACCAGGTCTACCATATAATTGGAAGTATATTACCAGAAGCCGAACATGACGTTCAGTACCTTCAAATATATTTTGTAAGTGGCTTTATTGTTAGTGGATCAACAATTTGATCGAAGGACATCATCCTCGAGAGCCAGTAATTCACTTCAGCGTATTAGTTAGATACATCACATATGATACGCTACATTATCCATTCATGTTTTGCTGAGGGATGACGGGTATTCAATCAACATACCACAACGCTATCCCACAACTAAGTTGCCGCTTAATAAAACTGTCTCTTCTGCAAGTTTCTATTCATAGAATAATAATCAAAGAAGGAGAAAATAACTATTTAGTCAAATATCGTGCCCTTTTTAGTCAATATTTGTGTGGATGAATACGCCAAAATAGAAACAGAGAGATTAAATTATATCAATAATCAAATCAAATTACGTGCTATCAGCACGTAATTTGCTTACATCCATAAAATATGGTATTGGACGACAAGACGCAGAATCCAACCAACTAGGACAAATGGTTGTCCTTCTATCATCAATATCATTAGGAATTACGGCCTGACCTTTTTATTACTTTCACATGCAATCCTCGCTTGGACGAGATAAAGAGCAATTGCTTCAAGGACAACAATCGTAATAGACACGATATAATTTCGAGGTGTTTCGACTAAAGGTGAAAAAGATCATGAACTTATTGACAAAATGCAAATATTTGAAGTGCAATGCTATATGTACTCAACGGAATGGCAAAGAGAGGTCACATATTCATATTCTTTATGGCTTCACAAACGTAATACTCCGGATCAAATCGACAATATAATTTGTGCTGAAATACCAGATCCCAAAAGTGAACCAGAGCTTCACGAAATCGATAAATGTAATATGATACATGGTCCATGTGGAACTTTAAGTCGAAAAGTCACCATGTATGAAAGATAACATGTGCAGTAATCTATCACACCAGGGCTCTCTAAGGAAACTCAAATGGTGAAGACGGTCATCCGTAGTAAGAAACTTTTACTAGATGACTGTAGTTTCTCTGTTGATATCAAAAGCGCAACCATATATAATCGCTGGTTAGTCTCTTATAATCCAGTATTATTAAAACATTTAACGCTCATTTAACTACTCAACCGTCCACCCCGCGAGTGATTCTCGCCTCACCTGTCAGCGCATTAAATGTTACTATTTTTTACGACCGCGCGAGATTGTCTCAACAAAACGATTTATTCTGAAAACTACTATAGCTACATTCAAATAAAAATATTCTAAAAGACTCAAAGAATTCAAAATTTAATTATGTTAAAAGAAATTGGTCAAATTAAAAATAAATGCTGAAAATAACGCTTAAAAATGGAAATATTAAAAAATCGTATTTATTTTTATTTCAGGTTTTACAAGAAAAGTATAATATTTACTGGAGAAAATATTTTATATTATAATAGAACAATATATTGCCTTTGAAATGATACCAATATCAATAATATCTTATATACTCAATATACATAAGTATATAATGTTTACTCAATATAAATTTTAATTAATAAGTAAATAAATAAATACAAATAAGTTTTAATACTTTCTACGCACATCTCAACAGATATTTCGTTTATTAATGGCTATGAACGTGTTAATAGTGAAGCATTCTTTATATTTAGCATTCATTTAACAACAAAAACTGATTAAAATAAATTTTAAACAACATATAATCAATAAACGATGATCGCATATAGTGATTAAAATGTCGAGCTAAATTATTATATGTAAACGTTTTGGAATTGTCGTAATGATACATATTTCCTAAAGAATATATCTTCACAATCAGTTTAATGTACAATAACATTAGAAATAAGGTATAAAACAGAAAAGTTATCACATTTTGATCAAATTTCTCACACTTTAACAGTCCACAAACAAAAATGACGTAATTTCATTTTCCTTTTTTCTAAATATTTTGTTACTATTATACAAATAAAATTCACTCTCACAGATGACAAATTTAAAATAACACCATCTATAATTTTTACTGTATTAATAACAGCTATCTTTTGCGCTGTACACGTTTAACCGAAAGATGTCGTTTGGTGACTGTAGTCACCAGGGACAGGTGAGGTAATAATTTTGGGGACTGTAGTCACCGTGGACAGTTGAGTCTAATATTGTCATTCAGTGAAATCAATAAAATACGTCTGTAAATACGTAAATAAAGGTTCAGACCAGGCATCGTTTGCTTTAGAGAATGAGAAGGATGAAGTTAAAACCTACACAAGTGGAAGATATATAAGTTCATCAGAGGCAGTATGGCGAATCTTGAATTTCCCATTCATGAGCGTTTACCTCCCGTAGTCCACCGCGCTGTTCATTTGGAAAATGGGCAATGGGTTTATTTTAATGAGCAAAATCTGAGTGAAAGAGTGAATAGTCCTCCAACAACCATACTCCTATTCTTTTCGATTTGTGTAAAGTGGATAACTTTGCAAAAACATTGCTCTACCTAAATACCTGCATACTACGTTTGGGATAAAAGAAAGTTCCAAAGGAGAAAGAGAGGAGCAAACGTTGAAGTCTGGCCAGGGTCAAAGCAGGTTCTGGGTAGGGTTTATACTGTGCATCCGAAAAATACAGAATGCTATCACCTTCGCATACTTCACCATGAGATCCGGGGCCAAATTTCGTTTAAGCGTTAAAAACTATAGATGGTCATGTATATTCTACGTTCCAATCAGCGTCCAAAGCTTTCGGCTTGCTTGAAGATGATCAGCATTTGTTCTCAGCAATGGAAGAAGCAGCACTTTGCCAATCACCGCTAATGATATGGGATCTTTTTACGATTATTTTAGTGTCCTGCCAAGTATAAGACCCTTTAAGCCTTTGGGATAAATTCAAAGAATACCTATCTGAAGATTTTAAAAGGCAATTAGAAAGACAGGGAGATGTGGATGTAGAGCATATAACTGATGTGGTATTTAACAAATGCCTTTTCGGTAATAGAAGATGCCGTGTTGGCGTTGGGTGGTCGGCTTCTAAAAGTATGGGTTACCTCAGCCAAGCAAGAACAACAATTTGAAAATAGAGAGTTTCTTAAAGAGACAAGTTACGACTTAGCATCATTAGAAAACACAGTTAAAAATAATGAAGGCTCACTGGTGACGAACAAAAAGCAGTTTACGATCAAACTAACACAAAATTTGAATCCAAATGAGGTAGATATTATTTTAGATGCTCCATGTGGAACAGGCAAAACATTCCTCATAAATTTACTATGCAAAGTTAGAAGTACTCGCGGAATTGCTTTGGCTTTGGCTTCTTCTGGGATTGCAGCTACAATGCTTGAGGTGGATGAAATGCTCATTCTACCTTCAAGTTACCACTCTATTTAACAACAGCTGATACTCCTATTTGTGGTATATCGAAACAAAGTAATTTTGCTGATGTATTAAATCATACGAAAATGATAGTGTGTGATAAAATAACCTTGGCTAATAAGGGTGGCGTGAGGCTTTAAACAGATTGATAACCATCCCTGATAATTTGTGCACAGTTATATTTACGTTACAGGAGTTAATATCCAAAATTTACCCAGATATTGCTCATATCCACGATAAGCCAACGGAATAGTTGTGTGAACGTGCCATACTAACTTAAAAAACGAACAAGCAGCGTCAAGTAACGATACATTGTTAATGACTTTTGAGGGGAAGAAATGGTATACACGTCAATAGACTCTGTGGTCAACACATATGACGCAATTAACTACCCTGTCGTATTTCTTAATTCACTGAAACTATCAGGTCTTCCATATTATAAGCTTATTCTGCGCGTGAGCACTCCTGTTATGTTGTTGCGAAATCTAAAACCTCCTCAAGTGTGCAACAGAACCAGACTAAAAGTAAAAGCGTTACATCGCAATGTAGTGGAAGCCACAATTGTAACTGGATGTGCGCAAGGAAACTGTATTGTATCCCGAATGATCTTCCTTTGAATTCAAACGAATACAGTTTCCCTCAAGTCTGCTTTGCAATGACCATAAAAAAATCACAAGGGCAGACATTAAAATTTTGCGGGTATAGACTTGAGAGAATTGCTTTTCACATGGGCAATTCTATGTGGCTTGCTCACGCGTAAGCTCGCTCAGTAGTTTGATAATTTTGGCACACAGTAATAGATTAGAAAAAAATGTGGTGTATAAAGAAGTTTTGTAGTTTACTAGCTTTTTGCGCGACATCCAGTTATAATTTTGGCTGGTAGCAGCAGACTCTTTTTCACACATGGGCGCGATATAGCCGAAATCACGCGAACAATTTGCGAGCAAAGCTGATCTTTCAATATAATGCTTTTACATATTTGAGACCTTCAACATATTTGCTTTATTTCATAGACCTTACTATTATATGTCTTATACATATGGGACTTCAAGTCATAGCTTTGCTATCATAATGCTTATACATCATAGAGACCTTCTATTAATGCTTTAGTTCCATAGATCTTACTATCATAAGTCCTAATATAGGACTATGCATTGTGCAATAGTACTAGTAGCAGTCGGTCAGCCGACCACCCCATATATATGTACACCCATGGATATGTGTCTCCAGCAACGCCCTTTATATAAGCAATCATTACATAAACACACTCCAGTAATACAAGAACACCCTCACTAACTTAAATTAAATTAAATTATATTACAAATGTTATTTATCTTTATTATTGCAATATAATCGACTTGTACTTGTATCTTGTGAATTTATGAATTAAATGAAAGTTGACACTCGTCACTCCAATAAATTGTACATTTTGTGACATTTACGAAATAAAAGTTTGCGAAGGCTACAAAGCGTTTTATCTCATCTGTATTAGTAGGAATAGGGTAATTTTGAATAACTTTGATTTTCAGGATCCGCTAAAACACCATCTCCATATTTGCGTCACGTTGTCACCTTCAGATGACCCAAATACAACAATTTTTAAATGTACATTTATCGGAATTTAACTTTAAATTTACTTATGCTCGAAATACTTCGGTCGTGTTTTATTGTGGTCGACTAAATTTGTTCCAAAATTATTATGTCATTAAGATAAATAAAACATTTTACAAACGTTAAGCCCGCCATAGCCATATTCATCATGCTATAGAAAGCATTGGGACTGGTTTTGGGCCTATAAGCATTCTGTTCATCTGGTATTGCCCAGAACAGAATGCTGTGTACTTTACGATTATTTTGTTATAATTCCACATTATAGAAACCCTGATTTAAATCTAAATATATACAACCTGAAAGAGAATCGAGTATTTCTGTAACATTCAGCAGAAACTTGTCATCTACTATTGAATTATTTAATTTACGATAGTCTATTACTAATCTCCATTTCTTATCATTACATTTCAATTTTTAGGAACTAAGAGAATAGCGCTTGACCATTCGCTTTTACAATGCTCAATAATCCCTTGATTTAAAATTTTATCTTATTGCTTTTTAATTTCTACTTTTGAGAATGTGTAATCTGTATGGTATTACATAAATTGGATCTAAGTTGGGTTTTAAAGTGATCGTATGTTTATAGATATCAGTCGTATTTATGCTGTCTCTAGTAAATAAAAGATATCACAGCATTATGCACATATGTTTTCGATTGAAACCTGTTCTTCATTTAAATATTAAAGTAATTTTAAAATAGAAAATAATTTCTTTACGCGTTCTGCATTTTTATTTGATTTTCCAAACATACATAGGTATATAGTACTTACTCGCTCTATGAATGCTAGGGCTCACGTGACTCAAACAAAATCTCTATCGGTTGTATTTATTATTCGAAAGGTATTTTCCTCTAACTGGACTCACTAACGTGCTGGCCACGTAAACACCTTCCGTTAACTCTTTCGAATATACCACATAATCATCTTTCATATCAATATTTATAAAATTTATAGATTCCGCTTGCAACGGAATATGCAAAATTGTTATTAGTGTTACTAAACGTAGGTTTTTAGGATAAGGGTAAATAAATTTCTTCATTATTGGAACAAATTAATGAAAAGTAATTGTTCCATAATCTATTATCACTGAAATCTTTTGCAAAGTCATCACTAATTTTAGCAGCAGCTTTAGTAAGTAGAGTATCAAATACAAAATTTATGTTTAAAGATCCTTGGTGCACTTTCAGTTCGAAACATATCCAATGCCTCAACACTACCTCCAACACCACTAAACACACATTTCTCTTTGAAATGGAACGTTTAAAGTGTGAACATGTTTAAGCTCTAGCGCAGAAATTGATGTGCCGGTGCCAATTAAACAATGCAAAGTAAAACAATCGTTAAATGTAAATTTAGAAACGAATCATTATTACATGAAAATAAAGAATAAAGGTTTTGAAAATACCGGAACAAAATATCTTACTCTTAGATAAAGTTGGTAATTCTCTGAATACTTGACAATTATTTTGGTACCTTGTTAACTTTTGTAGTTCCTACAATTAGAACGTTCAATATTTGGTATCGAAATTTATGTTAACGGACACAATCTAAACACTGATTGCCCAGAAGGAATAATTCACTACATCAGAGTTGAGTAAACAGAAACTATTAAATGAAACTAATTTTACAGATTCTATCGCGTTTAATTTATCGATTTAATTCCCGAAGTTTCAGTGCTTTAGCACCCATGGTAACGGGGAACTGAGGTGTTTGACGTCCGATGTCATAGTTAGCCCGGCTACCTTCAGCTTTTATATTAATTTTGGTCCGATCTACGCAGAATGAGCTTATAGTATCTTGAAGTCTTGCAATGGTATGCTTGGGTATGATTTCATTTTTCCATTATAGGATCCCAAGCAGATGGCAGCACCCATCCATCTTCCCTATTGAAATTGGGGTGTTGCTCGACGTGCTGAAGCTCGGCGGCCAGATGTTTTATGTCACAATCCTCGTGCTCTCTGAAACAAAGATTTTCCACACGGTAGCTAACCGTGATGGATGATGGTAAGATTCACCATTTAAATATCGGTTAGTATGGTCTTATTCCTATACACAGTGTAATACAATAAATTCTAATCTTAATAAAATAATTAATAAATGTTTATGTTTAGAAATAAAATTATATTTTCACACAAAATATAATAAATAATACATCATATACTTAAAATTATCATTTGTTTATATAGTTTAAAATTAAAATATTGGTCTTGTAAATCATAACTAAGTATATTATTTTAAAAACTTCAAAGAAACAAATTTTTTATCAATGATCTCCAAAATTATTGTTTTTAAACTATTCTTAAATTTTAAAAATATTTTATCTTTTCAATTATAATATTTCTATTATAATTTTTTTTTATTTCAAACTTTATTAACTTCCTTATTTCAGGTATATTATTGAATACATATTGATTTTCTTATATCTTTTGATTATTAGTTTTATTTATTTATGTATCAAGAATCGCCTGTAATGAAATATTTTATAATTTTTCTTTTATAAAAATAATATTAATTTTTACTTTTATATTATCAATTTAATAAGATATATATGTATATAACTTAAATTGATTAAATTTTATTAATAATTATGATGCGATAGAATCCGTGAAAATTAGTTTCATTTAATGTATAGTGGTGAGATTCACCATTTAAATATCGGTTAGTATAGGTCTTTCTCCTATACACGGTGTGACCAATAGTGTTATCAGGATTTCGAATGACTAAAACATCTAGAAAGCTAAAAATTTTTGTCTAACTCCATTGTGAATTGTATTTTAGAGTTTATGAAATTAATATAATTACTTTGTCAGATGGTAAAATTGTGTAAGTTTCATCTACGTAATGCTTGCAGAATCTTGGATTTACAAGAGCAGTAAGAAGGGCTTTCTCCTCAAAGTCTTCCATGAATATATCGGCGACTACAGGAAATACAGGTGAGCCCATCGCCACACAAATACTTGCTTGTAGAACTCTTCCTTCCACAATAGATAGCCAGATGTGAGACAGTGTTTGAGTAATACTGCATATTCTGTAGGCATGTTCTTATCTTCTAGCTTCCTAGTTATGACTGAAATACAGTCTTCAATAGGTAAGCATGTGAATAGTGACTGCACATCTAAACTGACCATAGTTTCATTGTCAGCGAGATGTAGGTCTTTTGTCTCACTAACAAAATGGTATGAATCCTTTGTGTGTGCTCTGGTATGTCCTCTCAGTGGTGACAGTATTTTTGCCAAGTGTTGAGCCAACTTATAAGTTGGTGAATCAATCTGGCTCACTATAGAGATGGGATGTGGAGCGTTTGTTTTGTATTTTCGATAACCCATACAACATCGGTGGTTTGCATGATGGTATTATCAATTCAAGAGACCCTTTTACTGGAAACGAGGCATTCTATCTTAGTCATTACATATATTAAGTTAGGATAGATGTAGATGTCTATGGGCCACAGCAACCACTTACCATCAGGTGGACTGTCTGCTCCTTGTCACCCTTATCCTATAAAAAATCACGTCGAGATTTAATTTTTCGGAGTATTTCTTTATTAAATCGGTAGTTGTTTTGATGACTTCGATGTAACAAGGACGAAATGTCTTGACGTATGGCCTCTAAATCCTCCTTTCCGATATTATTATTAAACAGGCAATCCTTAACACTACTGGTACGGGATTCTTTGCGGTATTATTGCAAAATACATGCCCTTCGATAGTACTTTTATTGTAGATACGTCCAGTGTTTGTTTTGACAGATTATAGACCGTGCGTTGTTTATTGTTCGCGTCTGTGGTCAACAGTTGCGTTTCGTTTCTACGTTGACATTAAAGTTTGGCATTTGATTTGATTGTTAATTTTGGTATTTTTCTATTTGTTTATTTTTGCATTCATTATATTTAGATGTTACGCGTTTGTTCAATGAAGTTTCAATGCATTTATTAAAATCAAATGTCGTTAAAACTGTCTTTAACTCACTGGAAAAATTGTCTATGGTACTACAGTATTTATGAATTGTAGATCGCTTTTGCTGAACTACCGTTCGTAACAACTTTTTACTTGCCTGATTTAAGATCTTAGCGCTTTCACGAATGTCCTTTTTCTTGATATTTTGACACACGTAGGAATGAGATTATGGTCTCTGCATCTCTTCAAGAAAATTAAAGATGTTATATATCTTGCGCTTGGTCTTGAGATCTTCGTATCAGCGAATTTTATTTGCTATTACCAGTCCGTACTGGTTCACATAATGATTTCTTATATTTACGCGAACACTTAAATGAAACTAATTTTCACGGATTCTATCGCATCATAATTATTAATAAAATTTAATAAATTTAAGTTATATACATGTATATCTCAATATATTGATAATTTAAATTTTATATAAATAATTGATAATATTTATATAAAATTAAAATTATTTTATATAAAATTATTTTAAAATATTTCATTAAAGGCGATTCTTGATACATAAATAAATAAAACTAATAATCCTCCTAAAAATACTAAAAATAAGATATAAAAAAATCAATATATATTAATCAGTATACCTTAAACAAGTTAATAAAGTTTGAAATAAAATTATTAATTCTATAGATAAGGAATGATTAAAAAAAATATTGTAATAGAAAATATTATTATTTAAAAAAGATTAAAACATTTTTAAATTTCAAAGAATATTCAAAATAAAACAATAATTTTGGAGATTATTGATGAAAAAATTCTTTTCTTTGAAGTTTTAAAACATTATACTTATTTTTGATTGACAAGACCATTGTTTTAATTTTAAACTATAAAACAATTAATAATTTTAAATATGATTTATTACTTATATTATATTTTGTGTGGACATATAACTTTTATTTCTAAACATAAACATTTATTAATTGTTTTATGAAGATTAAATTTATTGTATTACACTGTGTATGGAAAAATACCCATACTAACCGATATTTAAATGGTGAATCTCACCATCATCCATTACAGTTAGCTACCGTGTGAAAATCTTTGTTTCAGAGAGCACGAGGATCTGTGATAGAAAACATCTGGCCGTCGAGCTTCAGCACGTCGTGCAAGTATTGCAAGACAACAAGCTTCGGGTCCCGCGCCAACGTCAGTTGAGCGTGTGTCTGTTGTACTATCATATGTCAGAGGTCACAGACAAGTTTGGCTACATCTTGAAGCGAGCTGCCATTAAAACACACTTCAAGCCGCCGAAGAAGATTAGTCAATTTTATCATCCGTCAAGTGTCGTATCCTTCTACAAGATGCAGGAGTGTACAAGCTGGATTGTGAATGTAGTTTATCTTACATAGGTCTAAGAAAAGATCTATAAAAATTCATGTAAAATAACATATAGCGGACTTGAAGCACCAACGTTCCGGGAAGTCTGCAGTCTGTGAACATGTTCAAGATCGTCCCGCCATTACACTAGAATGCATAGACCACAAATCCTCGCAAAGAACACCGATTCCTACCAAGGATAATTCGTGAGGCTATTGAAATTAAAAACATCCTAATTTCAATAGAGAAGATGGATGGGTGCTGCCATCTGCTTGGGATCCTATAACTAATAAAATTAAATCCAAAACCAAGCATACCACTGCAAGACTTCAAGATACTATAAGCTCATTCTGCGTACATCGGACTAAAATTAATATTCAAAACTGAAGGTAGCCGGGCTAAGTATGACATCAGGACGTCAAACTCCTCAGTCCTCCCCGTTACCATGGGTGCTGTAAAGCACCGAAACGTCAGGAATTAAAAGATAAATTAAACGCGATAGAATTTGTAAAATTTCTCTCATTTAATGTGTAGTGTTCGCGTAAATATAAGAAACCATTATGTCAATGCTGCTATGTTTCGTATAGTGTAGAGAAACCAAAGTACTGGAAACAAGGCATCTTAGTCCTCAGGGTGACGACGCATCTGCATTTGATTATTAATCGAGGATGGATGTAGCTGTCTACGGGACACAGCATCCATTTACCATCAGGTGGACCTTTCTTAAAATAATATATATTCCATTACAGCCTATTAAAGTCCATAGAGCATAGACCTCCCCTTAGATTGTTTTATAAGTTTTTGCTTTTTTTTTGGGTGGATGTTAAATAAGTGCATACGTGTTCTTCTTACTTTAATTACTATTTAAATAATAAACTAGTTACTTACATTTAATTTAGGGACATTATCACTTATTCAAACACGTAAATAATTTTAAAGTAAATGTAAAAGTTTGTTATGCAATAGATTTTTTGTATTGCACCACACTGCTGGAACACAATTCTTCTCTAATCACTTTGTGAATTTTATCATCACTATGGCCACAGTTGCTGATATTGCCGAAACTTAGAGGTCCCTAAAGCGTTAATCACTCGTAGAATTTGAGAATCAACTCGGTTCCAGTTTTTCCAAAGCTGTTGCTGTTGAGAAGGTTGGTCAGGATTTACTTCATTTCGGGAATTTGTTCAAGATATGTTCTACCTGCTTCGCCAACAAATAGCAGAGATTAGTCGGTCAGTTGACACCATTGAGACAAGACACCGCAGAAAATATATTTTGTTAAGTGGTGTTCCAGAAAAAGCAGATGAAGATGTGCCCAATGGTGTTGTAAGCATTCTTCAGAAACACCTGAGTATGACGAATCTCTCATCTTCTATCCGGATGGCTCATAGACTCGGTATGGCAAAGACAGATCACAACCGACCGATACTTTTAGACTTTGCAGATTTCTCGATGCGTACTGCCGCCTGGTACAAAAATACTATGTTGAAGGGAACACCGTTTACGTTCTCTGAGTTTCTCACAAAATACAGACAGAATTTATTCATGCTCGAAACTCGAAGGCAATTTGGGATGAAAAAGACTGTCTTGGGATGAAAGTAACTGTCTTCTGGTCTTCAAATGGCTTCATAATTGTCAGGTCGCCTGATGGTTCCCGTCAGAGAATTCAATACATTGAAGACCTCAACCGGCTGATACGTGAACATAGCAAGGCAGCATGTGATGTGGAACATCAACCGGTGATGGAATTTCTTCCATCACCGGTTGGCTTCGAGGGAGCCTGGAAACACGCGCAGCGAAGTACCACGAACTAGGCTAACGGTTGAAAACACTAATATTAGATACTTGTTACGATAATTTATTTGATGATTATACATAGACGGTCGTATGGTAACTGGTTGTTCAACTTAATAACGCAGGTCCATTTTTTCTGTACAGTGAATGCAATCCCCATTGATCTCATTCGCTGGCCACTCAGAATGGGTAAACAACTTTTAGTTTACGTAATTATCAACCATATGTAAGGTTACAAACTAACAATAAGGAATATTTTATTAGTGGTGTTTCAATATCTTATATTTTTGTTTAATAACTCATAAGAACAACTTTTGATGCATTTTATGTTTAATGTTTTCTGATAGTTTTATGACCAAAGTGATTTAATACCTATCTCATTCAATTTTTTTATTACTTTTTTATTTATCTCGTTTTGTAAATAGTCTACCAGCAGGTTTGGTAGCAGTAATCTAAATTAATATCTAAATTACAATACAGCATAAACATATACGTAGGTCACTCAGTAAGTTTTGAGATGCTCGAAATTTAAAAATGGAACGTACCCGTGTTATATGTTTCTAAAAAGCAAGTTTATTTAAAAATATAATTCCATAAGCCAATTGCTCAATATTAAAAAAAAAACAAAGTTCTATTAATTTTCCTGCAACGCTTCCCGCGCTTTTCATTTAAATATATTATGATATATTATGATTTTAAATTTGGTTTAACCGAACAATTAAGTTTACAACGGTTACAGTCAGCATTAGGGGACTCAGTTCCATCACGCGCAATAATTTTTAGCTGGTTTGCTGAATTCAAAAGGGGTAAAATTAATCTTAAAGACGACCAAAGAACCGGGGCCCCGAAAACAGTAGTAACGGCAGAAAATGTATGGACTAATGAAATTTTGGTGCGAGAAGACCCACGAATCACATATACGGACATCGAAAAGATTGTAGGCATTAGTTCGGGGAGCATTTACACCATCCTACATCAACATCTTGGAGTGAGGAAGCTTTGTTGACGATGGATCCCTCGTTTGCTCTCCGAAAGCGAAAAACAGACTCGTGTGGATTGGTGCCATGAAATGCGTTTACGTTTTGAAAACGGGGCATCTAGGCGTGTTGCAGAAATCGTTACTGGTGACGAGACATGGATCTATCAATATGATCCGGAAAATAAAAGGTAATCATCGGTATGGGTCTACTCAGAAAGACAGTTACCGACAAAACTGCAAAGACCTCGCTACGTCGGCAAAAAAATGGTGGCTAGTTTTTTTTCGCAGAGCGGACATTTGTCGACGTCAATGCTGTAAAATTGTAGGTCAGTCAACTTTGAATGGTATACTACAGTTGCATTACCCAACGCTTTTCAATCTGTGCAGGAGAGAAGACCAAAGACCGGGCTTCGGGGAATCATGCTGCATCACGATAACGCCTCTTCACATACCTTCCTTAGAACAAAAGCATTTATTGAGGAATCTGGTGTTGAAACTCTAAGTCACCTACCCTACAGTCCTGACTTAGCTCCTTGTGATTTCGTTTTGTTCCCAAGAGTCAAAGAAAAATTAAAGACAAGTTTTTTTCAAGCGCCTAAGAAGCCGTGGCTGCCTACGAAGAAGCGATTTCCGACCTGTCAGATCAAGACTGGCTGACTGTTTTCAGAGTTGGTTTAGGCGAATGGAACTTTGTATAGAGCATGATGGAGAATATTGTGAAAAGATGTAAAATAAATATTAATATTATCTAGAATACTTTTTGTATATCTTAAAACTTATTGAGTGTCCTACGTATTAAAGATATTTATTTTATTTTATTAAATAAGTTATATATTTACTTATAGTCAAAAACGTTATATATTTTCTGAAATTAATTATTTATATCTTAATTTTTTTTATTATATTGTATATGTACTTTTAGCGCCATGGCAGTTTCCGATAACTATTTATTAACCCCGCTAATTCTTTTTTTTATATTCTACTAAGCCGGCGCTTGTTTACGATCCCACCTGATGGTAAGTGGTGATGTAGCCTTAGACGGTGAAGCGCACTGACTTAACAAAAGCCTATTCACTCTTGCCTTAGAGACACCCACACTGTAATCGAATGGAGAAACAGATGCTGTCAACTTATTCCACTCCTTTGCAGTACGCATGATGAGCGACGTAGCGAACCGTTTCATTCTTATGCGTGGTAAGTCAACAACGAAAGGGTGGAGACTGGCCGAACGTCTAGTTGTCCGATGGTGGAAGGGAGAGGGAGGAATTAAATTGTGCAATTCCTGCGCACACTCTCCGAAATTAATCCTGTAGAAAACCGAAAGGCTGGCTACTTTGCGTCTGTGTTCGAGGCTGGTAAGATTGGTTTTAACCAAATTCCGGTCACCAATAAGCCTCTTAGCACGCCTTTCCATAGAATCCAAAGCTGCTAGGTGGCATTTTGCAGCACTAGCCCATATATGGCAGCAATACTCCATGCACGACCGGACTTGCGCTTTATATAAAGTAAGCAGCTGTCCCGGCGTGAAGTGTCGCCGTACCTTTGCAAGGACTCCCAGCTTCCTTGCAGCTGCTTTGGGCTTGGACTCAATGAACCGCCCGAAGTTCAGATTTGAGGAGATCTCAAACCCTAACAACTGAAGGCGGTCGGTATATTCCAGTGATACATTTCGGAAAGAAGGAGCCAAGGTGAGCTGGCACCTTTTTGCAATGAAGAGACACGCTTGTGTTTTGAAGGTGTTGAATTTCACAAGATTGGCATGATACCGGGCATAAGCAGATCATTAAAATACGAGTTGCGGAGAGAACGGACCCCTGAGAAACACCGGCATTAGTCGCCATAGGATCGGATGAGCAGCCATCCACGGCGACCCGTAGAGACCATTCACTCAGAAAGTCCTTTATCCATTCAATCAGACCAGGGGATAAGCCGTACGCTGGAAGCTTACCCAGAAGGCTAGTGTGCCAAACTCTGTCTTCGAGACATCAAGGGAAACAGCAAGCGCTTCCCCACTGTTCTCGAGTGCCTCGCCCCATACGTGTGTGGCATACGCTAGAAGGTCCCTAGCTGACCGATTTCGGCGAAACCCATATTGCCGGTCACTAAAGAGGTCATTCTGTTCTAGGTATGCCAATAAGCGGACGTTTAATATACGCTCCATAATCTTGCAGCGTATGGAGGTAATTGAGATTGGTCGATAATCGGCAGGGTCGGCACGGCTGCCTTTTTTTGGAACAGGCTGCACGTTGGCCAGCTTCCAGGATTTTGGTACTATTCCGGTCCTAAATGAGAGGCGAAACAAGCGTGTCAGCACAGGAGACAACTCATGTGCACAAGCCTTTAGAACTATAGCTGATATACCATCTGGTCCACTAGCTTTGTTCACGTCTAGACAACGCAAGGTTCTAAGAACCTCCTTATTTGTTATACGAACCTCCGACATAGAGGTCCCGCAGTGAGGTAATTTAGGTGGAACGTTGTTGCCACTGTCCAGACGTGAATTGTAAGCAAAGAGAGACGCGAACAGGTCCGCTTTCTCTTTAACCGTATGCGCCAGTGTGCAATCCGGTTTTACCAGCGGAGGTAGTGTAGGCCGACAGAAGTTTGTCTCGACCGCTTTGGCGAGAGACCAAAAAGCTCTAGTGCCGGATGGTCTGGCAGAGAGTTTTGCGCCAATATGTTTAATGCGATCGAGACTAGCTTTCCGTAATGCTTTTTCGTAGAACTTGGCGGCCTGGTTGAAAGTTCTCTTCTTGGAGCTAATATCCGGAGCTTTGCGGTTTCGAGCGTCAACCCAGGATAGGTACGCTAAATGCTTGCGCTTTTCAGCTTGTGCGCATTCAGCGTTAATGGGCGAGCTTTGCTACCGGTGGGAGCGTCAGAGAAGGGGATGAAATACTCCATAGCTTGACGCAACACATCCGTTATTGCATCGGATCCGCAGAATAGAAACAGACCTCCTGCTAAGAATAAGATGCAAAAAAGTGTCGCATCTCATCCCAATCAGCTGACTTATACCGCCATATTCGTCGAACACCTTGGGACTCGTAATCAGGTGGAGAATATGACGATACAGATTTCACCAGACAGTGGTCAGATGTACGCAAAGGGGAGGTAACCTGTACTTCATACCTGTCTGGTTCGGTAGTCAGCAGAAGGTCCAAGCAATTTACTGTGTAACTGTCTACATCGGGTACCCTAGTTGATTCCTTTACCAGCTGAGAAAGACCTAGCGTCAAAGCAAAATTCCACGCTTCTCTTCCAGCATGGTCGGTTTTTCCCAGAAAGACCAACTGTGCAGTAGGATAGCGATTTAGGGCCAAGTTAGCAGCCTCACTAAGATGATCAAATAATCGTGTTGTCTCCTGGTCACCGCTGTGCGATCGATAGACACAGGCAGATTTTATCGATACCTGTATCTCCCATCACCCAGATTGATGAAAACGTGGGGTCTTCAAGGTGATAGAGACATTGCGGACGTACACACATACTCCGGCACGTGGATGGAATTTGTGCTCCAGGGTGAATCCAGGATATTCAAGGTACGCCGCATTCAATGGACATCCAATTTGCGTCTTCGTCAAGAAAAGTAGGTGCGGCTTCTCAGTCTCAAGATGGTGATGGACTGCGCTGAGATTAGAGTGCAATCCTCGAATATTAGTGAGTTGCACTTTTAGTGAGAGGACGTCCAACCGCTGTTTAATACTACTTTTTTTTTATTTGACATATTAAGTGTTGAGAGTGAATAAGGAAGGCAGTTGAACGAGGCGTTGCATTAGCAACCAAACGATACTATCAGAGTTACTGTGCCCATGGGAACTTGATCTGGAGACTGCGGGGACGCCTGAACCCCCCAGAGATCGCCATCGGGTCCTCTCACCCGGTCATTAACCGGCACGCTGGAGCCAACCTGGGATTTTTCGCTAGTTGGCGGGGCAGCCTTTCATGAGTAGCTAATTCACTAATTGGGCCCCCAACTACTTGCCGTCGGCCAGCGGAACACAGTGCTTCGGATCCCGCTACCCTACACGACCAAGCACCCGACACAGCAACAACTGACGCTTCGTACCCGGTTTACATACACAACGCAACTGTTCAGACCCATTCTCCATATGGCTTCACCAAGCATCATGCCGGAACACGACAACGTCATTTGGCGACAAGACTTTGCATTGGTGGGTGATAACTGAAAAGCCAGCGGCCAAAACATACCACCGGAATTGATGCTGCTCGTATAGCACTACCCGGGGACACGTGTAGGGTGTCAGATTTCAAGTATTTCTTACGGACGCGAGCAGCCTCTTCTTTTATTAATTTTCTGACTCTGACTTAGAACTACCTACAATTCGTTCTCTCTTAACGCAAAAATTCGATAATTATAATAAAAATTTCGACAATAATTTGTCACATTAACGTCCAGAGTATTCCACAGCATTACAATTAACTTTTAGAAACTTTTAACATTCTAAGCATCCGCGCGATACTTATCTCAGAAACCTGTTTAAACCCAATTTGCCTTCTATTTCTTACGGAAGACCAGGTTTCGTTTTACTTCGTAACGATCGCATTGATAAAAGAGGAGGTGGTTGCAGTATACCTGGGAAGTGGTATTCCTTACAAAATTTTATCAGACTCACCTTCATAATATACTGGATCACTTGAATATATTATTTAGATATTATTGTTAGTGGAAATAAAGTTGTGCTTTGTGCAATTTATTGTCCAACGAATTCCAGTTACTTATGTGAATTTGAAGAGTCACTTATTTCAGTTTGCTCTGATTATCAACATCGTATTTTAATGGGTGATTTTAATACAATTCTACTTAGTGATATCCTCAGATCGCGTGGACTGCGTTCAATTATTGAGCCGGAAAATTTTTCAATACTTCCACTTGACATCATCATCACAATCTTACTGCTATCATCATACATTGTTAGATTTAATATTAGTCTCCTCAGAAGAACGTGGTGCCTGCCATGGACAGTTCCCTGCTCCAGGTTTCTCGCAACAAGATTTGCTGTTCATTTACTATAAAATTAAACCTCCCAAAAGTAAAGCTAATAATAGTACGTCTGCGTTACGATATACAACTCTAATATTCATAAGCTGTTTAACACACGCCTATTCGTGACGTTAGGTTAAAATGTTCGCCTGCGTCATAGATTACTGAAAATATCTGTAAGGCAATTTCTAAGAGCGATCAGATTTTTGGGAAATTCAAGCAGAACCGTTGTGAACTCATTTGGATAAAATTCAAAGCTGTGAGAAATCGATGTAATCAGATAGTACGGGCCGATAAATGCCGCTATATTCACGAAAATATCATGAACTCTTATAAGGCTGATATATGGAAATTTCTCAGGACGATCGGGGTCGGTAAGCCTACATGCAACGTGGACCCTGCAATAATTTCTATAAATGATCTCAATTTACATTTTTTTTCTTCAACTACCCAATTGCAGGCTTCTGTTAAATTAAGTACCATTTCTTCTTTGTATTCCATGCCACAATCTCATAACTGCAGGTTTAACATTTCTCCAGTTATAAAAAAGACCATTTATTGTAGTACTGTCAATGGCAGTTGGCAATAGACTTATGATCACTTTAATTCTAGACTATGTTAATCCTGTTATTACTCACATCATTAATCATTCCCTGTTGGTTGGGGATTTTCCACACTTTGGTGAAAAGCATTTGTTATTCCGCTGCCCAAAATAATAACCCCAGTTCTTTCTCTCACTTTCGCCTAATATCCATTCTCCCTTTTTTATCTAAAGTTCTTGAATCGACTGTCCACAAATAAATTTCTAATTACGTTTTCAAAAATAACTTTCGTAGCACACACCAATCTGTTTTTAGGCCTGAGCACAGTACTACCACAGGTCTTTTGAAAGTTACGGAAAATTTGCGTACTGGAATGGAGAATTCACAATTAACTCGGTTAGTCCTAATAGATTTCTCTAACGCTTTTATTCTATCAATCATGATATTCTCCTAGCTATACTTTGTCACCTGGGTTTCTCTTCGTCAGCGCGGGACTGGTTCTCCTCATATCTTCGGTTTCATCAGCAAGCAATTCGAGTAGGTCAAATCATCTCTTATTTGTGCTCGTTGTCTGCTAGCATTCCTCAAGGCGGAATTTTCTCTCCTCTCCTGTTCTCAGTCTTTATAAATCTCATTATATCCCACATTTGCTGTTCGTACCATCTGTATGCTGATGACTTACAAATTTATGCTCAAGCTAAGGTGGAACGTATCGATGATGTGACTCAGAAGCTCAACTGTGATCTCAACTGTATTTCTAATTGATCAGACACATTTGGTATTAGGGTTAATCCATCAATCTGTCGGTTACATGGTTGGTAGTTCTCGTAGATTGACTAAAATTGAAATGAAGTTGGTACCTCCTATAATCTTAAATAATGTTATTGTTCCTTACTCAACAACTATCAACGATCTTGACTTAATTATAGAAAATGCCCTCAGTTGGCGACCAAGTATATATTATGAAGTGAGCAAAAAGGTCACTAAAACTCAGCCGTTATCTGTATCGTCTCAAGAATTTTTTACCGATAGGGACTAAAGCAATGCTAATACAGACACAAGTGTTGCCTATTATAGATTATGCAGATGTTTGCCTCGCAAGAACTTCTAAACAAACAGGATCAACTTCTTAATAATGGAGTACGCTTCATTTTCGGTTTACGTAAATACGACATTTCCTCTTATCAGTCTCAGCTTAGATGGCTGCTTCTCCGCTATCGCAGATATTTCAGAATACTGTAAACATTATTTTTAGTTTTACACGATACGTTTGTCCCTGAATGTCTGAAATGCAAATTTCACTATCAGGGTGATTCCCATAATCGTTGTCTCCGTTCTGCGGAAAATTATAATCTCCATGTCCCCCTCTGTCACACTAGCTTTTTGTTCAAATATTTTACTTCTCATGCGGTAAGATTATGTAACGACTTACCGAGCAGTGTACGCGCACCCGCGAGCAACGCATCGTATAAACGCTTGCTCTGGAATCATTTTCTGACGTTGCAGGAATAGATTGTTGATTATCATTATTTATATCCTTATATTTCAACTTTTCCCTTATCGTGTTTTTATTTTACATATTTTATAGGTGTTTAATCAGAAACTGACTGCTATATTTAATCATGTATAAACCATGTATATACACATGGGTATATGTAGTATTTCAGTACCCTCTGCCGCCTCTTACGACACCCACAGAATGATATGGGCTAGTGGATATTCTTACATCGCTACTACACGGTCAACTACATAAACAAATTTTTGAACTAAATTCAAAACTTTCTTTCAATATCTTCCATTTGTAATTCAATTACCAGAGTCTGAAATTTGGTTTTAGCATTTTAAAAAGTGAGAAGTTTGTAAGTGAAAAGTGAGAAGTTAAGAAGAAGCATTTGAAGAAGAAGGTATATCAACCCTTACAAATAACAACGTTCAAAAAATCAGTCAATACCGATTTTAAAGGTTTATATAATAATATGTACATATATTAGGTATATTTTGTAGATTTTGATTCTCTATTTAAGCTAATTCCAATTTAAATATATTTAGCGTTACTGACCAACCACACCACGCTTGTCACACAGAAGGGTAGGCAAAGATAACGTTAAAACACCTCTCTCGCTTCTTTCACATCCATATACGAGTATCTATGCATTCGTGCTTTCGCAATTGTTTAATTCGTACTTTCCTTCACCTAATGTACTTTGACAGTATTACAGGTATTAAAATACCAAGGCCAGATATTATGTGTAAACGCATAGATAAACCTTACCGTGTAGTGGCGGTGTAAGAATATCCACTACCCCATATAATCCCGTGGATGTCGTAAGAGGCGACAGAGGGAAATAAGCCAAGAGGTTGGCAGCAGCATCTTCCTAATAAAAACTATAAAATAAGAAAACTGCAGTTGCCTGAAACCTGCCTGCTAAGCGTGGCAACTATGGCAAATATCCCCCTTATGAAACGATCTAAGAGGTTGCTTATGTTCAGCAGTGGACTTTAGTAGACTGTAACGGTAACGGCATAGATAAAATTCATATCTTAGTTTCAGTAAATATTTTCAGTTTAAAAAAATAAAAACATTTCCGCAATACTCTATTTATCTGGCAACTGTCGAACTATAAACTCTTTACTGTGACATAGAAAGATTTAAAATGTTGCATTGGACTTTAAAACTAGAAGTTTCAAGCTCAAATGCGCTAAGAAATATCGGCCATAAAATAAACAAATCTTTATTTTTATTTTTATATACTAGCCTCAAATGTAATAAATTACCTATTATAGAGAGATAATAAGAGAGTCGCGGTAACTCACACACTAAGACGTTCGCTGTAAGTTTTATAGTACGCGAGAAACCGGAGTTCTATTCCCGCCAGCACCAATGAAATTATTAATTTCAATTTTAAGGGCTGATTTAGCACGTGCACGGCGGCGAGAAAAAAGAAAACATCGTGACGTAACCAGCATGTCCAAGAAATAAAATATTTAGAAGCAACACGCATTTGGTATTCACCGACTGCCATCAGTTGGTGGAGGTTAAGGTTTCCTCGAACCTAAACTTTGGCGATTTATTGAGCCCAGTTGCAGCTACAAGGAACTTTTGTGGGTGGCGATACTTCACGTTGGGACAGTTGCTGACATTATAAAAAGCCCAAGTAAAAATCAAATGTTGTGACGTAAAGCAGAGATTCCTCTACGTTGCCACAATGTGTTTTGGCGAACTTCACATGATCTCGAATATTATCTTAATTTGAAAGACATGCAATGCTTGCATTTACCACTAAGGAGGTGGCAAATCTGCAAATAAAATTGCTGTAAGTTTTTGTTATAGAATAAGGTGACAAACGGGCACATAGTCTACCAGATGGAAATTGGATGCTGTGGCCCATAGACATCAAAATTATTTTATGAGGGTCGAACACTGTTTGCTTATTTCTATGAAAATTTAAGGCATACGCTTATCTCCTGGAATGATGAGTTTTTTCAGGATTAACAAGATTTCATTCCTCCCTTCCATTTCCATCATGGGAACCAGACGAGTGTTGGGTCTCACTATCCTTTTGTTGCTGATATTCAACGCATTCAAACGAAACGGCTTGCTTTGTATTTCGTAATGCCGTCCGATTACAATTTTCAAAACATGAGTGAAAAGGTTTTGATTAAGCTAAGAGAGCGTGATTTACCATCACGTGGAATAGTCAAGGATTGGCTTATAATAAGCTACAAAATACTACAAAATACTACGGACTTATAATACGTTCATATTTATTTTTTACTAAAGGCTGTTTTATTAATCATTAAATGAATGTAATTAATATAGTAAAATACAACATAATCAAATATTTTTTTTATTAAACTGAAGTGACAAAAGAGCTTACACTCCACGTGATAGTAATTAGCTACTGCAGCCAAACAAAGAAGGCCACAGATGCGTTGTCCCGTCTGATGACTAAGTTGGAATGCCTTTCAACCTGTAATTAAACTGGTCTTCTTTACCCCTCAGACCGAAACACAGCAGTGCACGCAATGCTATTTAATGGCAGAAATAGGTATGTGGATGTTGTTTACCCAGATGTACTCCTAGGTAGAAAAGGAGTTCTACTACCTACTAAAAATAAAATAAAATGAAAGTTGCATGAATAAAAAAGTTGAAGTGTTTTATCCTACTGGTCCTAATAATATTATAAACGTGAAAGTTTGTGAGCATGTATGGATGTATGGATGTTTGTTACTCTTCCACGAAAAAACTACTGAATGTGTTTTAATGAAACTTTTCAATAATATAGCTCATACATCAGAACAACACATAGGCTATAAAATTGTTCAAAATATAACGATAAGTGTTATGTAAGTCGGGAAAAATCTGTCACCTGCTATTTTGGCGTGCGGTGCAAAAACTGTAAGAGTAACACAAATATAATGTGCCAGCTTTTTTCCGCAACTTCGTCCGCGTAAATATTATACTTTAAACCATATGTGATCCATCAATAATCGTACTTTCATAGTAAATTCTATCAAACTCTTTAGGGATGATTTCTGTAATCAAAGCTATTCTATTTCTTTCCTCGGGACTTAAATTATCTTGATACCAAATTTTATCTAAATCGGTTCAGCGGTTTGAGTACGCAGACCGCAGGACGTCAGCAAGGCGCAGGCGATCTGAAGTGGCCGATAAAAGTGTGATATAAGGCCAGCGTGCGGTTCATGCGGTTCTATAATTTCTTTAATTTTTAAAATGTACCTTACTAAGACAAGTGAAAGCTCACTTGGGGAGGTTATTCCAGACCTGTAGACAATTATAACGGTTTCTAGCTCACGCCATTTAGCTCGACGCACGACGTATTTATTCTCGATGCTACGTGATTCATAGGTACTATATGCGGTAATACCCTGTGTTCCGTGCAATAAATTCAAGCCACAGTATAAATATTTGCAATAGAACAACTGAATTGAATACTATAATAATTGAACTGTTACATTTCTTCTTTCAGAGTTATGATTTGCTTCTTTAATTGTGTTGCAAATAGCAAAGTTTAAGCTTGATTAAGATTAAAATTGAAATTTGATCACTGTTGACAGTTAGTTTCGTTATCTTATGTTCACAAAAGCAAGTAGATGAGAAAGTTGTGTTTATTCCAGTAAATGCACGTCGCTTGGAGAAGTTTCAAGTAACATAGTGAAGAAATTTCATCACTTTCATACCAAAATAATCCTATTTTTTGTATGGAACATTGTTTAAGCTTATTTGCAATGAATAAGATAATATTTTTACTTCTAAAACATTCTCTTTGAACAGTCGAAAGGCATTCAATGAATGGGCGACAGTAGGAGTCCATAAGAGCAGACAATGGTTATGAACATTACCATAAAAGGTCATATAATCCTAGCGTCGAAATTAGGGAATATGTAAAAAATATTCAAAATATTTAAGGTGTGCTCAAAGCCAAGTCTTTGCATTTGAGCACCAAAATTAAGACGGCTTCTAATAAAATTAAAATGACGTGGAGTATAATTAATAGTGAAACTGGTAAGGTCAACTCTCGCAATTCAAACTACCGGTTAAGTTTTAACAACAAATTAACTGAATCAGATCAGGATGTTGCAATGGTTTTGAGAAATATTTTACTGATATTCCGATCTTAACCACTAAGTCACTGGATTCTTTTCCTGCCTTCGCCGAATCATTACTTAAACAAAATGTAAATGCGTGTACAAAGAATTTTAAGTTTCATAAAATATCATCAAAATATAATATATTCAATCAATCAAAATATAATATAAAATATTTTAAAACTATTGATATTAAGAAAACTGCAGATCTGTGGGGATTTCCGTTAAAGTTATTGCGTCTACAATAGAAATATTCGCCCTCAACTAGCTATTATTTTAATACTAGTATCGAATATGGTATGTTTCTAATTTAATGAAGCATAGTAAAGTAATACCTTTATTTAAATCTGGTAGTACATTAGACCCCGCCAATTTTGACTCATTTCTGTACTGCCAACACGATGAAATAATTATTCTTGATCAAATGTTAATTTTTTTAATGTAAATAATTGACTTCATAAAAATCAATTCAGTTTCACAAGGGTCGCTCGACAACTGATGCTGGTGTTGAGCTGATTAAATGTATTTTCAATGCATGGGAGAATTCACAAGATGCTTTGGGTATATTCTGACCTATCCAAAGCCTTCGATTGTGTTCACCATGAAACATTAATTAGAAACTACAACACTACGGTAAGAAGTAATGCTCTTAAATTATTTGTTGCTTTTACAACAAAATCCCAGAAAATATACAAAATTTGACCTGCTCAAAGTTCAAAACTTTATTAAACAAAGTTTGTATAAAAGGGTTATTATAATATTAAGGAATTTATGGACGATAATAACCCTTGGGAATGGGGTGATCGCTACCAAGCTATTTCTAATTTGTTTTTGTGGTTAACTGTGTAACATACATGAATGTAAGATGTTATTTTAAAAAAAAGTCCCGCTGGGTTTCTTGCTGGTTCTTCCCAGGACAGAGGTTTTTTTTCGAACCAGTAGTAATTTAACTAAAGAGTGACTTTCAATAAGTATTATTTTTAGTCTATATTGAATAAAAAGGTTTCTATTTCTGTTTCTGTTTCTGTTTCGTGTAGCAAAGTTCCCATTTCTCATACAAACTTAAAAATATGTGTCAGGGTTGTCAAAAATCCTTGATTATATACTTAACTTAATTTTTTTGATTTTTATCTTGTCACAATAATTTCTTAAGATTTTTTTTTAAATGTATAAAAAAAATAATCTTGTCTAAAATTGGTACAATAATAATCTTAAATCAATTGTAGTATAGACTAAAGAAAAGCTTGTTACAATCATTTTAACAAGTATTCGTTTTTTTTCATTTCGTTTCGTTTCGTAATAAAATGATGTCAGGTCATAATTATAGTAATCAATCTATATATATTGTTTTAGCACAATAGCAAAACATTAATAATCATTAAAAATGACAATTAATGTTTTGCTTAATATCAATACACTAAGTTGAAATTATGAAAAATACTGAGTAGTAATAATATTATTAATGCCCCACAACGCAGTAAAAATAATATAGATATCTCTATTATTTTCCTTTACTTTTAATAAAGATGAAATTATTGATGACTCATTTGGTAAAATCGGTCTAATGTGCTGCTACGGTAAAACGTCGATACAAACATACATACAAACATAGAATGTCAAGTGCAGAACACTTTATTTAAATGGTTGTAATCGGTTAAAAATATAGGTTGAAAGTGACCACCCTTGTTTGTAACAAAACATGGCAAAGTAACCGTCACATCATGGCATGGTAACTTTGCCAAGTTAGTTTTATAGATAAATGTTAAGACCAACATGTTAAAAACGATATATTACATTTGGTAACCATTAATATTACGTTACTACAAAGATATAAATACCTACATTCAGTATTTCAAACAAAAAAAACTAAAGTTCTGGAGCACTGAACATAGAGGTTATTTCACCGGCACATTTTCGCGTTAAAATAAAATGCCAAAATTAACTCTCATGTTGCCATATTAATGCTGTCAATTAGTTATTGTATTTTTATCCTTAACATGGCTATTCTCGAAAAACGTTACGTTTTCCGTGTTAATTGTAATTTTGTACCAGTACACCCCTGATGGCAAAGTTAACATCCATTGGTAAAGTTGCCAGACCTGACTGTAGATTACTTTTATTATTGCATAAAATGGACATATATTATAATATCACTTTATGGAAATTTTAACAATCAACTAATTTTATTAATGAAACAAAGGTAGGTTGTTCCGTTACCGTTTCAGCTTATTAAAGTCCACTGCTGAACATAGGCCTACCCCCCATAGATTGCCTCATAGGGGTGATATTTGCCATAGTTGCCATGCTTGGCAAGCGGGTTGGCAACCGCAGTAATGAATGACGATGCTGCCCATCACACGACTTTTTCCCCTCTGTCACCTCTTAAGTCAACCCCGTGGTTGTCGTAAGAGGTGAAAGAGAATGCTCACGTTCTTCGACAGGTACCTCCATGTGACGATGTGTAATTTTCTTAGCAACAATAGGCAGATAGGCGTCAAAATATCCATTAGATAAATCATGGCTAAATCGTAATCGCCTTACTGGACAGATATCTGTTCCGGACTCTGTGTATAGCAGACCGTTTCGTTATACTTTAAACCGAAACGGAAATTTTAATCCTGCAGCTACCAATTCACAAAGTCCACCGTAAGTTTAATTTTTTAACATATCGGCTGAGTATTCATTTGCTGTTGAATAATTATCGCCATTTTTGTCGTGGGTCATAACTGAAAACCTAGGCCAATCATTTACCACAAATCTAACAATTTTTGAACGCACCACCATCGCATTTTCTTAGGTTCCGTACAATAAAAATGAAAGAGCACGAAACAAACAGGCGCCGTCACCTATAATGGGGACGACAATATGTTCTTCCATTTTTCCTTTAATATTAAGAATTTATGTAGTCATTTTTTCAGTGAGAAAATACTTCTATCAACAATACCTAATCACAAAGCAAATCAAATTCCAAGTTTGAACAGTGGTTGTAAAAAAGACAAAATCAAGCACCTAATCCGAAACACGAAGCAAATCTTAAACCGTAAGCAAGCAAACAAAGTCGAAGTCTAGTCAAATATCCGTTAACAATGATGATAGGTACCGTATGTGGTACAGGTTGAAGCGCTCATTCACCATTCACTTTATATTATTTCGAAAAACACAACATTACCACGTTCTAAAACGATCCCAACGCCATCTATTGGTAGGGATTGGATCTTGAAGATCAATACAAAATAGGTAGGTACCTAAGTATTTCTTTTGGTTTTGCCATTTTATTAATTTGTAAAAAAATATGTTTGGTTTGGTTGTTTATTTTCATTGTTTTAATTTTTTTAATTAGTATTTTTTTGTTCAGGTGTAATTTTGTGCAAATTTTTTGTACAAATCTTCTTATCTATTTTGTTTTAGGTTTTCGTGCAATAAAAGTATATTCTATTCTGTTCTAATAAATTAAGTTTTAAACATTTATCAATATCATTTACGTTATTTACGACCCAAAAACCTTAAGAATGACACCCGTCACCCAACCCATGATGATTTTACATAAAAATATACATCCATCCATCCTTCCATCCATGTTGGTTTCAACATTAATCGATGCCATTCGTAATTAACGTCCCAAAAACCATAAAATGATACCCATATTGACATTTCAATCATCATTGTTCATGGGGATGATAGTATGTATTTCATACTATCATCCCCTGTGGTAATAAACCATAAAAACGACACCCATGTTGATTTTCAGAATTTGTCACCCCTTTTCCACCTTTTAGGGGTTGAATTCTGAAAGAGCCTGAAACAATTGCCCTGAACCTGAAACAAACCTGAACCTGAAAAATGAGTAATTACTCATTAATTGATAGGAGTACTTCTGTGAAGTTTCGAATAAAATAGTTTAACTAATCTTGTTTCCCCATACAAACTTTCAACCCCTTTTTAACCCCCTTAGGAGGCGAATTTTCAAAAATCCTTTCATAGCGCATGCAAACGTCATTACAACTATCTGTATGCCGAATTTCAGCGACATCCGTTCAGTAGTTTCGGCTGTGCGTTGATAGATGAGTCAGTCAGGTTTGCCTTTTATATATATATATATATATATATATATTATATAGATTTTCATTCGCCCGAATTCCAAGGAGACATATTTTCCGATCGGTCACGTCGTGTAGTTGCTAAAAAGTAGTAGTAGTAAAAATCACCTTTTTTTTTGTTAATTGTTATGGTGTGAGATTTTTTATCATATTTCAATATTTTTATTTTATTTGCCTCAATTGCATTCATTAGGCCTTTTTTGGATTCTGTAATAGAACACTTCACCTCTACTAGGATGTCATCACCAATTATTCCGTCAAGCGTAGCTCCAATAAAAGGATAGGTTTTATCAATGAACAATCCACAAGGCTCTATACTAAGGTTTTTTTTTGCTACAGTATCTGATGCAGGGCCTGCTCAGTACCATGGGCAATTGACACCACATGAGATAGATTATTCATCTACAAATTCAATTTTTTTTATCTGGTGGAGAATATGGTGGGTGTTGCATCAATTGAAACCAAGCATTTTGCATGACAGCGCCTGCAACATCAGATTGATGGGCAGGGGCATTATCATGATGAAAAAGCACTCCAGTACGCAATTTTCCTCGACATTTATTCTTTAGTTATTCGCATAGTTTTTTGATTAATAATGCTTAATAATTTCCGGTTATTATCTCTCTTTTACTTAAATAGTCGGTCATTATTATAACGTCCGCATCCCTGAAGACAGAGGCCATTAGTTTTCCTGTCATTAGTGGGAAAGACGGTCTTTTCCACACCTTGATTTGGTTTTTCGTCTAGGGGTCAAAATGATGTATTCATCTATGGTCACGAAACGAGCGCGACAGATGGTCACACGTCGATCTACCTTAACAATTTCTTCGATTTTTTTTATACTCGCACCAGTTCGAGTTTCTTCATTTTGCATAGGAATCAAATTCCCGCCAAATGTAAAAATTAGGTGTAATTTTTAAATTAGTAATTTCTGGCCATCGCTACTAACGAATTTAAGATTCGAAAAAAAAAATAGAACGCATTTCTATAACGCACTGACAAGTGTTCTATTCCGGAAAACTTTTTGATTAACCTAGTAAATTATACATATAGTTCCCGGTCATGAAGATCACATCATATCGAGACTTAGAAAATTATCATCAACCATAACCTATATAGGTCGGCTTTCAATGCTAGAGAATCTACTATTAAAAATGAAGTTTTAGGTACATCAGCTTCAAAATTTTGTTGAATTTGTTCCATCTCTCTGAATAAGAAATCACAAAATCAAACTGACATTTTACACCTTTGTCAACTGACAAAATAATCCATATTAGCAAAACAAACTATGTATGTCTAATAATCTAGGTGTATGTCTATGACTTGCGCGCAAAAAAAATCAATTTGCATTTGCTCAATCAATGCCCGTTTGGTACTTACTGTTCTTCTGTGAATTTTTATGTGCCATGGTACCTATCTCAGACCAGGGTATTGATGCACTGTAATCAATAAAGTCTGTTTTATTTGTTTAAATAGACTTATTAAAATAACTTAGGCACATATGCGGCTACAATAATGTTCGTACTGTACGCTTACACTGTTACAAAATTTTCATAGAAATACATTTTCGGAAACAATAATGGTCGTACTGATTTACTTAGAATAATTATGTTACTGTGGTCACAAGATGTTTTTTGTTTTTAAAATTTTATATCATATTTTATACGTCATGTAAAAAAAACTATACACAGGTCCAACCTTAACGACGTTCGGCTGGACACTAAGCACGAGGCGCGCGTCTCCGGGTGAGCACTTTTACTATTTTAATTTTTATTTGTTAACAAAAGATTTTCTAAAAATTATCCATTTAATCACTTAATACGATTACCTTTAAGTACATGCAATTTAAATATAATTTTGTGATGTAATAACGATATAAAACGAAAAATGGTTTTAAAATCGACACTGTTACGCATTTTTTTTTACAAGCAAATTTTAAAGCAAAGTACAAAGTATCGTGTTTTAAATCTTTAATATCACTCAATAAAGGATGTATCTATGACATATATTTTTTTCTGGACTTAAATATAGTAATTTGATAATTTAAAGTTAATTTCAAATAAAAGATATTGGGATAACCTGCCGTTAAGGTGAAGTGGTGCCGGTACGTTACCGGGGCGTTTTAGTGTGCGATGACTTTAAAGCGCTCGTCTCAAATTATCACAGTACGCGAGAAAATTGAATTTTTTCATCCCCGGTACCCTTTAAATTGATATTCACAATTTTAAGTACTGATTTATCACGTGCTCAGCGGTAAAGAAAAATATGCATGACAATAGAGCATACTAACACATAAAAATGCAGCTGTGTTTAATATTCAAAAAACTGAAGGTAGCCGGTAACTTCAGTTTTTTGAATATTAATTTTTGGTCCAATTTACGAAGAATGAGCTTACAGTATCTTGAAGTCTTACAGTGGTATGCTTGGGTTTGGATTTAATTTTGTTAATTATAGGATTCCAAGCAGATGGCAGCAACCATCCATCTTCTCTATTGAAATTAGGATGTTTTTTAATCTCAACATAAACATACATAAACACTCACGTCTGTCACCCAGAGGGGTAGGCAGAGATTATGGACTTCCATTTGGCACGATCCTGACACACCTCTCTCGCCTCCTCCACATTCATATACCTTCGCATACACGCTCGTCGGTTAAGGGTACTTATTTGGCCCATTTTCAGTATATCGCCAATTTGGTCGATAAAGCTTCGTCTAGGTGTCCTGACTCCGCTGTTTACCTCTGCCACATAAATTTGCTTTGTCACTTTTCCTCATTCATTTTTTCTACATGACCAAACCACCGAAGCATTCCTTTCTTAATCCTGGTCACAACATCATCTTGCAAACCACCTTCTTTTTATCATCACTTTCACTCTGTCATTCAGATTCAGCCCTAACATACCCTTAATGACCGCATTTCTACAGCATTTATTCTACTTTCGTGCTTCTTCTGCCACCCAACTTTCACTACCATACATTAAAGTAGGGACTAACACAGCATTATGAATTGCCATACGTGCCTTTTTGGACACATTCTGACTTTCACAACAGAGTGTGAGCCCCATTTACTTTATTTTCATTCACTGTCGTTCTATATCCTTATCATACCTACCATCCCAAATACACACCCCAAATACACAAACTCATCTACTTGCTCGACCCATACCAATTCTATTCTTATTTCAAATATTGTTTTATTTTCTTCTGTTCAAAGACCATAATTCGTCTTACTTGCGTTCACTTTCACCTTTCTTTTAATGAAATGTTCATTAATGTAACCATCATTTGCAACTCGGCCGCCGACGACGCGAGTATGACTTGATCATCTGCGTACAAAAGGCATTTGACCCATTCTTAACCCGCATTCTTCAACTTTCAGATTTTCCAAACAACCGTCCATAAATAGGTTGAACAGCCACGGGAAGCCACACAGCCCTGTCTGACCCTTTATGGATGCCAAACCAGTCCGAGTAGGCCCTGTTGATCCTGACACAAGCACTGGAGTCCCTATACAGAGACTTCAATGCCTGTATCAACCCAGCACTCAACCCAAATGAGTTCAGTGTTTGCCATAGTACATCCCTGTCCACTCTATCATAAGCTTTTTCCAAGTCCACGAACGCACAAAAAACCTTTTGGTTTTTGGCCAAAAACTTTTCCGCGATCATGCGCATGGAAAACATTCAAACAACACATCCCAAATTTTTCCATCAGTATCTTTCATAACTCTTTCAATTAGTACCTTAACATACAGTTTTCCCACAATGGTAAGAAGACTGATACCACGGTAGTTTTTACAGTCCTGCTGCGATCCTTTTCCTTAATATAATGGGATTATCATGGCTTTGCACCAGTCTCCCGGTACCCGCTTAAGTTCCCAACACAAATTAAACAAGGTATACAGCAGGTCTGCCACCACTTCCTCTCCAGCCCTTAGCATTTCGAGTGATACTCTATCATATCCGGCTGCCTTACCTGCTTTCATACTTTTCATTGCTTTCATTATTTCATCTATACTTATCTTTCATTCTTTCTCTTCTTCGGAATTTCTATTTCATTTAATTTAAACTACTCATCACTCATAAACGCGCTTCATAGTATTCCTTCCATCTCCTTAAACTCGACACTTCGTCATTCAGAATACAGCTATTCTAGTCTCGTATAGCATCCATTCTAGGTTGTTTGAATGTCCCTGGCAGTTCTTACGAGTTTAACATTTTAATATTTGCCTGGAGGTTATCCGATGTTCTTCTATCATTCTTATCCGTTCTTTTCTGCTTTTCCTTTTCAACTACTTTTTACTCTTATTTAGATGTCTAAAGACTGCCTTTTTCTTTCAATATCATCATTCATACCCTAGAATAACTAGCCTTGGTTGCTAGTAAATCTAACCATGCTCTCTTCTTTGCTTCTACCATCCGTACCTCATCATCCCACCATAAAGTGTTATTTTTCATTCGTTCTCTTACTTACACCACATACTTCGGTAGCTGCTTCCACCAAACCTTTCTTGACATTATACCACACAGTCTCCAAGTCTAAATCATTCATACACAATTCATCCATACCACTTATATTTTCCTCAGTCTACATTTGTACTTCTTTTGCACCTTCATCTTGTAACCTCTGTTCTTATACGCTGTAACGCAGTGGTAGACACAGATGTCCGATGCCGCCAACGTCTGAATAGACCATTAATTCGGCATAAGACCAGTAATGATCCGTCCTACTGTTGACCCCGGTAAACCTTTGTATCTACCACTGCGCTCCTCATTGTTTCATCCACAATTATGAAATCTATCATGCTTCTATCATCACCTCTTCCCATGTATACATGTGAATCTTCTTATGACGAAAGAAAGTGTTCGTCACAAAAGATTATTTTCCACACATACGGTGAGGAGGCTTTCACCATTCTCATTTATACTTTCATCACCAAACGTTCCCAATATCCTTTCATAACCAAGCTCTTCACGCCAACCCTTCCATTAAAATCTCCTAATATAACAATATTTTCATTACCCTTGCATTTCATTAGCACCATCTTTACCACCTCCAAAACTGCTCCTCGGATATAAGTAGGCTTAGACATGTCTGGGGCGTAGACCCTAGAATAAACAACTTTAAGCCCACTTTCATTCGTATCCATAGCAGTCTCGGCTTACATTCATACTCTTCACACACTGACCCATTCTTTCTGAAAGGATGATACTGACTCTGGCATGCCCGCTCGGTCCTGTCCACCCCAGACCAGTACGCGGTATACATGCCATGTGTAGTGGCATCCTTTCCTTCCGTTTCGTCTCATTTACACATATTACATCTATTCCTTTATCATACATCATATCGCATACTTCATCCATCTTATCATTCATTGCTCCACATACATTCAGCGTAGCCAGACGGGCTTCCGCAATCCACTTTTCGCCCCTCCGGGAGACAGGACGTGACGGGTGGCGAACCTCGTCGCCGGTTTTCCTCCCGGAGATTCTTCGCACTTCTTTTAATCTCAATAGCCTCGCATATCATCCTTGGTAGGAATCGGTGTTCTTTTGAGAGGATTTGTGATCTGATATAGTGGCGGGGACGATCTTGAACATGTTCACACACTGCAGACTTCAAGGAACGTCGGTGCTTCACGTCAGCTATATGTTCTTTTACGCGGATTTTTATAGATCTTTTTGTTTGTCCTATGTAAGAGAGACCACATTCACAATCCAGCTTGTACAGTCCTGCATTTTGTAGAGGGATATGACACTTGACGGATGGTAAAAATTGACTAATCTTCTTCAGCGACTTGAAGCATGTTATAATGGAAGCTCGCTTCAAGATGTAGCCAACCTTGTCAGTGACTCCTCTGACATAGAGTAGTACAGCAGGCACACGCTCGACTGTGGCCGGCTTCACTCGGTCACTGTGACGTAGGCGCTGGACCCGAAGCTTGTTGTCTTGCAATACTTGCTTGACGTGCTAAAGCTCGGCGGCCAGATGTTTTCTGTTACAGATCCCTCGTGCTCTCTGAAACAAAGATTTTCCCACGGTAGCTAACTGTGATGGATGATGGTGCGATTTACCATTTAAATAGCGTTTGGTAGGGGTCTTTTTCCTATACACAGCGTGATCAATAGTGTTATCAGGATTTCGGATGACTAAAACATCTAGGAAAGCTAAAGAATTGTTTGCCTCTAACTCCATTGTGATTTGTATTTTAGAGTTTATGGAATTAAGGTGGTCTAAAAATGCAGTTACTTTGTCAGATGGTAAAATTATGAAAGTATCGTCTATGTACCGCTTGTAGAATCTTGGAATTACAGAAGCAGTAAGAAGGGCTTTCTCCTCAAAGTCCTCCATGAATATGTCGACGTCTACGGGAGATACAGGTGAGCCCATCGCTTGTAGAATTCGTCCTTCCACAATAGATAGCCAGATGTGAGGCAGTGTTTTAGTAATACTGCATATTCTGTAGGCATGTTGTTATCTTCTAGCTTCCTAGTTACAATTGAGATGCAGTCTTCAATAGGTAAGCATGTTAATAGTGACTGAACATCAAAACTGACCATAGTTTCATTGTCAGCGAGATGTAGGTCTTTTATCTCACTAACAAAATGGTATGAATCCTTAGTGTGTGCTCTAGTATGTCCTCTCAGTGGTGACAGTATCTTTGCCAAGTGTTGAGCCAACTTATAAGTTGGTGAATCGATCTGGCTTACTATTGGGCGTAGTGGAGCGTTTGGTTTGTGTATTTTCGGTAACCCATACAACCTCGGTGGTTTGGCGCATGATGGTGTATGCCCAAGATCCTGATCCTGGATGCGGCAGGAGCTCTTGGGTGATGTATATAATAAATTGATGTAGTCAAAATAAAAATCTTGACTTTAATTGTATTAATTGCGTATAATTCAAGAACTAAGGGATGAAACAGGATTTCTATATTAAAAGATAATTACAAATATACATAAAGAACTACTGTGTTAAGTTAAACTAAGATATCGTGTATTGAATAAGTCTAGAACCGTTATTTTAATTCGAATGTTTTGATTGGCAGGCTTTTTCATTGTTGCGTTTCGATTTACGATAAAACGCAACATGCTCCGGCGTTGAAGTGGTCTAGTCTGCTTCAATTGGTAATGTGACGAGGCGATTATAGGCCCGAAGAAGATGCCCTTTCTTGTCTTAACTTCAGCTACTCTCGCAACACCATCCTTTCTCGGAATGCGTTTAGTGACGCGCCCCAGAAGCCATAACAGTGGGGAAGATTGTTTCCGTCACCAAAACCATTTGTCCTATAGTGAGGTCCCGCAAGAGATGCGCCATTTCTTCTTTGCTGTAGGAGATGAATATAATCTACAAAACGCTTCCAAATATGTTGTTTTAATTTCTCCACTCGCGCAAATCTAGCTAGTGAGTGGATATGTTGTTCTTCGATTTGTGGATACGGAACTGAGGTAGTTGTCCGTCCATAAGAAAATGGGAAGGAGTTGAATATGTTAGATCAGTGGGATCGGATGATAAGGGTGTAAGAGGTCTAGAATTTAGGACAGCTTCAATCTGAGTCAGACAAGTTGACAGCTCTTCAAATGTGAAGTGAGTGAGGCTCATAATGCGTCTCAGATGATGTTTGACGGACTTCAGGCAGCTTCCCACAGTCCGCCAAAATGAGGAGAATAGGCTGGGATAAATTTAAATTTATACCTTGTTCTGCGGTGTCTGAAGTTATGTGATCTGACGTGCCTAAGAAAGGAAGAGAGTTCATTGCTGGCACCCATGAAGTTGGTACCGTTATCTGAATAAATGCGCTGCGGTTTTCCTCGTCGAGCTACGAACCGACTTAAGGCTGCGAGATATGCTTCCTTCGTGAGATCCGTGACAAGTTCTAAACGGACAGCCTTCTGCTAAACAAACAAAATACAAATGTAAGATTTTATTAAGGTACTGCCTCTACCCTTACGATTGACTATCAGCACAGGCCCGCAATAATCTACTCCGTGTTCAAAATGGAATTCTAAGTGAGTGTATCGGTAGGTAAGTCACCCATAGTAGATTGCACGAAAGTTGCTTTAAATCTATTACAACGTATACATCCATGAACAATAGCCTTCATGATTTCTACCACCCAAAGGCCAGTAAGTTTGCCTGATGTCCGCCAACAGCAGTTGAGGACCTGCGTGCATTGCTTTTGTGTTTCATTTCAAATATGATTTTGGTGAAATGATGCTTGCTACATACTGTAATAGGGTGCTTAATATTATAAGTGTAGTTCGAAATGCTAAGACGACCTCCCACACGTATAATACTGTTATTATCCATGAAAGGTGAAAGGGATAATAGTCTGTTTTTCTTCGGTAGGAATTACCCGACTTCAGAATAGCATATTCTTTAGGAAAATTTCCATTTGAGCTCTACTTTTAGTATTGATTTCGAAGAATTTAACTTGAACATGAAAATAATTGTGTTATGAATATTACTTTCTACAATTATTAATGAACCTTTGGATATAAGCTATTATTCTAATTAATTTTGTGAAATTGGATTATTTATTGATTATGTTAGAAATGACATTGTCTGTTTGCGTATTTATATCTGTATGTAAGGATATTTCTGGAAGTTGATTTGTTTGAATGGAGGAATTTTTGAAACTTGATTGGGTCATATTGTAGAAAATCGGGTCCGGACCACCACAAAGAGGAAATTCTGAGGAAATCAGCCTTCATCCTGCGAAACTAGGTCCGCTGGATTATCTTTGGACGATACGTAGTTCCATTTATAACCAGTTATACTATCTAGTATCTCACATATCCTGTTCCGAACAAAATGCTTTAGTCGACTCGGAGAAGTCGATAGCCATCCCAGCACTATTGTCGAATCTGACCAGAAATAGGAACAATGGATAGGTAGTAAGTGACTCACCTTTCTAAAAAGTCTCGTACTAATAAAGCACCACAAAGCTCCAAACGTGGTACTGTGGTTGGTTTGAGAGGAGCCACCTTATTCTTTGATGTCAGGCGAACGCACACAGATCCGTCTTGTCCGATTGATCTGATGTAGACACACGCCCATCGATGCGCTCTCTGAAGCATCTGTGAATATGTGGACTTCCATTTTAGTAGAGTTGTAACATGGCATATCCAACGAGGTATTTCAAGGGAGTTTAAAGAAGAAATTGATTGCATTGCATCTTTAAACTGTTCTTTTATGTCCGTACCAACTTCTTCGTCCCAGTTACTTTTATTAACCCATAATTGTTGAAGCAATATTTTAACAAGTAATATGCAAGGCCCTACTAACCCCAATGGATCAAACACCTGGCTAATAAGGACAAGATGTTGCGTTTAGTGATTCTTATGTTGCTGTTTATATTGATGGTGTAAAAAAGATTGTCTGACTCAGTACGCCAATATAAACCTAAAGTTTTGCTCAATGAATGATCAAGATTTAGAGTCTTCTCCGAGTCACCTTTAATAGAAGAAATTGATTCCAAAATTTCACCGAAATTTGACTGCCATTTACGTAGATTAAACTTCGCAGATTCTAAGGTTTTAATGACACCTCTGCAAGTCTTTGTTACGGATTCTATGGATGAGCCATTGTACAAAAATCATCGACGTAAAATTATGCTTGATAGCATTTTGAACATTGATATCTGGGGATTGATCAGCGAGGTAAGTTAAGCATTTTGTGCAATAACGCCCTGATGCAGTCCCATATGTAATTGTATTAAGAGTATATGTCTTTAGTGGTTCTGAGGCATCAAACCCAAAACGATTTGCTGGAGTGAGTTGAGAAGGCTCGACTAAGACAGCACGATACATTTTCTATGTCGGCTGTAACAACATATTTATGCAATCTAAAGCGAAGCAAGATGGACATAAGATCATCTTGTACGGTTGGGCCTACCATTTGATAGAGTTGAAAGATTTAACCGAGGTGCTCAAAGCCGAAGCGTCGAAGACTACGCGTAATTTCAGTTGTGCTTGACTCACGTACGACACCATGATGATGAGGTAAGAAATGTGTAAGCATTGTTTTATTTTGTTTTCAGTCATATGACCCAACTCAATGTACTCTTTCATGAATTCTAAATATTGTTCTTTAAAATGAAAATCCTTCTCAAGTCTGCGTTCCAAGCACAAAAAACGGTTTTTTGCCATAGTGTACGAGTCTCCAAGCACATTGGGTGAATCTCTCAACGGTATTTTTACAACAAACTGACCGTTTTTGCATCTTCTTGTATTTTCCTCAAAGCTCTGCTCGCATAGTCGCTCTTCGGAAGTCATGTGATACTTCGCAGGTACAGAATCCAGTTCCCAGAAGCGAGTAAGAAGAGAGTTTGAGTGTGAGTAAAATGACTTCTATCTGTCAGAAGATGTTGCCTGAGTAGGCTGAGGAATACAGCCAGATATGATCCAACCAAGCTTTGATTCCATGTAGCCTTGGCTGTTTTTCAAGCTATGGGTGGAACCTAAAACATCCCAGAAGACCTCTGCTCCAACTAGGATGTCAATTGCGGAAGGAACGTTGTAGGAAGGGTCCGCTAAGCGTATTTCTTTCGGTATATGGATATTATGTATATAACATGATGGTAACGACTGAGAGATCTGTGGTAAAACATAACAATTTATGTTGGTCAAAGCTCCGCAGTACGATTGGATAGTAAGATCACATGACTCTGACGTACTAGAAGACTGGTTATTAATACTTGAGACTGTAGAATTGTTGCACGTCTTACCAGACTCAGCTTTCACACAAGCTCTGCGTTATAAAGTTCGCAGTGCTGCCATTGTCAAGAAGCAAACGAGCGTGTGTAGGTGACCATGAATCCTTCACTTTCACTAGTGCTGTGGATAGCAAGATTGATTAGTATTTAGGTTTATGTTTTGTTTAGTATTTATGTTTACAAAACAATGTCTGTGGAAAGGGCAACATTGTTCTCAAAGGCAGAAGATGATACATTTTCTGTGTCAGGTTCCTTATGTAGCAAGGTATTGTGCTTAATATTGCAATATTTACAATGAGATAAACGGCAACCTTTCTGGGATTAACCTGGGCAAAACAGTTAAGGCATACATGAGCAGCTGTAGCTTGTTTTATACGTGAATCAACGCTTAAGCTTCTAAAAGAGACATAAGTATAAATAATGTTTATCACTACACATGGGACAGCTAATCTCATTAAATGCATTTCTACTGTTTGTGTGATCTGTAGTGACAATGAAGCTCTTAGATTAAGACGGTTCAGGTGTTTTTTGTTTTGTATATTATGTTTGTTATTATTAAACAATGTTTCAAGTAAATCTGCTCTATTGTTTAAAATTTTAAAAATTGTTGTAATGTTGGAGAACCGGTAAGAATATTACGATACTCTCCCATTCGCGACACGATATACTATCTAACTTGCGAGACATCATAAAAATAATAAGCGTATCCCAATGGTCGGTGGACTCACCCAGTGTAGCAAGGGCCTCAAGTTTTGTTGGTGACATCAATGATGTTTCTTAAACACACGCTAGATTCTTTTGTAAAGGCTCAAAATCAAAAGGGCCTGCGTGGTTGTTTACGAGCAGTCGTGGATTATCATACATGTCTGATAGAAGGCACGCAATGGCATAGTTATCAGATCTAAGTTCTAAACTGTGCACAATTAAGACTGCACTACATTTTAAAGCAGCGCAAATAATGTAATTTGTTTATATCACCTCAAGCTATTATATGTATGTATATAAAAAGATACGTATATCGAAATGAAAGCCAGCGCTGATAGTCACCGTCAAAGCGGCAGGTCGATTTTGGGCAACCGCACAAAGTCATGCTGCAACCAGTGGAACCCTGACTTGTCACGGACTTCACCTGGCCTCGAAGGTGGCTGCAGGGGCGAGCAAGGTACGCGCCAACGACACGGCCATAATATTGTGTCTCAAATTGCTCGCGCCCAAACTGATCCTGTTGTTCGGACTGTAGCTCGATGTTGGCCTGTAACGCATCGTAATCACTATATAACGCATCAATCTGACTTAAACGACACTCCAATTCAGATGCCTGCAACTCACACTTAACTTTGCAGCTTTTGTATACATCAAAACGTTCACAAATTGAGTCAGTTTTTTTAAAAGTGGCACGTTTTTTCACTAGCTCTTTAGTTTTGCTTCAGCCATGATTACTAGACTAAATTTACCAACAAAAATTCAGAAAATGAACAGTAATTCACTAGAAACAACGTAATCCTAATAGGGTTATAAGATTTAACTGTTATGCAGTGAAGTGCGTTACTACTAATTACTACAGATGCAATGTTGACCCTCGGCCGAACGAAGGACGCGGAGCTACTTGAATAAAACTGTGTCACTAGTCACAACTCACAGCTGTTTTAAACGATGCAAAGGTAATGCGCATAGGTAATAAACAAGAAAGAAATGATTTCGACGCGGTATAGTATTTTTATCACGTATGGAACGGATGGACAATGGGCAGTAGAATTATTATGAATTAGATTATTAAGAAAATGCAATTATTTAAATGTTACTATGATATCAAATTGGCTGACACTTTTAAAGCTGTTTAAATTATAGAAGTGGAATTATAGAAAATGGAAAAGAATAACTATTGGAACGGACTCACTCAGTTGATTTTAATGATCTTCTAACGGTTTCGGGCTTCGAATTGAGTGCGATCTTGTACAAAGTCTGCTTGCAAAATAGGAATCGCTGCTGAGTATGGAAGGCTCGTAGACGACGACTTCCTAATCTTGCGCCTGAGACCTGAAAACCTGGATTGCTCTGAATCTTGAATTTTAATTGGCTGGTTGTCTTGTTGAGGATCGAAGGACCATTTGTTTGCCCAAGATCCTGATCCTGGATGCGGCAGGAGCTCTTGGGTGATGTATATAATAAATTGATGTAGTCAAAATAAAAATCTTGACTTTAATTGTATTAATTGCGTATAATTCAAGAACTAAGGGATGAAACAGATTTCTATATTAAAAGATAATTAAAAATATACATAAAAGGTGAACTCCGTTAAGTTAAACTAAGATATCGTATTGAATAAGTCTAGAACCGTTATTTTAATTCGAATGTTTTGATTGGCCTAGGTTATTTTCATTGTTGCGTTTCGATTTACGATAAAACGCAACAATGTTTTTTTTTATAGGAGAGGGGCAAACGAGCATGCGGCTCACCTGATGGAAGTGATCACCGCCGCCTGATGAACAACTGCAACACCAGGGGAACCAGAGGAATTGCAGATGCGTTGCCGGCCTTTTAAAAGGAGTAGGCTCATTTTGAAGGTCCCTAAGTCGTATCGGTCCGGAAAATCGCTGGTGGTAAACTATTCCACAAGGAAGTTGTGAAGAAGAAAACATCTTCTAAATCGCATGGTGGACCGCCAAACATCCAGATTGTGTGGATGGTATCGGGAGTTCTGCCGCGATGTGAGTTCGTGAAAGGCGGCTGGGATTAATCCGAATAATTCCTCAGAGCACTCCCCGGTAAATGCGAAAGAAAATGCAAAGAGATGCAACATCTCTTCGCAGCGCCAATGAATCGAGCCGATCGGAGGACTCGGTCGTCGACGATTCGAGCCGCTGCTGCGCTGGATGCGGTCAAGTGGAAGGAAGGCCTGGGGCCCCAGCCCAGAGATGGGAATAGTATTCCATGTCCTCACACGAACCTGTGCCTTGTAAAGTTGCAGGCGTTGTGCCGGCATGAAACACTGTCCCGCTCTGCTGAGCACGCCAAGCTTTTAGAGGCCAATTTGGCCTCTTCCAAGTGACCGCGAAACTGCACGCCACTCGATATGTCGACGCCGAGGATTCCGATACTGGCTGAGGCAACAAGAGGAGTGCCTGAAACTGAGAAGATACGACAAAGGGTATTTTAGCGTTAAACGCGCAAACCTAGTCTTCTGAGGATTAAATTGGACTAGATTTAGTCGCCTCAATCCGAGACTTTGTTCTGCAAAGACTCGACTTCAGACACAAGTTTGTTCCGGTACTCTTCGACGTTTTCCGAGAAATATTCTGCACGGCCGGCGTATAGAGCATCACCAGTGCTATCATCCGCATAGCAATGAATGCTACCGGTTTGCAACATATCATTGATATGCAGAAGAAACAGCGTTGGTGATAGCACGCAGCCTTGTGGAACACCAGCGTTAATAGCTTGTAGTCGGAGCATGCACCGTCTACAACGACCTTGATGCTCCGATCGGCAAGAAAGCTGGTGATCCAATTGCAATCGGGAAGCCCATAGGAAGGAGCTGAAAGAAGCGCTTTGTGCCAAACCCGATCGAAAGCCTTGGCAATGTCCAAACTAACGGCCAATGCCTCCCTTGACTCTACTGCCTCCGCCCATCTATGAGTCAGGTAGACCAGAAGATCACCAGCTGATCGACCCCGACGAAAACCGTATTAGCGGTCACTAATCAGCTGGTGATCCTCAAGGTACCGCATGAGCTGGCAGTTTATAACGGACTCCATTATTTTGGAGAACAAGGTATTTTGGAGAACAAGGGGCTGATGGTGATTGGCCTGTAGTTGGACGGGTCTGAGCGGTCGCCTTTTAGGGATCGGTTGGACAAAAGCTGTCTTCCATGATTTCTACTACGCCTAGGGAGTAGGAGTACTGGAAAAGACGCGTTAGAACTGGTGCCAACCCGGAGCACACGTCTCCAGCACAATTGGGGATTCCGTCAGGCCCACTGACTTGTGGATGTCCAGGAGAGGAGTGCTGGTGAAACGAGCGCTGTGAGAACCGCACATCCGGCATGGAGCACTCACACGTGGGATGGTCGGCGGTATGTTCCCCGTCATCAAGAGTCGAGTTGACGCAGTGAGCCTCCAAAAGGCTGGCTTTCTTTGCGGCGTGGGCCAGTGAGTCCTCCTGTGTAGAGATGGTAGTGATATTTACAGAAATTTCCTTGGACAGCCTTGGCGAGAGACCAGAATGCACGGGTTCCTGAAGGAAGCGAACTAGCTCGCCATTCTGCCCATGTGCTCTGACTTTGCTCTTGGCAATAACACTTTTGAAGGACCTGGAGGCGAAGTTATACTTTACATGCTGGTGTTTACGTCCCGAGCCGAAGCTCCTCAGCCCAGGCCTGATAGCACTCCTGTTACTGCGTAATGCAGTCTTACAGGAGCGACCAAACCAAGGCTGCCTCCGATGGGTACCACAGATGATGGAATAAATAGTTCCATTCCCTGTAACACCACATCAGTGACAGAGTCAGCAACAGCGCTGGGATCATCCGGCGAGAAGCAAACCCGCCCCATGGGTAGGATGGAAGAAAGACCGCATTCTGTCCCAATCCGCCGACCTGTAATGCCAAACACGGCGGCAACCTGCAGAACGCAACCGCGAGGGGAGCGTGAGTGGCACCACACTCCGGATCAGACAATGGTCCGAAGAGCCGAGAGGGGCATCGACGGAAACCTGATATCCGTCCGGATGGGAGGTCAGCAGAAGGTCCAACAGGGAAGGTGTATGATCCTTCACATCTGGAATGAATTGGCAAACCAGCTGTGTCAGACCCATGCTGGCGGCAAATCATAAACAGATCTCCCGCATGATCAGTTAAACGTGAACCGAGCCATTCGGCGTGGTGGGCGTTAAAATCGCCAGGATCACGATCTCGCGGATGGGACCCCTGGCGTAAAGGAATCTGTAGCCATTTGGACGTGGTCGATGAGTCGGTCTGTTTCGGCATTACCGCTATGGGACCTATAGAGGCACCCATAGACGCGCGGATGGTCGTCGCTATCACGCGCAGCCAAAGGATGGACAGGTCCGAACCTTCAAGACTGCTGAGGGTGTCGAGAACAGATGTCCTCTCTGACGTATACGCAAACTCCAGCCTGAGGCACAAAGGAGTGTTCCAATTTGTACCCCTGGGAGAGATACGAAGTATCACGAGAGGACACCTGTCTCGGTCAGAAAGAGGCCGGCTTCGCTGTCTCGAGATGGTAGTGGACGGCGTTTAGGTTCGAGTGAAGTCCCTGATGTTGCAGAAACTACGGATAGCGTGCAGGGTCGGCTTGGTCTTGTTGCTCAGTTTGCCTCGAGCAGTTATTGTTTTGAGCGGGATTTTGCCCCCAGAATGGCTGCGGGCAGCCTGAGCACCCACGCTCAGGAGTGAGTAGCATGGTCGTGGATGCTCAGCGAGGATTCTCCAGGGTGCTGGTACCTCCTGGGGTAGTCTAAGATTTAATTCCGCTACCATGTTAATGGGGAGAATTGGGCCCCGGTCACCTGCACTCACCAGACGAAACACAAAAGCAGAGCTTCCACTTCACGCCGGTATTCTGTGAGGTCGTGGTACTAACCCGGCTCGAGCCGGCCCATACGTGCAACAGCAAAAGCTGCTCCGTGGCTCTACCACAGTTAAAGTATTGTCGAATTCACGTGGAGATTTAATTTTTCGGAGTATTTCTTTATTAAGTCGGTAGTTGTTTTAATTGTATTAGTTGTAGGGTCTATTTTGACCATTTTGTATGTACTTGCGTCCGATAAAAGTTGTTGTATTTTGAAATTATACTCTGACGTGTTTATCATTATTACCGTAGCATTTCCTTTATCCACGCGGAGAATCGTGAGCTCTGGTCTGTTGCGTAAGTTGTACAACGCTTTAAACTCGTCTTTGGGGAGATTTAGTTTCGGCGCTGAACTTCGACGTAACAAGGACGAAATGTCTTGACGTATTGCCGCTAAATCATCCTTACCGATATTATTTTTAAACAGGCAATCCTAAACACTACAAATAATTTCTTCGTACGTGTTTTTTTGCGGTGTTATTGCAAAATTCAAGCCCTTCGACAATACTTTTATTGTAGGTTCGTCCAGTGTTTATTTTGATAGATTATAGACCGTGCGCTGTTTATTGTTCGCGTCTGTGGTCAACGGTTGTGTTTCGTTTCTACGTTGACATGGATGTTTGGCATTTGATTCGATCGTTCATTTTTAGTATTTTTCTATTTGTTTATTTTTGCATTCATTATATTTAGATTTTTCGATTTTGTCTAAAGTTTCAATGCAATTATTAAAATCAAATGCCGTTAAAAATGTCTTTAACTCACTAGAAAAATTGTCTATGGTATTATTTATGAATTGTAAATTGAACTGTTTTTGCTGAATCACCGTTCGTAACAACTTTTTACTTGCCTAATTTAAGATCTTAGCGCTTCCTCGAATGTTCATTTTGGTTGATATTTTGAAACACGTAGGAATGAGATTATGGTCTCTGCATCTCTTCAAGAAATTCAAAGATGTTATATATCTTTTTTTGACTACAGCAAAGCTAAGCAACGCATTACAACAATTGAACATTAATTCTAAATACATCAATATCTTGAAATATATTTATAAAAAAAGCACGAGCAGAATAAAATTATAAAATAGAGGAGACGAAATAAATATAGAACGAGGCCTCAGGCAAGGAGATCCTCTATCCCCAAAACTGTTTATAGCAGTACTTGAAAATATTTTTCAAAAGCTAGACTTGAAAAATAGAGGAGTGTACATCAACAGACACTATTTAAACCATCTGAGGTTCGCTGATGACATTGTTGTAATAGCTGAAACCGCCAAAGACCTAGAGGAAATAATGACATCACTTGACTGCGAAACCTCCAAAATCGGCCTAAAATGAATGTAAAACTAAGATAATAACCAACAATCGTGAACGCCCGATAGCGATAAAAGGCAACAATATAGAATATGTCAGTGAATACATCTACTTGGGCAAACAAATTTCAATTAAAACGTCAAGCAATGAAAAAGAAGTAACAAGAAGAATTAACGCAACTTGGAAGAAATTTTGGGCACTAAGAGAAATCCTCAAAGGAACTACAACTTGCACATGAAAAAGACAATATTTGATACATGCCTATTACCCTACTTGCTGTATGGCTGCCAAACTTGGGTATTCAAAAACACAATTAAACAAAAAATCAAATGCAGTCAAACAGGAATGGAAAGAAGCATGTTGGGAATTAGAAGAATACATAAAATTAAGAACCAAGTCATTCGTCAAAAAACTAAACTTACAGATGCCCTCAAGCACGCACTCTTATTAAAGTGGAGATGGGCCGGGCACATCTCACGATACCCAGATAGAAGATGGACCATTGAAGCCACACGATAGAAAGGACCAAAGGGGAAAAGGAATGTCGGTCGACAATTAAGACGGTGGGCTGATGACATAATATACGTCGCAGGAAACGACTGGATGAAGTCAGGCAAGGACAGGGAGTCATGGAAAAGGATGGAGGAGGCCTTTACCCAAACAGGGGTCCATAGCTCATAAACAATACTAACATTAATTATAAGCATTTCTTTCTTAATTTTAAGCTATAACCTACTAACAAATACAGAAATGTAAAAAGAAAGTGAAGATATGGAATAAATGGCTTTATTATTTTTATTATTATTTATCTTGCGCGCGTTGTTTTAAGATCTTCAAATCGGCGAATTTTATTTGCTATTACCAGTCCGTACTGGTTTACATAATGATTTTATTCAATGTATAGTGTTCGCTTAAATATAAGAAATCATTATTACGAGTAATTATTATTTTTATTTATTTAGCAGTGACTTAAATAAGAGTGATTGAGTTTTAATATTTATTAGAGCCCCGGTAGTTTAGTTGTGTGTTAATTTTAATTGACTGCCTTGTTAGTTTAGAGGTTATAAGCGCGAAACTGATCCTTTAGTCACGGGTTCCTATCCCATGTCGGGCCTGATTTAGTTGTTAGATTTATCAGTCACGGAGTTCTCAGAAGCAGACTGGACTCATGAAATTGGCGGTGTTACAACATCGTGTTTCGAAAAGCACGATCATGAAAACTCTCTTTTCATTCATGTCTATGAGAATGAGGGAAAAGAGTGTACACATATGCTTGCACATACACTCGTGAACTATAATTCTGTCTCGCACAAATCGCTAGTCTCCGTTTACTGGCCACCGTGATCGAAATTGATCTGGAGGAGATTATTATTTTTAGATTACGATTTTAAGTGCTTATTTTTTACGTGCTTGGCAGTATAGGAATACATTGTGAGGAAACTGCATGTCCGAGAATATCGACTGGAGAAGCGTGGCGGAGATTGCTCCACAACTCTCTTAAAGACGAGACGAGGCTATAAGCTGTAACTTTACTTATTTTTGCTTTTGAATATTTGTTTAAAAATGACAAACTACAATGATATAGGCTGGTGACAAGAGGCAGCATTACTGCCCAGCATATGATCATACATGGTTATATGCAAATTAATTTAATGAAGCAATGCGTACTAATTACCACATTCATGAAAACGTCTTGAATCAGCAGTATTTTCTTCTTCTTTAAAAAAAACGTTACCTCCATACTAGGTTTTTCTCCTCTATCGTGGGGCAGTTTACATACATAAATTTTACAAGGGTAAACATTCAGAAACGGAACAATTATTTGTGTGCCATATAAATACTTGTTCGGTGTGGGATTCGAAACCGCAGCCCTTAGCGCTAGTACATAGTTGAAGTACGTGATAAATGTATGCTGCAGTGAAAACTGTAGCAAGAATGGGCCGGCTTGGCTAGAGAAAGATTATGCTCACACAGGATACTAGCATAAAATTGCAGCAATACTCTCCTGTGTTTCATATGGTGAGTAAACGGAAAACGCAATTTACTGGTAATGAGGCATTCTTAGTCCTCAGAGATGGCAACGCATTTTTATTTTGATTGTTAATCGAAGATAAATGTAGGTAACAGCAACCGCTTACCATCAGGTGGACTGTGTACTCGTTTGTCACCTTTATTCTATTAAAATAATTATTACATTTAAAAGGGCGATAAAGTAGGTCAATTTTGTAGATAGTTTCCAATAAATTCAAAGTATAATATTGTAAAAGTAAAGAGAGACTACCCTCGTTATAATAATCGTAATATATCATGTATGATGCTAATAAAGCAATAAAGCAGTCTAAGCTTACGCGCCGTTTTACTCAAACTATAATATACCATTACATGGTGTTAGGTATGGTAAATTCGTAGTAAATAAGTACTTTAGTAACGTTAAGTGCAATTACGGTAAATAAGTCAGTTTTGTATTATTGTTTATACTAAAACTGGTAAGCAATGCCTTATAGTAAAGCAGAAAGTATGACGTATGCTCCGTTACAACAACTGCTGCCACTAGCACAGGAAGGCAACTTCAACTCCTGTGCTTACATAGAGGATCGCACACTTATACATCCCTAGCTCTATTCTAATAAAATTGCTAAAATAACAAGTGATGTTTAGCAATTACATAAGATGGGAGTGACTGGAGGTGAATAATTTGAGATCATATATTTGATATAGAAAAGGTTATATTTGAGATAGAAAAGGTGGGTCACTTTTTTACCTCCTTTCCGCAGCTGTAATCCGCTCCCGGAGCCCTCCAGTAAGGCACTGAGAGGGTTTAGAGAGAGGCAGAACCAGATTGGACTCAAAAAATCGCCCTGGAAGATAGTGTTGATGAAGCGGGCACAGTCAAGGATATTCTTGGTTGACATTGCCATTCCGTATGACAAGACCCTAGTGAAAGCCAAAACAGGTACGAAAACAAAATAACTGGGTCACAAGGTGGCCGACATGTGGGGTGGGGCTCCCGACTGAAATTATACCTGTGGTCGTTTCTGCAAACGGGCTAATCCCGATCAGCCTCTCGAGTCATCAGAGGCGACTGGGATTATCCTTATGTGGTTCTCCGCAGCCATCATCCGCTCACCTAGATGATGAAGGATCGTACTCCACTGCCCCATACACTGCCCGAGGAAGTCTCTAACTTATTATTATTTTGAAGTATTTATAAAGTATTCTCATCTGGTTGGGCTGAATAGATATATAAGAGTAATATATATAAGAGTAATATATATAACAGAGTAATATATAAATATACATAAATATATATTAAATATACTAATATAAATAAATAATACGTAAATAAATAAAAGCCCAACCAGATGGTGACCCTCGGTAGGGGAGACCATACCTTATATGACCATATCTTATTTGAGCTTTTAATAACAGCGCAAATGATGGTGTTATTTTCTTGTACAATTTCCTTACTGCATTTTCATTAGTTGAAACATTTAATTTAATTTTTGATTTTAAGGTTTGAATGTGATTATGCAATTGGTAGAATTTTCTTGTCATTTTTATATTTTTCAAAAAGACATCTTTCTTTTTCAGGCTCTACATTATCTGATATGTTTTGAGATGTTTGTGGCCGTTCTTCATTGGATATGTCTCTTAATGTTGTCCTTTTGGAATATCCTGCTAGTGGTTTTGCAGCAATAATTTGCGAGCACCAGCTAATGGTTCCACAAAGTAAGATGAAATTATAAAAGACACTTCAGTCAGTCCGAAAATAAATAAAAACTGAAATAAATTATAGTATATTAAACATATTGCCAAAATTTAATTAACATTATGTTCATTGACATGTCTTTTATAGTAATCCAACCCCTGCCCGTGAATTTGTCTACTTACCCATGGCACTACACTTACCCTCTGCCCAATACAAATTAAATTAATGGATCTTGTCCTTTCAACTTGCTCTGTGATAACAAGTCAAAAGAATCAGACATACATACTAAATACTTCAACACCTAATTATAAGTATGTAAAGTGTATTTATAACCACAAAATAAGATAGCAAAATACAATAAATATGTAAACAAAAGAGAACTCTTGTACTTATCTGTTGCTTGAGAACCATTTGATGTATGTATTTCTGCTATGTTCTACAACTTGTGCCTTTAAATTTGATAGATTCATGACAAAATAAAGTGATAATTATGTTATTATGCACTGAATGTGATGGCTGATTTTTTCTTAAGGTTATTTGTTGGTTTTCAAAAGTTATTTGATTATAAGTAATAATGAGCACGGTATTGCACTTTTAATAATAAAGTAAGGGCCTGCGCTTTCTTTATAGACTTCAAACTTTTGGATGCCTTGTCCGATACATTTATTATAAATTGGTTGAATGTATTAACAGGATAAAAACTACTCTATGTGTTTGGTCCATCCATGTTGGATGCAGATTATGGTCTTCAGAATAATCATCATCTCCTCCTGAATATGGTCCACCCCATATAATATCTAAATAATCCTTTACCAAAATACAAACATCTCCACAGAGTTTCACCTTTATAAAATTAGTAGGATTCACTGTAACAGTAGTCAATTTACTTCTATTTACAGTGAACTGCAGTTCTTAACAGCTTTTTCTGGACAAATGAATTAGGGGACATAATAAATAAAATAGAATTGTTATTCTAAAAAAAATGCACCTAATATTTAATACAAAGTAAAAAAAAATTGAGTTCGAAAATATTGTATCCCAACCTCCCATTGAACAGGATATTGTGATTGAAGAAAGAATGGACCATTTGTTTGAGAATACCAGTTCAATAACTGCAACTGCAGTATACAACAGCCCATAATTATTACATTATTATCATTTTTGTATAACTTAATTTGCAACTAATAAGTTTATTATTATATTAGTTGCAAATTAAGTATATCTTTTGAAATGATTGTTATAATATTCATAAAGAACCAAAAATGTTAAAGGCTGTGATTTTTAAAATTATTTTTCATAAATATAGAAATGGTTTAAAATTTAAGCTTTTCACTTACTTTTACATACTCCACAAGTACTTGTACAATAGCTACACAAACTTCAGGTATGCATTCACTTATTTTGGTTTTTGATATACTGCTCAAATACACAAGGGATGGATATGAATCTCCAGATGCTAAGTACCGCAGAGTAATCACTAATTGATCATTAGCTGGAATAGATTGCCTGATGTTTGTGTCATTTTTTTTTATGATTGGGGCAACTTTCGATAGTAATATTTCAAAATATTCATGTGAAATTCTGAGAAAATTTTTGTGATCTTGCACATCTTGAATGAGTAACTCGCTCAGTAACAAACTGGAGGTATCATGAATCTCTCTATATTTAAAAAAGTTGCGCGTTCAGAACCTCGGTTTCTTTCTAACATTTTGTTGTAAATTAAAAAAAACTTCTTCATCATTGAATCCATTATTGTTGAAGTGCTCACAAATACAAAATAAAGTCAAACTTTTTTTTAACATGACAATATTTCTACAAATTTGCTTTCAAAGTTGAAAAAAATTGTTTCGCGTAACATATTAAAAAATATGATTTATACAATAAAGTGTCAAACATATTTCACAACAACATGTTCTTTGACTATGCAAACGCGAATCGATACATTGTCAGAAAACAGTATTTTAAACATGTTTTTTGTGAATATTTCGTCAGTGCAAACTCACAATGTTTTCAAAATTTGGATTATTCAATTTATATTCATTTATTTCGACCACGTCCTAAATTTGATTTATAAAAGTAGTTGAGTCGAAAGTAATGGACGGCGACTTAAAAATGCATCCCGTATTCTATTCTCAGACGATATCCTGGCTCCTCGTAATGTCGAAACTCTCGAAGGCCTTCGTCAGAAACATCCTTCTCAGAATTTACCGCTGCCTCTCAATACTTCTAATGGTTCTCATGCAACCTTTACAAATTTCTGAAAACGACAATTTAGAAGCAATCTTGTTATTTTCGAATGGATATGCTGGCGACATTGACGGAATTACGTCTCAAAATCTTAAAGATCTTGTAAGTGCGGTAATGCCGGAACAGTACTTATTAATGGCATTACAAAATTAAATGATTTTATGCTTTTTGGTAATATTAATCCCAATTTCATTCCCTATTTATATGGGGCAATATTGTGTGCCTTTAAACAAAAAGGATAACGGTATCCGTCCTATTGCCGTTGGATAAACATTTCGACGCTTAACTTCAAAATTAGCTTGCAGGCATATAATCTCTAACTTTATGATGAAATTTCAGCCTTATTATTGATTCTAGTGTCGGTATTCAACAGGGTAAATCCACTAGGTCCAGCTCTATTCAGTTTGGGAATTTAACCCATTATTTCAAATATGAAATCCAAGCTGAATGTCTGGTACCTGGACGACGGTACACTGGGAGGTAGAACAAATGACGTCCTCAGTGATACTCATATTTTTAAAAATTTTAAAAATATTTGTCTTGAACCAAATAGCAATAAATGTGAAATATTTATTTCCTATAATATATCTAGATCTCACAGATACATTTACACACATTAACAGATACATTATAACAGATACTTTAATTCAAAATTTCAAATATATTTCTCCAGGAATAAAGACGCTCAGTGCGGAATCGCTATACCTGCTGGGTGCACCGTTATTTTTCGATAGTATTAAACCTGTTTTAAAAACATAACTTGATCAGTTTTTAAACCACATTGATAAATTGTATATCTTAAAGCCCCACATTCCTCTTACTATTTTAATGTATTACATCTTAATATATTAACTCAATAAAATAAGGTGGGACTCCATCAGGCCCACTGAACTTGTTGACGTCCAGGGACAGGAGTGCTTTACTCACCGAGTAATGTGTAAACAGCACATCCTGCATGAAGCACTCACAGCGCGGGATGGTCGGCGGTGTGTTCCCCATCATCGAGAGTTGAGTTAGACGCAAAGAGAGAGCCTAGCAGATCGGCTTTCTCCTCTGCTGCATGGGCCAGTGAGTCACCCTCCTTGTACAGAGATGGCAGAGATGACTGATAGAAGTTCATTTGGATAACCTTGGCGAGAGACCAGAATGCACGTTTCAAGGAAGTCGAACTAGTTTCTCGCCAATTCTGCCGATGTGCTCTGACTTTGCCTTTACAATGACACTTTTGAAGTACCTGGAGGTCGAATTATACTTCTTTTTAAGAGCGCTGGTATTTGCATCCCGAAACGTTGATGCGTCAGCCCAGGCCCGGTAGCACTCCTGCTTATGGCGTGATACAATCTTACAGGAGTGACCAAACCATGGCTGAGTTCTGCCTCCGATAGGCACCACAGATGATGGAATAAATAGGTCAGTGCAGCGCTTGTAGCCCCTTGGGAATGTGATGCGTCATGACTCCCATAAATTTGTTTAATTGAACTCTAATGTGCATGCATGTAGATGCATTTGCTTTAACCTGTTTCGCCAATTAGTCATAATAGATCCGTCACACGTTGACTTGGAAAGACACCACCGACGATAATACGACACGTGTTTCGCATCTACACGAGGCATCTTCAGGTGTAGTATATCCTGCGGTAGCAGAGTATACTACTAGTGGTGACGGGGATAGTGCACGCCATTGAGGTAGAGCGGGAGGTGCCCTCCAAACTAGGTAAGACACATACATCATTTTATTTTATTGTGCGGATATTGGCAAAGTAAATTTTTTCATCTATAATTTTTTTAATAACTTTGTAAATCCACTTTTCTACTTCATTTACTGTTGTAAATTTCAATTCTACTTTGTGTGACTTTGCTTTGTGCAGTCTGTGTACCTACGTAGAAAACGTTTAGTGGGGCTTATAGTTGGCGACACTCATCATGAAACAATGATAAAATAGCATATATTTTTTATGAACGCTAAACGCTGCGCCCCTTTGCACGTTTGTCGCTCAGTTTCCAATCTAACATTGTTTTCAATTACAGCCGTTCTTTATTGAACTACTGCAACAATAAAAGTAGTTTTATAGTTCTGATTAAAATTGAAAAATAACAGCATTAATTTTCTTAATTCCAGCGGAGTGTCGCTAATTGTTGACTAATAGTATTTCATTATCAGGTGGCTACAAACCGTGCAGTCCTGCTTGTGCCAAATTGCAGCCAATGTTCGCGGGACTTGAAATAAATGATTGGTTGTTGAATATAACCTTACGTTAACGGTTTAAACGACAAATATTTAACATCCTTCACTCACCTCAACTAACTCAACTTGCCAACCTGTCTGCCAAGTGTAGCACCTATGACAAAACCCATCCTCCAATTAAAAAAATAAAAACCTATGAATTTTGTACGTGGTAGATTCACACTGCAGCTGTATTTTTTGGTGCAGCACGAATTGGTCAGCTCGATCGGGGAAAGACCACGCTTGCAGAGAATTCCAGCGTGAAATGGAATCATAATACTGCTGTGCTGTTTTTACTGGGCACTCCATTTTAGTTCCCAGGAGTGACAACGCATTTGCATTCTGATTCATAATAGAAAGATATAGGTATCTATGTGCCACAGTCTTTACTCTGTTACTGCTGAGGTAGTCTGTGTATTAGCTTGTCGCCCTACTTCTATTAAAACCGCTATAACGACTAAAACTGGGTCCAAATAGGAAGATCGTAACTGAAGGACTTATTTTCAATTTAGACTTACGAGTATAGGGAGTGGTATTTAAAAAAGATTAAAAAACTTTTCGATTTTGATAATAATATAATTTACATCAAATCGTTCACATGGTACGAAAATGAGCATAGTTTACTATATCTTTTCTTATGCGGATGACACCGCCGCCGTCTATACTGGGTCTCTGGCTGCTGCCTGCTGCTGCTGAACATGGTTTGGCTGAAATAGTTGGCTTAACGCAAACTCTTTAACCCTCAATACCGATAAACGAACTTTATCTGTTTTACCCCATCAGAGAGATCACAACTGGGGACAACATTAGGTCAGGATTCATAGGTGTGGCGAACCATTTGTTGGTAGCTGTGACTGCCAGAGTATAAACCAAGTCAAATCCACAATATATCTTGGAGTAACAGTGACTACAGATTGTCGTGGCACCTACACTGGAAATGATTATGACTAGAGTCAGGAAACTCATTTTGATTTTCAAAATCTGCGCACGTTATGCCACATCAACTATTAAGAAAGGTATATATTGCTCTGGCACAATCTGTTATAACGTATTGTATACTGGTGCAGGTGGTGCACCAAAACAAAATTTTTAGATTGAATAAACTACTTTTACGGATTATATCGCGTTTAATTAACTTATTTTATTAATTTTGACGTTTCGGTGCTTTACAGCACCCATGGTCACGGGGACTGAGGTGATTGATGTCCCAATGTCAAAGTTAATCCGAGTACCTTCAGCTTTTTAATTATTAATTTTGGTCCGATCTACGCAGAATGAACTAACTGTGTCTTGAAATCTTGCAGTGGTATGCTTGGTTTAGTTTAATTTTATTAATTACAGGATCCCAAGCAGGTGGTAGTACCCAGCCTCCTCTCATTGAAATTAGGATGTTTTTAATTTCAATAGCCTCACGTATCATCCTTGCAGGAATCGATGTTCTTCGCGAGAATCTGTGGTTTATCAAATCTAATGTAATATGGGGCCGTCTAGGATATGATCATAAACTGCAGACTTCCTGAACACATAGCTGACGTGAAGCACCAACGTCGGGAATTAATAAAATAAGTTAATTAAACGCGATATAATCCGTAAAAGTAGTTTAATTCAATGTGTAGTGTTCAGTAAATATAAGAAATCATCAAATTTTTAGACTTAGAAAGAGCCCAAAGGTCGCTTTTAAAAGTAATGTATTTTAAGTCATACAGGGTACCCTACAGTAGAACTTACAGTTTTAGTAATTTACTCACGGTCAGAAAACTATATATTTTAAACATAACCTTGCACCTGCATAAGACACTCTCATACACCCAGCTAACCTGGATAGAAGACGCAAAGATAGGCACACCCCTAGGGTCCATACTGTTTTTGCCAGACGTCAGTATACCACACAATCAACATATATATATAATAAATTGAACTTTAAATTAAATATATATCCTATGTTGCTCCATACCTGTAAACAAGCCTTAATAGAGTGGCTAAAAGTCTTACATATGAGGAAACTGAACTTATCTTAATCAGTACACACACACACACACACACACACACACACACACACACGTTTTAGCTGTCCACTTTCTCTTTTTCACTTTTGAATTTTATTTTTCTGTTTCTTTTTTTTGTATGGATTGGTCTCAATACTGTATTAGGTAGCTTTAAGGGAAGCAGCGAGGTAGTTCCAACACAAGTATTTTATAACTTACTGGAGCTTATCTCAATTTCTGTAATGCATGACAATGTATTGAGAAACAATAAAACAATTATTATTATTATTATTATTATCTATATATTCCCAGCAGTGCAACCCTATGATATACATATATGACCGTAACGAACCTTCACTTAAACCACCACTGCCCTAAATTATCCTGAGGTCATCCGCGTAAACCAAGAATGTGACGAATGAAACTGTATGAGGCTATATGATTGTATGAATACTTTGAATGAGGCCTACAATAACTACCAACTAAAAAATAAGTGAAAGTAGTAAGTAAGTAAGAAAGATCCTCCCTGCCTATCCCGCAAATATAAAATTAAAGCTACAGTAGTAATGCATATAAGTCGTTTTCTTCATAAAATGTTTATTTTTAACAGTTTACAATAACATTACAAAGTTATAATGCAGCTAGTTTTAGGTCATTAACGAATTTTTTACTAATCCAAGTGGATTTTATAGGTTGTTCGACTATTACTCCTTAACCTCTTAATTCTACTAAGCTGTGATAGTTTTTCTTTTAACTTCATTATATATACTACTAACGTATATACTTTCACATTTCCAAAAACAGCGGTTTAGTTGGTAGAGGAGGGGGATACACTGACTCTAATGAAAAATACAAATTTAAAGCCTTGCGTTGAGCCTAAAAGCAAAGGTTTCGGAATGCTCTGATCACGAATCTGCGGTCCGTTTTTGCGTAGGATGCGCGGTTCACTTATTTGTTCATTACTGCCACACTATTCTGATTCATCAATAAAACACATTCCTTAACTTTGTTACTATTTTTATTTCCAGAATGTTATTGCTTATTATCTATAAAATAGGAGCGAAACATCTCATCCACTAAAATATCGTTGTAAAGTGTGTTCCCTGTAAATATGCTCGTTAAACTATGCATTGAACATCCCTGAAACTTATATAGCAAATACATTAAGCAATATTCACCACAAACTGAAGTCCACTCATTCTGAATCATGTCAATATTCCAGTCCCATCTTTTACAATTCCTTTTTAAAAACTCTAGATGATATCGTGTGCAGGTGATCGTCCATATGAATCAAAATATTGACCGATGCCATTCGTATCGATATATAAAGCTATCCAATGTGAGTCTGGTTTATCATCTGTATCCAAATTGCATATTATAGGACTGATCAATTATAGTGATTTGTAAATATTTAATCACATTCTTTTGTGATGATTTCATCATTTCTGTCATCGGTGCACCGCAAGTCCCCACACGAAAGAATGCGAGATAAGTTTGTTTACTCATAAAGTTACTATCAGTTTTACTGCGGAAATGCTTTAGATTAGAATTATAGTGATTTGTAATCTGGCATTCTTTCGAGTGAAAAAATGCGAGGTAAGCTTGTTGACTCATAAAGTTACTATTAGTTTCACTGTGGAAATGCTTAAGATCAGATATAACTTACTGGTGCTATATAAGACCGAGCAGCTGCAGTCATGGAGTCAGTGTATGGCCGTTTGGCCGCAGTGAATCTACCTATACTACGTTTATGTTACTTCAACGCATCAATGGTCATGGACGTAAATGTTTATTCTATTGACAAACTTACTTTTCTTTCTGTTGTTTTCTTACGCGTGTGTGTGTGTGTGTGTGTGATTATGTAAACAAATTGATATTAACATGATAACTGTGTTGTTGTAGAAATCATTCAGCTTCGATGAAAATACCTATAAACAGTATTACTACTCACCACTCTCCCTTCAATAAGAGAGTGATGACATCGTCATTAATAATAACACATGCAATGGTGGAAAAAGAAAATCACAATCGAATGATAATTTTTTGAAGCTGAATAAAAAATAAAAAGAGGAAGTTGTTATCGTCAACTGTAGCACGAGCTGCTACAGATGGTGTATGGCTACTAATTTGCGACGGAGAGCAAGCGGCGGATCTCATAAAAATTGAAATGTACGATATGAAGAAGTTATCCAAGATTACAACTACTGATCATTGGAAACATGCTTCCACGAGGATTAAATATTATGTAAAAACTAATAAGGATAGTATCTACGACAACACAAACGCCCTCGTATACAATATTACAAAGACATTAGCAGAAAGTGAAAAAGTTAAAAAACACTTTTTTAACAATGACAGTCATTAGCTGATCATTAGTGAATGTGATTCTGTTTACTTAAATTACTTCTGTGTACTCATTAGATTCAACGAGCTATCGTCTTGTGCTGCTGAGATAAGACAAGTGCAGAAGGAAGAGATGAGTGTGACATACGTGTACAGAACACGTCATAGAATAGCAAAACTACAACACTGAGTGGAGAAGAAAAAGAGAAGAATATGCAGTACTCAAGAGCTGAATTTCCATTCTTCAGTTCAAAATCTAGTCGGTTGCTCAGTTTCGAAGACTGCCCTCTCGTTATGCGACAAAAGCCTGAAAATCTTGCAGAAGCCGGTTTCTTTTATACTGGCCATGCAGACAGGACCAAGTGTTTCCATTGTGGTGGTGGTTTAAAAGATTGGGAAGATGATGATGATCCTTGGCAGCAGCATGTTCAGTGGTTTAGTTAGTGTGCTTATGTAAAATATAAACTCGAACAGTGTTCTGTATAAGATTAAATAGGGGGTTTATAAAGAAATAAAAAATAATATATTGCATACAAATTGTTTTATTTAATTTTATAATGTTTCACATAGTTACATACACACAAATCTAAAACACAACACACATTATAACCCTAACTACTATAGTCTACAGTAACATTTGTTTTTATCTATTTCAATAATATTATCAAACTCAGCATAAACTATACAGTTAATTGTTTGTATTAGTGAGGATTCAAATCGTACTTCTTGTCTTACACTACCATGCTTTATGAGATTCCAATGAGTTGATGAGTTAGCTGATAAATCAGGAGTTAAACCAAATGCTAATAGACAGTAAACTTTGGCATACTGTTCACAAGAGATTCCATTTCCTTCACTAAGAAAGTGAATACCAGTTCCCAAGAATAGAGTATGATATGCTGATGTAAATATATTATTATTAAAAGATGGTTGCAAAGCTTTTGAAGGTATTTGTTGACCATCAATATATAAGCTGCAAGAATTAATACCATAGTTTTCAAAGTAAAATGGATTCTTAGTATGGGAACCATTAAATGCAGAATTGTTCACAAATCCAATTATACGTCTTTTGGGTACCTGTCCTAAGAATATATTATCTAGAGTTTTTCCTTGTACACCCGATGGAATTGTTAAAACTTTTGATGTGCGAGTAATACACTTGGATTAATTCGTGCTCGTCGGACAATAAGAGTTGCGTCCGTAATGCAAACTTTAAACTTTACATCGTTTGACTTCACATTGGATAGCTTTGTATACAGATACGAATGGCATCGGTCAATATTTTGGTTCATATGGACGATCACCTGCACGATATCATCTAGAGTTTTTAAAAAGGAATTTTAAAAGATGGGACTGGAATATTGATATGATTCAGAATGAGTGGACTTCAGTTTGTGGTGAATATTGCTTAATATATTTGCTATATAAGTTTCAGGGATTTTCAATGCATAGTTTTACGAGCATATTTACAGGTAACACACTTTACAACGATATTTTCGTGGATGAGATGTATCGCTCCTATTTTATAGATAATAAGCAATAGTATTTTGGAAATAAAAATTGTAACAAAGTTAAGAGATGTGTTTTATTGATGAATCAGAATAGTGTGGTAGTAATGAACAAATAATTTAACCGCGCATCCTACGCAAAAACGGACCGCAGGTGCGAGATTAGAGCATGCCGAACCTTTTTTTTTTGGCACAACTGAATTTCTGTATGCGTAGGTACGTGCAATTCGTACAGTGCCCTCAACGTAATCAGGGATGAGATTATGGTAATGGACGGGTCTCCAAATGCAGCGTCAAATCGTAAAATAAACATCTTTTGAGAGATTTTCAGTCCGTATTTTTCACTAGAAATGTTTTGAAAATAAACGTGTCTTTTACAACAAATCCTATTCAACATACTGACATTCAGTTAATCTTTTACCCTACTAAAATTATTCACTGACTGAGTTTAATTTCCTTGTGATTTCAGCGTTTTAAACTGTTTTCTCATTTAAAATAACACTGTTAACTAGGAGATTTTATGTATCCATCCATCCATCCACTACAGCCTATAAAAGTCCACTGCTGAACATAGGTCTCACCTATTGGTTGCTTCATAGGACGAATTTTGCCATAGTTGCCAAGCTTGGCAGCTGAGTTGGTAACCACAGTTGTTATTATTTTTAGTTGTTGTCCGTAAGGTGGTTCTGTTGATCTCCTGTTTCAGTTTCTCTCTGTTACCTCTTACGACACCCACAGAATGATATGGTGTAGTGGATATTCCTACACTTCCACTACACGAAATACAAAATGCTAGAAAAAACCTCGTAAGAGATTTTAATACGTGTACAATTTTATTATGTTTTCTTTTGTTTTTTAACTTGATTTTTTTTATAAGCTTAATTACTTTTATAACAATCCTCAGGAGTGCATAATGCACTGTGAAAGGTATTATTTTCAAATTACACACATATTTTAATCGTTTGAAGATATCCAGTAGTTGTGAAACTAAAAGAAATTCAAGTTGCAAAATTTAATTTTTCTTCAGTAAATGGGCATTCTATCTCATTAAGACAGCTAACAATTCGGTCCCCAATTAATTTCACGGTATCTTAAGCAATGTTGATGAAAAAACTAAAAGGTACGCAGTCGTTTTGTTTTCGCATTTCACGCCATGCCAAGATTAATTACTCTATAATGCTGTATAATTTTCATTTTTCGAAGTTCTGTTAATTTTCACAGCGCATTTACGTCCGACATTTAACTAAGCCACGTAGTTCTTTGAGATGAATTAAAAAAAAAACTAAGTTTCATTTCATTTGGAGACTGGAAAATTACTTTAAATGCAAGTCTGTTTTATTCTTATATGCACGTCGTCAGAATTGTTATTTATTTTTTCAGATGTTTTTAATTCGTTACTGGTTATAGGACTTTTTCAATATTGTGCCATATAATTTAAGAAGTTGTAAAATCAATTGCACAATTCTTTATCAATCCACTTTAATGCGTGGTGGTTTCTGAATACTTTTCTTTACTGACTTGAAATAAACTATTGTTTGGTTTGTTTCATGTTATACAACTGGAAATTGAAAATGGTGATGTTGGAAAAGAGTTATTTTTTTTAAATGCACTCATCTTGTTAATGTTGACATTACATAGTACAAGCACATGAGTAAAAAAATCGTACCACTCATGTGGTACAAGTAGGAACAGCGACTTGTCTGTATTTAAAAATATTTCACATGGGTTGAAAGATAGAATATAGTCAGATTAGGACTAAAGCACTAAGAAATTAATATTGACATTTGTCATTTTATCGTTTCTTAGAAGATATTTAAGAATGCGTGCAAATCAAAGTCACACAAAGTTGAATTTAATTTTACTACAATAAATCAAGTTCAAAACTGAATACAAAGATATATTTTTAATTAATTATCCTTTAATTAATTTTCATTCTTTAGTTATTCAAATACATAATATGATAATAGTTTCTTCATAGAAAAAAAAAACACAAAGTTATCTCTGTTTTCCGGCTATTTTAATTATGTTCTTAATAGAGTGTGGTTTTAGATACAAAACTTTGAAAAATAAAACCACTAACAACATCTTGTGTGCTGTCACTAAGGATTTTTATAACATGCTACTTTCTCTATACGTAACGAAATCTTTTATTTAAATTTTGACCAACTTGTAGACGATTGACTTGAAATTTCGCACTCGTATGAAGGACAGATGACAACATAATAATTAAATTACTTTATCCTAGTATTCTGATCAGGATCACCAGGATTAAATAAAGTAATTACCAGGATCATCACAACTCATGATCAAAACGTGTTGTTTAATTTTGAAGTTATACTTCTTTTGGGGCGTTTGGGAAAAATGATGAGAGTGAATTTTCACGATGCGCGCGCACACCGACGCCTAAAAACGACACCATGAAGTTGTTACGATGCGCGCGCACACTGACACCTAAAGCGACAACTTCAGTGGGTAGTTGTCTCTCAAGCACAAAACCTCTCATCATCATCATCATCATCATCATCATTACAGCCCTTCACAAGTCCACTGCTGAACATAGGCCTCCCCCAATGAATGCCACAAAGCACGATCCTCAGCCACCTACATCCATCGACTTCCTGCATGTCTCACCAGGTCGTTCTTACCTCTCGGTAATTTTTTTAGTGAAAACATCGATAGCTTGACATTCAACAAAGCGTTGGAATTAGCACAAAGTATGATGTGCTCGGTTGCAAATTCAGCGTTGCAAAATGAGGACCAGCCATATCATCAGGGCAGCGCAACCTGTTTTCGCTTTACTAAGCATAATGACGTTAAATCGTTAATATATTATTTTTTATAGGAGAGGGGCAAACGAGCCTGCGGTTCACCTGATGTTAAGTGACTACCGCCGCCTGATGAACAACTGCAACACCAGGGAATTGCAGATGTTGCTGGCCTTTAAAAAGGAGTAGGCTCTTTCTTGAAGGTCCCCAAGGTCAAGGTCGTATCGGTCCGGAAAACGTTGATGGTAATCGGTTCCATACGAAGCTGTGCGAGAAGAAAACATCTTCTAAATCGCACAGTGGTGGACCGCCAATCATCCAGATTAGCGGATGGTATCGCGAGTTTTGTCGCGATGTGAGATGGTCAAATTGAGCGGCTGGAATTAGTCCGAACAATTCCTCAGAGCACTCCCGTGGTACATGCGATAAAATACGCAAAGAGATGCAACATCTCTACGCAGTGCTAGTGAGCAAGCCGATCGGAAAGAACTCGGTCGTCGACGATTCGATCCGCTCTGCGCTGAATGCGGTCAAGTGGAAGGAGCTGGCACTGGGTGTGAGGCCGAACCTGCGCCTTGTAAAGTTGCAGGCGTGTGCCGGCATGAATACCGCCCTGCTCTACTGAGCACGCAAGTTTTTAGAGGCTAATTTTGCTTCTCCAAGTGACCACGAAACTGCACGTCACTCGATATGTCAACGCCGAGGATTCCGATACTGGCTGAGGCAACAAGGGGAGTGCCTTGAAACTGAGGTGATACGACAAAGGGGTTCCTTTTAGCGGTAAACGCGCAAACTTGTGTCTATATCTTATATCTTTATAAAGATAAAAGAGGTTAAATTTACCTATCAAAAGACCTGATTGATGTATATTTATTTTGTAAAACAATATTAAGAGTAAATATCTTTATATTTAATCTTAATATTGTTTTAAATATTAACAAAAACAAATTAATATTTTTTTTTAAAAATACTTCCACACTAGGACGTTATCCTGTATCGCGGGGCAGTTAACATACATAGATTTCACAAGTACAAACATCCAAACCCAGAACAAATATTTGTAAACCATACAAATACTTGTTCCGTGGAGGAATCAAACCCGCGGCCATTAGCGCTGCAACTCATTGCTGAGCCACTGCGCCACGGAGGCGTCAATTAATTGTCACTAGGATCTTAAATAATTTTTAGTTATTTTTGTTTTGTTACACTAAAGAAGTATAACTTCCTACGTGCGTACATAAGTACACACACGTTTTTTTTAAGTCTTATATTATTTAAAATTTACTATAACTTACGACTTAACACAAACTTATTAAGAACCACCTATCACGTCTGGGTTACATGTGTTCACATGCTAGGTAAACTTTATGCAAATTATGGGTAATTTACCTCAGGAAATGTTAGCCTTTAGTAAATTAATCTAAAGAATCTAAATTCAGATTTCCTGTTCCATTACGGCGTAGATTACTGTGGGCCAGTGCTAATACTAAACCCCCGAATCAGAGATTCCAAAACAACTACGGATTATATTTGTCTATATAAACAGCATATAAATGCTTTACAATACGCGCAGTTCATTTAGTACTTGTCAGTAATCTCTCAAAAATGCTTACTCACTCGCACTAAAACGGTTTATTTCACGCCGAGGAAAACCGGCTGAAATATTTTCAGATAATGGAAAGAATTTCGTAGACTTAATAGGCGAATCTCAACAATTTCTTCAATGATATAAAAGAATACGGAACTTCTCAAGGTACTAAATTTAAAATGAATCCCCCTTATGCTAGTCATTTGGAGGCTTATGGGAGGCGGGTGTAAAGTTGCAAACATTGCTTGCGACGTGTTCGAGGAATTCACCACGGTTTTGACAGAAGTCAAAGTTATCCTTAACTCCCGTCTTCTCATTCCACTGTCCCCAGATCCACAAGATTTTCTTCCACTTATTCCAGCACATTTCTTAGTTGGCCGTCCACTGACCTGAGCATAGCACCATCGTCCGGGCTAACATGATACCAGAGTGTGGAGCATATCCGCCAACATTTTAGGTACAGGTGGTCCGAGAAATATGTCTCTGAGCTATAAGGGAGGGTCAAATAGCAGAAAGGACAGGAGGACTTGCAAAAAAAACTCTTGTCTTAATTAAAGATGACAACAAGCCTCCACTCAAGAGGAGTCTGAGGCGCATCATTGAAGTTTTTCAGGCAGAGATGATGTCTCCAGGGTCGCCTCCAGCATTCAAACTGCGAGGAGCATCGTTCACCCGTACCCTATAATTTGTCTGTTCCCACTACACGACGACTGACCGAGCCGGGTGAACAGCTACAGTGATTGGAAGCACCGACTACATCCGAGGCGGGAAGGATGTTAGCGCATTATATTAATATAATTAAGGAAATAATTTAAATAATAATATATATTTATTTCCAAACCATGCAAAGTCCTTAGACAATAAATACAAAATGTTTACTTATTCTACACAGCAGTATTTCAGCTGACGCCTAGGAAAACCTGAGCTGTAAATGTCAGTACTCTTCCAGTGTCACAATATACAAAATTATACAATAATACCAAGTAAGCTTATGAAAGGGTAAATTAAAGAAAATATTTTTTTTTACCATTCTTAAGAAAACAAGATACTGTACCGCTTCGTTCTCTCTCTCTCTCTCTGAGTATGTACGTGTGTGTGTGTGTGTGTGTGTGTGTATGTGTGTGTCTGTGTGTGTGAGAAAGAGAGAGAGAGAGAGAGAGGCATGAGAGGCAAGTGTGTGTGTGTGTTTGTGGATGGGTGGTGTAAATATGGTATATAAATGTAAATTATGAATACTTAGAAAATTAAAACGTTCATTTATCACGTCACAGTAGAGCAATGACTATTGACGTCAGCATTAGCCAATAGCGTAGTTAGGAACTTACCAACTATATTTTGAAATTGCTTGTAATTGTTAAAATTTATATTATTATACGCACAGATCTTGTACTGAACACATCTTTAATTTCATCCTAAAGGAATTCAATGAAATTTTATGAAATAATCTGAACTGAGTCTATAAATTAGGTACATTAAATTAAAATAATTTTTCCGCATACAATATTTTTATCTCAATCGGATTCCCTACTGAAACTACATGCATGCACTTACTTCCGCTGGTTTCTCCAATCACTGAATGCTGATTGGCAATCGTCACAATCGCTCCGTCGAGACGTCGAGATGTAAAAGCACATGAAGCATCTGCGCTTTTAAGACCTTAATTTTATTTTTCCTTGAAATTATGACTTAAATAAAGTTTAAAATTTATCTTAAATTCTATTTCTATTTCTTCAAAGTTTAAAATTGGCAATCTAATATTATTTAAATAGTCTATGAGACACCTTAATTAATATTCCTGTCATTCACCTTCTGAGCAGAAAAACACGGTCCTATATTTTAATATATCTATATTATTACATCTATATACATAGATTAGACTGGAAGAAAGACGCCATGGAAGCATCTCGTTTAACGCTAGAAGTAAAATACCCTGATAGTGCGATCGCAAATCTACCTACCTAACGTGATGCTTAGGAAATTTTACGACAGTCCCATGTCCAGCAATAGACTTTCACGATTTCACTTTTTTATATTTTTAATAGGATAAGGGTGACAAACGAGCACACAGTCCACCTGATGGTAAGTGGTTGCTGTGGCCCATAGACATCTACATCTATCGTCGATTACGATTCAAACTCAACAGGTCTGACTTATGCTCCGCACCAGTTTTATCTTAATACCTGCACTTTACTCTCCTTGCTGCTATACCACTTACTACATAATGGCTTTTTATAAAATTTAATTAACAAACGAACTTACAGCCCAGCTGATGTTATGGGTACAGTGGAAATTGCAGTCCATGTACACCTGCAATTGACTTCAAACGAAGAAAGGTACAGATGCTTGTCACCTCTGAGGACCAAAATGGAATGCCTCGGTTAAGAATCAAAATGCACTTGCTGTCACCACAAAGATAAAATGCCTCAATTTCCAGTAAAAAGTGTTCTCCGTTTTCTACATCAAAATACAAATCACAGCAGCATCATGGCTTTTATATATATTAAGTAGAAAAGTCCTACCACCTAGTGGAAATCTGTGGAGACATTTGTAAATATGCAGCATGGCTATACGTCGAGCCATTCTGCAGCTATATTAATAGTATAGTTGCGTGCTACAACAAAGTAAATTGTATAGTTGTAGCACGAATGGATCGGCTCGACTAAAATAACAGCTTAACACTGCTGTGTTTCGTATGGTGTGTAGAGAACCGGAGACCTTTTAACTGAAAAAGAGCATTCCATCTTAGTCCACACGGGTGACAACGCATCTGCAATTTGATTCTTTATTAGGAACGGTGAAGATGCTCTAGGTCACAGCAACCACTTCCCATCAGGTGGACTGTGTGCTGTTTGTCGCCCTATCCTATAAATAAAAAAACATTTATACTTGTATTGCATTAAAAATAGCGTTTTTTTATAATATCGGGTGAAAAGGAGCTGATTACCTATACATGCAATTTACCTGATTTTAAGTAGCTATAGCAGCCCATGAATACCTACCAAGATTAAATAAAGCACGTTACTGTGCTGTCATTTCTTTTGGCTGAGATGGAATGCCTCAGAGCCTGTAATTGCATCGGCTATATTAACCTTCAAGCAGAGTTTCACAGGAGTGAAAATGCTCAAGAGGTGGGTACAACCAGATGTACTACTCCTAGGCAAACATAGTCTACCTCCATACCCACCTCAAGCCCCTATAAAAGCCATAACAAATTTTAACTGGGCTGTTCATAAATTTCGATTTCAAATTGACGTTGTAATAACCAAATGCATAAACACCATTGTTCATCTTCATCAGCTCGTAGAAATTCACTGTGTCATGGCTCTCTGTCCTTTCTCGTTATTTTGTGGTTGTAGGAGATTTTCTTATTCTTCATGCTTGATAAATAGACGATTGCAGTGTCAAATATCTCGCACCTTTGACCGTCTTGATGTTTTGCGTCTGACCTAAACGAGACGATTTATGATAAGAATCCATGGAAGCATAGATAATAGATTATTTATAATTTTAACGGTGTAATTCACAAAAAGAATTTAAGCAGTTTTCTTCATTATTGAATCCATACTTTTGCATAGTTTTCGTCAAATGGGTAAATAACGGCAACTACGCCTTGTTTGTTTTACTTAGAACGTACAATCATTCGATAGATACCTTGCTAGCTCCATTAACATAGCTTTGCGTTTTGCTTTACTGAAATATTATAAACTAGCTTTTCTCTGCTGCTTCACTCGCATAGAGGTTGAAAATCGACTTAATTTCGAAAAATCATAGCCAATGTGTTATTTCAAGACCAAAAACAGCATAAAGATGTAATTACAGAATTACACTCCAGATAAACGCTATAGTAAATTTTCCGGGTTAAAAAGTACCATATGTTACATTCCGGCCCATAAATTATCTCTATGCAAAAAATCTTGTAAAATCCGCCGCCCCGCTGCTGCATGAAAGAAAGAGAAACAAACAAACAAACACACTTTTGCATTTATATACTAGCGATTAATATTTTATACCGACGAGATCGCACTTGATTTCTTTGAGTACTATGACATTAATAAAACATAATTATTTTTTATCCATCCTTTACAGCATAATAAAGGCCACTGCTGAACATATGCCTCCCTCATAGATTGCCTCATGTGGGATTTTGCCATATTTGCCACGCTTGGGTTGGCAATCACAGTTTTTTTTGAGTCGTTATCAGGAAGATTCTGTTGCCCATCTCCTGTTTCATTTTCCTTCTGTCGCGTCTTATGACACCCTTGGGACTATATGGAGTAGTTTATTAAGATTTACGGTTACGGGATAAATTGTTTATATTCAATATAAATTACAAATAATAATTATTGACAGCCAAGAAACCAGCAAGAATTAAAAAGAAGGAACTCAAAATTATGTAACATAAACATAAACATAATGTTATACAGATAACTATACAAATCATTTTAGAAATAGCTTGATAGTGATCACATCATTCCTAGAGGTTATTATTATAAATTCCTTAATATCATAATTACCTTTTTTATACAATCTCTGTTTGATAATCTTTTTGGATCTTGGCGTTGGACAAACTTTGTAAATATTCTGGAAACATTTAGTAAAAGCGTGTACAATGCCCAAGAATGAATAACTGACTCTGTGGAGTCGACAAATTCCCTAATTGCTCTTTTTTCTATGAAAAAACATAAATCTTTGATCAATATCAAGTAGCAGCTTTTTATAGGTTGATAAAGAATATTATAGTACATATAACGAGATAATTTCTGCAAATAACAAAGCATTCAAATAATTTAATTGTGTGTGATGAATAGTCTATGGGTCTATAGGTATCTCTAATAGCTTACCTACAGCATCTTACCTACTGAAATAAAATGGTAAGTGTAGAGAACCGGAGAAACTCTTTATTGGATACGATGCATTCCATCATAGTCCTCAGGGGTGACAACGCATCTGAATTTGATTCGTAATTGAGGATAGATGTAGAAGTCTATAGGTCACAGCATCCATTTACCATCATGTGGACTGTATGCTAGTTTATTACCCTTAATCTTTATTAAAAAAATCGATTTTCATACAAATTATTAATAAAATTATCTTCAACCGACAAGGCATAATAATATAAATGAAATATTCAGATGAGTCCCAGACCCTAATGAATTTAAATTACTTCTACGACAGACCGAATTTAAATAAGGGTCATGTTTAATTTCGTTTCTGAATAAAGGAATGTATTACTCACAAATAAAGACGAATAATTAATTTAAAATTAAAATCTTTAAACACTGTTATTATTTTGTTAAACATAATTTAAAATTTAAAATTTTGTACAACTGACTTCAATATAAATTATTTGGAATAACTCAAAACCATTAGTCAGACTTTGATCAAATTTATATGGGACCACATGAGAAGTACCAGCTTTCAAATAAAAAAAGAATCATCGAAATCAATTCACCCAGAAAAAAGTTATGAGGTAACACAAAAAAAGTATACAGTCGAATTGAGTACCTCCTCCTTTTTGAAGTCGGTAGAAAAGAGATTTTTGCAATAATTCACTTCCCGTTTGTTGCCGTGATCGACCCAATTTTTAGAAATTCAAACATATCTCTACGTTTTGAGATCTCATCAGTCATATTCTATTGTTTTGGAAAGGACGTCTTTCTGTGTAGTATACGTTTTGATTCGCATATTTTGCGAACAAGTTATACAAAGAAAATAAACGGTGGAGTCAATAACTCCAAACTATTTCTGTTCTATGCTTAATTGTGTAATAAACATCTGATTAAGTTTTAATTATATTGCCTTAGCAGTTTTTTCATGAAACCCCAAATATACTGTAAAAATTGATTACAAATAATAAAAACACTTGACCTCTAGTCTCTAAGGATACAACTAACGTTTTTTTTAAGTTTTTCTTTTAAAATATAGTCTAGATCCCTTCTGTCATGCTCCCCATCAGTTCGTAGTTTCATCACAATCGGTCCACCTATTCCGAAGATTAGCCCGGACAGATAGGCAGAGAGAGACAAAAAATTTAAAAATGGTTATTTATGTCTTAATAGAATGCAAAAACCTCATGATCTTAATAGAAGCCAGTTATTTGAATATGACAGTCAGATACAATTTTTTATATGTATACTTAGACATTGAATAAAACTACTTTTACGGATTATTTCATAAACAAAACCATAGACAAATCGTCCTGTGATCTAAAGACAGTTTTATCAACATTTGATTATAAGAATTGCATGGAAACTTTAGATAAACGGGAGACAACTAAATACAATGAATGCAAAAATAAACTAATAGATAAATACCAAAAACTAACAACTAAATCAAATGTCCAACACCAACGTCAACGTAAGAACGGAACGCAACCATTGACAACAGACGCGAGTAATAAACAACGCGCGGTCTATAATCTGTCAAAATAATCTCTGGACAACGCGACAATAAAAGTTTTGGCCAAAGGTATAATTTCTTAATAACACCGCGAAAATTCCGTATGAAAATATATTCGTTGAGGACTGTCTGTATAAAAATAATATTGGTAAGGAAGATTTAGAATATACGTCTTGACGTCTTGACATTTCGTCTTTGTTACATCGAAGCTCAGTGCCGAAATTAAATATTCCCAAAATGAATTTAATGCATTGAAAACTTGCAACAGACCAGATCTAATGATTCTCCGCGCAGATAAAGGTAATGCTACGGTTATAATGGATACGTCGGATTACAATTTTAAAATACAACAACTTTTATCGGATGAAAGTAAGTACGTAAAGGTCAAAACAGACCTACAAATAATACGCTTAAAATAACTAGCGATCTAATTAAAAATACTACGAGAAATTGAATCTAGACGTTAATTGATAATACCTGCGTGTCAAACCACCGAAGTTGTATGGGTTACCAAAATACACAAACCGAACGCTCCATTACGTCCAATAGTGAGTCAGATCGATTCGCCAACTTACAGATTGGCTCAACTCTTAGCAAAAACAATATCACCACTCAGAGGACACACAAGAGCACACTAAGGATTCATACCATTTTGTTAGTGAGATAAAAGAACTATGTCTTACTGACAATGAAACTATGGTCAGTTTTGATGTTGTCTCTATTTACACCTACCTGTTGAAGACTGCATCTCAATTGTAACTAGGAAACTAGAGGAAAACAACATGCCAGTAGAATATGCAGTATTACTTAGACATTGCCTTACATCTGGCTATCTATTGTGGAAGGAAGAGTTTTACAAGCAGATGGTGTAGCAATGGGCTCACCAGTATCTCCCATTGTCACCGATATTTTCATGGAGGACTTTGAGGAGAAAGCCCTGCTTACTGCACCAGTAACTCCAAGGTTCTACAAGCGGCACGTAGACGATACTTTCACAATTTTACCTTCAGACAAAGTAACTGCATTTTAGAACATCTTAATTCCATAAACTCTAAATTTTTTATTTTTATTTATTTAAGCTTATGCACACAGTTGTACATATGGCGGACTTAATGCCATAGGCATTCTTCCCAGTCAACCATTAGGCTAAACAGATATAGACAAACAAGAGGCGGTACAGCAATAATCAAAATAGAAAGAGCTAAAAAATTGTATATACATATAAATGTACATAAACACACACATACATACACATATACTTAAATACACACAATATATACATATATAAATATATGGATACACATATACATGCATACAGTACATTTATATATACACAATATATATAAATATTATCTATGTCAGAACAAATATCAAATATACATTAAATAAATAAAATAAGAGTTGAGTTACATTGAGTTACATGCTTTCGACTTGAATTTTAAAACAAACTTATTGGGAACTTTTAATGTTCAATTTTTTCAATTTTTGTTTAAAATTCAATTTACTATGGAGTTAGAGGCAATAATTTTTAGCTTTCCTTTGATGTGTTAGTCATTCGAAATCCTACCAACACCATAGGTCACACTGTGTATAGAAAAAGACCCATAAAACCGATATTTAAATGGTGAATCCCACCATCATCCTTTACAGTTAGCTACCGGGCAAATCTTTGTTACAGAGAGTTATGAGGATCTGTGATAGCAAACACCTGGCCGCAGAGCTTCAGCACGTCAAATAGGTTCTGCACGACAACAAGCTTCGGTCCCGCGCCTACGTAACAGTGACCGAGTGAAGCCGGCCACAGTCGAGCGTGTGCCTGCTGTACTACCATATGTCTGAGGTGTCACAGACAAGATTGGCTACATCTTGAAGCGAGCTTCTATTAGAACATTCTTCAAGCCGCCGAAGAAGATTAGTCATTGTTCTTACCATCCGTCAAGTGCAATATTCTCTACAAGATGCAGGAGTGTAAAAGCTTGATTGTGAATATGGTCTCATGTATATGGCAAAAAAAATGATCCATCAAAACCCGCGTAAAAGAACACATAGCTGATGTGAAGCACCAACGTTCCGGGAAGTCTGCAGTTTGTGATCATATCCTAGATGGCCCCGCCATTACATTAGATTTAATAAACCACAAATTCTCGAAAGAACATCGATTCCTGCCAAGGACGATACGTGAGGCTATTGAAATTAAAATACATCCTAATTTCAATAGAGAGGAGGCAGTAATACCACCTGCTTGGGATCCGTAATTATTAAATTAAACTAACCCAAGCATACCACTGCAAGACTTCAAGACACAGTTAGTTCATTCTGCGTAGATCGGACCAAAATTAATAATTAAAAAGCTGAAGGTACCGGATTAACTTTGACATCGGGACGTCAATCACCTCAGTCCTCAGTGACCATGGGTGTGTAAAGCACCGAAACGTCGGGAATTAATAAAAATAAGATAATTAAACGCGATATAATCCAAAAGTAGTTTTTTCAATGTGTGTCTGCGTAAATATAAGAAAACATTATGTATACTTAGTCGTTATTTGAACTCAAATTTTATCAATAAACAGAAATTTAAACATTTTAAATCCTTATGGAATTATTATATTACTTTAAGAACAATTCGGACTTTAATCTAATTGAATCTATACAATTACCTATTGGTGATTACCCCGTGTAGTGGCGGTAAGAATATCCACTCACCATATATCATCCCGTGGCTGTCGTAAGAGGCGACAGAGGAAAAAAGTCAGGAGATGGGCAGTAGCGTCGTCCTAATAACAACTAAAAATAAAAACTGCGGTTGCTCATGCAACTATGGCAAATATTCCCCATGAGGTAATCTATGGGAGGCCTATGTCCAGCAGTTGACTTTTATAGCTGTAACGGGTACTGTGGCGGCGGACAAATGAAACAGCGCACATAATCTCATACGCTGACGAAGCCAGACTTGATTTTAAGTTTGTGCTGGCACACTATCCAATAAAACTTGTTATAATAACTTACAATAAATCGCTGTGGGATATATTTGAACACCTTCTATTCACTAGAGCACCCATTTATTTGTCGGGTCTCTGCCTGACAAGGAATAGACTGTTCCAGTCAACATAGGCCATTTACAAATTAAGATAATCGTAATCGCCACGTTTTATTTTTTTTTCACGTATATCATTTTATTAAATTATTAAAAAAGGAATGAAAATGAAATGCTATCCAGAAGTAATGCAAAAATCAAAACACTGTAGTAATTTTGTTAGTCTTGGTAACACATGGTAAAATTAAAGTTGTTAAACGTAGTTTTATAGGTTTAAAAATGATGAATTTTACAAAAAACCATTTAAAACCTTTCTTTCTTTCTTTCTAAAACGTGTGGAAACAGATTTTCTAATGCATATACAAATACATCATGATCTATGCATGTGGATGTATTAATGGGCGCTGGAGCGCTTGTATGTGTGCGTATATATGCGTGTATGTGGGGCAATCACAATTATCAATTAGTTGCAGGGTTTGTTTATTATATAACTGTATAACTGTGCTGTAAAAATTGCTTCATTTTGTTTCATTGGATCGTCACATTGCCAAGGTAAAAGCGACTTGGGAAAATCCTCAACTTCCATAGAAACGCAACGACTTAATTTGGGTATTAGCCATACCATAGGTTAATACTACTTTTACTGTTTTAAAAATTAATATAAATCTCTTCTCTTAGTGCTGATTTTTCAATTGTCAGATAAAACTTATCCAGCAAATAAATTATAACCTAACTGAATGTAAAAGTGAAAGCTATTAACTATTTCATTGATACAACTGTTATTTTTAACATATTATTTACTGTTATTTATAAAATGTTATTTTTATTGTGTAATTTAATCTGAGTAACATGTGATTGATAACTGATGATTGAAAAATCTACCCTAAACTGTATAAAATGAAGTCGCTTACTGCCTCTCTGTTTCTTAGCTTAGTTTTTTAAACTACGCGTACGACTTTGACACGGTCTTTACTTCCATTTTTTCCGAGAGGTCTATGTGTATAATTCAGATAGTAGAGAAATTTCGGTGTTTAGTAATCAAACCGTAAAATTACCCTTGTAGGGTACTTACACGGCTTATGCTGACTAGGCCATAAAATAACATAAAATAGTTTACTACAGAATTGATCTACATAAAAGTCACGATAGCACAATATGTCTATGTTAAGATGCTCCATCATAGCGCCACTATTTATAGATTTCAAAATTTAATCAAAATGATGAGATTTTTGTGAAGTCGTTTTGGCCAACATGATATTAATCATCATCCTATGAGACTTATTCGTTACGCTAAGCAATAAATGTAGATCAAAATTGTCCTTTAAATCATATTATTTAAACGAATATTAAACATAAATGACGCCACGATATTAGATAACAAGCGGGCGAAGCTAAGGCGGATCGCTAGTGCAGAATACGAGAAATAGACCTAGGTTCTTATAAAAAACCTTGTAGTAGCAGCGTAACAGCATCCACTACACAATATCGTATGTCGTAAGGGATGACATCTTTCTGATAAAAACTCAAAATAATAAAGTATCTGTAATTGCAAGCCCAGGCGAGTTGGCAACCGCAGATTTTTATTCCCAAATTTGTATAGCCCAGGCGTGGCAACTTTGGTAAATATCTCACATATGAGACAGCATATATGGGAGGCCTAAATTCAGCAGTGGAATTTTATATTCTGTAATGATGATAATGATGAATACGCTAATAAGTTTTTGACTAATTTATTTTTAAGCTTATATATATATAGCAAAATAATCCAGTATGTGGACACAGTTATCGGTCCATTTTTGGACACATATCACAGAAACATCCAAACTTCATACCAGCAGTTGACTAACAAGATTCTTCGAAAACAAAAGATGAAGTCAATGCCGCACTACGCAAAAAGCAAAAGGTTTATAAAGAGTTGATTCAATTAGCAGATCATTTAGCCGTTCCAGGTACAATGTAAATAGTTGAGAGTTGTAAAACTAATTACTACACTTTGCAATATAAAACCTTAAAAATCTTGTTTAATAACAAGATTTTTAAGCTTTTTTATCAAAGTCCGAAGCATCACTCCTACTTGTTAGTTTCTATATTAATATGTTGTGTAACTTAAAACTTATTGGCTCTAGATTTATATACAATTTTTGTTATCTTATGTACATTATCGAACCCAAAACTAAGGTAAATGAGCGCATTTAGTATAATTATGGTCACAGTAGGGCTTAATTTTTTTTTATCTAAAATTAGTTTTATTCAATACGAATAATTTCCAAATTTTGGCAATCAGTGTCCATTTACTTGTCTTTAGTCGTTGAAATATTTTATCCACATTAAGCAAAAACAGGCAAAACAACAAAAATTGGTTTTCCTACTATCTAACTTTGTATGCCAGTGTCTGTCAATGCAATTGTACTTTTAAGGCCTTACTCATAAAACCGACATCATTTTAAGCAATGCTTAAAGTTGTCCTCTCTCTTTTTGCTAAACAACAATAAAAAGTGACAAATACAAGTGGTAAAATTAAAAATTTTATACAACCGTCTTCAATATAAACTAAATGAAAACATCATCAATGTAGTCGAAGTCAATTAAATACGAATTATTAAGGATAACTCAAAAACTACTCGTCAGATCTTAATGAAATTTATAAGGGACCACATGAGAAGCACCAGCTTTCAAATAAAAAAAATCATCAAAATCGGTTCACCTAAAATAAATTCTAAGGTAACGCACATGAAAACTATAGTCGAATTCAGAACCTCCTCCTTGTTTTTTGAAGTCGGTTGATAAAGATAATTAATATTATATTAAAGTAAGCGATAATCAGCGATTAATTTAAAGCCGTAAATGGATAATATTATCGTCATGTTTCATTTTATTTTTATAATGTATCCAAAAATATGTGATGAAGAACGACGCTATGCGCATACCATCGCAAGCAGGCATATTGCAAATGTCTACAAATGTAACGAGGAAGCGAGGAATTCAATTTCTAAAATGGGAAAATATGCTGAAGAAATGATAACCATTACACGTAATCATATGCAAATGGCGTTGGAAAATGCTACAAGAAGAATCGCCTTAAATGAAAAATATGGAATTCAAAAAGAAAAGTAAGCAATTGAATAAAACTACTTTTACAGAATCACTAGTGTCGAGACAGCTAGATTAGTTTTTTATACTTATTTTTAAATTCTCGACGTTTCGGGTGCTTTCCAGCACTCATGGTCACGGGGAACTGAGGTGAATGACGTCCCGATGTCAGAGTTAACCCGGAGTCCGATCTACGCAGAATAAACTTACTGTGTCTTGAAGTCTCGCAGTGGTATGCTTAGGTTTAGTTTTAATTTTATTAATTATAGGATCCCAAGCAGGTGGGAGTTACCATCCGTCGAGTGTAATATCCCTCTACAAGATGCAGGAGTATACAAGCTTGATTGTGAATGTGGTCACTCATATATTGGACAAACAAAACGATCTATTAAAACCCATGTAAAAGAACACAAAGCTGACGTGAAACACCAACGTTCCGGGAAGTCTGCAATTTGTGATCATATTCTAGACGGCCCCCGCCATTACAATAGACCACAAATTCTTGCGAAAGAACATCGATTCCTGCCAAGGATGATATGTGTGGCTATTGAAATTAAAAAACATCCTAATTTCAATAGAGAGGAGGCTGGTATTACTACCACCTTGGGATGTAATTAATAAAATTAAAACTAAACCCAAGCATACCACTGTAATACTTCAAGACACAGTAAGTTCATTCTGCGTAGATCAAACCAAAACTAATAATTTAAAAGCTGAAGGTATTCCGGGTTAACTCTGATATCGGGACGTAAATCACCTCAGTCCCCCGTGACCATGGGTGCTGGAAAGCACCCGAAACGTCGGAAATTTAAAATAAGCATAATTAAACGCGATAAAATCCGTAAAAGTTTTATTCTATGTGTAGTGTTCGCGTAAATATAAGAAATCAAAAGTAAGCAATTTTAAAATATTGGAACTTTTTTCTAAGGTTCTAAGGCAACTCCAAGTCGTCCTGCAGGTTTTACCCATTGACTATCTACAATCGTTAATGCTAATATAAAACTATAAATGTAAATGGGAAAAATATATCTAATCTTTAAGACTTGTTAAGACTTTCAGGCGTTTAGGTTGGGGGTAATAGAGGTGCTCCGGTTGCAATCCAAATGTAGATCCTAGAATCACACATTTGCGCTGCTGAGTCATCATTGAGTTTGAGCCGGCAGAAGTCCGGTTGGTTAAGCCAGTAGGCTTGACCAACCGGACTATGGACTACTGACAAATGAATCTCACCATTAGTTGAGATTCATTTACACTACAACTCTAACATGTTTATTCACAACAAAAACGAGCTTTTCATTTCTGGATACTATTTTTAGAAATATAGTTTTAAAAAGCGGGCACTTAAAAGGGTTTCCTCTTATCTTTTAGGCAGTAGAGCCACGCTGTAACTTCAATATACTCGGGGAAGGACTACGCTCACACATAATACCAGCATAAAATAGTGTTTCGTATGGAGAGTATTGAAAACCGTAGACTATTTGGGTGCAATCCACGGTGCAAACACGGAGTAGTTAGTTCACCTCACTCATCCAGTGCGTGTAAGCGGACATCATACCGTGTCTTCGAATTACGTCCTAATATTAACTATAAATAAATGTATGCTGATTGACTGCCTCGTTGGTCTCGTGATCGTAAGTGCGACTGCTGATCATGTAGTTCTGCAGCAGCCTGGAGCAGGAAGTTGGCGATGTCGACCTCGGAATGGGAAAGCACGTAAAGTCGTTGGTTCTGAGCCTGATCTTTCTCCAGTCGTGTCGGATTGCACTCCTATCGGACTATAAGAGAGAGAGAATAGAAAGTGCACCAGCGACTGCGCACACACTCGTGTACAATAATCGTGTCCTGTCGAGATGGCTAGTCTTAGTTGAGACTGGCCGCCAAAATTTGTCCTGGAGAACATTATTGATGCGGATATCTCCATATACGAACATTATTACTGTCCGTTGTCTCGCTAAAACTCGAAAATGGCTTGACCGATTTTGATGAAACTGTTTGTGTGACTGTTTGTGTGTATTTAAGTGGGTCCCTGGATGGTTTAAATTCACAATTGGACCCGGTAGGTGGCGCTGTTGTCGAGATCCAGAAATCACCCGTGCGAAACCGGGGCGGATCGCTAATTTCAAATAATATACTTTGTTATATCTTTTATTATATTGCAGGCGGTTTGTTTGTATTTTTTTATTTTATAATAATTTACTGGTGTAAATCGAATGATTATAAATTCTTTAATTTAAGAATAGTTAGAAGATGAATAATTCGTTAACATAAATTCACTTCTAGTTACACCTCAACTTTTCAGAACAAATGAAAGTGCTTGCCTCAAAGGTCTGTCGAAAGCGGCGGTCTCTCTTGGGTACGAGTTGGATCTAAGTTTAAGTTCTCTCGGCGTCAGAACGAACAGTCTTGTGAGAAACTTTTTGTCTGCTATACGAAAGACCACTGATGAATCTGTGGCCGCTTTGAGAGATAATCTGTATCAGTGTGTAAACGCCTAATAAAAGATGAGACTTCATATAAAAATGTAAAATTTAATAAAATGTGTTATTATAGAGGTCTTTATTTTTTTTAATTAAATTTATTTAACTTTCTTACGTCTTTAATTACATATTATAATTGATTACATATTAATATACAATTTGTATTACGATAAGAAAACTAAAATTATATACAGTCATACTACAACCACGCTATATTACCAAGAACGGTGACTGCGTTTTCTCGTTGAATGGCTATACTTTTTCCTTGAGTCAAGACCTCTTATGTACAGTGGCAACGACCAGTCATGACTACAGTTCCTTTATAAACTTCACCCTCCGTTTACCCAGTGTTCTCATAGTAAGAAAACCCTGGTATACCACAAGTTACCTTGAACTTGTGTTATGCCTTAGTCCACTCAACTAAAATATCGTCTAAATAGTTAGAGTACATTAAAACTTCACCCCCTATTTTGCCACCCTTAGATGTGATTTTATTTGTTTTATATTGGATCAATCCTAAAATATCATATCATACATAAAAACTGAGCGGTGGGACCTTTTTCTGCTTAGGCATCCTTCTGGGTAAATACCACCTTCTTACCTATTTCTGCTACCAAATAGTAGTACTTCCAGGGCTTTGTTCCGATCTGAAGAGTAAAGAGTGTCAAAATAATTACAGGCTGTGAGAAATTCCATTTTAGGACTGTTAGTTCGTTCGTCACTTTTGGTTTGTATAAAAACATACGCGTCGAATATAGACTATCATCTGTACTAATACTAATAATAATAATCGCTGTTCCTTGGGGCTCAATACCCGGCCTATTCCTATTTAGTAAAGTAAAGTAAAATTACAGCCTATATACGTCCCACTGTTGCACAGGCCTCCTCTCATTTCTGAGAGGTTTTAGGGCGAAATGTCCACCGCTGCCCCCATGCGTGTTGGCGGAACCTCACATGTCTTCGAAATATTTTTTTGATTTCTCAGACATGCAGGTTTCCTCACGATGTTTTCCTTCACCGCCGAGCACGTGGTAAATCAGCACTAAAATTGCAATTAATAATTTCATTGGTGCCGGCGGGGATCGAACCCGCTGCTCACTGTGAAACTTACAGCGAGCGCAACCATCTGAGCTACCACGGCCTCCTTATTCCTATTTATAGTCTATTTAACTAACTTACCTTCCCTTGTAGGAGATAATCATGATATATTATTATTTATTGATGATACTTCATTGATTTTTAAACTTAAATGGCAATAATTTCAATATGATGAAGTGAATAATGCTATGTCCAAATTAGTGCATTGGTTTAAATAATGTACATTTAAACTGAATGTTAAAATCTGAATACGAATGTATTTTTAAATGGTAAAAACTGAGCCCTGTCGATTCCACAGTACTTCTTGGCATTACTCTTGACGCAATGCTTCAGTGGACGATATTAGCAGACTAAGCTCTGCAGCTTATACTCTAAAAAGATCATAAATCTCACTAGTGTCGAGACAGCTAGATTAGTTTTTTTACAGATAATTCCATAGTATAATGTCTTATGGGATCTTTTTATGGGAAAATGCTGCTGATTTTGTAACAATCATTATTTTGCAGAAGACGGACATAATAGCTATTTACTACCTAAAACCGAATTTTTCAAAGAGAGAAAATTAAAAAAAAAATATATATTAACTTTGGCATTTCAGTATATTTACGAAAATTTATTGTATTTTTACATAAACAAAAGTAGTTTTAATGAAAAAAGTGATATACACTGTGTAAACACCAGGAACAAACACAAGCTAGTGATATTAGTTTCTCGTCTACACGGAGTCAGTAGCATTGGGCAGTGTATACGCTATTACAACAAAGTCCCGGAAAATACACAAGATATTTAAATATTTTATCAAACGTAAACTGCATAATAAGGCTTATTATAATATAAATAAATACATGGTTGATAATAACCCTGGAAATGACTGAATGAGTTTCTTAAATAAGTTTGTAAGTAGTTTGTATAACCTGGGTTTTTATTGCATAATTGTACTTTGAAAACTACTGTAAAAGCATCTATAAAATATAGTAAAAAAAGGATATATTAAAAAATTATAAAGATTAAAAACAAGATCGTATACTTAGGTAAAATGTTTTGCTGATAGAACAAGATACTCGACCGAACCGTTGATGAATTTGTTTTCTGTCGTCGCGGAGAAAAATATAACTATAACCGAAAGATAGAAAGGTAATACGAAACACAGTTGTCAATTAACGCAGAAATGAAATTTTCCTTTAAGGGTGACAAGCGAGCACACAGTCCACATGATGGTAAGTGGTTGCTACGGCCCATAGACAAAATGCAGATGCGTTGTCACCCGTGAGAACTAAGATGGAATGCCTCGTTTCCAGTAAAAAGGGTCTCCGATTCTCTACACTCACCATACGAGTGTAGAGAATCGGAGACCCTTTACTGGATACTGCAGCGTTATGATGCTATTTGCTGGTATTCTGTGAGAGCGTGGTTCTTCTGGCTGAGCCGACCATTTGTGCTATAAGTATACAACTAATATAGCTGCATGGCTCTACCACGATTAGTTTTCTCGCTCTATCGTAGACCTCATCTTTGCCCTCGGGCCAGATGGAGGTCAAGAGTGAGCCTAGTTTAATAATATTTTTAAAAAAAGATACCGGTGTCCATAGGCTGCAGTCGCCACTTTACATCAGGTAGTCAAAAAATTCTTTAGTCGCTTCAATTTAAAAAAAAAAATTCCTATGGACTAACACCCAGATCCGTAACAATTATGAGTAGATCATACAAATAGTTTTCCGTGTGGGACTCAAACCTGCGGCTCGCATCGCCACCGTCAAACGTTTACTGCACTTAAAAGCCGTTAAACAAAAGAAAAATTTATTGAACACACCACTTAATTCCATCCACATCATCTTGATTATTGGCAGCCCACCACTGTGCGTTTTTATGAGATTTTACTTCCCGCACGATCACATTGTGGAATTTACTGTGACCAGATTTTTCGAACTGATACTAAACACACTGCACTGGCAACACATATGCAAGTCCTCAGGTAATGCGGATGTTCAAATTTCAGTCACTTATCATCAGGGCAGCCGGCCATATTTGCAGTTTATTTTTTATTTTTTAGTTGTTATTACGGAGACGATGTTGCCTCTGGATGAGTCGCTCGCGTCCGTAGGCTTTGACCATCTAACCTAGCCCACCCACACGTGTCCCCTGGTGGTGCAACGAGCAAAGCCGAAAGTATAGACTCGGTCCTCGCCGTATGGTAGCGGCGTAAAAGCTAATACCCAGTTTCGCACCATGAGCCAAAAGTAAAAGAAATGGCCCCGAGTTTCCGGCGCCCTTTAATGGGCAGGCGAAGAATCTCCGGAGGAAAACCGGCGACGAGGTTCGCCACCCGTCACGTTCTGTCTCCGGAGGTGAAAAGTGATTGCGGAGGCCCGTCGGCTACGCTGAATGTATGTGGAGCAATGAATAATAAGATGGATGAAGTATGCAAAATGATGAATGACAGAGGAATAGATGTTATGTAAATGAGACGAAACGAAAGGAAAGGATACCACTGCACATGGCATGTATACCGCTTACTGGTCTGGTGTAGACGAGACCGAGCGGGCATGCCAGGAGTCGGTTTCATCCTTTCAGAAAGAATGGGTCAATGTAAAACAGTATGATGTGTAAGCCAAGGCTGCTATGGATACGAATGAAAGTGGGCTTAAAGAAGTTTTTGTACTAGGGTGTACGCCCCAGATATGTCTAAGCCCACTTATATCGGAGAGCAGTTTTGGGACATGGTAGGATGGTGTTGATTAAATGTAAGGTAAATGAAAATATTGGTATGCTAGGAGATTTTAATGGAAGGGTTGAGGTGCTGAGGTCTTGTTATGTAAGGATATTAGCAACGTTTGGCGATGAAAGTATAAATGAGAATGGTGAAGACCTCCTCACCGTATGTGTGGAAAAGAATTTTTTGTGACGAACACTTTCTTTCGCCATAAGAGGATTCACATGTATACATGGAAAAGAGGTGATGATAGAAGCATGATAGATTTCATAATTGTGCATGAAAGAATGAGGAGCGCAGTGGTAGATACAAGGGTTTACGGGGGTCCAACGTAAAGATGGATCACTACTTGGTCTTATGCCGAATTAATGGTCTATTCAAGCGTTGGCGGCATCGGACATCTGTGTCTACCACTGCGCGTTACAGCGTATAAGAATAGAGAGGTTACAAGATGAAGTTGTGAAAGAGAAGTTCGAATGTAGACTGAGAGAAAATATAAGTGGTATGGATGAATTGTGTATGAATGATTTAGACTTGGAGACTGTGGTATAATGTCAAGAAAGGTTTGGTGGATGCAGCCACTGAAGTATGTGGTGATAAGAGAACGAATGAAAGGAAAAATAATACGCTGTGGTGGGGTGATGAGGTACGGATAGAAGTTTAGCAAAGAAGAGAGCATGGCTAGATTTACTAGCAACCAAAGCTGGTAATTCTAACGGTATGATTGATGAGATTTAAAGAAAAAGGCAGACTTTAGACGTATAAATAAGAGAGTAAAAGAAGTTGTTGAAAGGAAAAGCAAGAAAGAACGAATAAGAATGATAGTAGGATATCTGATAACTTCCAGGCAAATATTAAAATGTTCTGGAAACTAGTAAGAACTGCAGGAAATTTAATACAGCCTAGAATGAATGCTATAGAGACGAGAATGGCTATATGCTGAATGATGAAGTTTCGAATTTAAAGAGATGGAAGGAATACTTTGAAAGCGTGTTTATGAGTGAAGAGTCATCTGAATTAAGTGAAATAGAAATTCCGAAAGAAGTGGAGAGAGGTAGGAGATAAGTGTAGATGAAATAATTAGCAATGAAAAGCATGAAAGCAGGTAAGGCAGCCGGATATGATAGATTATCACTCGAAATGCTAAGGGCTGAGAGGGAGTGGAGGCAGGCCTGCTGTACACCTTGTTTAATTTATGTTGGGAACTGAAGCGGGTACCGGAAGACTGGTGCAAAGCCGTTATAGTCCCATATATAAGGGAAAAGGGTCACAGCAGGACTGTAAAACTACTATTGTGGGTAAACTGTATGCTAAGGTGTAAATTGAAAGAGTTATGGAAGAAACTGATGGAAAAATTTGGGATGCAAGCTGGATTTAGAAAGGAGATGGGGAGTATGGATTAAGTCCTTTCCATGCGCATGATTGCGGAGAAGTTTTTGGCCAAAACCAGAAAGTTTTTGTGCGTTCATGGACTTGGAAAGAGGTTGATAGAGTGGACAGGAATGTGTTATGGCAAACACTTAACTCATTTGGTTTGAGCGCTGGTTTGATACAGGCATTGAGGTCTCTTTATAGGAACTCTAGTGATTGTGTCAGAATCAATGGGTCTACTCGGACTGGTTTGGCATTCAAAAGGTGTCAGACAGGGCGTAGCTTCCCGTGGCTGTTTAACCTATTTATTGACAGTTTTGCAAACTTTGAAAGTTGAAGAATGTGGAGTTAAGAATGGGTGAGTTAACCGTCAAATGCCTTTTGTACGCCGATGATCAAGTCATATTTGCATCGTCGGTGGCCTGACTATATTGAAAATGGGCCAGATTAGGTACCCTTAACCGACGAGCGTGTATGCGTAGATATATGGATGTAAGGAGGCGGAAAGTGTGTCAGGATTGTGCCAAATGAAGTCCGTGGTCTCTGCCTACCCTCTGGGTGACAGGCGTGAATGTTTATGGAGATGTAGTGGAGATTCCTACACTGTCTGTTTGTTTTCTTATTGCATATTCGTTTGCTCCTTCTCTATATAAAAAATATTTTTGTCAAATCTAACAAAGTATTTATTATTCTAGGGGAGCCTTGCTATAACTCGGCTTTCAGCCACGTGATAATAACTCGCTATTTGTCCCCTAGACCGCAACATTTAGCTCCAATTAAGAAAATTAATGTTACTATTTTTCACTCTTGACCAACGTTTAAGAATTCGGATATTCGCTTGTAAAATGAGGTTTTCTATCTTTGTTCTAACCAAATAATATCTATAATTTTACCTACTATTTCATCCACGTAGAACTTAAAAAAATATGAAGATCTACTCGTTTAAAAGTGGTTTCGAGCAAATAGTTCATTAAAAAATAATAACAAAAACTCACTTTCAGCTCAGTTTTTCTGCTTTTATCCCGAAAACTATGTGCGATATGGGAAATTCATAAAATAAAAATTAAATATCCATTATTTTCACTTAAAATGGATCATAACACCTAACGCTTTAGTGTTAAAGTAATAAAATGGTAGAAATTAGAGGATCTTTTTTGTGTAAAATTGCAAACTTCTTATAGTGATGAGACAATCTTCAAAAACCATTTATTTATCAGATTTTTTTTTTTTGATTTCCGTCGGATCAAATACTGACAGACTGACCAAAATTTTAAAAATTGTTATTCATGTCTTAATATCATGCGAATAACCCATGAGCTTATTAGAATCCAGTTTTTTGTATGGTTTAAGGTGACAAACGAGCACACGGTTCACCCGATGGTAAGTCGATGCTATAGACCTATAGACATGTACATTTATCCAAAACGCAGATTCGTATTCACCCCTGAGGACTAAGATGGAATGCACCGTTTTTAGTAAAAAGAGTCTCCGGTTCTCTACACTCACCATACAAAACACAGCAGTATGAAGTTGCTATTTTACGTAGGTATTCTGTGATAGCGTGGTCCTACCCCGGACGACCCGACACATTCATGTTACAACCATAATATATGGGCAGCGTGGTCCTACCAAGTAGCAGAGTTATGTCAATATTACAGACAAACACTTCAATTTTATTAATATGTATAGATGATACATTATCTAGCCGTGGTACCTCCGGCCGGGTTCGAACTCCGCAGGCACCAATGAAATTGTTAATTGAAATTTTAAATGCTCATTCACTACGTACTCAGCGGTGAATGAAAACACCGTGAGGAAAAATATTATGTATAAAAGAAATAATAATAAAATTCATCAAAAGAGAAATAATCAAACTTGCAAATTACTACTTGCACTGATGTGTTTTTATCTGAAGGATAGAGAGTGCCAATATAATTTCAGGCTACGAGGAGCCATCTTAGTCCTCAGGGGCGACAACGCAAGCATAGCCTATTTTCCTTAGGGCTCAATACCCGGCCTATCCCTAATTCTAATCTATATTAATGACTTACCTTCCCTTGTGTATGTGATAATCATGATATCAAATACATCTGCGGCTTATGCTACTAAACAAGTTTATAAGTCTCACTAGTGTCGAGACAGCAAAATTAGTTTATTTCAGTAGTTTCCATAGCAAAACGTCCTAACTATGGGATTTTGCTGTGGGCAAATGCGGCTGATTTAGATTTTTTTTTGTTTTGCAGAAGAAAGCCATAAGAGCTATTTAAAACCAAATACCTTCGACCTCTCGGTATATTTACGAAAATTTTATATATGTGCACAAAAACGAAGGTAGTTATAATAAAAAAAATAGTATAGACTCTGTAAACACCAGGAACAAATACAGGCTAGTGATATCAGTTTCTTAACTCCACAGAGCCCGCAATTAATATTAAATATTCAATATTTTATTAAACAAAAGCTGTATGACAAATGGTTAATGTAATAAAAATGAATACGTGATTGGTAATAACCCCTGCGAATGACGTGGTCGCATCCAAGCTGTTTCTTATTTAAGTTTTGTAAGAAGTTAATACAACCTGTGTTTTTATTGTATAATTTATATAATTGTCCCCAAGGTAGAGGTTTTATTCCGAACGAGATAAAAGTAAAAATGACTTTCAATAAGAATTAGACTTGTAATCTATGTTGAATAAAAATATTCAATTCTATAGAACCTTCTCCTTTTTGAACTCGGTTAGGAGTAAAACTTATTGTTTTTAATACTTTTATTTCCTGTTCTCTATAAAAACATCCATAAAATGAAGTGAAATAAAAGGATAAAGATTAAAAACAAGATCGTATATTTAGGAAAACTGTTTTGCCGATAGAACAAGATACTCGATCGCACCGTTGATAATTTGTTTTCTGTTGTCGCGAACAAAAATATAACTATATATTAACCGAAAGGTAGAAAACCAATACGAAACGCAGTTGTCTATTAACGGAGAAATGAGATTTTCCTGTATCGCTTCTTTGAACGACCGACTTCAATTAATTTATTTCTAACAAAGAAAAGGGGCGTTATGCTTAAAGTATATTAATAAAGAAGTAGGAAATTTCCTCTATTAATAACTCAGTGTCTGAGGTGTTTGTAATATGAACATCTTCACATCGACTGCCTCTTTGGTCTAGTGGTCGTAAACTGATAACCTTGAGGTTACGGGTTCGATTCCCAGGTCGGCACAAAATCAGTTATTGGGTTTTTCTGAAAAGACATTCCTATTAGCATCCCGGACTCAGGAAGTTAGCGATGTTTCACCCCCGTGCCTCGGAAAAGCATGTAAAGCCATTGGTCCTGCGCCTGATTTCTCTCTGGTCGTGTCAGATTACCGCCACTTCGGAAAGTGAGAGTGAGTGGATAATAGAGAGTACACCTATGCTTGCGCAAACACTCGAGCACTATAATCCTGTCCTTAGCAGATGACTAGTCTCCCTTGAGACTGGCTGCCGTAACCGAAATTCTGTCAGGGGGATATTATTGGAACGAAGTTCCTTATCGCACGGTACGAATTTGGTGGATGGGGGCTAGGCGAGAAAAAGTGTAAGATTTTTCCGTCACGGCCCTTTCTATAGTGCGAGCGAGATGGAATAATATCCATCTTGTCTTGGCATGAAAGAAATATTATTTTAAATGACGCTTCATTTTAATAGACGCTTGTAATTCATTTATTTGTATTTGTTAATCAATAATATAATACGTTTATCAATAATTATATACTACGAAAGGAACTTCGTTCCAACCGAGTGTTCCACGATTCTCACGCATGTTTTTTTATTATTATTATTTAAATGTACATCATGACTCTTTCTCACTTTTTAATAAAAAACTCTTCTCACACTAGGAATTTCTTCTGCATTATTGCATACAGGTCTTTAATTGTAAGTGTTAAGAATTACTTTTTACCTAAGAGTCTGTTGAGTAGACCCTTTTACCCATTTCTGGCCCCGAAGTAGCACTGAAGGGTGTAGAGAGCCAGTATAATTACAGGCTGTGAGGCATTCCATTTTGTTTCTCAGATGTGACAACGCAAGCGACGCAAGGCCTTCTTTGATTAAAGTTGGATACCGGTGTCCATGGGCTGCAGTAGCCACTTAACATCAGGTGGTCAGTAATTTCTTTAGTCGCTTCAGTTTTATAAATAAAATACATTTATTTCCTATGGACAAAATCACAGATCCGTAACAATTATGAATAAATCATTTTCCGTGTGGAACTCATACCTGCGGCTCGCATTGCCACAGTCAAACGCTTACTGAACTTAAAAGCCGCTAAACTAACGAAAAATTTATTTGAACATGCCACTTAGTTCCATCAAAATCATCGTAATTGTTGGCAGCCTACCACTGTGTGTTTTTCTGAGATTCTACTTCCCGCACGACCACATTGTGGAATTTATTGTCACCAGTTTTTCCGAACCGATACTACACACACTTCACTGGCAACACATATGCAAGTCCTCAGGTAATGCGGATGTTCAAAGTTCAGTCATCATCAGGGCAGCCGGCCATATTTGCATAAGTTGTCACGCTTAGCAGACGGGTTGTCAACCGCAGTTTTTTATTTTTTAGTTGTTATAAGGGAGAGGCTGTTGGCCATCTACCGGATTTTTTCCCTTTGTCGCTTATGTCGCCTCTTACACCGCAATTCGACCTTGTGAACTGATCGATCAATTGTTGTTTAGCCTTATTTTTTCTTTTTGCATATTCGTTGGCTGCCTCCTCTAAAAATATTTTTGTCAAATCTAGCCAAGTATTATTAATCTAGGTGAGAATTGCTACAATTTGGCTTTCAGTCACGTGATAATGACTCGCTATTTGTCCACTGGACCTCAACATTTAGCTCCAATTAAGAAAATTAATGTTACTATTTTTCACTCTTGACCAACGAAACAGAACGTTGCTTTAGGAATTCGGTTATTCGGTTGTAAAACCTAGAATGGTAGTTTCCCGTCTTTCTTCTAACCAAATAATAGCTATAATTTTACCCACTATTTCATCCACGTAGAATTTAAACAAAAAAATGAAGATCAACTCGTGTAAAAGTTGTTTTGGGCAAATAGTTCAATTAAAAAATATAAATCAAAATATATACACTTTTAGCTCAGTTTTTCTGCTTTATCTCGAAATTATTAAAATAAAAATTAAATATGTATTATTTTCACGCCAAATTGATCTTATCACCGTACGCTTTAGTGTTAAATTAAAAAAATGGTAGAAATGAGGTAAAAGATAAAGTATGAGGATCTTTATTATGTAAAATTACAAACTTCTTATAATGATGAGATAATCATCAGAAAACATTAATTTTTCAGATTTTTTTTTATTTACCCTATAAAATCTGCAAGTTTTGCGGATCAAATACTGCCAAGATACCTCTCAATATTGCTCACTATATTTCCTGAAGTTTCATCACAATCGGTTTTGCCATTCCGAAGATTAGCCCGGACAGATAGACCGACTGACAAAAATTTTAAAAATGGTTATTCATGTCTTAATAGTATGCGAATAACCCATGAGTTTATTAGTATCCAGTTATTTCGATATTACAGACAAACACTTCAATTTTATTAATATGTATAGACTAGCTTTTGCCCGCGACTTCGTCCGCGTAGAGTTCAGTTATATCGCGCACATGTCTGAAAAAGAGTCTGCTGGTAAAAGCCACAATTATAACTGGAAGTCGCGGGCAAAAGGTAGTAAACTACAAAACTTCTTTATACACCACATTTTTTGCTAATCTATTTCTGTGTGCCAAAATTATCAGACTACTGGGCGAGCTTACGCGTGAGCAAGCAACATAGAATTGCCCGTGTGAAAAACAATTTTCTCTCAAGTCTATACCCGCAAATTTTAATGTCTGCCCTTGTGATTTGTTTATGGTCATTGCAAAGCAGACTTTTAGAAACTGTATTCGTTTCAATTCAAAGGAAGATCATTCGGGATCAAGGTTGGTACAAATACTGTTTCCCTAGCGCATCCAGTTATAAATGTGTCTTCCACTACATTGCGATGTAACGCTTTTACTTTTAGTCTGGTTCCGTTGCACAGTTGAGGAGGTTTTAAATTTCGCAACAACATAACAGGAGTGCCCACGCGCAGAATAAGCTTATGATGTCGAAGACCGATGGTTTCAGTGAATTAAGAAATTGGACAGGGTAGTTAATTGCGTCATCTGTATTGACCACAGAGTCTATTGACGTGTACACCATTTCTTCCTTTAAAGACATTAACAATATATCGTTAATTGCCGCTGCTTGGTCGTTTTCAGGATAAGTATGGCACGTTCACACAACCATTCCATTGGCTTATCGTGGATATGAGCAATATCGGGTAAATTTTCGATATTAACTCCTGTAACGTAAATACAACTGTGCACAAATTATCAGGGATGGTTATCATTCCGTCATTTATCGGGTAATCAACGTTGCCGATTTCAAGTAGGAGATTCGCAAATCCACCAGCAGACTTTTTTTCTCCTAAGTGTACCCGCATATTTTTCGAGAGCTTGAGGATTTTAATTAGAGGCCATACTTTGCCCATTTTCCAAATAAACAGCGAGGTGTACTATGGGACGGAAACGATCATTAATGGGAAAATCAAGGATTCGCCATACTGTTTCTTATGAACTTATATATCTTCCACTTGTGTAGGTTTTAACTTCATCCCTCTCATTATCTAAAGAAAACGATGCCTGGTCTGAACCTTTATTTATGTATTTACAGACGTATTTTATTGATTTCACCGAATGACAATATTCCACATTTAATTGAGCGTGAAATGTTTTTAATAATACTGGATTATAAGGGACTACCCAGCGATTATCTATGGTTGTGCCTTTGATATCAACATAGAATCCACCGTCATCTAGTAAACGTCTCTTGTACTGCGGATAACCGTCTTCACCAGTTTCAGTTTCCCTTATGAGAGCCCTGGGGTATCGTTTACTGCACATGTTATCTTTCATACATGGTGACTTTCGACTTAAATTTCCACGTGGACCATGTATCATGTTACATTTATCGATTTCGTGAAGCTCTGGGTCACGTTTGGGAACCGGTATTTCAGCACAAATTATATTGTCGATTTGATCCGGAGTAATACGTTTGTGAAGCCATAAAAGTATATGAATATGTGGAAGACCTCTCTTTTGACATTGCTTTCAGTACATATTATAGCATCACACTTCACCAAATATTTTACCCTTTCTTAATAACTTCATGATCTTTTTCACCTTTAGTCGAAACACCCTCGAAATTATATCGTGTCTATCATGAGATTGTTGTCCTTGAAGCAATTGCTCTTTTATCTCGTCCCAGCGAGAAAGTGATAAAAAGACGAGGACGGCCGTAATTCCTAACATAAGTCATAGCGTCCTGTGTTCTTTCGTGCATATAGCTAGGTCCCCCGTAAAAAATGATGGAAGGACAACCATTTGTCCTAGTTGGTTGGCTTCTGCGTCTTGTCGTCCAATAGCATCTTTTAAATGGATGTAACTATCAGCACGTAATTTGGCTTGATTATTTTTGATATAATTTAATCTCTCTATTTCTATTTTGGCGTATTCATCCACCAAATATTGACTAAAAAGGGCACGATAGTTGACTAAATAGGTATCTTTTCCTTCTTTAATCATTACACTATACGAATAGAAACTTGCAGAAGAGACATTTTTATTAAATGGCAACTTAGTTGTGGGATCGCGTTGTGGTATGTTGATTGAATACCCATAATCCCCCCAGCAAACCATAATGGATACTGTAGCGCATCATATGTCATACTGTATGTCACTAATACGCTGAAGTGAATTACTTCGGCTCTCGAGGATGATGTCCCTTTGATCAAATTATTGATACACTAACACTAAAGCCACTTCATTTGTAGTTGGTGCATTGTACCTACCTCTGTGTTCTTCTGGTGGTTTTTTATCAGCATGTATGACAACTTTGTATCTCTGAAGGAGGGGCTTTATCAATGGCACTTTTCGGATCTTTTATATACGGGTTCACTTGTTGCAGCATATTCTGCAATTGTTTGATTAAATTTGGCTTTAAGTTAGGAAATTTAGTACATCGAATCTTTGCTTCTCGATCATCTTCACGTACAAAATATATTTGAAGTTACTGAGCGTCATGTTCGGCTTCTGGTAATATTCTTCCAATTAAATGGTAGACCTGGCCTTGTACTTTAAAAGTCGGTGAAAAAACATTTGCTATTACCTGTTTACCACCAAGGGAATTCATCTGAAAACAGGCATTATATTTACGAATACTACCCATAAAATGATCATGATCTAGGTGTAGATCATAAATCAAACTAAAGAGTGCTTCAGGCAGTTGTTTCAACCGATTAAGTTGCACTTTTCCAGCGCTGCAACACACACCAGGTGTCTCATCCTTCCATTTCAGCGCATTGCACCACTGACACTTGTATGTCTTAGAACCCAAGGCTACACTGCTGTCAGTTCTATTAACAATATCAGGGTCATACTCCATAGTGAAATGGACCTTGTTTTTCCATAAACGCAGTGTAATGTTTTCCTCATACCGTGACTGAATTGCTCTATGCACTTTTGGATTCGCAGTTTGGTAATTTGCAACAGCTTGCCTGTGTACATCGGAATTTTTTTTCTGATAAGCGGACACAGCTTTACGATTTGAATCTGGCTTGTTCTGCCTATATCTTTCTTGTGCATTTTTAATTGACTTTTTATTTTGTAATTAGTAAATCTCGACCTTTGTGTATTTTTATTGTTTTCATATTTTAATGTCGCCGATACAGATTGATTTGTTCCTCTGTTTGGAGATGATATTTCACCGTTTACAAAAGATGTAACAGTTAAATGGTCAAGCTCTGAAAAAGGATCACGCTCTTCGACAGGTACCTCCATGCGACGCTGTGTAATTTTCTTCGCAACAATAGGCAGATAGGCGTCAAAATGTCCATTAGATAAATCATGGCTAAATTGATTCACCTTACTGGACAGTTATCTGTTCCCGACTCTGTGTATAGCAGACCGTTTCGATATACTTCAAACCCAAACGGAAATATTAATCCTGCAGCTACCAATTCACAAAGCCCACCGTAACTTTAATTTTTAACATGTCGGCTGAATATTAATTTGCTGTTGAATAATTATCGCCATTTCTGTCGTGGCTCATAACTGAAAACCTAGGCCAATAATTTACCAAAAATCTAATAATTTGTGAACGCATCACCATCATATTTTCTTTGGTTTTTTTTTTTTATTTTCATTGTTTTTAATTTTTAAATTAGTATTTTTTGTTCAGGTGTAATTTTGCAATTTTGTGTACAAATCTTCTTGTCCATTTTGTTTTATGTTTTTGTGCAATAAAAGTATATTCTATTATATTCTAATAAATTAAGTTTAAAATATTTATCAATATCATTTACGTTATTTGACACAAAAACCTTAATAATGACACTCAAGTCACCTAACCCATGATGATTTTTACATACAAACATACATCCATCCATCCTTCCATCCATGTTGGTTTCAAACATAATCGATACCATTTTCGTAATTAACGTCCCAAAACCAAAAACGACACCCATATTGACGTTTCAACCACATCGCACTCCCAAAGGGGATGAGGTATTTCTCGTCTGCTACGTTGGATTTTGAAATTGTTGTTGTTTTCGTAATCAGCGAATTGATGAACCATAAAAACGATACCCATCTTGATTTTCAGAATTTGTCACCCCTTTTCCACCTTTTAGGGGTTGAATTCTGAAAGAGCCTGAAACACTTATTTTCTCATTTATTGATAGGAGTACTTCTGTGAAGTTTCGAATAAAATAGTTTAACTAATATTGTTTCCCATACAAACTTTCACCCCCTTAGTGGTTGAATTTTCAAAAACCCTAGGATACGTAACTGTTTATTTCTAATCGTTAACCTAAAAACAAAGTTTGAGGCTTCTAGCTCTAAAAATGACGGACTTCCATACAAATTTTTACCCCTTTTCCACCCCCTTAGGGGGCGAATTTTCAAAAATCCTTTTTTAGCGGATACCTACGTCATTATGCCAGTATGCCAAATTTCAGTGAAATCCGTTCAGTAGTTTCGGCTGTGCGTTGATAGATGGGTCAGTCAGGTTTGCCTTTTATATATTTACATAACTTGAAACGAATTATTAAAAAAATAATTAAAGGCGCAGTATTTAATATCTTTGGTCAGTCCTATCAATATCTTGCATCCTGCACCTGTTGTATGGCTGCAGCAAGATTGGGGTCAGCTCGACCACGTTCAGGTTAAGGTCCAAGCTCTCTTAGAATATCACCCTAAACTACCAGCATTATACTGGTTTGTTGCATAGGTTATGTAGAGAATCGGAGACTATTTTTACTGGTATCGAGGCTTTTCAGACAGGGGAGGCAACCCATCTGCATATTTCTTTATCTATGAGAGACGTAAGTGTAAATGGATCATAAAATGTACACACTTTCTGATGGACTGTATACTCGTTTTTCACTTTTTTCTATAGATACATGAGATTTTTACAAGAGAGAAAATAATTTCTAAGGTTCTTAATTCAATAAATGGCAAGTTTAAAGCGACAGAAGACTAATATAGCAAGTTTAAAGCGACAAAAGCCTAATGATTGATGTGTGGACCGCGAACTCAAAGGTCGATTGACCACTGTCGTGGACCACTCCTAACACAAGCACCTTACCTGATGTGATTAACGGCAACATTAGTAATGTTAGTAACAATGTAGTATTTTCTTCTATTATTAAAAAAAACTTAGATAATTTAAAAACTTTACTGTTTTCGGTCATGTCAACTAGTACTTACTCATTACCTATAATTCGCACCAGTGGATTTCTTTTTACGGGTGTTGTCAGTTGATTACATCATTTTACAGATTGTCATCAGGACTGCGCTTGATTGGTTACTCTATTTATTTAAAATAATTCTTTTTATCCTTAACTAGCGATCCTCCCCGGCTTCACATGGCTGATTTCTTGATCTTGAGAACAGCGCCATTTACCAGGTCTAATTATGAATTATGAGCCATCAAAGAACCCACAAAAAGCTTTATCAAAATCGTTCAAGCTGTTTTAGAATTTTAGTGAGACTAACTGACAGCAATTATTGATTCTTATTTAAAAAGATATACGTAATAATAATGTCCATTAAGTGGTCGTTTTGTGGAATTTAACATGCCGTGGCATTACTTGTAAGAGGCCTTTGGTTAGCAGTGTTTGGGCTCTTTTCTACGTAGGAGCTGGCAGACTAGGGAACTCAGAAGTTAACACCAGCTTTTTACATGCTACATTCCAGTTTGGATGGTAAGAGAGCCAAAATAAGTAATGGCTGTTAGGAACGCATCGATGGTTTTACTTACGTCATTTACCGTGGTGGACTATGTGCTAATTTGTCACTCTTACTTATATAAACAAACTCATTTGTTAAAACAGTAATTAAAAATCTCGACTGCGTAAAAATTTTACTGAAAAAATAATTATAGCCTATGTCACTTCCACAACTAAGACTAATCCAACGACACCCCATAAGTTAAAATTCATCAAGCCATTCAGGCTACAGAGCATCTCAAAGAAATGGACTTCATAGACTTTTGGTAGGATGTAAAAGTAGACTTTTGGTAGGATGTAAAAGTAAACAAAAATATTGAATAGATTTAATATATCTAGATCTAAGCAGCCTCAAAATATAGTCTTAAATAGTAGAAATTAAAAATCACAAAAAAACAATAAAATAAAAGCAAGGCTAGCTATTAAGCATTTTACACTGACTTTTAGTGCCAAGCTTTACAATAAATTTAAAATAAATCTCTATAAGAGAACAAGTATTATGTACCAGGTATCTACGTAAACCTATAAGCTATAATATAAGCTTCACCTTTTCTAGTGCTACTCTCCGCTAATGGATAGGTTGTAAGTACTTCAGGATTAGTGATCCAATTATCTTGAGAACGAGTCCGAAACGTACTTGTTTTTCAACTTATATTCTCAAGCCTCTACAAATTCTTTCTCAGACAAAGCTAAATATAAACAAGGTTAGTTTTATCTGTTTATATATTTTAAACTAGCGACCCGCCCTAGTTTCGTCTGGGTAGGATGGGATGTTTAGATTTATAAAGAACGTTTATTTAATAATTTTTTCAATTTTTTTTTTACTTTATCAATTTTTCGTTATGCGGATAAGATATAGCCTAGATTACTCCTGGCATTGCTCTCTATTTTTTGTGAAGTTTCATTACAATCGGTTCAACTATTCCGAAGATTAAGCCGTACAGACAGACAGACAGATAACATTTAAGAAAAGGGTTTTTCATAAATAAAAATAAATATAAAATAAATAAATATTAATTTTAGATATATATAATATTAGAAATTTTTGAATAACTTATTACAATATTGTTTTCATATAGGTAGGTCAATTTCAGAATAAACTGTGTTCGTTTTCAGTTACTGAATATGCCTTTAATTTTTGTCTGAAAATAAAAAATAATGGTATATGTAAATTCCTTTCAAACGTTTGTGCATGACTGAATGACAAATATCCAAACAGACCAACTTCCACGTTTATAATATTCAGGAATAAGGCTGATACTATGTTTCAGTTGATGTTGTAACAGATGCCAGATGGTTATCCATCGCCACTTCTACCAATGCGAAAGAAAGGTTCTAGACTTAGTGACTTTAGTGACTTTCAATAAGTATTATTTATAATCTATATTGAATTAAAAAAAATCTATACTATTTCTATTTCTAGAGTGGTAGCCTCGTACCGGTAAGTGAAGAGTAGGCGACCTCCAGCTAGATGGAGTAACAACCTTGTTGCAGTTGGCTGTAGCCCATGATTTATGGCATTCCTTGAGGCCTACGTTCACCAGTGGACTTGTGATAGGCAATAGTAATTATTAATGATAAAAGCTGTAGTAGCAACATGGCTAAATAAAAAAAAGTAAAGACAGCCTACATACGTCCAACTGCTTGGCAAAGGTTGGATTATGGAGCAATTAGTTCACCACGTTGGTCGAAACGTATATTTTTATCGCCGTGCTTATTTTTCAACCAACTTCAAAAAAGGAGGAGTTTCTCAATTCGACTGTATTTTTTATGTGTGTTACCTCAGAACTTTTTTCTAGGTGAACCAATTTTGATGATTAATTTTTTATTTGAGAGCTGGTGCTTCTCATGTGGTCCCATATAAATTTGATCAAGATCTGAACAGTAGTTTTAAGTTATTCTTAATAATACGTATTTAGTTGACTTCGACTACATTTATGATGTTCTCATTTTATTTATTTTGAAGTCGGCTGTACAAAATTTGTAGTTTTACCACTTGTTTCTTAAGACATACAATTTTCCTCACGGTGTTTTCACTCACCGCTGAGTACGTGATGAATCAGCACTAAAAATTTCAATTAACGTTCTCATTTGCCTACGAGGTTCGAACCCGGACGGAAGTACCACGGCAAGATAATGTATCATCTATCTATATATATGTATATAAAAGGCAAACCTGACTGACTCATCTATAAAGGCACAGCCGAAACTACTCAACGGATTTCGCTGAAATTTGGAATACAAATAGTAGTAATGACTTAAACATGCTCTAAGAAAGGATTTTTGAAAATTCGCCCGCTAAGGGGGTGAAAAAGGGGTTAAAAGTTTGTATGGAAGTCCGTCATTTTTAGAGCTAGAAGCCTGAAACTTTTTTTTAAGGTTAATATTTAGAAACCAACAATAACGTGTCTTTTAGTGTTCGAACTAATATAAAGTGAATGGTGAATGAGCGCTTCAACCTGTACCACATACGTTACCTATTCACTGTTAACGGACTTCGACTTTGTTTGCTTGCTTATGGTTTAAGATTTGCTTTGTGTTTCGGATTAGTTGCTTGATTTTGTCTTTCTTATAACCACTGTTCAAACTTGGAATTCGATTTGCTTTTTGATTAGGTATTGTTGATAGAAGTATTTTTTCTCACTGAAGAAATTACTACAGAAACTCTTAATATTAAATGAAAAATGGAAGAACATACTGTTATCCCTATTACAGGTGACGGCGCCTGTTTGTTTCGTGCTCTTTCATTTTAATGTACGGAACCCAAGAAAATGCGAAGGTGGTGAGTTCTTTTTTTTTTTTTTGCTGTACTTAGCCCGGTGACTAGTTGTAAAATACTTGCTACCAACTATTTTAAAAATTAAAATTGTAAATTGATAATATCCACCTAAATTTTGAGTTACAGTTGTTAAATACGACTTATTTTTATTTGTAAAATAAGTAAAAGTCATAAATATTTTAATTAAATTGTGTTTAGTGTTCTAACCAAAAGTGACAGCTGTAACGAACATCGTTTAAACTTACTGTAAGTGTTATTCTTGTTATCCCTTTAACATTTTAAGATTTACTTTTAACTAAGTGTTGTTCTGGATTTCATTTTGAATTATTTACATGATAATTTAATTTGAGATCTGTAAATAAACCCATAGATCTGGACATTTGCTTACTCTTCTTCGGTTTTCTTTCTTTGTTTTCTTTTGCTATTTACACTTAATAGTAAAATGAATACACGCAACGCCAAACGCGCCAATTGGAGAACCAACTTCAAATGGCGCTTCAAAACTTAAGGCGTCAAAGGAGCAGTGTGAGCTGTTGTAAAGAAAGGATGGCAACGAAAAGGAAATAATAAATATAATTGCTAAAATACTCAGCTAAAAAGTGATATGGTTAAGTTGCATAAAGAATATATTTTGTTTTAAAAGAAAAGGATCAACTTCAAGAGAACAGTCGATGAGTTTGACCAATGCAGCAAGGAATATGAGGAATCCTCAGATTAATTGCTGCATTGCAGAACCTGATAAGTGAGGCTAATGAGCAGATTGTGCAATTAAAACAATACATAGATAACTTGAAAGCGTCCCGAACAAAATGAGCTCATAGAATGTGAATCTTCTAAAGCATTGCAACCCTCCACAACAATCGATTTGACTGGTGATGATTATGTCACATCAAGAACATTAGCAAGGATTACCTGCAGTAGAAGAAAATTAAAACATATAAAATTAATAAATATATTAGGAAAGTACAAAAGTTAATTAAAACTAAAATTAATGTCAAAATTATATAAATATGTAAAGAAAAGCAAAATTCATAAATAAACTTAAATTATATTCAATTGAGGTGGAAAATATGAATAAATGTTATGAAACTGATATAGAGTGTCTTAAATTTAACAATTTTATCACTTAAAACTCCTACAAAGTATATCAAATAAATAAGAATCGGCTCAGGATGAGATAAAAGAACACATATTGGCCATGAATGATCTGGTAAAGTCATGTAGTATAATGAGGAGCGCTTTGACTCCTTAATTAAACATCAGAGTGAGTATCAGCGCTCCATACCAGGTTCATCGGGGACAATATGTAAAAATAATGATAATAACAGTAAGGACTCATTATTTTCACCTACACTCTATGACAGTACCATAACAAAGAATATTAACTTAAAATTAATTTAAATATTAATAAAAATAAAGTTATTATGTATTGTGATGACATAGGCAAAAATTTGGGCACAATGTTAAATAACTGTTTAAATGGACATCAGGTTAGTAATTGTTGTATGCCTGGAGCATCCTTTAGTCATATAATGAATAAAGTTTTAACTAGTAAGTTTTGCCCTAATAGCACATTAATAATTCTTGTTGGGAGAAGAGGCAATGTAAACAAAACTCAATTATTAAAATATATTGATCGTCTAAATACTTTAAATGTACATAAAACTAACTTGTTTACATTGCCTTACATACAGGATGGCTACAGGAAAATAGAATAAGAAATTTATTAATGAATAACTTTTATGTTATAACAATTTAAACTTGACATTTAATTGTTATAATTATAATAATAGAATTAATTTAATAGACATAAATAATTTAATTAAGAAATTTTTGACTAGAGATAGGTATTACCTATCCAAATATAATTTAAGACAGACAGCAAGTGTGCTATCTTATTGATATTAACTCAGCCTAGGACTTGGCTACACAGACATCTGTTTCTTTTGAGCAGTGTAATGACTTAATATGTAATTTGAATCAGTTCTAAGTAATTTAAATTAGGAAAATGAGACAATAGAGGTAATCTCTAGCAGTTATAATAATTTAAATAATTTAGAATGTAACTTAAAACCTTCATTGTATGACTCCACAGAGTGATAATAAAATGTTTACACCTGGTGCATCAGAATATACAAGGCATGATAGGCAAAAAGCTAGAAATTGAATTGTTAAATAGCAACAATATTCATATTTTATGTATTACTGAACATTGGTTAAAAGCTTATAACATAATGTTTAATTTCAGTAATAACCAGGTGGTCAGTTCGTTCAATAGAAACGGTTTTAAGAGGTGGCTCGTTAATATTAGCTAGTAAATTATTATCATGTAAGGAACGTAAATATATTGTGAGCCTCTCTGTTGAGTGAACTGTAGAAATGGCATGTGTTGAGTTTAAGCACCTCATTGTTGTGAGCATCTACAGACCCACATGTTCTATATACAATACTTTTGAAAAAATTATGTAGGAACTTTTGTTAAACTTAATAAACAGAATAAATCTGTTGTAATATGTGGAGACTTTAATATCTCCTAGAAGCTTCCTCCACCAATATTAACTTTAGATCATTGTTTAAATCATATGGTCTTTTTAATTTATTTTTAGAGCCAACGCGTATTACTGAATGTAGTGCAACATGTATAGATGACATTTTACAAATGTTAGCCGTTGCATAAATGTATAATTCAAAATTGAGTTCTGATCACTGTGGACAGTTAGTTTCGTTACCTTATGTTCACAAAAGCAAGTAGATGAGAAAATTGTGTTTGTTCCAGTAAATGCACGTCGCTTGGAGAAGTTTAGAAGTAACATAGTGAAGAAACTTCCATCATTTTCATACCAAAATGATCCTAATTTTTTGTATGTAATATTGTTTAAGCTTATTTGCAATGAATTTGATAATATTTTTACTTCTAAACCGTTCTCCTTGGACAGTCGGAAGGCTTTCAATGAATGGGCGACAGTAGGAGTCCATAAGAGCAGACAAAGGTTATATGAACTTTACCATGAAGGTCATATAACCCTAGCGTCGAATTTAGGGAATATGCAAAAATATTCAAAAATATTTAAAGGTGCTCCAAAGCCAAGTCTTTGCATTTGAGCTACAAAATTAAGACGGCTTCTATTAAAATTTAAATGACGTGGGTATAATTAATAGTGAAACTGGTAAGGTCAACTCTCATAATTCAAACTACCGGTTGAGTTTTAACAACAAATTAACGGAATCAGATCAGGATGTTGCAATGGTTTTGAGAAGTATTTTACGGATATTCGATCTTAACCACTATGTCACTGAATTCTTCCCTGCCGTCGCCGAATCATTGCTTAAACAAAATGTAAATGCGTGTACAAAATTTTACATTTCATAAAATATCATCAAAAGATATTGTAAAATATTCTAAAACTATTGATGTTAAGAAAACTGCGGATCTGTGGGGCATTTCCGTTAAAGTTATTGCGTCTATAATCGATATAATCGCGCCGCCAACTAGCTATTATTTTTAATACTAGTATCGAATATGGTGTGTTTCCTGATTTGATGAAGCATAGTAAAGTAATACCTTTATTTAAATCTGGTAGTACATTAGACCCGCCAATCTTAGACCAATTTCTGTACTGCCAACACTAAGTAAAATTTTTGAAAAAATTGTTCTTGATCAAATGTTAATTTTTTTAATGTTAATAATTTACTTCATAAAAATCAATTCGGTTTCACAAGGGGTCGCTCGACAACTGATGCTGGTGTTGAGCTGATTAAATATATTTTCAATGCATGGGAGAATTCACAGGATGCTTTGGGTATATTCTGTGACCTATCCAAAACCTTCGATTGTGTTCACAATGAAACATTAATCAGGAAACTACAACACTACGGTGTAAGAGAAGTAATGCTCTTAAATTAATTGTTTCATATTTAAGTAACAGAACGCAAAAAGTTGTCATTAATAGTATGAGCTCTTCCGGGTCGATAGTACAAATGGGCGTGCCTCAAGGCTCAATTCTCGGCCCCTTTCTGTTTCTTGTATATATTAATGACTTACCTTACATAGTAGGGGATAACCATAATAATATAGTATTATTTGCTGATGACACTTCGTTAATTTTCTAATTAAAACGACAGTTATTAAAATATGACGAAGTAAATAATGCTATATCTAAATTAGTAAATTGGTTTAATGTAGAATTCACAGGATGCTTTGTGTATATTCTGTGACATGTGTTCTTAAATTAATTATTTCATTTATATTTATTTACTTATCTTCTTTATTGCACAAAAATACTACTTTAATTTATAAATGTGTGTACAACATATTATATTAATATATTTATATTTACAATATATTAATATTTCATATTTAAGTAACAGAACGCAAAAAGTTGTCATTAACAGTATGAGTTCTTCCGGGTTGATGGTACAAATGGGCGTGCCCCAAGGCTCAATTCGCGGCCCCTCTCTGTTTCTTGTATACATTGACGACTTACCTCCACATAGTAGGGGATAACCATGATTTAGTATTGTTGCTGATTACACTTCATTAGTTTTCAAATTAAAACGACAATTACTAAAATATGACAAGTAAATAATGCTATATCTAAATTAGTATATTGGTTCAATGTTAATAATTTGCATTTAAATGGCAGTAAAACGAAATGTATGAAGTTCATGACTCAAATGTCAGACAATTAAATACTAATGTAATCTTAAATGGGGAGGAACTGAGTCTTGTCGATACCACCATTTTTCTTGGAATAACACTAGACGCGAAGCTTCAATGGAGCCCCATATATCAAAGTTAGCAAGCAGACTAAGTTCTGCAGCATATGCTGTAAAAAAGATTAGAAATCTTACCAGTGTGGAAACAGCTAGACTTGTTTACTTTAGCTATTTCCATAGCATAATGTCGTATGTTATTTTGCTATGGGGACACGCAACTGACACTGAAATTATATTTGTTTTACAGAAGACTAATTTTTTTAAAACTTTATGGCCCATAAGAGCAATCTATGATTTAAAACCTAAAGAGTCGCTCAGACAAAAATTTAAGAAATTAATATATTAACTTTGGCCTCTCAATACATTTATGAAAACGTAATGTACGTACACAAAAATAAAAGTAGTTATACTAAAATAAGTCATATTCATTCTGTAAATACTAGGAACAAACACAAGCTAGTAGTACCAGTTACTCGACTCCACCGAGTCAGTAATTCATTCTTGGGGCGATGTATACGCTTTTACAACAAAATCCCAGAAAAGATACAAAATTCGACCTGCTCAAAATTCAAAAACTTTATTAAACATAGTTTGTATAAAAGGTTATTATAATATTAAAGAATTTATGGATGATAATAACCCTGGGAATGAGTGTTTGCTACCAAGCTATTTCTAATTTGTTTTGTGTGGTTAATTGTGTAACATACATGATTGTAAGCTGTTATTTAAAAAAAAGTCCCGCTGGGTTTCTTGCTTGTTCTTCCCAGGACAGAGGTTTTTCGAACCGGTGGTAATTCAACAAAAGTGACTTTCAATAAGTATTATTTATAATCTATATTGAATAAAAAGTTTCAGTTTCTGTTTCACAAATTGTTAGATTTGTGGTAAATGATTGACCTAGGTTTTCAGTTATGACCCACGACAGAAATAGCGATAATTATTCAACAGCAAATTAATATTCAGCCGATATATTAAAAATAAAACTTACGGTGGACTTTGTGAATTGGTAGCTGCATAATTAATATTTCCATTTCGGTTTCAAATATATCGAAACGGTCTGCTATACACAGAGTCCGGAACAGATATCTTATCTTATCGTAATCGCCTTACTGGACGTAAAGGCGATTACGATTAACCAATTATCTAATGGACATTTTGACGCCTATCTGCCTATTGTTGCGAAGAAAATTACACAGCGTCGTATGTAGGTACCGTCGAAGAGCGTGATCCTTTTTCAGAGCTTGATCATTTAACTGTTACATTACATCTTTTGTAAACAGTGAAACATCATCTCAATCAGCGGAATATATCAATCTGTATCGTCGACATTAAAATATGAACAAAATAAAAATAGTAGTCAATTACAAAGTGCAAAGAAAGATATAGGCAGAACTAGCCAGATTCAAATCGTAAATCTGTGTCCGCTTATTGAAAAAAGCCCGATGTTCACAGGCAAGCCGTTGCAAATTACCAAACTGCGAATCAAAAGTGCATAGAAACAATTCAGTCACGTATGAGAAAGCATTACACTGCGTTTATGGAAAAACAAGGTCCATTCCGCTATGGGTATGACCCTGATATTGATTATAGAACTGACAGCAGTGTAGCCTTGGGTTCTATGACATACAGGTGTCAGGGTGCAACACAATGAAATGGAAGGATGAGACACCTGGTATGTGTTGCAGTGCTGGAAAAGTGCAACTTGATCGGTTGAAACAACTTCCTGAACCACTCTTTAGTTTATTAATGATCTACACCCAGATCATGACTCAAGCTCTCGAAAAATATGCGGGTACACTTAGGAGAAAAGTCTGCTGGTGGATTTGCGAATCTCCTACTTGAAATCGGCAACGGTGATTACCCGATAAATGATGGATTGGTAACCATCCTGATAATTTGTGTACAGTTGTATTTACGTTACAAGAGTTAATGGCCAAAATTTACCCCGATATTGCTCATATCCACGATAAGCCAATGGAATGGTTGTGTGAACGTGCCATACTAACCCCGAAAAACGACCAAGCAGCGGCAATTAATGATATATATTGAGGGGAAGAAATAGTACACGTCAATAGACTCTGTGGTCAACACAGATGACGCAATTAACTACCTTGTCGAATTTCTTAATTCACTGAAGCCATTGGGTCTTCCACATCATAAGCTTATTCTGCGCGTGGGCACTCCTGTTATGTTGTTGTGAAATTCAAAACCTCTTCAACTGTGCAACGGAACCAGACTAAAAGTAAAAGCGTTACATCGCAATGTAGTGGAAGCCACAATTATAACTGGATGTGCGCAGGAAACTGTATTTGTACAATTCTTGGTATCTATCCTTGATTCCGAATGATCTTCCCATTGAATTCAAACGAATACAGTTTTTTTTTATAGGAGAGGGCAAACGAGCATGCGGCTCACCTGATGGTAGTGACTACCGCCGCCCATGAACAACTGCAACACCAGGAACCAGGAATTGCAGATGCGTTGCCGGCCTTTAAAAAGTAGGCTCTTTTCTTGAAGGTCCCTAAGTCGTATCGGTCCGGAAAATCCTGGTGGTAAATTATTCCACAAGGAAGTTGTGCGAGAAGAAAACATCTTCTAAATCGCACAGTGGTGGACCGCCAATTATCCAGATGGTGTGGATGGTATCGGGAGTTCTGCAGCGATGTGCGATCGTGAAATTTGGCGGCTGGGATTAATCCGAACAATTTCAGAGCACTCCCCGTGGTAAATGCGAAAGAAAATGCAAAGAGATGCAATATCTCTTCGCAGCGCCAATGAATCGAGCCGATCGGAAAGGACTCGGTCGTCGACGATTCGAGCCGCTCTGCGCTGGATGCGGTCAAGTGGAAGGAGCTGGCACTGGGAGCCCAGCCCAGAGATGGGAACAGTATTCCATGTGAGGCCGAACCTGCGCCTTGTAAAGTTGCAGGCGTTGTGCTGGCATGAAATACTGTCCCGCTCTGCTGAGCACGCCAAGCTTTTAGAGGCCAATTTGGCCTTCTCTTCAAGTGACCATGAAACTGCACGTCACTCGATTGCGACTCGACGCCGAGGATTCCGATACTGGCTGAGGCAACAAGGGGAGTGCCTTGAAACTGAGGAGACACGAAAAGGGTTCTTTTTAGTGGTAAACGCGCAAACCTGTGTCTTCTGAGGATTAAACTGGACTAGATTTAGTCACCCCAATCCGAGACTTTGTTCAGCAAAGACTCGACTTCAGAACAAGTTTGTTCCGGTACTCGGCGACGTTTTCCCGAAATATTGGCACGGCCGGTGTATAGAGCATCACCAGTGCTGTCATCCGCATAGCAATGAATGCTACCGGTTTGCAACATATCATTGATATGCAGAAGAAACAGCGTTGGTGATAGCACGCAGCCTTGTGGAACACCAGCGTTAATAGGCTTGTAGTCGGAGCATGCACCGTCTACAACGACCTTGATGCTCCGATCTGCAAGAAAGCTGGTGATCAATTGCATTTTCTCGGAAGCCCATAGGAAGGGCTTCGAAAAGCGCTTTGTGCCAAACCCGATCGAAAGCCTTCGCAATGTCCAAACTAACGGCCAATGCTTCCCCTTGGACTCTACTGCCTCCGCGTCCTCCTGTGTAGAGATGGTAGTGATGGCTTACAGAAATTCCCTTGGACAGCCTTGGCGAGACCAGAATGCACGGGTTCCCGAAGGAAGGCGAACTAGTTTCTCGCCAATTCTGCCTATGTGCTCTGACTTTGCCTTGGCAATAACTCTTTGAAGGACCTGGAGGCGAAGTTATACTTCTTTTAAGCATGCTGGTGTTTACATCCCGAGCCGCCGAAGCCTCAGCCCAGGCCTGATAGCACTCCTGCTTACTGCGTAATGCAGTCTTACAGGAGCGACCAAACCAAGGCTGAGACCTGCCTCCAATGGGTACCACAGATGATGGAATAAATAGTTCCATTCCTGTAGCACCACATCAGTGACAGAGTCAGCAACAGCGCTGGGATCATCCGGCGAGAAGCAAACCCGCCCCATGGGTAGGATGCAAAGAAAGACCGCATTCCGTCCCAATCCGCCGACCTGTAATGCTAAACACGGCGGCAACCTGCAGAACGCAACTGCGAGCGGAGCGTGAGTGGCACCACACTCCAGATCAGACAATGGTCCGAAGAGCCGAGAGGGCATCGACGAAACCTGATATCCGTCCGGATGAGAGGTCAACAGAAGGTCCAACAGAGAAGGTGTATGATCCTCCACATCTGGAATTCGCGAAGGCGAAGTAACCAGTTGTGTCAGATCATATGCCAAGGCAAAGTCATAAACAGATCTTCCCGCATGATCGGTTAAACGTGAACCGAGCCATTCGGCGTGGTGGGCGTTAAAATCGCCAAGGATCACGATCTCTGCGGATGGGACCTGTGGTAGTAAGGAATCTGAAGCCATTTGGACGTGGTCGATGAGTCGGTCTGTTTCGGCATTACCGCTATGGGACCTATAGAGGCACCCGTAGACGCGCGGATGGTCGTCGCTATCTACGCGTAGCCAAAGGATGGACAGGTCCGAAACTTCAAGACTGCCGAGGCGTCGAGAACAGATGTCCTCTCTGACGTATACGCAACTCCAGCCCGAGGCACAAAGGGTGTTCAATTTGTACCCTGGGTGGGAGAGATGCAAGTATCAGCCGGAGAGGACACCTGCGTCTCGGTCAGAAAGAGCAAGGCCGGCTTGGCCGTCTCGAGATGGCAGTGGACGGCGTTTAGGTTCGAGTGCAGTCCCCTGATGTTGCAGAAATTCACGGATAGCGTGGCAGGGTCGCCTTGGTGTTGTTGCTCAGTTTGCCCCGAGCAGTTATTGTTCTGAGCGAATTTGCCCCAGAATACGCGGGGCAGCCTGAGCACCCACGCTCAGGGTGGAGTAGCATGGTCGTGGATGCTCAGCGAGGATTCTCCAGGGTGCTGGTACCCTCCTGGGGTAGTCTATTATTTAATTCCGCTACCATGTTGATGGGAGGAGGTGGGCCTCGGTCACCTGCACTCACCAGACGAAACGCAAAAGCAGAGCTTCCACTCCACGCCGGTATTCTGTGAGGTCGTGGTACTAACCCGGCTCGAGCCGGCCCATACGTGCAACAGCAAAAGCTGCTGCGTGGCTCTACCACCGTTAAAGTTTCTCTCAAAGTCTGCTTTGCAATCACCATTAACAAATCCCAAGTGCAGACATTAAAATTTGCGGGTATAGACTTGAGAAAATTGTTTTCACACAGGCAATTCTATGTTGCTTGCTCACGCGTAAAGCTCATGATAGTCTGATAATTTTGTACACAATAGATTAGCAAAGAATGTGGTGTATAAAGAAGTTTTGTAGTTTACTAGCTTTTGCCCGCGACATCCAGTTATAATTGTGGCTTGTACCAGCAGACCCTTTTTCACACATGGGCGCGATATAACCGAACTCCACGCGGACGAAGTCGCGGGCAAAAGCTAGTTGCAGATATTAATAGTTACGTAATATTGGAAATTATTATATATCCAGGAATGAACGTTCAGTTTCAAGATTAATTTGCAAAAGCAGTACATTTGAATAAGAAATATTACTAGCGACAAGCTTATACCAAGAAGAACTTGCTTTATTTTCATAAATTAATATTAAAAATTTCTTTGAGATAGTCAAAGGCGACATTCAAGAGCTTATTAAGAATTACTAATTTACACGATTTTATTAGCTTTGCGTGTATCTAGATATACATAACATTACATAGCAATCCTTGGGATAGGCTTATGTTCATCAGTGGATTTGTTTAGGGTTGTAATGATGATGATAAAAACGATGAATATTGGAATATAATATAAAGAAAACGTACACACCAAAACTACTATTAAACGTGAAAAAAAGAATAAAAATATTTTCAGTAGTAATTTAACACATAATAATACTTACGAAATACGATTTAAATTCCTTGAATACGGGAAAGGAATATTGAGATGGTGCGTTATATTTTTATTCCTTCATTCTTCACAAGAGGTTATGTTAATCATAAATCACACCGCTGTCTTGCACAGCGCCTTTCGGTTTATTTTGCCCTTTATTCATAAAATCATTAAACTGTATGTATTGTTAATTGTAATATAATTCAGAAGTTGCTACGCGAACTTTAATATTGCTGATTTTCTAACCGATTTTGGACACAAATACAGCTTTCAACTAATAACTTGTGTGCAGGACGAAAAAAAGATTAAGTTTACTGCAAACACCACTCTTTAAATGTAATTTATTTTAATTTTTTAAATTACCAATATCCATTACAGTCTATAAAAGTCCACGGCTGAACGTTGATTACCTCATGGAAGGGATATTGCCATAGTTTCCCCGCAGGTGGGTTGAAAATCTCAGTTTTTTATTATTTAGTTGTTACTCGTATTAGGAAGGTGCTGCTACCCATCTCCTGGTTTGTTTCCCTCTATTGCCTCTTACGACACCAGCGGGACGGGATGTTCTTTCACCGCCACTACACGGCAAAATTACCCCCTGTTATCCTTAGCAGCAGTAGTAGAAATGGTTCACATACATATAGCTGTTTCTTCTGCATATCAATGATATGTTGCAAACCGGTAACATTCATTGCTATGCGGATGACAGCACTGGTGATGCTCTATACACCGGCCGTGCCAATATTTCTCGGGAAAACGTCGCCGAGTACCGGAACAAACTTGTGTCTGAAGTCAGTCTTTGCTGAACAAATTCTTGGATTGGGGCGACTAAATCTAGTCAGTTTAATCCTCAGAAGACACAAGTTTGCGCGTTTAACGCTAAAAAGAACCCCTTTGTCGTATCTCCTTAGTTTCAAGGCACTCCCCTTGTTGCCTCAGTCAGTATCGGAATCCTCGGCGTCGACATATCGAGTTACGTGCAGTTTCGTGGTTGCTTGGAAGGGAAGGCCAAATTAGCCTCTAAAAAGCTTGGCGTGCTCAGCAGAGCAGGACAGTGTTTCATGCTGGCACAACGCCTGCAACTTTACAAGGCGTAGGTTCGGCCTCACATGGAATACTGTTCCCATCTCTGGGCTGGGGCTCCCCAATGCCAGCTCCTTCCACTTCCAGCGCAGAGTGGCTCGAATCGTCGACGACCGAGTCCTTTCCGATCGGCTCGATTCATTGGCGCTGCGAAGAGATGTTGCATCCGTTTGCATTTTCTTTCGCATTTATAACGGGAAGTGCTCTGAAGAATTGTTCGGATAAATCCCAGCCACAAATTTCACGAACACACATCGCGGCAGAACTCGATACCATCCACACAATCTGGATGATTGGCGGTATACCACTGTGCGATTAAGAGTTGTTTTCTTCCTCACACAACTTCCTTGTGGAATCGATTACCATCAGCGATTTTCCGGACCGATACGACATAGAGACCTTCAAGAAAGAGCCTACTCATTTTAAAAGGCGGCAACGCATCTGCAATTCCCCTGAATATCCTGGTGTTGCAGTTGTTCATGGGCGGCGGTAGACACTTACCATCAGGTGAGCCGCATGCTCGTTTGCCCCCTCTCCTATTAAAAAAATATATTGAACATGGAGAAATATTCAGACTTGGAATAGTTATATTTTCCTTCAGTGCAGGATTTAAAACCACAATCCGCAGCACTGCAGGGTATTTTACTTCTGGCAGAAAATACCTTTTTGTCTTATCCAACACTCATCTTTTACGAAACCCATGGGTCGAAATGAGGTGATGGAGTCTATTAAGCCACAACAAGGTACACCCTTTACAGGATAATGCCAATAATTCTCTTTTTCTTCTTCGTTGAAAGTCATTCTTATGGATAACCACTTATTTGGAAAATATCTCTGTATAACTTAATAAGTAGGATTGTAGTGCGCTGGCTTAGAATTATAAAAAAAAATTATTAAATTAACCCTTTTCATACGATCTTTGTTTAATAAAGTGTTTGTATTATGGCTATAATATGAAACAATTTATGTAGAGGAATATGTTCAACAGTGGACTTTTTAGAGGCTGTAATGGATGAAAATGAATGAATAAGTACTTTATTTTAAAACAAGACGGCTAATATAATATACTTATATAAATATACTATTTGTTTAGTTTTAATTTTAATACTTCAGCAAAATTACTTTGTTTCGATATATTACAAATGGCAGTATAGCTGCGATCCCAGAAGAAGCCACAGCCAAAGCCATTCCTTGAGTACTTCTAACTTTTGCTAATAGCAAATTTATAAGGATGTTTTGCCTGTTCCACCAGGAGCATCTAAAAATATTCCACCCTCATTTTATTCAATTTTTGGGTTAATCTGATTGTAAACTGCTTTTTGTTCGTCATTCAGTGATCCTTCATTATTTTTAACTGTATTTTCTAATGATGCTAAGTCGTAACTTGTCTCTTTAAGAAACTCTCTATTTTCAAATTGTTGTTCTTTGCTTGGCTGAGGTAACCCATACTCTTTTAGTAGCCGACCACCCAACGCTAATATGGCATCTTCTATTACCGAAAGGCATTTGTTAAATACCACATCTGTTATGTGCTCTACATCCACATCTCCCTGTCTTCCTAATTGCCTTTTACAATCTTCAGATAGGTATTATTTGAATTTCTCCCAAAGGTTTAAAGGCTCTGATACTTAGCAGAACACTAAAATAATCGTAAAAAGATCCCGAATCATTTGCGGTGATTAGCAAAGTGCTGTCTCTTCCATTGCTGCGATCAAATGCTGATCATCTTCAAGCAAGCCGAGAGCTTTGCACGCTGATTGGAACGTGGAATATACATGACCATCTACAGTTTTTAACGCTTTAAACAAAATTAGGCCCCGTATCTCATGAAAAAGCATGCGAAAGTGATAGCATTCTGTATTATTCGGATGCACAGTATAAACCCTGCCCAGAACGTGCTCGTTTTTGACCCCTGGCCAGCCTTCAACGTTTGCTCCTCTCTTTCTCCTTTAGAACTTTCTTTTATCCCAAACGTAGTATGCAAGTACTTCTAGGTAGAGCAATATTTTTGCAAAGTTATCCAATTTACACAAATCGAAAAGGATAGGAGTGTGGTTGTTGGAGGACTATTCACTCTTTCACTCAGATTTTGCTCATTAAACCCTTTGCCCATTTTCAAAATAAACAGCGAGGTGGACTACGGGACGGAAACGATCATGAATAGGAAATTAAAGTTATATATATCTTCCACTTGTGTAGCTTTTAACTTCATCCTTCTCACTAAAAGAAAACGATGACGACGATTTCATACATGGTGACTTTCGACTTAAAGTTCCACATGGACCATGTATCATATTACATTTATCGATTTCGTGAAGCTCTGGGTTACGTTTCGGATCCGGTATTTCAGCACAAATTATATTGTCGATTTGATCCGAGTAATACGTTTGTGAAGCCATAAAGGAATATGGATATGTGGAAGACCTCTCTTTGCCATTCCGTTGAGTACAGTTTTGACCTTCAGTCGAAACACCCTCGAAATATATCGTGTCTATCATGAGATTGTTGTCCTTGAAGCAATTGCTCTTTTATCTCGTCAGCGAGGATTGCATGTGAAAGTGATAAAAATGAGGCCGGCCGTAATTCCTAACATAGGTCATAGCGTCCTGTGTTCTTTCGTGCATATACCTAGGTCCCCGTAAAGATGTTGGAAGGACAACCATTTGTCCTAGTTGGTTGGCTTTTGCGTCTTGTCGTTCAATACCATCTTTTAAATGGATGTAACTATCAGCACGTAATTTAGCTTGATAATTTTTGATATAATTTAATCTTTATGTTTCTATTTTGGCGTATTCATCCACAAATATTAACTAAAGGGCACGATAGTTGACTAAATAGTTATCTTCTCCTTCTTTTATCATTATTCTATACGAATAGAAGCTTGCAGAAGAGACAGTTTTATTAAGCGGCAACTTAGTATTGGGATCGTGTTGTGATATGTTGATTGAATACCCATCATCCCTTCGATCAAATTGTTGATCCACTAACACTAAAGCCACTTCATTTGTAGTTGGTGCATTGTACCTACCTTTATGTTCTTCTGGTGGTTTATTATCAGCATGTATGATAACTTTGTATGACGCTGAAGGAGGGCTTTATCAATGGCACTTATCGGATCTTTTATATACGGGTTCACTTGTTGCAGCATATTCTGCAATTGTTTGATTAAATTGGCTTTAAGTTAGGACATTTAGAACATCGAATCTTTGCTTCTCGATCATCTTCACGTACAAAATATATTTGAAGTTACTGAGCGTCATGTTCGGCTTCTGGTAATATTCTTGCAATTAAATGGTAGACCTGGCCTTGTACTTTAAAAGTCGGTGAAAAAACATCTGCTATTACCTGTTTACCACCAAGGAAATTCATCTGAAACAGGCATTATATTTACGAATATTACCAAAGAGTGGTTCAGGCAGTTGTTTCAACCGATTAAGTTGCACTTTTCCAGCGCTGCAACACATACCAGGTGTCTCATCCTTCCATTTCGTTGTATTGCACCACTGACACCTGTATGTCATAGAACCCAAGGCTACACTGCTGTCAGTTTTATAAGCTATATCAAGGTCATACTCCATAGCGGAATGGACCTTTTTTTCATAAACGCAGTGTAATGTTTTCCTCATACCGTGATTGAATTGCTCTATGCACTTTTGGATTCGCAGTTTGGTAATTTGCAACAGCTTGCCTGTGTACATCGGGATTTTTTTCTGTTTATTTTGTTGTTTGTGTTTATTTTTATTTTTCATATTTTAATGTAGACGATACAGATTGATATATTCCGCTGTTTGGAGATGATATTTCACCGTTTACAAAGATGTAACAGTTAAATGGGCAAGCTCTGAAAAGGATCACGCTCTTCGACAGATACCTCCATGCGACGCTGTGTAATTTTCTTCGCAACAATAGGCAGATAGGCGTCAAAATGTCCATTAGATAAATCATGGCTAAATTGTAATCGCCTTACTGGACAGATACCTCTTTCGATCTACTTCAAACCGAAACTGAAATATTAATCCTGCAGCTACCAATTCACAAATTCCATCGTAAGTTTCATTTTTTAACATATCGGCTGAATATTCATTTGCTGTTGAATAATTATCGCCATTTCTGTCGTGGGTCATAACTGAAAACCTAGGCCAATCATTTACCACAAATCTAACAATTTGTGAACGCACCACCATCGCATTTTCTTAGGTTCCGTACATTAAAAATGAAAGAGCACGAAACAAACAGGCGCCGTCACCTATAATGGGGACGACAGTATGTTCTTCCATTTTTCCTTTAATATTAAGAGTTTCTGTAGTCATTTTTTCAGTGAGAAAAAATACTTCTATCAACAATACCTAATCACAAAGCAAATCGAATTCCAAGTTTGAACAGTGGTTGTAAGAAAGACAAAATCAAGCAACTAATCCGAAACACGAAGCAAATCTTAAACCGTAAGCAAGCAAACAAAGTCGAAGTCTAGTCAAATATCCGTTAACAGTGAATAGGTACCGTATGTGGTACAGGTTGAAGCGCTCATTCACCATTCACTTTAACAGCAGTACACGTACTGCTACTTGCCGGCAGAAATAGATAAGAGGGTGACACCTATACCGTCGTACTAGTGGGCAGAAAGGGAATCCTACCACCGAGTAAGGTGGTATTTTCTAGTGCCGTCTTTTATTAAACTCGTGTGGCGAAATGAAGTGATTGATGTTCTTACACCATCACCACACGAGTCACTGTGAGGAAGATACAATTTAATTTTTGATTTGTGTTAATTGTTGAAATTTTAGTTTTGTATTACTATTAGAAACTGTAAGAAATTTTAGGTTCATTAGCAAACGCGCTACGAGTACGATATTTTTTACGTAACAACTTAATAAACAAAAACACAATCCAACTGATGGAAAGTGGGTGCTGTGGCCCACGTCATCTACATGTATACTTGAATAAAGTTAAAAGTTAAAGTTACATCCTATATACGTCCCACTGCTGGGCACAGGCCTCCTTTCATTTCCGAGAGGGTTTTAGGGAAGGAAATGTCCGCTGTGCTGCCCCAATGCGTGCTGGCGAAGTGCATATGTCTTCGATATTTTTTTAATTCTTATTTCTCAGACATGTTTCCTCACGATGTTTTCTTTTATGCACGTTTAAATCAGCGCTTAAAATTGCAATGAACAATTTTATTGGAGCCGGCAGGGATCGTATCCGGGTTGCTCGAGTACTGTGAAATTTACAGCGAGTGTTTAGCCCCTGAGCTACCACGGCTCTTGATTAAGAATCAAAATTAATCAAAATTCAGATGCATTATCAACCCTGAGGACTAAGGTATGCCATACAAATCACAGCAGCATTAAGCTGTTATTTTACGCTGCTATTCTGACAGAGCGTGGTCCTTTTCGTGTCGAGGCGACTCATTCGTGCTGCAACCATAATATACGAGTACAGCGGCGTGGCTCTACGATTCAGCATTATGCTGCAGTGAGATAACCACAGCAATGATATTCTGCCGATGCCTTTCAGGGTCGACTGCGACCATTCGACCCATTCGAGCTGCGACCATATATATCGCTATGTGGCTCTACCACGCATTAAAATTGTTATTTGTCCAAATTATTCGTATACTAACGAGTTTATTTACTAACTTGACGAAGATTTGTATAATTGGTGTACATTGGTGCCGGCGGTGATCAAATAGGAGTTGCACGCATACTGTAAATTTTACTAGTTTTCTAAATTTTCCTCGCCACTTCGTCCGCGTGGAATTTATCACGATTGAATTTCATGGGTTTTAGTTTTTCTGCGCGGAACCCTAATTATTTTTCTAAAATAAAAGCCTAAGTTACTTCTTATAACATCAGCTATCTGCTAGTGAAATTCCCGTCAAAATCGGTATCGCTATTTCGGAGATTAGCCGTAACAAACAAACGACAGACAGAAAGACAAAGAAACAAAAAATTATTATTTTTTTATTTTGTTGTAAATACCGTATTAAATTTCATATGCATTTAGGAAAAGGCTGTTATTTTGACATTACAAACAGACACTTCAATTTTATTTATTTGCATAGAAATGATAATAACTTAATAATAAAATATAAATCTGCAGTTGTTAAGCTTGGCAAATATAGCAAATTATGAGGCAATATATGAGGTCTTTGTTTAACAGTGGAATTTTGATAGAGTACTTAATGGAAAATGGATGAATTGAAATTAATCCAGCCGTCAACGATTTTCAACAGAGTAATACAATTACACAGCTGGCCACTGGCATAAATAATTTGACTAAGGGTGTATCCGAGCAAACGTTGACTTATACACGATTAATTATACCAGAAATAAACGATTTCACGATTTAAATTTCGAGTAAAGTCGTGTATCGTTTTGCCGTGCAATCTAACGCTTGGAATCGAGTAGCAGAGTGAATGATGAACAAATGTGAAACCCGGCAAACAAACATTGTACTATTATAAGACGATGTAAAAGGTTCTATTATGCCCACGCATTTTTTTTCGAATTATAGTGTCTAAAATAGTTATCAACAAGATATGCTTAGTGTCAATGTCGAGATGATTTCAAGGTTTGATGTTATATTCATTGTATTTATTTCTATTGTGTGTAATATTTTCCTGATATAATTCGGTATTTTGAAATAAAAAATGAGTTAAGATGAACGCAAAATATAATAATACAAGTGATAAAATGAAAAATTATGTACAACCGACTTCAATATAAATTATTAAGGATAACTAAAAAAGTACTGGTCAGACCTTGATTAAATTTATATGGGACTACATGAAAAGCACCAGCTTTCAGGTAAAGAAAGAATCATCAAAATCAGTTCGTCTAAAAAAAGTTACAAGGTAACATGCATAAAAAAATATACAGTCGAATTGAGTGCCTCCTCCTTTTTGAAGTCGGTAATAATAAGAAATGAGCTCAAAATTAATACTGGCAGTAATACCAGCGAATAAAAATATAAAGTCATTAAAATATTAATGGAATAATTCCATTATTCCATAGGAAAAGGTGGTTTAGTAACTTTTCCGTTATTCTTAGAACGTGATTCTTAGAATCGCAAAAGTGGTAAAATGTGAAATTGATTTATTTTTAGAATAAAATTTACTCTCGCTTGGTCGAATCCATCTAAATAATGTAATTCGTTTCTCTAAATGCATTATTATTTTTATTTTATTACTATGCTGACATTACACTTTAATGTCAAACGTCTCGACTCCTTAATAGACGTAGTCATGAACTCATTTGGAATAACAAAAAGCTTAAACTAACCCGACGAAAACTCTAAAAAGCACCTTTTTCAAACTAAATGTTATTACAAAGAACATTAAATGGACAGAAAATTCACAAACGACAATGTGCAGGAATTAAAATGTTATTGCAAATAATATAGTTCAATCATTATTATATGAATCGCTTCATTTGAAGATATAAATATTCACCAGGTAGTCCCCTTAACCTATAGATGACTCTATACACGTTTGAATAGACACTCAACTGACTAAACTGAAGTTGACTGTGAACCGACTTACCCCTTCCACCGCCGACTCGGGAACGGCGTGAGTCGCCATTCCGAGCTCATTATTTTTAGAGTGTAGAGAAAAACTTTCCGTATTAGGGCTAGCAAACCACTGCTATGGGAGGGTGGGTAATGGATTATATCTTCAAATGAAGTGATTCATATAATAATGATCGAAATTCACTTGAGAATTTTGTTTGATCTTATATTATATTTTTCATTTTTCAGATATAAATATTCACCAGGTAGAATTTTAGAGCAAAACTTTTTCCTTGTAATATAATAATACATATTTCTTAGAATATATTTATTACTTACTGATCGTTACATGAAACATTATGTAATCACGATAATTTTAACAATTAGTTTTTGTATTTATGAGTACAGAAAAAGTCCTTAAACTAATGATTGGACGTAAAACAAGCGGATCTTGCAAAGTTCCCCTCATCAACAAGGGTTCTATTGTAAAATCGCGCAAAAGTATTCGACGAAGGAGTCCAGCAGCTTTATGAATGGCATTATCGCTGAGGCTCGCACGATCCGTGGCCGAGGTAGAGGCGTGGCGAGTGCTGTGTGCGCCGAAATTTGATACATCCACTCCGCTCCATCGACTGATCCATCGACTGATTGATTGTGTCGTGGCCGGTCTGGCTTGTGAGTGAGGAACAGTTTACCTCTCGCGAACACTACACATTTAAATAAAACTAGTTTTACGGATTTTATCGCGTATATTAACTTATTTTATATTCCCGACGTTTCAAGTACTTTACAGCACCATGGTCATGGGGGACTGAGGTATTTGACGTCCCAATGTCATAGTTAACCACGGTTACCTCCAGATTAAAATTATTAATTTTGTTCCGATCTACGGTATGAACTTACGGTATCTTGAAGTCTTGCAGTTGTATGCTTGGGTTGGGATTTAATTTTATTAATTATAGGATGGGGAATGTGTTCCGCCCATGATTTACATAACTAATGTCTGTACTACCCGTAAAAGTATCGCGCATTTAGTTTATTTAGATGCCAAGCTTTTGAGTCCGAGAAAAATTGCCAATAGTTCCAGATAATTTATGTGGTAATTGCGTTCGCTAACTGACTACCCTCCGTGAACCTGTTCTTTATCGCGAACTGCGCCCCAGCAGATTCGTGAAGCATCTGTGTAGATTTAAATTTTATAGCTGGCGTTTCGCATTGGTTGTGATGTTTTACACCAAGTAAGGTCCTCAAGGATAATACTAGGTAAAGTGATTTTACTCTCATAATTCTAATTTTCTAACAGCGCGGGTCATTTTTGACGTTCCTATAACTTGGTGTACCAACAACCGTATTGTACAGCCGGGTACGCCGCAATTAGATTACTAATTAATTGAGCAAATTTTTCGTATAGTGCATATAGATAGACAAGTAAACTTCTGAACTATTTGCGCAATACTGTTAAGTTTATTATCTGGGAGAGAAACGGTTAGATTCTCAGTGTCAAATAGGATACCTAAGAATTTACAAATTTGCTTAGGTCGGAGTGAAATTTTATCAAAACTTATGACGAAACCTAGACACTGTAATAGTTTCAAAGTTTCATTTACGTTAGATTTGCAATCCTCATAAGTGATGCCGATGCATATAATATAATCTAGATAAACTACTGAATTAAAACCTGCACTTCTAAAATAAGTTATGATTTCTCTCATAATCTTAGTAAATAGGTACCTTAGAAGTCACGAACAACCCATAGGGCATTGACGTGAACTCGTAGGTCGTTGTCTGAGTGTTTCTCTTAAATTAAAATCTTATAAATTTTCTATGTTCAGAATGAATCGGAATTAGTAAGTAGGCTTATTTCAGATCAGTATCCGTTAGGTATTAATTTTGCCGCTGTTCGGTAATCTTCCATCTTGAAATGAAACTTTGAAATATATATATTTAACGGTTTCAAATTTACTATGAAACGTTTGCTGCCATTTATTTTGTTTGACAGACCTCCTTGCAAAAGGGTATGTAGAGACCATTTTGTATCCAATCTAAAATTGGAGAAAATTGTCGTCCAACAATCAAAAAAGTGTTAAATTCTACCTGCATGTACCTGAGTTATTGCGGCGCTGGGGCAAGAGGATTGTTGAGGTTGCCTCGGTTCGATGAGTGTGGGCCGGAGCAGTTTCTGAAATTAGAACAGTGGTTGCTAGTGGATTGAGAGCGGAAGGTTTCGGATTTTTTTTTCTTTGCAAACCCTGTCGTTCGATAGCTTTAGTTATCTTGATCTTTTCTGAAAGTTTGTTTCTGAATAGAGTTAATTCTCTTACGGAATCTTGAACTACGTGGAGAAAGTTCTTATCAAGGTTGGTGTAATAAGCTTTATGCGGCTATTCGTATTTATAGTATGCAAATCCAAAGTATACGACAATCATTACTAAGATGTTGGATAGCATTCTTCTTGTCATCCTCACTTAAGAGAATATTAAGCGCTCTGTTAATGGCCGTTTTCCCGACCCGAATTGCTGTTCTTGAACAAATAGGATCTTATCTGTTTCTTATAGAGTCTATAACTGCTGCTGATATCTCTGCGTTTAGTTTAAGCTTGCAGCAGCCTACAGTTGTCGGAGATTAAGTACTCCTTCAAAATGTTTTCTTTTTATCTTTGGCAAGACTTTGACGAGTAGAAGCCACAATTTGGTTAAACTCTCGTTAATTTTTCTCCAAACTCAAGGGTATCACTGGTGGACTCAGCGAGGGTTCTAAAAGTTCAGGCTCCAATTTTGGTTCGGCTGATTCACCATTCGGCTTTTGTTGCGTCAAAGTTGCCTCTAAGGCCGGTGGTTCCGGTGTTTTTTCCGCTATGGTCTCTGGTGTGGATTCTGGCTCCGGTGCGGACTCAGGTTCCAGCGTAAGCTTGGGCTCGGAATAGGCTGAGGCTCTGTGATAGATGGTGCGGGACTTTGCCACAAACCGTTCCTGAGGGCGTTCGCGTTGGCAATAAGGTTTAGCCTAGGTTGGTCAGCGTCTTCAACACCTAAAACGGCTACTTTTAAGATAAGAAAAGTGGATTACTTCAACGAACGACGCTCACGGCCTGTCCAGATGAAGGTTATTATTTCAAAAACAAGGCTCAAGGCCTGTTCTGATGAAAGCTGATAACGTGTATACAAAACAACACGTGCTAACGAAACATAAAAGTTACATAATCTTGACTCGTTGTAACGCCCGATTTTTCTTACACACTTCGTTTTTGCACTATAAATTATAATTATGAATACTTTATAAAAATTTAAGAATAAAATGTAAACGTATTGGGAGACGCGTGCTGTCGTCACCGTGCATGAAAAGGAATGAGCTCAGAATGGCGACTCAGCCGTCCCCAGTCGGCGGTGGTTCGGTTCAAGGGTCGGTTCACAGTCAACTTCAGTTTAATTAGTTGAGTGTCTTTTTAAGCGTACATAGAGTCACCTGTAGGTTAAGGAGACTACCTGGTGAATATTTATATCTGAAAAATGAAGCAATGAAATATAATATATAGTTTCAATCAAAAGTTTATGGGTTTTTCTAAATCAACCTTTTCGTGGGTGACGTGAGAAGCGAAGAGCGAAAAAAATTGAGAGAAGATTAGCAGAATTTTCATTTTAACAACTCAAAATAATATAAAACTACGGTTGCAAACTCGTCTACCAAGCGTCGCAACTTTTTTATAGAATAAATGTGACAAACGAGCACACAGTCTACCTGGCGGTAAGTGCATGCTGTGATCCATCACATCACATCTATCCTCGACATTAAGAATCAAAATGCAGATGCGTTGTCACCCCTGATGACAAAAATGGAATGCCTCATTAACAGTAAAAAGGGTCTTCGGTTCTCTACACTCACTATACGAAACACAGCAACATTAAGCTGTTGTTTCTCGCTGGTGTTTTGTGACAGCTATGTCCTTCCCCAGTCAAGCCAACCCAATTGTGCTACAATCATATTATAGCTGCAGCGTGACTCTGTATGTAAAACTATGGCAAATATCCCCTTATGAGGCAATTTATGGGGGAGGCCAATGCTCATTAGTTGATTGTTTTAGGCTGTAATGAAAGAATGAATTAAAAATAGACTGCCATATGGTGGTGGCATTAAGAAATGCAGTAATCTCATTATTTTCTCTAATTCCCTTAAAACCTCATCGGGCAGGACGAGACTTGATGTATTAGATCCTTACTTAGAAAATTGTCGGTTTGTTGAACTGGTCACTTTGTACTATGGTTTGACTGGAATTGACAATTTAAATAATTTCACTACATTTTTGTGGAATCGGTTACTACCGGTAATTTTCCCGGACCGATACAACTTAGGGGCCTTCAAAAAAAGAGCCTTCTCTTTTTTAAAAGGCCGGTAACGCATCTGCAATTCACCTGGTTTTGCAATTCTTCATGGGCGACGGTACTCACTTACCATCAGGTGTTGAGCCCCCACTTATATAAAAAAGAAGCTGTAAGGAAAGCCGTAACACCAACGTTATCAACAAATTTAAATATTATGATAAATTAAGAAAGAACTTTAATTTTCCCTAACAAAATGGGAATTTCATTGGAAAAGATCTAATAAATTTAATGTTAATAATACGCGTATATAGCCCCTGACTCTGTTCATCAAAAACTGATTTGTATACCGTCGGATAATAAAAAAAATATTTTCTGTTGTAGTTCGTTTTTTATTGATAAACTCCACTTGATTCTTGTACATTTCTTGATAGGTATACTATATTTTCATCAATTTAACATGCAATAAATAAAAAAGATTGAAGTGGATTTTAATCGCTAACATTATTTTAAGGAACAATTGCTATTAAATTAAATCTCAGGCAAATTTACGAGCATTAACTGCAAATTATGGAAAGCAATTAAGAGTAAAGGAAATTAAAAACCGGAGGTGCTGTTCGCAACCGCTGGCATATAAAATATTAAGATAATTCGGAAATTATGTACACTACGGGTATAAAATAATGATGACAACAATATACAACAAGTATATTGTTGTCATCATCATCGTCATCGTTACAGGCAGCGTCTCCTCAATAGAAAGCCTCATAGAGTGGATTTTTGCCGAAGTTGCCACGCTTGGCGGGCGGGTTTTGGGGGTTTTTTATTATTTTTAGTTGTTAACAGAAAGTTGCTGTTGCTTATCTCCCGTTTTAATTTCGCTTTGTCACTTCTTGTGGCATTCATGGAATCTTTTCTCTTTGGGTAGATCTGGTCTTTTTATCTATATATCTACGGTCGCGAATCCACTGATTAAGCGTGACAAATAAGGTAAATCCTCCCTACAACTGGAGAGGCCAATGTTTGATCACAATCCCATCTGCTGAAAATCAAAAATATGACCCAAGATGTTATAAACGTTCATCAAGGAATAATATTACAGCTTAAATACGCACTGCCGGGCCATGGACTCCTTTATTTTTTGGGAGTACCTGTTAGTGCATAAGTGCAGGTTACTCGTGTACTCCAAATGGCGAGCGCTTTGCTAAACAAATCAGCCTACAACTATAGCAATATCCTATGCTGATCTGTTCTTGAACGTTTGAAAAACTTAATGCTGTAATTTTTATAAACATTGCTTATTTTACGGAAAAAGCAACGTTGCCTCATAAAGAGTCGAGGCCAGTCCACTTTATTCACCTGTCGTTACGCGACGAATCCAGCACGTGACTGGAATGCAAAACGTTTGTTTGCATGCTTTAAACATAAAACAGTGAGCGAATAAAATGCGGTACACTGAAACCAACTACCGTAACATTTGAAAAATCATAAATGGTCATGAAAATAACTTATTAAGGTATATTTTGAATAGCAAAAGTAAATAAGGTGTGCAACCGATTATTTTAAATTAATATATGTTCAGATATACACTAGCTATAAAGATCGTAATTATCAAGCTTAAAAAAAATTGTCAAGAAATTCTCAAAAGCAGTTCGGAGTCCGGAAATTGACGGTGTTTCAGCCCCGCTTCCGTGCCATGAAACCACCCCGAAATACGAAACTACGAACAGCACGTAAAGCTGTTGGTCCTGCATCTGATCTCTCTCCGGTCGTATCAGATTGCCGTCTCATCGGAGTATGAGAGTGAAGTAATAGACAATGCATTTGTTCTAGTATATACACTTGTGCACTATAATCCTATCAATATTACTTACTTAAACAATATTACTTACAATGTCTGTTAATAATAAAAATGTAAATTATCAGCTATAGTCCTATCAAAGTTGTCCTAAGTAAAATGTATTTTGGAGAAGCCGCTGGTATAAACAAAACAGTATAGTAAATTCTGGAAAGCTACTAAAAATTTAAATTACAAGACAAGCCTCCCTGTGATCGCGGCAGGGGTGTGCGGGGCATCTGAAATCGCTAATGCATTTCGTAAGCATTTTATGGTCGAACCTCCAGTAGTTTTTATTGAGCAGGTCAGCAATGCTCGGGCCACCTATCCGGGTGGCTCCCAGATTGGATTATCGGTTAAGATCATTAGAGACTCTATTCAACGGACGTTTAGAGGGAAATCACTCGGTTATGTGGTTTGACTGAATGTGCTATTTTGTCGCTTAAACAGACTGTACAATATTATACTCCACTGCCAGAAAAACGCCTGTATTCTTATGTTTTTTGAATTTATCTAGGGGCTTTTGACCTTGTAAATTATAGTAAATTTATTATTATATATTAATTTTGATTATATCGTTATTCCAGTACTAGTACGGGCACCAGAAAAATGTTGTATAATGGGGTGGCTTTTATTCCGAAGTATATGGGTTACAATGTAGTGTGAGACAGGGTGGATTAAGCTCTCCAAGACTGTTCAACATCTATGTAAACCAGCTGATGGGTCGACTCAACAGTGCCAACGTTGGCTGTTACGTGGATGGTTTTTGTGTGAATAATATCAGTTATACTGATGATATGGTACTGTTTAGTCCATCTATTAGTGGGATGAGACGACTTTTGTCTATTTGTGAGGGCTACGCAGCGGCTCACGGACTTAAGTATAACAAAGGGAGTGGATTCTATTTTAGTCGGGTTCAATTAACTACACTGTACTTCCAGAAATTTCATTGTGCGGGAAACCTTTGAGGCGGGTTGCGAGTTTTAAGTACCTGGGCCACTGAGTTACAGTTGATTTGGAAGACGATATGGACATGGAGAGGGAGCGTAGATCGTTGGCGGTTATTTGTATTATGCTGGCTCGCAGGTTTGCATGTTGTAGTAGAAAGGTTAAATTTACGCTTTTTAAGCTTTTCGTCAATCGTTCTACTGTTGCAGCCTGTGGGTTAGATATACCCAGCGAGCAGGCAGCGATCTAAGTGTCCAGTACAACAATGCCTTGGGGGTACTCTTGGGGCTACCATGGCGATGCAGCGCCTTAGGCATGTTCGCTGAGAGCCGTATTGACGACTTTGCCCCGATAGTTCGGAGGCGGTGTGCCATCGCGCTAACCCGTTTGCGGAACAGTACCAACAGTATCCTTAGGGTATTCGTTGATTGGTGGGACTTGCAACTTCTACAAGCGTGGGTGCGGGTCCACACAGCAGCGTAACAGTGTATATGTTGTTGTCTAGATCTATCTCACAATTATTTGAATTTTTCTATTGTTTTTATAGATTTTTAATGTATTTTTTTAATAACCCTAGCAATATTTTTTTTTAAACTCATATGGGCTCTGCCTGAAACAAATAAATAAATATATATTTTTTTTTATTTTGTATAGGAAGATCTTTAATAGTCTGCGGTATTTTATTGTATATTATTTTACCCATCCAGTTGTAACTTTTGCTTAAGCGTTTACTTTTTAGTATATCGCTAACTACTACCCTATCTGGGTTATTTCGTGTTCATTACAAAAACTAAATTTTAATAAAAATTAAAAGCCGACTTCAAACAACTAAAAATAATAAAATAGTTTCATTTAAGTTTTATAGCCACATCTTCAGAACGTGCAATTATTTTATTATTTTCAATTGATTGAAGTTTACTTTTACTTTTTACTGAAAGATATTTTTTTTTAACATTTTGAATGTACTAAGAAATGTTATAATCTCAATGTCGTCTAAATTTTTCCAGTAAAAACTTCATCTCCAATTTTTCCACCCTTAGGCGTGAAATGTTTTCTTCAAATTACAAGACCACTTCTGAAGTATAAACTATTTTTTAATAAAAAGATATCATTACGTATTATTAAATATTTAATAAAAATAGAATTACTAAAATCGTTTATTTTAATGGTCGGCCAAAAGCTGCAACCCTATGAAGCTTGCTTTACTTTTACGATCACAAAATAAAATCGAAAGAGGTCTAAAGAAACAAAAAAACGAAGACTCAAAAAAGAAGTCTCAAAAAAAGTGATGGATACTCTTACTTCGCAACCCCACGGTATACAGTACACAGTATGTATTGCTGAAAACTTATAACATTAAAATATATACTTCCCACGGCTGAGCACAGGCCTCCTCTCATTTCAGAGTGTTTTACGGCAAGGAAATAAGCCCCCGTATAAAATGCCTTATAAGGGGGATATATTCCATAGTTGCCACGCGTGGAAGGCGAGTTGGCAACCGCAGTTTTTTATTAACTATTTGCTATCAGAAAGACGCTGCTGCTCATCTTCTAGTTTGTTTTCAGTTCAGTTGTTCAGTTTTGTGTTCAGTTTTCAGTTCAGTTGTTCAGTTTTGTGTTCAGTTTGTAAGTCAAACTGTTTACCTCCTCCTTTTTTGAAGTAGGCTAAAATATTTTTTAATGTCCGTATGAAGAAAATTATCTTTTACGTTCTTTGAGATTCGAATCAGCGTTTATAGTTCGCGTACTACTTCCGAACTTTACTGCTTAGTCTACTAGTGCTGAAATCACAGAATCAACTAATGCGAACAGCGCAGGGGACTGTTCACAAGTTCTTCAAATAGCTAATAGTTGGAATTGAGGAACTGCGGTATTAACATCAAAACTTTTCGTTGCGCTTTATTACTTGTGCCGCATTCTTAAGAAGCGAATCAGTAGGTCAACTTTTAGTTGAATGAGTAAAATGAAACACTGATTAAAGACGTACAAGTTACATTTTTGACGTGCTCAAATTTAGACATTCGAATTGCAAGCAGACTTACGCAAGCGCACATTGAAACAGTTTTCCGCTATATTTTATGTATTAATACCTAACTAAACTTTATACTTGCACAGACCACATGAGTAAAGAAACCGTAACGTACGGTTTCTTTACTCATGTGCTCAGATCAACAAAGGCAGAAAGACGGAGCGCTGCGTACATTTTAAGTGAAGCTGAAACCATGCTCAACTTCTTGACACACACTCCCATATACATCTTTTTTCTTTTTTTCTTTATCAACCCGTAAAAGTTTACTAATAGATGTACACATCATGCACCTAAAACCATGTTAATAGTTACAAATGATTTTAGATGCATACATGTACGTGAGTGCGTGTTCTTTTAATAAGGTGAGCATGGTTTTGGCTTGGATTTTGCATCCTTTGAAATGTAAGCAGTGCTCCGTTTTTCTTTCTTTCTTAGTAAAGGATACTTGAAGTATTATAAATTTTACAAGTATTAAGTAAAGTTAGTTGGCGAAACTATGCAATCACATTTGGTATATGTCATGTTAAGAATGTTCATATTAGTTGTAAATTTGAGAGTGGGGTGCGGGTTCAGCATTATTACAAAATAATTTTGTATAGGACGCCACGAGCACGATTGGGCTTGCATGTACATGTACCGATTGTATGTGCATATGTGAGTGATGAATCTATTTTTTATCAAAAATAAAACAGGTAAATGTTTGCTTTTACACGTTATTTTATCGGTATGTTTTTATTAGTATGTGAACTTTGATATCTTCGATTCGCATATCTCGCGTATCAACTAGCTCTGGAGGTAAGCAGTTATTGTAGAATTTTACTAAAAGTCCCTCCACGATTTTTCCAGAACTGATCATCCCTTTTTATGAATTCAAATTTAATTTTACCGTCGCCTATCCACAGGCAAATGTACACATTTTGACCAGTTCGCAATTGGCCTTGAACTTTGTAGTATCATTTGCTTTTTGTGTTGACTGTGAAAACGTCAGATTTATACAGACAAAAGTCAATTTTCTTTAGTTTGATTGCTTCCCCGGGTTCCGTGTTATAATCGGATCAATGATAATTTCACTTCTAAATAAACAGGTTCATGTTTGCCATCTAGACTAGCAGACTAGCACCCAGAAATAAACATTTGTGGTATATATGTAAACTACAATCATGTATGTTAACATTTAAAGGCCTTTCTAATTCTCGGGACGTTTTATGCTCGTTGTTCTTGGTATTTTTTATAAATGACACATTGCTTAAATCGTAGCTACTCAGTAATTGCTTAACAAGGAAAACACAGTTGATATTTTCAAGCCGCTTGCAAATTCTGATAAAATAAGAAGCTGTCAACTTTTCTTCTAGTTTTCAAGAGCGAGTTTGCACTCTGTAAAACATTGCTTGTTTCAGTATAGTTTTTCTGTTCTGGGGACTTCACCAACTGTAAAATAAGGTCAAATATATAATATATAAATATATACTGACAAAGACCTTTTACCTGCTGAACTCACAAAATTTCTTAAAAGACATATAATCTGGTGGGTCAATTCCTTTATTTTCTGATCGGTAACATGTGACAGAATATTTGTTTTAATTTTTTAATTAATTTTTCACCCCACAGTACAGGTCTTCTTTACTGTGCAGGTCAGCAATTGTCGCAGCGTTAGAGGAAGCATTTAAGCACGTTTACTCAACACGCTTCTGAAATTACGGCTTTCATTGGTATTCCTTGAGACGACATATTTCCGATGAGTTTTACATGCTCCACCTCTTCTTTCCTGGCCGCAACCATACAATGCTCCACCGTTTGTTCCCACCTCTGTAAACTTAATTACGCATTGCTACATACAATACAGAGGTACGATGGGACGTCTTCATAGGCAAGAACAATATGAAGCTGGATATATTCAGTACCAGTAGATATAATTCCTGTTATAACTTCCTGATTTATGCCCATTTTATTATCGCCTTAAAACACTTTTTCGAGCTTTAAATTATCAATACACATTTTGCAAAGAAGTTTATAATTTTAATGAAGGCCAGCTCTTTTTTCTTTATTAATACTGCTGCTCAAGATATTTCAATCATTCTCAGACACAAAATAAACAAAATCTCATTACATTTAACTTTTTCCGTTCTTATCTCATCAGCACCTGGGAGTTTCTTACTTTGCCTGAAGTTAAACCATAAACTAGTAAATAAACAATTCTTGTTACTTATGTGTAATTATGCGTAACGAACTAGCTTGTATAAGACAAATTCACCAAACTTTTAACTAAATTCTGTAATTTTTTTCGTTTTCTTTTATTTGCTAAAATAGCTTGGTTTTATTTTCCATTACGTCTGAATCATATTTTGTTGTCACTCTAAAATAAATATTGTCGGCAATCAAAAACAGTAATAAAATATTTTACTTTATAAAGGAATAAGACTGGTTGATAACACTATAATATTGCACTAACCTCGTATGCATGGCAAACGTCAGGCAGAGCGGCCGAGTGACGTGACCTCTCTCTGAAAAGCCTAGCGACTGTCTAATTTGAATTGATCCAAACGTGGAGTTTTATTGTGGTTTTATAATACTTTTAAAATATTTATAGTAAAATAATAAATCTATTTTATTTTTAATTTTAAAGGGTAAGGGTTAAAAAAATGTTCTTCTAACATATTAAGCGATTATTTTGTTAAATTAAGTATGATACATTGGTGAAAATAGTCGTTTTATCCTCAGCATTTTCATAAAATTTTACTTGGTTTGAATTTTAATTTCTTATGTGCGCAACCTAAATCAAAATATGTTTTCTATTAACTATTTCCCTTGGGGTTAGTTAAATTGGTTGTATTTTTTAGTTTCGTAAAATTGACTCTTAAAGGGAAATTCAGAAAACCTCTCTTTAGTTTTCTTGATAGCATTAGCAAACGCTGTATTAATATAAAAAATGTCTTATAGCTATTTAGACCATAAAATTTTCTAAAGTTATGAGTAATTAACTTTTATGTAAAATAAGCAGTTGGTGGATATTAATAGGTTTGAAAAGTACTGTTTTGAGCTAATCAGCGCTTGGAACGTGAATACGTCCTAAAGTATCTAGATTAAAGAAAGTTTAATCAAGAAAAAGAAAATTACGGAATCATTTTTGATTTCAGAATGTCATTCTCACGTTCAAAAAGTTTCTATTCGCACAATGACATTATACAATATTATTTAACTAGTTGATTGGTACTTAACTCTGTATCGTTAATTAAAAGTGGGTCTACTATTAATTAGAATAGAGTCGAAATACGTCTCTTTTTAACCGCCAACAAAAAGAGGGGTGTTATAAGTTGTAGGGTGTATCTGTGTCTGTGGCATCATAGCTCCTGAACGGATGCACCGATTTTCATTAAGTTTATTTTTTCTTTTGAAAGCTGTCTTAATTGATAGTTTTCTCAATTAAGTTTCAAGAAAATTTATTCAGCCGTTTAAAGAGTATCAGCTCTTTTTTCTTTCGGGGGTTTTTAAATTTTTTTATTTTAGTTATTAAGATAGTTAATAGAATCAGTCACTTCTTCTTCTTCTTCAACTGCCCGTAAAAGTCCATTGCTAATCATGTGGCTCTCCTTTGTAAGGAGGATTTTCCTTAATCGTCTCGCTTGGTACATAATTTGTTTATACGCAAAGGTCGTAACTAATTAGTTTTCTAATTTTTAATTAAAAATGTGTCACACTAAGCTTTCCCAGAATCAATTAAAAAGGTGGTTAAAATACCTTCAGTTGTTGCGGCTTTGTTTCAAACTCGCATACAGACAAAAATCTTAGCGATTTAAGCAGCCATTCTTTTTGGAATTTTGACAGGATTTCTAGAATTATTGGAACAGAATTATTTTGTCTCTTAAAACGTCACGCCGCAAAACTAAATATCATTATGACGTTGTGAAGGCAGATATATATTCGATATCATGAATCATGGATATGTGCCATAGAACATTACCATACAAACTTGGAACAAGTAAAATTTATAAACAATATTCGTATTCCTTATTCTTTATAAGTCTCTAAGAGTCCACTGATATATACACTTCACAACAATTTTAGGTGTTTCATTATATACATAGATCATCGATGTCAATAATATTATACATATTTTTCATAGAATAAAAGTGACAAATGACCACACAGTCCACCTGATGGTCAGTGAATGCTGAGAACCATAGACATCAAAATCTATCCTCCATTAAGAATCAAAATGTAGATGCGTTGTCACCCAGGTCTAAGATGGAATACTTCGCTTACAGCAAAATGGATTTTCGGTTCTCTATACTCACCATACGAAATACAGCAACATTGAGCTGCTATTTTACGCTGGTATTCTGTGGGAGCGTGGTCCCTCCCCGGTTGAGCCGACCAATTCGTGCTGCAACTATTTAGCTGAAGCATTGCTCTACCACGTATAAAGGTAATATAGAATAATAATTTTTATTAACTTTCTCTCTTCTCAACTTAGCTGCTCTTACCATCTTTACGCTGATGACCTGCAAATATATGTTTAAGCAGACGTCAACTCTTTGTGTGACGCTATTGCCAGACTCAATATGGATTTAACGAATC